>JASDDO010000024.1:158552573-159238909 GCA_030015575.1 Agapanthus africanus
CTGTACCTGGGTGTTTTGCCCACTGCTATCAATTCTCGGTCTTGGGCGTGGTTTCAGCATCCCATCAAAGACCTCGGGCTCCGGAGGACTTTTCCACCTGTCGGTTGGGCATGTATGAAGATCCTTCAGCATTCTTTTCGTCTTGGTTGAAAGAGCGACTCCCATGGAGCTTTTTCTATAAAAGAGCACGATGCCCCTAGCATGTCCACTTTTTTAGGGGTATGAGGTTGTGGCGGGTTCACCTTCCAGTTTTCGGATAATGCGAACTTGCCTTGTTGGTATTGGTCCTCAATCCAGCCTTTGAAAACGAAACAATCTTCGATTGGATGGCTTACTGCTTGATGGTAAGGGCAGTAATTAGGATTGTTGAGATCGCCTTGCTGCAACGAATGTTTTGGACTCGGTAGATTGATGAGATTGTTGCGCACTGCCAACTCGAACAGTCTTCTCGTTTTTTCCTGAGGAAACGAGTAAGGACGTCCTAGCCTCTCCTCGAGGGATGGGCGTGGACGCATATTGCTTTGGCCAACAGCCGGCTTTAAGTTGCTCGGCTGTTGTTGAGTATTGGCGATGAAAGTTGCTTTTCCTTTCCGCTTTTCATTCACAGGATCCGTCTTTGAAGGAGATGGTCTATAACCCATCTGATCCATTTGGGCCAACTTGTCAATCAAGGTCTGGAAAGTCGTCGGCTTGAAGAACATTATGAATTGCGAGATGGTCGCTTGAGGGTCGAGGGTGCCCACGAACATGCCTACAGCAGGCGCTTCTTCAATGCGTTGTTCGCACTTCGACCATAAGTTCCACCACCGTATTGCGTATTGAACCCACGTTTCGCCTGGCCTTACCCTGGCGTTGATCAATGCAGTGATCGGGGTGCGCTCACTGGCGCTTGAAAATCTTTGTGTAAACAGCAGCTCCATCTCCGCAAATGTTTTGACAGAGTCGTTAGGCAGCTCCGAATACCATTCGAAGGCCGTTTTCGCTAAGCTGCCGACGAATTGACGAAGCAACAACTTATCTCCGCCTCCGGTGTTGCCGCATAAGGCCCTGAATTGAGCGATATGCTGATGTGGATTCCCCGTCCCTTTATACACATGGAACTTAGGGATCGTATATCCCGGCGGGTAACTTATTTGGTCATACCAGCCCTGGTAGGGTCGTCCAGTCTTGACAACTTGGCCAACCGCTTCATTCGCCTGGTGAGCTCGTATTTGCTGAGCTATATAATCATCGAGTGCGGCCTTAGAGAGGGTTTCTTCTTTGGTTGCTGAAAGAGCCGGGGGAGGATTAGATGTCTCCCCTCTATCGTCTTCAACAATGATCGAGGGGTCTTCAACTGGAGGGTCCGGCTGTAGCATCATCCCTACCATGTCTTAGAAGAGAAGCGCCATTTGTTTTATATTAGCCGCTTGTTCTGCTGCTTCTCTGTCCTTCTTTTCGAGGACTCTGCGTAGGAAGTCAGCGTCGGTTTCTTGTTCGTGAAGCTGTTATGATGATGCCTCTTGGCTTTCTTTTGGCCCGGTAAGTGCGGCCATTGTAGTCAGCATCTCTTGAAGCTTCTGTTGTTGCTTTTGGGCTTTTGTCACGGATCGGGTGAGCGGTCGGCGACCCGTAGAAGCGCGGTTATCCTCCTTCCCGGATGCCATGTAAATGGTATGGACCGTTATGCCCCCAGACTTAGGGCGTTTGGGCCCGACGTTTTTATGGTCTGCCACATTCCCAGGGGCTTTCTCTGGCCTCCTTCTTTTCTGAGTGGTTGACATTGAGGGGACCGCTGTAGTGGGCACCCAAGTAGTCGTCATCTTTTGTGGCTTAACAGGACGGTTTTCTTCCTGTCGGGCCTTCAGCTTCTTCTGCTGGCGGGGGTAGTCTTGATAGACCACCGACTCCCGGACCCGTCGCCAGACTTTGTAAACTTTGGAGGACAGCCGTTGAGGGGGCTGCTCCGGCGTTGTTTCTGTAACATTCTCCACAGGTGGAGGAGATATTTTCAGCACAGCAGTTGGAGAATTCTTTCGCACCCTCCTTAGTGGTTCAAAGCTGTTCCCAGTTGGAACAGCGGCATCAACTTCTACCATTGGAGCTGGCGGAGTCGGTCCAGAAGGGGAATTGCCCCCAGCTTTCCTCACTCGGCGCCAGTGGCGACGTTGAGCATGTCGTGTGGCCGGGATTACCTCCACTGTTGGATCAGCTTTTCCATGCCCCTTGTTCTGGTGAGGTGTCACCGGTACCAGCCTCTTGAAGACCGACGTCCGTTGAGCAGCAGTGTCTAACCTATCCAAGACAGACCTCCGGGCGGGGGAAGTAGCTTTGAGAACTTTGATTGGAGTGGGAGCCGAACAGCCAGTCTTGTGAAGACCGATCCTTTGGCAAGAGAAGCCGCCTTGATGACTTCGGCAGCAGGAATGGTTATCCTTCTCGGAATAACCTTTTTTGGAATAACAGGCTTCATCATGGGCCCACATGAACTTTGGCTCAATCTGGCAAATACTGAGGCACTGGAGTTGGACGACCCGTTGAGAGGGGCCGCAGTAGTTGTAAGCCGATCAAAGACCGACTTCTTTGGAGCTCCTTGCGACGACATTGGGGCATTGAAGCTCATCGGTGGGAGCATAGTCCCAAAGAACAATCCAGTGGTGGCCTGAGCCACCTGTTCCACTGGCATAGTGAAGATGGAGGCCGCTCGGGGCCCGTAAGTCACTCCTCCAAATAAGACGGAGCGAGAGTTGAAGTTGCAGTTAGTGCAGTTTGAAGCCATTGATCTTCTGTCTTCTGCACGGAGCAAGACACCGAATCTAAGTATCTCGAATCCACAGGCAACCATAGCAAACCGTGATTGGTTCGCGAACACGACACACGAAGTGTGGAGTGGAAAGAGGAAGAGGTCCCACCGGGCGTGCCAGAATCTGTTCACCGCCGGAAACCGGGAAGACTGGACGTCTTTTCTGAATTCGGGGGCAGATGCTAATTGGTGCTATCCGTCTACCTCTCTGAAGATGCCAAGTTGATTTATGGCACCATGTATCGAAGGTTTAAACGGATGCGGCCGATGTAGCAGACTTCGTCAGATTCCCCCTCGTTTGAGGGGTTTTTGATTGTGGGGACGCTCTTCCCTGCAGGCGCAAGCCCCTGCAGTTAATTACGCTACCGCATCGCGGTAACAACTTTCTCTTTCTCCAGATGGTCACTTCGTGTCGTGGGTGTTTGTTTTGTTTTTGGTTGCCCATGGATTGTATACGGAGACTAATTTATGTTGTCGCCCGTAGGACGTGGATTAGTCCAAATCCGTATTTTCTTAGATTTGGGTTTTTGGGGGTTGAGTTTAAGGATACGTTAGCCTCATTTGGGACTAAGATCAACTTAAACGTTTGTTAAGGATACGTTAGTCTAATTTCTAAACTAAGATCAACTTAACGGGATCGTTTAGATCCAACAAAAGAGCATTTGTACTATAATGTTTAGTTTAGGGACATTGCGGTCGATCACCAGTTTAAAGACATGGTGGTCCAATACCAGTTTAGGGACATAGTGGTCCAATACCAGTTTAGGGACAGTGGTCCAATACCAGTTTAAGGACATAGTGGTCCGAGGTTAAGGACATCGTAGTCCATGAGTTTAAGGACCCCACAGTCCGTGAAATGTATGGTTGTCGGGACCCGTCACCTCTTTGAAGACGTTGAAGGATTACAACAACATGTATCAAAGGGGTTCAGAGATGTACCCTCGAACCAGGTGTAAATTGATTAGAAGAGCAGATGAGCTCAGTTCAATTTAAATTGAGGACTTATGGCCAGAATTGGACTAAGTCCAGTTAAAAATGTTTAACATTTTATTCATGTTTGGCCTGTTAGGCCTTTATTTGGGCTATGCCCTTTTAAGAGTGCATAGCATTGGGCTCTGTCATTTTGTCTGGAATTAAGTGTATAGCATTTATCAGAACAAAGTATGTTCTGACAGCGCACCACGTGGCGCATCAGGCGCTTTGCGCCAATTAAAGAGCGCATTGCGCTAGCGCACATGAAGGTGACACGTGTCGCCTAGCGCTATGCGCTAGTTTGTTAGCGCACTGCGCTTTATGAGTGCGCTGTGCCAGTTTATGGGTGCGCCAGTAAGTGACACGTGGCGCGCTCTGGCGAAGTGCGCCGGTCCAAGAGCGCAATGCGCTATTTTTAGAAGCGCAAAGCGCAAACGGTTACGCGGTTGACACGTGGCGCGTTTTGGCGCTGTGCGCCAGTCTAATAAGCCCAAAGGCGCAATTCAAGAGTGCAAGGCACTGTCCAATAGCGCAGAGTGCATTTTGATCAATTTAAGATCAAAGAACAAGTTTTTTGTTCTCCAAAGGAGGCCTTGCCTCAAGTTCCAAGAACCGAAGTTCTTGTTCTTATCAAAAGGCTATGCCTTTATAGATCAAAAGATCTGTTAATGAAGTAAATTACTTCTTTTAATCTTTTATAATTAGATCTTTCTTGATCTTTTTCTTCTCTATTGAAGATCTTGATCTTGTTCTTAGATCTTTGATCTTTTTAGAAGATGGTCCTTCTTTTTTTAATGAGATGATTTCATCTATATTTATTCAAGAACACAGTTCTTTATCTTTAAAGATGAAGAAATGATCTTCTTTCTTCAAAGGCTTGCTTTTCTTTCTTTTTGAGTTCTTCTCTCAAAGTTTGCAGAGGGTTCTCTCTATGTGAGACTTGAAGTCTTGGGGCCTTTATATAGGGCCAATTGGTTTGTTAAGTTAGTTGAAGAGATCTTTCTCTGATTGATTTGGGAATATTTCCCACTGTTGGATCTTTGATCCTAAGGCTTCTGCTTTGCAGAAGATAATCTTCTTCTTTTAATAAGATTGGAAAGATCTTTCCATAACAGAATTTTAATTCTGATTAATTAATAATTTATTATTATTAGATATTTTGATTTAACGATGGGGAATTTTTAATTCTAGCGCTGGCGCACCTACGTTCAACACGTGGCGCGCAGCGCAGAGTGCTGGCGCGCAGAGCGCAGCGCGCCTGCGCTAGCGCACCCGTGTTTGACACGTGGCGCGCAGCGCAACTGCGCTAGCGCACCCGTGTTTGACACGTGGCGCGCAGCGCAACTGCGCTAGCGCACCCGTGTTTGACATGTGGCGCGCAGCGCGCCTGGCGCTGGATTTGAAGCGTTGCTTCAACTTTTAAATTTTGAATTTTAAAATAGAGTTTTGCTCTGATTGGGATGCGCTGCCTAGGGCGCAGCGCACCTGGCGCTAGTGCGTCTGTGTTTGACACGTGGCGCTCAGCGCGCAGAGCGCTGAATCTGAAGCATTGCTTCAATTTAAATTTTGAATTTTAAAACAGAGCTTTGCTCTGATTGGGGTGCGCTGCTTAGGGCGCAGTGCACCTGGCGCTAGCGCGTCTGTGTTTGACACGTGGCGCTCACCATGCAGAGCGCTGAATCTGAAGCGTTGCTTCAATTTAAATTTTGAATTTTGAAACAGAGTTTTGCTCTGATTGGGGGAAACATCGCCGCTTACTTGGTTGACGACAAGCTGGGAATCACCGTAAACCCATAGCCGAAGGATATCCATTTCTATGGCGAGCTCCAGACCAGCTATCAGAGCTTCATACTCAGCCTCGTTGTTTGTGCGAGGCTCGGTGAGAGCAAAAGAACGCCGTAGGGTTCCCATCGATGGCGTGATGAACACCAATCCTATCCCTACTTTTATCTCCGGGATGCTTGATTTACTGGAGGTCCTTATCGATGAGGCCCCATCGAAGTAGAGCTCCCAACATGGCTCGTCATTCTCGAGGTGCAGCACCTGTTCGTTGGGTAACTCACAATTGAGCGGTGACCCTTCTGGTATGGGATGAGCAGGGAGAAAGTCCGCAAGAGCTTGCCCTTTTGCTGCTTTCTGAGGAGTATAAACTATGTCAAACTCAAGTAGCATGACAGCCGATCTTGCCATTCTGCCGATTAGGCTTGCTCTGGTCATCAAGTGTTTGAGCGGGTCGACCTTGGAGATCAGCATAACCCGATGAGCGAGCAAATAGTGCCTCAGCTTCTTCACAGCAAATATCAGAGCCAGGCATTGCTTTTCGATTGGGGAATAGTTGTGTTCCGCCCCGACTAGAGTTCGACTAAGGTAGTATAGGGCATTTTCTTTTCCCTCCTCGTTATTCTGGGCAAGGAGCGCACCGAGTGACTCATCTAGCGCGGCAGTGTAGAGAATTAGCGGTTTATTTGAAACAGGAGCGGCCAGCACTGGAGGGTGCAACAAGTACTGTTTGATGCTTTCGAACGCTTCTTGACATTCGTCATCCCAGACAAAAGAAGCTCCTTTCTTCATGAGCTTTGAGAAGGGCCTACATCTCCCCGATAAATTTGAGATAAACCTCCGTATATAAGCAAGCTTTCCTTGAAAAGATCTTAGCCGCGTCAGACTCTTCGGAGGGGGCATCTCTATGATGGCCTTTATCTTGGACGTGTCAACTTCAATCCCTCGATGTCGGACTATGAAGCCTAGGAATTTTCCCGATGACACGCCAAAAGCGCACTTCAGAGGATTCATTTTCAGATCGTACTCTCTCAGTCTGGTGAGAACGGTCCTAAGATCTTGGATGTGATCGGCCTTGGCATTAGTCTTGACGACCATATCATAAACATAACATTCGACGACCTTATGAATTAGGTCATCAAAGATATTGGTCATTGCCTTTTGATATGTAGCACCTGCGTTCTTCAGTCCGAACGGCATCACTTTGTACCAGTATATTCCGATCGGGGTTCGAAATGCTGTGTGCTTCTCATCCTCAGGCGACATCTTGATCAGATTATACCCAGACGAGCCATCCATAAAGGTGAACAACTTGTAATTTGAGGTGTCATCGACCATCATTTTCATGACCGGTAGCGGAAAGTCGTCTTTAGGACATGCCTTGTTGAAGTCCCTGAAATCGACACAAACTCGAATCTGCCCATTTTTCTTCTTCACTGGGACTATGCATGCGATCCAGTCCGCATATTTCTCTTCCCTGATGAAGCCGGCATCGATGAGTTTCTTGGTTTCCTCGAATGACCTTTTCTTCTAGTTCCCTTCTCATTCTTCGAGGAGCTTGTTTGACTGGCTTAGCATCAGGAGATATAGCCAGTTTATGCACGACCACTTCAGGGGAAAGTCCATGCATTTCTTTATATGCCCATGCGAAGCAATCGACGAACTCGTGTAGCAGAGCGATTATCTGCGCTTTCATTTCCTCTGATAAGAGTGAGCTGATGTAGGTCGGCCTTGGATTATCGGGCGTTCTTAAGTCAATATCGTCTAGTTCGTCGAAGGTTGCTTGTCCGCCATCCTCGAGTTCCTGAGGAGCTTCTTCTGGCTTTGCTATCTCGTCATCATCATTTGATCTTTCGCTGGCTTCACCAACATGGATCATGCAGCATGCTTTGGAATCAGATTGAATGAAGCCTATGCCCCGTCTATCTGGAATTCGTCCATCGATGAGTGCTCGGACCTGGGGCGGATGCCATAGCCCTTCATAAAACTTTGCTTCGGACTCCGTTTGATATAACCGGCATCCGCACCTTTTGAAATATTCTCTCATCTCGGGCGCATAGTATCTGGGATTGAGGACATCCCTTATGCCTCTCTCATAGGGAAGGCATGCGACAGACAAACCTTCCGGGTGCACAATAGGGTTTGACCCAGAAAACAGGATGCCCTTCTGTCCATTCTTCCTTCCGTGAATGTAGAAAGTTTTCAGCTGGTCTACGGTGGAGACTGACAATGCATCGAGCTCTTTGCACATCTGCTCCGGCACCCTTGTGACGGTTAGGGACCCTTCTGTAACTTCGAAGGTCTCTCGTAACTTCGTTGTTCGCATGATAGCCCGATTTGCACAGCTGTTGCAAGACGGATCCTCTTCTTCTGATTGTTCAGTGTCACTGCCTAAACGAGGGCGGATTTTGCTGTCAGATGAGCCTTCAGTATCAGATTCATCCGTATCGGTACCTGTTCATATCAGAATTTTGCATTGTTATATTCCCCATTCTTAATCATATTGCAAATAAATAGGTGCTTTTGATCCATGTCTGCTGAATAGTTGCAGGTTACAGGTTCTCGGAACAATACAGTGAAAATGATGAAAAGACGCTATAAGAGTGAGACTACGACCAACAAATAGAAGAATCTTTATGCTGCCGCCTACAGTTTAAGGAACAAATGAAGATCAATGAATAATTCGATTGCACAAAGTACGAGGGCAGCATAAAGATTCAAGACTTCAACACGAAGCGAACGGTAAAAGTCCATAACATTCTGCACTGTGGAAATCTGGAAGAAACTAGAAAAGATTCTGAAGAACCAAGTGAAGAAAATAGAAGGAAAAAGCAACAGAAAGCAGCCCTGAAGAAATGAGCCAGAAAGCCCATCAAACGGCAGCGGAACCGCGGCCAAACCAGGCTTATGTCCGCGGATCCGCGGCCGTGCTGTACACGTGTCGGCGCGTGTCGGTGTGTGTCGGTGGAGTCGGTGCATTGACCCGGTTTTCTTAGGGAAGTTTTGTAATTCTAGATGTGGACCAGATGTAAACCCTACGGTTTCTATTATCTATAAATAGGAAGCCTGCAGCTCTTTTTGGAGCATGCCTCTTTTAATTTCTAGATTAAAATTTCATTCCATTGTAATTGTCAAAGAGTGCATCAATAAAAAGTAAGTTTTTTTTATCTTGAATTTCTTATCTGTAATTTTATTTCTCTGCAATTTTTTATCTGCCGTAGTTATTTTCCGCAAGTTAATTAGGCTATTAAAAGAAAAATAAAAAAATGAATTCCTTTGTTAATTCCCTAATGAGTGAGTAGTTCCTTACTTGTTAGGGTTAGGTTTGAGGAAGGCTTGAGAGATGAAAATCTCTCACCCCTTTCTTGCCTGTTCAATATTTTAAAGTAGGACTCTATGCAAACCAAACACACACCGCTCACTACGGCACCCTATCCCACGAGGTAGCGGTGATTCCCTAGTTAAGACCGGTTGTGTTTGATTTCCATAAAGATTAGGGCTAAGAGATAAGAAAGGACGGACAAGGACCAAAGGGAAGAAACCTAGTTTCTTCCCAGTCGTGCTAATCCCCTTTGTTAACTATTACCTCAACACCTAAAGTTCTTAATTAGGGCAAAGAAAGCGGTGAGAATAATTGACTTTCCAAACTAACATAATCCTAACCCTAGCAAGGTTTTAATCCAAATCAAATTCAACCTCAGTTTTTATAGAAAATCAAAACCTACCACAAATAGGAATTGACTCGTTAGAACAACTAGAAAATACACGTTTTCCCTGTGGACCGACCCGTACTCAACCGGCTAGCTACCAAGCGACACCGTTCTTGATTGCGGTTAATTCTTTGATTTCAAAAACGCATAAGCAAAACTCTTACCAATCAAATGGCGCCGTTGCCGGGGATAACGGTAGATATTTTCTTTTTGTAATTTCGGGTTAGTTAAAAAATTGAAAAAAAATCATAAAAACTGAAAAATATAAAAAAAATCATCTTGTTATTTTTTGAAGGGTTTTCGTGCGAATTGTGCAGGATCGGAAAGACGAACAGATTCAGATCTGGAAAAATCCAGTGAACAAAACAGGAAACAACAGATATGAACAAATAGAGGAGAACCACAGCAGCGCACATCAGAATTTTAGAGAGCCAAACCCTCCAAGATGCCGCGGAACCGCGGCTAACTGAAGCTTTTGACCACGGAAGCGCGGTCAAAGCGTGACGTCAGCGCTTTAAAAAGTCTCTGTAAGCATTCTTTTCCTCTCTTCTGCCCTCTGTAGTCCTCTGAAAAATTTTCCTGCAGGGTTCTTTGCGCAAAACTTCTCCCCCTTCTCCAATAACTTGATTTTGTGCAGGATTCTTTGCGCCGTAAATAAAAGAAAATTTTTGGCAAGTGTTTTGGATTTTTGTGTGTTTACTGCTTTGCATTTTAAAAACGGACATTTAAGCGGCTATAACACCAATTCAGATTGGGTGGGGATTTCATTACCCTTCCTAGGACCCCAAAAATCACAAAAAGCATTCGCATCAACCATCGAGTTAATTAAAAAAATATTAGACTCAGCCAATAAGGACTGTCGTGCTCATTAGGACAAAGGAAAAGTTGTAGGCATCGGTCGTTTATTTAAACCAGACTTTGTGGTGCCTAGGCTAGACAAGTGGGAAAGGTAATTTTAAAAGGCCCGTATCACGTTGATTCGTGAGCGGATCCCTCCTTTCTTTACTTGTGCTTACCTGACCACAATTGGCGGTGAAGAGGCGATTTAAGGATGTCACAACTTGCCCTTTGGAACAGTTAGGAGCAGTCTAGTTGACTTAGGAGACCCTAACTCTAGGCTTGATTGTGCATATTGTGATTGCTTGAAAGTGTGTCTAAACTCCTTATAAAAAAAACCACAAAACAAAATTTTTACAAAAAACTTGCCATTTTGTCGCTAGAATCCATTGCACTCCACTTTCTCTCATTGACGTTTTCTTACCCCCACCTTCTATTTTTTACCTTTTGACTACACTACACCTCGTTAGTGTATGTCCAGTTGGACTAGGGACATTAGCGCCCGTTTAGTCCGTGTCTCGTTAGTGCCTACTGACGACGCTTTCGACTCCGAAGTCGAAATTCCATCCACTTCTTTACCTTCATCCTCAAATTCATCATCTTCTAAGGAGATGTCGGGATTCAATCCTAACAACCCCTTACCTACGGGACTGATTCCATCTCAATGGGTGCGAATAACCCACCACACCCTCCTGTTGAAGCGGCCCAACGAATCACGCTCCAGGATCTTTTCTATCCCATCCGCACCGCACTTCCCACTTGTCTTTCACTTCCACCGGCTAATGGGGATAACTTTGAAATTAAAGCCCACTTCATCAATATGTTGTCTAAATTTCATGGGCTGGAATCCGAAGATGCCTACATCTTCATTAACAAATTCCAGAATGTTTGCGCAATGATGAAGATCACACAACTTTTTGATGATGCTATAAGGCTATGTGTCATTCCATTCACTTTATGTGACCTAGCTGAAAAATGGTTTTATAACACAGCATCACACTCCATAAAAAATTGGGAAGAGTTTGTTAAGGCTTTTCTAAAAAAGTTTTACCCACACCATAAGACAGCGAGAATTCGCAATGAAATTATTTAATTTTCCCAGCTTCCTTCCGAACCTTTTTGGAAGTGTTTTGAAAGATTTAAGGACCTTCTTGTTCAGTGCCCTCACCACGGTATCGAGAATTGGCAACTTTGCCAAACTTTATACGAAGGACTGACCCAGCAACTAAGCAGTTGTTGAAAACCATTTGTCAAGGTCAATTTCTTATAAAATCTAGCGAGGAAGCTTGGCAATTTCTCGACGATCTTGCTGAACAAACACTTCAGTGGGAAAGCACTAAGACCACTTCATCTACTTCATCAGGTTAGTCTAGGGCAGGCATACATCAACTTGATATGTCGATTGCAATGAAGGCCGAAATGGCTGCACTCACGAAAAAACTAGAAGCAATTGAGAGCAAATTCTCATCGCCTTCTCCTGCCCCTGCTTTACCCTCACACACTGTTTGTGCTTGTTGTTCGGATCCGTCCCATCTAACCGAAGAGTGTCCTTACAACCCGCCTGTTCAAGGACAAGATCAGGTCAATGCTGTCTTTCAGTAAAGACAAAGAAATGATCCATACTCTTCAACTTACAATCCTGGTTATAGGAGCCACCCAAATTTTGCCTGGAATCAAAATCAACAACAATTCCAAGGCAACAACAACTTTCAGAGGCCTCCTCCACAACAACAAGCCCCTCAACAAACTCAATATCAGCAACCTTTCCAACCCCAACCTTACCAAAACCAAATAAACAATTTTGTACCAAACAACTCTTATCCTCAAAACAATTTTGTTCAGCCAAATAACGATAAGGTTTCCTCGCTAGAACGAAGTCTGGATGCGTTTTTAAAACAATCTACGCAATCCTCAGCCAGCATCCAATCATCCATTCAGTCTTTGGTGCAACACACTGCTTCACATGATCAGAGCATCAAAACAATAGAAGCCCAAATTGCACAACTGAATGCTGCGTTAAGCGAGCGAGAAAAGGGTATACTTCCATCTCAACCACTGCCAGATCCCGGTCACACACAAAATACTTATGTTGCTCATGAACAACAAAATCATAATGTGAGTGCCGTAACTACATTGAGATCTGGAAAGGTATTGCACAACAATGTTGGCAATAATGATGAAACCCCGACCGCCGCTTCTTCATCATCATCATCATCTTCTTCTTCTTCAGAGCCTGTTCTTCATTCTTCACAAGGCTCTACTTCTTCTAATTTGAACGGACCCACATCTCACTCCACGAAAACACCAACACTGGGATCCGCTCCAACTCCGCAATCTACTCCACAAACATTGGACTCAACAAATTTTTAAAATATTCCATTTTCAAACAGGTTGAGATCCAATAAACCTACTCCATAAATGGAGAAGATTGCGGAGTTATTCAAACAGGTTAGCATTAACATACCTCTCTTAGATGCAATCCAACAAGTCTCTTCTTATGCTAAAATCTTAAAGGACTTATGTACCAAGAAGAGGAAATCCCAGGTACCTAAGAAAGTTTTCTTGGCTAGTGCAGTAAGTGATGCTCTTACCCAACCTTTACCCCAAAAACATAAGGACCCTGGCTGTCCTACAATTTCAATAACAATTGGGGATAAGAACATCAATCGCGCACTTTTAGATCTTGGTGCCAGTGTTAATTTTCTTCCCTATTCGGTATATGAACAATTAGGCGTTGGAGAGCTTAAACCCACACATTGTACTCTCTAAATGGCCGACCGATCCATCACCCATCCTAGGGGTGAGTTAGAGGATGTGTTAATTAAAGTAGGGGACTTTATTTTCCCCGTAGATTTCATTGTTATGGACACATAGCCTGTAGCTACCCCCCGGAGTCAAATTCCGGTGATACTCGGTCGACCATTCCTTGCGACTTCTAATGCGGTGATCAATTGTCGAAATGGTTCGATGAACTTATCTTTTGGAAATATGACAATTGAACTCAACATTTTTAAGTTGGGGAATCAGCCCTCCGAGCCTAATGCTAATATACTTGATGTTTGCTCGATCCAAGAGATCACGCAGGAGGACTGTGAGCTCGAAAAATTTCTGTTCGATCACAGCAGTTTTGATGCCACTAGTACGTTCCTCGTTGAATCTGACACAATTTTCACACCCGATAACGATTACGAGTGTTTCACTTTTTTGGACGATTTTGAAGACTCATCACCCGAGTTTGAGTCCTTTGAATTTTCGGATGAGTTAGCTGAACCATCTGACTCGGTTGCTTACACTCGCTTTGAACCATTGTTGGAATTCTTCGAGTTCGAGACAGTTTCACCAATTTTACCTTCAATTGTTTCATCTCCAAAACTCGAACTCAAGGTATTGCCGTCTCACTTTAAATACGCTTACTTAGGTGAGAATGAGACCCTTCCTGTTATCATATCGGTATCTCTAGCCCTCGAGCAAGAGAAAGCCCTTTTAATGGTCTTACAAAATAATCGGCAAGCTTTTGGCTAGACTATGGCGGATATTAAGGGGATTAGTCCCCTCATAGTTGAACATCATATACATATGATGGATGATGCCAAGCCAGTAAGGGATCCAAAGAGACGCCTCAACCCCATAATGAAGGAGGCTGTTAAAAAGGAGATTGTAAAATGTCTTGATAGTAGGATCATTTACCCTATCTCTGATGGCCAATGGGTTAGCCCCATTCACGTTGTCCCACAGAAATCAGGCATAACAGTCATAACTAATGAGGCGAATGAGTTAATACCTACTCGCACCCAAACAGGGTGGCGAGTTTGCATCGATTATAGAAAACTCAACGCCGCGACACGGAAAGACCACTTTCCGTTACCTTTTATTGACCAAATGCTAGAACGATTGGCTGGGCATGAATTTTACTGCTTTTTGGATGGCTACTCCGGCTATAATCAAGTTCCCATCGCCGAAAAGGACCAAGACAAGACCACATTTACTTGTCCCTTCGGTACATTCTCTTACCGTCGCATGCCCTTTGGGTTATTCAATGCACCCGCTACTTTCCAGCGGTGTATGATGGGCATCTTTTCAGACATGGTGGAAAAATTCTTGGAGATTTTTATGGATGACTTCTCCATTTTCGGCGACTCCTTTGATGAGTGTTTGCTACATTTAGACGCAGTTCTTACCCGCTGCAGGGATAAGAACCTCACTTTAAATTAGGAGAAATGCCACTTTATGGTACGGGAGGGTATTGTCTTAGGACATATCATCTCGCAAAACGACATTGAGGTTGATAAAGCTAAGATTGAAGTCATTTCCAATCTTCCCCCTCCCAAGTGCGTCAAAGACATCCGAGCCTTCCTGGCCATGCCGGTTTCTATAGACGGTTAATCAAGGATTTTAGCAAGATAGCTAGACCTTTGACTCTTTTATTGGCCAAGGACACCACTTTTGATTTTGACTTAACTTGCATGAAGGCGTTCGAGTCATTGAAACACTCACTTATTTCCGCGCCCATTCTTTCATCTCCTGACTGGACGCATCCATTTGAAGTTATATGCGATGCATCTGATTTTGCCATAGGTGCTGTCCTTGGACAGAGCATTAATAAGATGCCGCACGTAATTTATTACGCTAGCCGAACATTAAACGAGACCCAATTAAATTACACAACAACTGAAAAAAAATTCTTAGCCATTGTGTTTGCACTAGAAAAATTCAGGCCCTATTTAATCGGCTCTCCAGTCATAGTTTACACAGACCACTCAGCTCTTCGCCATCTTTTTGCGAAGAAGGATGCTAAATCTCGGCTGATACGTTGGATCCTCTTGCTACAAGAGTTTGACCTTGTCATAAGAGACAAGAGAGGATGCAAAAACGTAGTCGCCGACCACCTTTCACGACTCCCTTCTTCGCCTACACTTCAAACTCTTATTAAAGACGTTTTTCCAGATGAGCAGCTCTTAACTGTGTCATGCGAACCTTGGTTCGCTGATATCGTAAATTATTTGGCCACCGGACTGATACCAAACGATTGGTCGAATCAGGACAGACTCCGATTCCTGTCCTAAGTAAAACATTTTTTCTGGGATGAACCGTATCTCTTCAAATACTGTTCCGACCAAATCATTCGTCGGTGTGTCCCCGACAACGAGTTTAAGAGCGTGCTGTCATTCTGCCACGATCAAGCGTGTGGCGGGCATTTTGGCCCCAAAAAGACAGCAGAAAAGATCTTGCAGTGTGGCTTCTACTGGCCACGAATTTTTAAAGACGCATACGAATACTGCAAGACATGCCTCCGGTGCCAACACTTGGGCCGGATATCTCGGAAAAATGAAATGTCGCTCCAACCAATTTTGGTTGTTGAAATTTTTGATGTTTGTTTGGGGAATAGACTTTATGAGATCATTTCCCAACTCTTTTGGGATCATGTATATTCTACTTGCTGTTGACTATGTTTCCAAATGGGTCGAGGCTGTGCCCAGCCGAACTAATGACAACAAGGTTGTCGTTAGATTTCTCAAAGAAAACATTTTTCTCGGTTTGGGCATCCTCGCACGATTATCAGTAATAATGGATCGCACTTTTGTAATAGGACTTTCGAGTCCTTAATACGCAAATACTCCATTACTCATAAACTGTCAACACCCTATCATCCCCAAACTTGTGGGCAAGCCGAGATTTCGAATCGGAAGATTAAACAGATATTGGAGAAAACGGTTTCCAAAAACCGTAAAGATTGGTCATCAAAACTGATTGATGCCCTTTGGGCTTTCCGTACTGCCTATAAGACCGATCTTGGCATTTCTCCATACAGGCTTGTTTATGGAAAGGCTTGCCACCTTCCTGTTGAAATAGAGCACAATGCATTTTGGGCAATTAAAGAGTTGAACCTATCTTTGGGAGACGCGGGCAGCAATAAAAAGCTGCAGATGAACGAATTAGACGAGCTGCGGGATGAAGCCTATGAGAACACGGTAGTTGTTAAAAACCGAACGAAGGTGTTCCACGATAAACACCTTATGCACAAAACTTTCAAACCTGATCAACAGGTTTTACTTTATGATACTCGGTTACATTTCCATCCCGGCAAGCTTAAATCTCGATGGAAATGGCCATTTATGATACGCACCGTATATCCGCACGGTGCGGTAGATCTAGAAAACCCGGAGGACGGTACACTGTTTAAAATAAACGGACATCGACTTAAACTGTTCCTCACTGCGAAACCTTCGGAGGAGCTCCTGTTTTTACAGGAGCCGATCTACATTGACTGATTTTCCTCCATCCACCCCTAAATTTCGATTATCTAGCCAAAACACTGTTTCAAACAAGTTTGGGGGTATGTATCATTTGTAATTATATAAAAACAAAATAACATAAAAAATAAAAATTTGAAAATAAATTTTTTTTGGGTATTTTTGTAAATTTCCAGATTTAATAAAATAAAAATAAAAATTTTATTTGCAAATAATTTCCTCTTTTTGAGAGGGTTTTTTTACAAATAGCCAACACATTCCCCCACTATAAATAAACCCCGACTCCTCTCTGTTTTCTTAACCCTAATTTTTCACCTCTCTGCAAACCCTAGCCGCCGCCTCGATTTCTGCAGCGAGATCTCCCCATCGCGCCGCCCAACCGCCGCAGGAACCCACATTCGACCGCGTTTCCGCCGCGTCCCTGCTGCTTCACCCTCTGAATCTTTCAGAGGAGGTTTGCTTTCGTAACTCCTCTCTGTGAAATTTTTTTAGATCTGAGAACTTTCTGTAATGGCACCAAATATGCAGTTAGAACGTGATTTCTCACAAATATTTTCACACACGATATATGGAAGTTGTTTTCGTGATGAAATCATACGGAGGGGATGGAATTTTTTAATCTATAATCACCCAAATGCTTACGCCCTTCCAGATCTAGTCACTCATTTTTACGAGTGCATGGAAGAAGGCTGCCTTGCACAATACGGATTTATCAAGTTACTGTGGGGCGACAGGGAGATAATTATTGACAGAGACTTCATCCATGAAGTCATTTTAATCCCTAGGTTACCTGTTCACGACCAACCCCTTCAGTTTGAAGATTACATGCCCTTAATGGGTAATGATTGTGTTGGGGTAAAAATTTACATCCCGGTTGACCGAGTCAAAGTCAAGGTCAACCCCAAGCCAGGTGGGCCCAAGCCCAGGTCCAGCGGGCCCATGCCCAAGTCGAGCCCGCGGCCAGCCTCCCCACGCCAACAACAAAATCATGTAATAAATAATTTTTATGTAATTTTTTATACATGAATGAATGCAAAATGTGCATAAAGCCAATATTTTATAAGCCCATGGCTTATGTGCAAAAAATGAAATGGCACATTAGCCATGTGATAGGCAAAATGCCATTTTGTGAAGCCCAAGGGGCTATATGTAAATATGTGAGCCTATAAAAGGCAACATGATGATGAATAAAAAGAACACTTTTCCATTCCCTCAAAAAACTAGGGTTTGTGCCTCCACTCTCTCCTTTTCAAGTTCTTTCTCTTCCTTTTCATTTTCCAAATAAATCAAGAGCTTAGCTCTCTTTTTTTTTAAAAACTAAACAAAGTTTTACCATAAATCCACCTCCTAAGACTCCATCAAGAGAAGAAAAAGGGTCTCTTTTTTTATCATCCAAGATCTAGAACTTGGAGTTTCAAGAGAACCCATTTTGGGTTTCTTCTCAAAAGAGAAAGGAGAAAATCTTTTGGAGTTTAACTCCACAAATAAAATTATTTTGGAGTTTAACTCCACCACTAGAAAAATTATTTTGGAGTTTAACTTCACTACAAAAATTCTCTTGGAGTTTAACTCCACAGTAAAAATCTTTTTTTTGGAGTTTAACTCCATATTAAATCTTTTTAGGAGTTTGACTCCATATAAAATTCTTTCGGAGTTCAACTCCGCATTTAAAAATCTTTTGCAGTTCAACTCCACAAATAAAATTCCTTTGGAGTTCAACTCCACAAATAAAATTCCTTTGGAGTTTAACTCCACAAAAAATACTTTTTTGGGGGAGTCTAACTCCACATTATATTTTTTTTAGCCATATAAAATTCTTTTGGAGTTGAACTCCACGTTAAAAAAAAAAAAAGTTGGGTCACATGCTAAGCATGTGACGGCCCCCTCACATGCTAAGCATGTGACGGGTCACATGCTAAGCATGTGATGGTCCCATCACATGTTTAGCATGTGAAGTGGGTCACATGCTAAGTATGTGATGGCCCCCCTCTCATGCTGTCACGACCCGAAAGAGCACGTGACTGGCCCTTAAACCATATGAAGTCTATAGGACTCCATCTGATCCAAGTAAGCCAAAAGCCCAGAAATCTAAAAACATTTTTTAGAATAAGTAAAGAAACTGGTTTAAAGAAGTGAAGAAAAACATGTTTGAAATCAAGATTTTTAAATAACTAAGCCGAATATGCATTTTTAAAAACAGTACAGTCTTTTCTAAAAATTTCGGCAGAGTTTCTTTTGTAAAACTGGCCCCGAATGGGGTATAACAAGGATAACAATATATGCAATGATAAGGGCATCCCCAAGCGGGAGCTAGCTCTTCGTCAATCGACGGTCACCACCACACATGCAACAATAATATACAACGCCAAGTGGCGAGGATCAAATCCAAAAGAAAGCTCAAAAGCAACAAGAAAACCGCAACACTACTAAGCGCGACTCTATGGTCGAATAATACATCACTAGTTTAGGTCTGAAACAATATACGAGTTTTGGTTGATGGATATTCTAGATACAATGAATAATATAAATACAACGGCGGTTCTGATACAAAAGAACCCACCTATCCAAGCAAATCACCCAAAAGGAAGCAGTGTGCCAGAAATGCCGCTATAGAACTGTACGGCAAACCTGCAAGAACTGGGGCACAACGGGGGTGAGTTGCCAACTCGTGAATAGAAAGATATCTACAAGCAGAGATCGAATGCATGACCCAACCTAGGTCAATACGATCAGATATAAAGAAACCTCAATATGAATAAAGCTGAAGCATGCTAAACTGGCAATGTAATCTCTATACGTGAATGTAGTGCCAAGTGCTCGTGCTAGTGCCTCAGGTAATAGTATGTCATGAATATGAGGTATGAATGCATGAAAGCAGAATACATGTAAATGAAGAAACTGTTTTCATAATTTAGTGAGATTTCCCTTGTATTTTTAGTTGAGGTATCATAATGAAATCAGCATAAAACAGTGCCTAGCATCGGCACAAAACGTAATCCCAATATCTCGATATCTCTGTATCACAGTCTCTGTACCTCGAAATCTCGAAATCCCAATGTCTCAATCATAATATCTAGGGCGCCGTCAGTCCAGACCGGCCCCTACCATCCATCTCAAGACCACGACGGTATCCTCCGGATATCCGACGCGTCGGGTAAAATCACCGGTAGGTAGTGCTCCCCTGCCAGGCTCACATCGTCATCACCACGCGCTTCTTGCCCCGGGATACCTTACCGGGTCCACCATGTACCCGAAACGGTTCATCCGTCTCCTCGAATCGGGTTTCCAAATCCATCAGCAAACTCATGGTGGACGACTCATACATCATGGGAAAACCGCACTTTTTATTTTAAAGAGAGAAAAGAAGTTTATATAAGTTTTGCGGTTTTCCCCCAAATCCAGAAAATCTCATGGAAATCCGAATCCAATCCTCAATAGCATGTAAACAGTGCATACAGGCATAAAAATCCATGAATAATAACATGCATGATGTAACAACTAATAATTACAATGTCTAATCTAGCATATAAGGCAAGTACACTAATATCATGTCTAAATTATTAGCTAACAACCTATGCCGATGCAATAATATTTTCTAAGGTGTACGTGACATGGCAATTACCGATGAAGATGTGTGTGAGCCGGCAAGTAAGTGTACGTGGTACATACGCATCATCGGTAATGGTGCTGGTGTCCTAACAGCATAACATCAATAATGGAGTATGAAACATAATATAAGCATGCGATGCGATGCGAACCACAATAATGAGCGGAAGCTGAATACTAGACGCAACTATAACTAATCTGCATTAATCTAAAATAACCTCTACAATTGGTGCCTTTTGAAATAACACGAATCATGGGGTTTTGAAAATAGGGGCTACGGTGTTTTTATGAAAAGATACGTCTTTTGAAATATCCGTAGGATCCCTTGGGCTGTCTTTTAAAATACCCACGATTCGTTAGTTTTTGAAATAGGTAGGAGTCTAATCTAATCTAACAACCATCCTAAACTATACGGCTGAACTAACAAGTAGAGCTATGGGTGAGGAAACCGCCTAACATCTGAGTCGATACATATACATACATGTATATATATTAGTCGGTGATCCCGCCTCAATAATATCATATCCGATACCCTATCTATAATCAGACATCCCAAGTCAAGAGTGCGGATCAATCATCAAAATATAGCTTGTACGTAAATCCGTCGTACGGCATCCCAAATCTGGGTACGGGTCAATATCACATTCATCATACTATTTATCTGGTATCCTCTTTATCAAATGTCATGATCGGGGTACTGATCTACGTCTAGTACAATATTGATACCCTCTATGTATGCATGCAGGTGTAAGAATCACTACGTCAAAAGACCCGCTAAAACATCATGTCGTATCTCAATACGAACCAAATCACATCACCGATCTCCTGGCCTCAAGCCCAATCTCATCGACTCATCTCAAATCCCAAATACTATCCTCAAATCCAGTATATAAACACATAGTCCCATACCCATGTGTAGATATACGCACCATCATATGCACTCTAATAAATGAAAAAAATGAATGCAAGTATGTGTGTAAATGTATGTGTGAGTGCAACCACTACTCTAGGGTTCGCACTAAACTAAACCAATATATTCTTATCATCAAAATATCATTATTACCATCAATAACCCTAAACAACACATAATAAATATTCGTGTGTATACGTATTCGTATACATCACCACGGACTGCGGGGGTGCTATACGCCATCCACCCGACTTCTCCCCACAGATATAAATCTACTCACATTGCTTCTCGTGTGCCAAAGCCGATGTCGCTATCTTCACCTCCTTTGCCTCAACATCACGCGGGGTACCTACACGTATATCACAATGCTAAAGCACATGAAAATCACATCGGAAACCAAAATAGCACACGCTACCCGCATAGGTAAAAACCTATCGACTCGCATGTAAACACAATCAAAATCCACTTGTCGTTGACGTCCAAACGCCACCCGACAGGAATGAATCACCAAATACCAAAATCCATGCTAAAACAAGTCCCAAATTATACACCAACATAGGAAAATCAACCCAGATTTCACCCTAGATGGAATCAGTCAAAACTAGACATACTCAGGGTCAAAACTAGAGGAAATGGGGGCATGCACAGAAAACGAAGCAATTCCTTAAAATACCTTATTTTAGAATTTTCCATAATTTTTCCCCATTTATCTGTATTTAATTATACCAGAATATTAAAATATTCATTAAAATAATATTAAATTATAAAATTTCCCAAAAATCATATTTTATTATTTTGAAGACGTTACAATCTACCCCCCTTAAAGAAATTCGGTCCCGAATTTAAATTTAAACCCCCAAATACTAAAATATTTCAATACAAATTCCAAGTCATCGGGGCTCCGAAATCATCTATACATAAAACATCATAGCGTAATGCATGCGCATGAGTACTGAGCGGATAACTCAAATGCAACACTCCATCAAGCATCCGCAATCATCGGAGTCATGGTAACGACACAATGTCAAATCCAATACAAAATCAATATGATATGGACCAAGACTATACATGTAGACATCCAATCTATACATGTAAATAGCTGATGCAAATGTATGCCAAATCTTTTTAAGTCGCTGTGCGATGCGCGTAACACTGCACAGTGACGGACGTTTCTCATAAGAAAATAACTATATATGTGTATATATATCCTTTGTTTAATAGGTACGTTCCGCCGTTTTGAAAACAGTTTAGAAGGGTTTCCTTGTTTTTAAAACGTTTCGTGTCATATCGGACACGTAGGTATATACTGAGACTATAGCTCGCTTTTCGGAAATCCCTTCGATAACTATCGATGCATGCAAAATATATCCAGGTACTGCCCACTGACTAGTCCTGCTCAGTATGAAAGCAAATATCCAACATCATAAAAATGTACTGCTCCAAAAGGAATAAATCCCAAAAATCACATAACACCACCCTGTGCGTCTGGTGCGCACGGAAATCAAAATCCATATATGTGCTAAACATGTGCACAAAACAACATCTAGGTGCAACGGGTGTGCACGAAGCATCTGTCATAGGCAACGTGTGCCTGGCAGCCAAAACAGGTGCATCTGACATGCACGAAGAATCTCGATTTAGTGCATCTGGTGTGCCCCAAAATCGTATCTCAAAACATGCGCCCAACATGCGCGAAAATCCAAATCGGTGCATCCATCATGCACGAATGAAAATCTAGACCCTGCGCACTCAATATGCACGGAATCACAAAATCCAATAGCAACGTCGAATATGCGTAAGTCCAGTCAAAAGCACGGAGTGCAAGAATCCACATCAATATCACAATCAAAATCGACATACCGAAAGGCATCAAATCGAAGTCAGGTGCAATCGTAATGCACAAAATATAAATCCGGTGCAACAAAGGCACGAAATATAAATCTGATGCGATAAACGCAAGAAACATAAAACTGGTGCGACAAATGCACGAAGTATAGAACTGGTGCATCCCATGCACAAATACCAAGCAATAACTCAAATACGTAAGCAGCAACACCAAGTGTATCCAGATATGAAGAAAATCATAAACGTGTGCAGCTGCGGGCACAAAACACATATCGATACACTACAAGCACATATAAGCTATACCGAGTGCAAAATCAAAACACTAAAATTACATGAAACTCTGCTGGAAGCGTAAATCAAATCACCAGCATAAAATAGGCATGAAATCGCAATCAACAGCTCAAGAGTAATAACTATGTACAAGGTATAAATACCCAGTAGGTGCAACCATGGTGCACAAAATCAAATATCATGAAACTCAGTCATCAAGACTAAATCATGTGAATAGATCGCCCAAAATACCGAAATCCAAAGCAACGGATACGTGATAATCAAATCACAAAATCACAAATCATAATTACCGTCGTCGGTATACCATCCTTCAGGGTCGAGAAGGTACCGGAACATCCGATGCTAGCTGCGCAAGATATCTACTTGCCTCTTGCTCGCGGCTGGCGTCCTCTACCTCTGGTTCCTGATCTTTCCTGTAGATTACCAATCTCGCAATCCATCGGCTCATCGGCCCGGTCAGGAGTACTGACAGGAACGATTCCGTTCTGGCACTTTCCTGGTCACCTTTCGGTCAATCCTCACGACCGCTCGTAAGGCAGCGTATCACTGGCGTCGGCCTCTGGCTCTCTGAAAGCACGTCACACATCTGATCCTGGGTGCAAACATCATTGCAGCAATGTCCTGGAAGGAATCCTGCTCAAGGTCTCTTCCGATCATGCCTATGCCGATCTGTACAGAGGCTGGCTTCCTACACAACCTCTTCTCGCTCAAAAACACCTGTGTCCTCAGCACAATATTTTCTCGGAAACTGGTCACATTCCAACGTCTCTGTAAGCATATCAGGTCTCTAGTCTCGACGGGAAGCAATGACAGCTCATCAGTGTCTCACACGAACCTCTTGTTCCAACTGTCTCTATCGTCGTCCACTATGACGTCACGCCAAGCTACTACGCACTGCACTGTTCTCGGCCACGGTCAATCTGAAGTCTCTCGCACGGACTCAAAATCGCATATTCTGTAGCTTCATCATTCTGTAGAGGATGTCAGGCCGAACAGGTCCTTGGGAACACGTCCCAACCATCGGAGGAATACTCATCACTCGTCCGTCCCTGATCAATCTGCAACGCATCTGGGTAAGTTCCTTTATCCGAACATGGTCAACTACCTCGTCGACAATGCCGAACTCTGTCCTGCTGGGTGTGCGCAATACGACCACTCCTGGTCTAGGTCTTCTCGTAACGTACTCCAGAAAGGTCCTGTCGAGGTTCCTTTCTCAAATCTCAATCCTGCCGAAATGCCTGGAAGTCATCATCCAATGCTGAAGCTGAAGCTTATTCCGGAACGGCTGCATACCTATCGCGCTTCTCTCTGGAAGATACATCCATATACCACGCCTCGGGGTGCATATCACATCTCTAATGTCAGCGGAGTGGGACGTCATCTCGTCGAAATCTCGTACGAACTCTTTACTCCACCTTGCTCAATGTCGACTGATTCGGACTTAACTCATCGTGGCTACACGAACTGTGCTCCGACGGCTACGCTCGCATCTGGAGTCTCCCAAGCAGTGTCCCATCACGATATCCGAAAGATGTCGAACCATCCGATCGACTCGTCAGATCCTCATAATCCCCCAAGAGATCACATCATGGGTACAGTTTAATAGTATCGAGTACATGCCACAACGTCGGTGGTCCAGCCGTAGAAGGGCAAACCCAAGCCTCACTAATGGCGCCGAGGAACCGCCGCAAACCCGAAGGTTCAAAGGCTTTCACACGGTCATTAAGTCGAGTTAGGGTTTCATTCTTCTAGAGAGTCCATAGAATCACCTGCATGTCTTTCCGTATACTTTAAACTTGGAAAATGGGCTCCTGAGATTCGATCGTCTCTATCGACTCTCAACGAACCTGCGTGAAGTCGTCTCTAGCTGGAAACAATCTATCTGATGACCTCGCATCGGTAAACAAACGAACCACCTGTCCTAGTCATTCATCCTCAGGTGACTAGCGACTCGCTATCATCTCTCTAAGTATATGCTCACGCTGCAGTAGCTCCAACCATCTGGGCGACATCTCGTCATTTGCAGCAGCAACTGGCTTATTCGCCTGTACGTCGAACAGCGCCTCAATCCTCCAGGAAAGGCAATACATAGGCGGTCATCTCTGAGTCGGTCTGCTCTAGATCTGAGTAAGACTCTCCACACTGGAAATCTTCAACTCATTAGGGCCCGCTCCGGCGCAAAATCGGACGAATCACCTTCGTCTCTCAAATCGGGTAGACTAGCTATCATCTGTCTCATATCTGCCTGAAAGCTACGGCAATCTCAGCTCGTAAGCTTCGGAAGCGACATCCTGTCAATCTCAGCAACAGCTGGTCCATCTGTCTGCACGGTAGGCGACATCACAATCTCTAAGGTATGCTGTACATCAACAGCCCTCTCTCAACTGGCAGCTCTAACAATGGCCCGATCATCCGGTGCAAGACCAAGCACTCGCCTCCACTAGAGGTCGCAATCACCAACACAAACTCGAGACGTTCCCATGTCACCAGAAAACACAATGGTCGGCCCTCGTACCAAACGAGCTCACACCGGCCGTAACCCTAGCAGCAGCCCAAACTGCCCTCAAACATGGTGACAGGAACCTCAATCGAGTATCAAGGAGAGCACATCAATGGCAAGAAAGGAAACAACAGATCCAAAGTGGATACATGATCATGTGAAGGAACAGCATCAATAAAGGTATGATCATGAAACTAATAGAATCGGGGATCTCAAATGGATGTATAATCCTGGATATAAAGAGGATCACTGATCTCGAAAATATGTACATCCTAAGGTTCCTTAAGCGGAGTGGCGTGTCGTAAGTATGCCGCGGAACATACCAACGGTACGTCACTCTACTTTAGTTACCTATTCCATCAACCAAGGGTCATCCTACACGACGAAAGTTCGGGTCTAATACCCCCTCGACCAAGTCTAAGTTCCGTAAGGTCAAGCCTAAGTTCCGTATATATATAAACGCCCTAGGCTCCACATAGTCAAACTTAGACTCGAACCAAGGTCAACCTAGCGCTCTGATACCAACTTTGTCACGACCCGAAAGAGCACGTGACTGGCCCTTAAACCATATGAAGTCTATAGGACTCCATCTGATCCAAGTAAGCCAAAAGCCCAGAAATCTAAAAACATTTTTTAGAATAAGTAAAGAAACTGGTTTAAAGAAGTGAAGAAAAACATGTTTGAAATCAAGATTTTTAAATAACTAAGCCGAATATGCATTTTTAAAAACAGTACAGTCTTTTCTAAAAATTTCGGCAGAGTTTCTTTTGTAAAACTGGCCCCGAATGGGGTATAACAAGGATAACAATATATGCAATGATAAGGGCATCCCCAAGCGGGAGCTAGCTCTTCGTCAATCGACGGTCACCACCACACATGCAACAATAATATACAACGCCAAGTGGCGAGGATCAAATCCAAAAGAAAGCTCAAAAGCAACAAGAAAACCGCAACACTACTAAGCGCGACTCTATGGTCGAATAATACATCACTAGTCTAGGTCTGAAACAATATACGAGTTTTGGTTGATGGATATTCTAGATACAATGAATAATATAAATACAACGGCGGTTCTGATACAAAAGAACCCACCTATCCAAGCAAATCACCCAAAAGGAAGCAGTGTGCCAGAAATGCCGCTATAGAACTGTACGGCAAACCTGCAAGAACTGGGGCACAACGGGGGTGAGTTGCCAACTCGTGAATAGAAAGATATCTACAAGCAGAGATCGAATGCATGACCCAACCTAGGTCAATACGATCAGATATAAAGAAACCTCAATATGAATAAAGCTGAAGCATGCTAAACTGGCAATGTAATCTCTATACGTGAATGTAGTGCCAAGTGCTCGTGCTAGTGCCTCAGGTAATAGTATGTCATGAATATGAGGTATGAATGCATGAAAGCAGAATACATGTAAATGAAGAAACTGTTTTCATAATTTAGTGAGATTTCCCCTGTATTTTTAGTTGAGGTATCATAATGAAATCAGCATAAAACAGTGCCTAGCATCGGCACAAAACGTAATCCCAATATCTCGATATCTCTGTATCACAGTCTCTGTACCTCGAAATCTCGAAATCCCAATGTCTCAATCATAATATCTAGGGCGCCGTCAGTCCAGACCGGCCCCTACCATCCATCTCAAGACCACGACGGTATCCTCCGGATATCCGACGCGTCGGGTAAAATCACCGGTAGGTAGTGCTCCCCTGCCAGGCTCACATCGTCATCACCACGCGCTTCTTGCCCCGGGGTACCTTACCGGGTCCACCATGTACCCGAAACGGTTCATCCGTCTCCTCGAATCGGGTTTCCAAATCCATCAGCAAACTCATGGTGGACGACTCATACATCATGGGAAAACCGCACTTTTTATTTTAAAGAGAGAAAAGAAGTTTATATAAGTTTTGCGGTTTTCCCCCAAATCCAGAAAATCTCATGGAAATCCGAATCCAATCCTCAATAGCATGTAAACAGTGCATACAGGCATAAAAATCCATGAATAATAACATGCATGATGTAACAACTAATAATTACAATGTCTAATCTAGCATATAAGGCAAGTACACTAATATCATGTCTAAATTATTAGCTAACAACCTATGCCGATGCAATAATATTTTCTAAGGTGTACGTGACATGGCAATTACCGATGAAGATGTGTGTGAGCCGGCAAGTAAGTGTACGTGGTACATACGCATCATCGGTAATGGTGCTGGTGTCCTAACAGCATAACATCAATAATGGAGTATGAAACATAATATAAGCATGCGATGCGATGCGAACCACAATAATGAGCGGAAGCTGAATACTAGACGCAACTATAACTAATCTGCATTAATCTAAAATAACCTCTACAATTGGTGCCTTTTGAAATAACACGAATCATGGGGTTTTGAAAATAGGGGCTACGGTGTTTTTATGAAAAGATACGTCTTTTGAAATATCCGTAGGATCCCTTGGGCTGTCTTTTAAAATACCCACGATTCGTTAGTTTTTGAAATAGGTAGGAGTCTAATCTAATCTAACAACCATCCTAAACTATACGGCTGAACTAACAAGTAGAGCTATGGGTGAGGAAACCGCCTAACATCTGAGTCGATACATATACATACATGTATATATATTAGTCGGTGATCCCGCCTCAATAATATCATATCCGATACCCTATCTATAATCAGACATCCCAAGTCAAGAGTGCGGATCAATCATCAAAATATAGCTTGTACGTAAATCCGTCGTACGGCATCCCAAATCTGGGTACGGGTCAATATCACATTCATCATACTATTTATCTGGTATCCTCTTTATCAAATGTCATGATCGGGGTACTGATCTACGTCTAGTACAATATTGATACCCTCTATGTATGCATGCAGGTGTAAGAATCACTACGTCAAAAGACCAGCTAAAACATCATGTCGTATCTCAATACGAACCAAATCACATCACCGATCTCCTGGCCTCAAGCCCAATCTCATCGACTCATCTCAAATCCCAAATACTATCCTCAAATCCAGTATATAAACACATAGTCCCATACCCATGTGTAGATATACGCACCATCATATGCACTCTAATAAATGAAAAAAATGAATGCAAGTATGTGTGTAAATGTATGTGTGAGTGCAACCACTACTCTAGGGTTCGCACTAAACTAAACCAATATATTCTTATCATCAAAATATCATTATTACCATCAATAACCCTAAACAACACATAATAAATATTCGTGTGTATACGTATTCGTATACATCACCACGGACTGCGGGGGTGCTATACGCCATCCACCCGACTTCTCCCCACAGATATAAATCTACTCACATTGCTTCTCGTGTGCCAAAGCCGATGTCGCTATCTTCACCTCCTTTGCCTCAACATCACGCGGGGTACCTACAAGTATATCACAATGCTAAAGCACATGAAAATCACATCGGAAACCAAAATAGCACACGCTACCCGCATAGGTAAAAACCTATCGACTCGCATGTAAACACAATCAAAATCCACTTGTCGTTGACGTCCAAACGCCACCCGACAGGAATGAATCACCAAATACCAAAATCCATGCTAAAACAAGTCCCAAATTATACACCAACATAGGAAAATCAACCCAGATTTCACCCTAGATGGAATCAGTCAAAACTAGACATACTCAGGGTCAAAACTAGAGGAAATGGGGGCATGCACAGAAAACGAAGCAATTCCTTAAAATACCTTATTTTAGAATTTTCCATAATTTTTCCCCATTTATCTGTATTTAATTATACCAGAATATTAAAATATTCATTAAAATAATATTAAATTATAAAATTTCCCAAAAATCATATTTTATTATTTTGAAGACGTTACACATGCTAAGCATGTAAAGTGGGTCACATGCTAAGCATGTGATGGCCCCCTCACATGTTTAGCATGTGAAGTTGGTCACATGCTGAGCATGTGACGGGTCACATGCTCAGCATGTGATGGCCCCCTCACATGCTGAGCATGTGACTGGTCACATGCTAAACATGTGATGGCCTTCTCACATGCTGAGCATGTGACCCGTCACATGCTGAGCATGTGATGGCCCCCATTTTCTCTCTCTCTCTCTTTCTTCCTTCTTCTTCTTTATTTAAAATAAAAATAAATAAATATTAAATAAATAAAAATAAATTATAAATAATATTTAAAAATAAAAAAAAACATAATTATTTTCTTTTCTTCTTTCTTTTCTTTATTTAATCCTTTTTTTATTTAAAAAAATATTAAATAAATAAAATAAATTATAAATAATATTTTAAAATTAAAAAAATAATAATAAATTTTTTTAAAAAAAATCTCTAAATATTTATTTACTTATTTAATTTTGTTTTTATATATATAGAATATATATATATATATATATATATATATATATATATATATATATATATATATATATATATATATATATCCCTTTTTTTACAAGTGGAACAAAACAAAAAAAATACACACACACCAACGCACTGCATATTGAGTTCGCATGACCCGTTTAACCCGTCAATCGGAGGTTCTTTCGCTCTAAATGCGAGGGGTAATTAACGGCAGCTTAGTCCGCGGCTGCCGGAGATTCGGATCCCCACAATCAATAAACCCCGGCCTACCGTAGACAGGGGGAATCTGTAATGCGCCTGACAAGCGCGCGCGTATTCCCATCTCAATGGGGTGACGAAAAATACCCTATAGATTCTGGCACGCCCGGTGGGACCAATCTCTCCTCCCATATTTCGGGTTAAGCGTTCATGCGAACTCAATCAATATACATACCTGTATTTATACTAAAATTAATGCTTTTTCATGCAGATTTTCGAGCAATCACCTTCCGACGATGTCTTCGATGATGAACTCAGCTCCCGTCTCCTACACAATGAGGATAGACTCTAGGACGGTCCTTCCGGCCAGTCTTGGGCGACAGTGGGAGGAGCCGCTGCTACCGTTCGGCTCTATTCTGTTCGTGCACGCTAACGCCATTCCCGCTCCTCAAGCTCCAGCAACAGACAGACCGGTCTCGAAAGGAAAGAGACCAAATGTGGTGATCTCGAGGGCGCCCCAACCCAAACGCAAATCGGTGTCTGGACGGCTTTCCATGGCCCCAACTGTGGGCAAAGCCATCGGAACAAAAGAAGTTACCAGACGTCGTGGGCAAGCCCAGGCGATACCTTCGACGGACACACGGGCAGATGTCTTCTCAAGCATCCCCATCACTCGGCCTATGGCGGCTTCCCGAAGAGCAGAAGCCTGCCAAGCGCTTAAGGCAGAGAAGCTGAGGCAGAAGCGGCTCAGATATGGAGCCAGCAAAAGGGCTAGGGCTTTGGCCATATTAAAATTTATGAATTTCCAAAGCCCGGACCGCTCCGCGAAACCAGCTGCCAGTGATGAAAGAATGGCTGAATGTGTTATCCACACTGTCTACATGGCCGGACATGAAGAAACGAACCCTCCTCTTCTTCACAGCCAAGGTGATGATATGGTTGACGCTACCCAGCATCGGCTCGATCTAAATGATGAAGAGCCCGCTCAGGCCGATAAGTCAGAGGAGCCCGTGGTTCCTACGGAATTGAGCTCATGCAATAAAGATTACCCGGTTGTCATAGCCGGAACTACAGAACAAGCATTATTCCAATGGCTTCAAAGGCAATTTCAGGACAGGGATGAGAAGATGGCCGAGGTCTATTCCAAAGTCGACGAGCTGGCAAACGTCGTGGCAGATCTCGCGACCCAAGTCGCCCGATTGCAATTACAGCAGAATCAAATTTTGGCTCATGAGCCAGGGATTGATACCCGGGGGCAGCCAACTGATATCCCTTTCAACCTAAAAGCGGAGCGCCTTCGCGAAAAACGGCCGCAATCAGCCTCCAGTCCCTCCGATACATACGCCGGGGGGGAATCGCCTCTGAAAGAGAAGCTGGAAAAGGTCTATTTCTTCAAGAGGGAAAAGGTCCACAAGATATTCAGGGACGCCCTAAGAAACGGTCTATAACCGCCAGAATCAAAGAGACCGCAAGAAGAGAATATGACCGACGACCCAAAATATTGCCCCTATCATAGGGTGATAGGTCATGCCATTGAGGACTGCTTCGTCTTCAAAGATTGGGTCGAAAGGCAATACAAGATGGGAGAGATAGAACTGTCTAAAGGCGTGTTAGCAAACAGTCAAGCTACGATCGCCGATTTCATGCAAATGGAGACCGAAGCCTTTCGGGAACCTAATCCTCCCAGACATGTGCCTCGAGGACCAGCATCAGTAAAGGCGCCTACTCCAATGGAGAGAAAGAAGAAGGTATACTCCTTCAGGAGGGATGAAGTCCGCAAAATATTCATGGACGCCTTGAACAATGGTCTGCAACTGCCTGTTCCAAAGAGGCCACAGGAAATGAACATGACCGGCAATCCCATATACTGCCCATATCACAGAGTGGTGGGTCATACCATCGAAGACTGCTATATTTTCAAAGATTGGGCAAATGACCAATATAAGCTTGGAAAAACCTCACAATCCTCGGATGTATCGGCAAGCCACAGAGTTAGGTCATCAACACAGCTCAGCCAAGATCAAAGTTCAAGGAGTTGGGATAAGCAAAAAGGACCACCACGTCATTAAACTGGGAACACCCGCCGACCACCACGTCGTTAAACTGGGAATGACAGACCACCAAGTCTTTAAACTGGGAATAATCGACCACCACGTCATTAAACTGGGAACAATCGACCTCTAAGTCGTTAAACTGGGAATGTACAAAAAATATATATATATATGTAAATAAACGAAAAATGTGTAAATAAATAAATAAAAAGAAAAGCCGAAATGATGGAGCAACTCGCAATAAAAATCAGCGAGTGAAAATAAAAATGAAAATAAAGCCGAAATGATGGGGCAACCGCGAATAAAAAGCCAAAATGACAGGGCAATCGCGACCTTCGCGATAAGAAAAGCTGAAATGATAGAGCAATCGCGGTAAAAAAAAAAGCAACGGCGAATGATGAATCGCTCCTGGTACCATATTCCAGTGTAGTGATACTGACGCCAACAAAAATTCAAATTTCCAAAATTCTCCCAGCCCTACGGTTAGTCCCCAAATTGACTACCGTATACAATCCACGGGCTCAAATAATTCTCATCATACCTATGCCCCACCGTAATCACCAGTTACGCGGCTGGTCTCCGCCTTTAGAGTTATGCTCCATTGAGAAGACCCACTCATGTGTCCCCACGATACATGAGGAGAACAAACCTTTGTGGGATCCTTACGACTCACAAAGGAAAAACACACTTAGGAGTCCTCACGACTCCTAAGGAGAAAATACACCTGCGGGATCCTCACGACTTGCAGGGAGAAAATGCTTTTATGGGACCCTCACGGCCCATAAAATTGAAAAGCCTTAGGTGATAGGGACCTAAACCCGTCTCCTAAGCCATCGCTCCGCCAACAAGAGTAGGCAAATGATGAATTGCTCCTGGCACCTCTGCTTCAGTGTTAGCAACGCTGATGCCGGTCCCCACCCCAAAATTCCAAGCTCGCCATCAATAGACCCCTAAGTCATTAAACTGGAAACAGATGACCTCCAAGTCGTTAAACTGGAAACAGATGACCACCAAGTCGTTAAACTGGAAACATTAGACCTCTAAGTCTTTAAACTGGAAATAGAAGACCTCTAAGTCTTTAAACTGGAAACAGATGACCTCCAAGTCGTTAAACTGGAAACAGATGACCTCCAAGTCGTTAAACTGGAAACAGATGACCTCTACGTCGTTAAACTGGAAACAGATGACCTCAACGTCTTTAAACTGGAAACAGATGACCACCAAGTCGTTAAACTGGAAACAGATGACCACCAAGTCGTTAAACTGGAAACAGATGACCTCCAAGTCGTTAAACTGGAAACAGATGACCACCAAGTCGTTAAACTGGGGACAGATGACCTCTATGTCATTAAACTGGGGACAGATGACCTCTACGTCTTTAAACTGGAAACAGATGACCACCAAGTCGTTAAACTGGAAACAGCAGACCTCTAAGTCGTTAAACTGGAAACAGATGACCTCTACGTCGTTAAACTGGAAACAGATGACCTCTAAGTCTTTAAACAGGAAACAGATGACCTCTAAGTCGTTAAACTGGAAACAGTAGACCCCTAAGTCTTTAAACTGGAAACAGATGACCTCCAAGTCGTTAAACTGGAAACAGATGACCTCTGAAATGGAAACAGATGACCTCTAAGTCGTTAAACTGGAAACAGTAGACCACCAAGTCATTAAACTGGAAACAGATGACCACCAAGTCGTTAAACTGGAAACAGATGACCTCTAAGTCGTTAAACTGGAAACATTAGACCTCTAAGTCTTTAAACTGGAAATAGAAGACCTCTAAGTCGTTAAACTGGAAACAGATGACCTCTACGTCGTTAAACTGGAAACAGATGACCTCTACGTTATTAAACTGGAAATAGATGACTACCAAGTCGTTAAACTGGAAACAGATGACCTCTACGTCTTTAAACTGGAAACAGATGACCTCTAAGTCGTTAAACTGGAAACAACAGACCTCTAAGTCGTTAAACTGGAAACAGATGACCTCTACGTCGTTAAACTGGAAACAGATGACCACCAAGTCGTTAAACTGGAAACAGATGACCACCAAGTCGTTAAACTGGAAACTGTAGACCTCTAAGTCTTTAAACTGGAAACAGTAGACCTCTAAGTCGTTAAACTAGAAACAGATGACCACCACGTCGTTAAACTGAAAACAGATGACCTCTAAGTCGTTAAACTGGAAACAGTCGACCTCTAAGTCATTAAACTGGGAGCGAGGGAAATCCACTCATGTGTCCTCACGATACATGAGGAGAACAAACCTTTGTGGGATCCTTACGACTCACAAAGGAAAAGCACACTTAGGAGTCCTCACGACTCCTAAGGAGAACATACACCTGCGGGATCCTTACGACTCGCAGGGAGAAAATGCTTTTATGGGACCCTCACGGCCCATAAAATTGAAAAGCCTTAGGTGATAGGGAGAAAATGCTTTTACGGGATCCTTCTTCTTCTTCCTCCTGCTCATCCCCGATCACTTCCAAAACCCCATCGGCTACTCACTTCGCCGTCACTTCGTCGCTGCTGGGTTTGCTTAGCACCCTCACTAGGTTTTAACAAGTATCAAACATGCAACTTTAAAAATATAGGGTGCTAACCAAACCTAACCTTGAATCGAACTAGAGGATTGGGGTAAAAACTAAACAAGTATCACATACTAGTTAGTGTCTAATACTAAGAGAGGAGAAATACAACCTTTGTAGATCTCTCATCCTTAACTCCTTGGTTCTACTTGGAGTTTGAACGGGTTCGCTTGAAGCCTTCGAAGTCCACGACGATCCACCATGAAGTCCCTTTGCTCAAGCTCCTAGCTTCACTTGACCTAAGTGGAAGTAAAGCAAACAACCTACACTTGTGGGCTAGACTAATATAGATTGGTAAAGTGGGTAATATTTTCTCTTAAAAACCTTTCTTTTTCTTTCTCTTCGCTCATTTTTAGAAAGGTAGAGAGCCTTGAGGAAGAAAGGGATGGAAATGGTTTTCTTGAGCTCAAAAAAAAATAAACTCAAGATTAATAATGAGAGAAGAGAGAGTCACACCCACTCTAAACTAAGGCTTAGGAAAATATCTAGATATTTTTGAAGTAGAGTTAATAGATAATTAGAAATGAAACCATGGTTAGTATAAGATATTTTTAGAAGCGTGTAGAAAAAAAATCAACCATGATTTATTTCCTATTTTCTTTAACTCAATAATTAAAAATATCATAATAGTTTCCATGTGAGTCTTGCATAGTCATCTCCAATATATCATCAACCATGACACATGTATGCATGCATATGTGCATACATATCAATATAAACATACATACATGCATACAAAATAAAGAAAGGATTTAATAAATGAACTAATGGTCATTTGATATCAAATCAACACTTGATTTAATAATCCGGTCATATCACATACGACCCGACCAATAGAAAATGCTTGACTAAAATACGGTATCATATACACGCATTTAATCAAGCTCCCGCGCATATCCCCATATGCACCCCCACATCGTTTCGCCTGAGCTAGGAAACCCTTTTGTGGGACTCTAAGACTCGTCAATACGCTAGCAGTAGGTAGTGATCATATCACATACCCACAAACCGTCAGCGGTATTAGCTGCACGTAACGACTCCCAAGTATTGAGCGAACAGAAGAACAACAAGTGAACCTGTCAAAACTCCCGTAGAGCCAACTGGCAACACTTACCATACCGTCTGGTCTCTTCGTCAGATATGTTGCATATCGAGTCTAGAGATGGTATCGTCGACCCCAATAACTCAATAAGTCATGTCGATATATGGCCTACAACAGATCGATAAACTACCGATAACACTTATCAGTAAATCTCATCAGCCCTGGCCAGGGACTTCCTGTTATAACCAATCGAGCACATCGTAACATCAACTCCCAATACCGGGAGAGACGAAACCCCTTCTATCGCTCATTGCCTCCATGTGTCTCGGGACTGTACCCAAAAGCCACCTGTTTTCATGACTCAGTAGAGCCGTCGTAGGGTAGAAATCAAAGTACAGCGGGAGAACACACAAGACTCTATGACGATCTCGGGTCTACAGACTAACCTGTACCAGTGTCATCTGAGAACTGCTATCCAACGATAGATATAATACCATATAAGAGTTCTCGGCGAGTCCGTTCAGTGTACCTAGTCTCGACTGAGCACCCGTATACAATCTTTGATGTCCAACACCAATGCATATAGGATCATTCATCGCCCATCATATAGGTCAAGAAACATATACGCTAGTTTACTCTGGAATATCGATGCCCCGTCTTGATACACCCATGACTAGAAACATTTTAAGGATATGCTTATAAACTACACATGTCCCACTAGTATGATCTGCATCATAATCTCAGTAGTCAAGTAAATACTCTAAGGGCTTTATCAATATGTACCAAATGAATAATATGCATGGTCAAGTGAACATGTCAAGATAAAGAGTAACCAGATAGCATATTATCATGTCGAGAAAGAATGTCCTTTGAATACACACACACACACACACATGCCGATACATCCACTATCAAATAATGGCCTCTAGGGCATCCAACATTCGCCGATCGCCTCTTCCCTCTCCCTGCCTTCGCCAAATCCAAAGAACTCCAGCAACCCCCAACGGCCCATTTCTTTCTTCTTATTCTATTTTTCTTCTTCTTCTTCTTTTCTTCTTTTTTTTCCGATCGTCTCGCTGGAGTTGTGCATGTCGTCGACGATCTAGATGACCCAGTCATTATCATCGTCTAGTTCAGTTACCATATCACCCAGCTACTCAGCCAGGTCAAGTCCTGCATGCATAAGTTTTGCGTCGTGACTTTATTCGGCGTCGGAACGTGATATCCATATCTTGACGTGAGATTTGATCAGGCAAGTTCTAAACTTGCAACATGCTATTTTGATTATATCGATATTTATATGCTTAACAATAGTGCATACGTTTTAATACTCAGCAAGTAGTAGCGATTTACCGTTTTATAGTATCAGTCGGTATCCGTACCGATAATGGTTTATCTAGTTACATGCCGGATCATCACAATATTATCATACTACCATATCAGTTCAGTATGTTATCTAGATTAAAATATACATGGTAATGGACGTGAAACAATTATTACAGATAGATACATATACATCCTGGCATTAGTTGTGGTAACCGTGTTTCGATATTGGTTATAGTTTTACATTCGGTGTCTATTTGTGTTAAAAAATATTGCATGACATGTTCACGATCCACTACCAGACTTGTTACTTGGATTTTATTACTAATGCCGACAATCCTGATTTATTGTCCTGACGGACGCGACTTGTTGTCTACATAGAAAAGACCTATGCCTGCTTGATCCTGTGTTGGCATTAGATTTATATCATCAATACCCGACTTGAACATAAAATCTTGGGGGTAATGGAAAATCAATAATGAAACCTGACTTGTAACTCAACAGTTTGATACTTCCAGATACTGATAAGTTTTTACGGGCTCGGCCAGCCCCGAAATGATGATGCTGATATCATTCATCTGTACATATTACCTATTTACTGCTTAGCAGCACGTCTCGGATTCAGCCCGAGAATCTTGACTGCGGTCCCGGGTACACACGTGATACTATTGATTTATATCGACGATTCCATTAAATTGATTTCAAAGACTTGTAGAATAGATAACCTAGAAGCACAGAGTTTAGGATACATATCACATACCTATACCTCACTGTTTTATACCTGTATTTATTATTTATACTCATATTTAATCATAGCATTTTATCCTGGTTATTACTATTATTTTATATTTATGACGCACCGACGTCTGAGTTTTGCATGACCGTTCCTCTGACATTATCGCAGGCAGATCAGAAGTATTTTAGCAAGCAAGACGAGCAATGCGGAGCTAGATATTTAGTTTTAGAGATACTTAGTTTATTTTATTCCGTAGTTTTATTTTATCGATGTGATCTCATAAGGGATGTGTTTCAGACATTATTTTTATTGGATCTTGATTCGTTTCTGCTATATGCATTTCTTGATTTTATTTACTGTGGCGGATGGACATGTGTTAGCTAGATTTTATTTATTATTCTTGATATCCAATTGACAGCCGTAATATGACTATGTAGGGATTATTCCTAAGCATAAGTAGTATGGTTGGCTCTATCACGTGCCGTGTTTACGTATTTGGGGAAGCGGGGCGTGACAATTTCCGTATGCACTGTCTTGTAAAAATCATAAAAAATCATAGAACAATCGTCTTGTAATTTTTGTAGGCTCATAACGAAACTAACTTAACATTCTAAACACTTATAAGAAGTTTTACTGAAAAATATGTGCTTACTTTGCTGTAAACTGGAGAGAAATACGGCTCTGAACTGCCGTTCAGAGTAGTATTCTTCATTACCGTCTATTTTGAAAACTTGAATTGCGTATGTATAGACATACTGCTATATCGAGACCTATATCAATATGTAGGTAAAAGATTTATCTATCATTTGGCGCTGGTTTCGTTAATTTTCATTACTGTTTGATATTTTAAAAGCATTTTATACTGCTGAATTGTTCTGCTTTTTTCCTGCTATGATGATTGTAACTATCGACCTTTGACGGACATAACTCTTTGTAAACTCATGATATTGATGTCCCTCTTGTTGAGTTAGAAAGTTAAATAAAAAATCTAGAATCTATTGAACTGTAGCGACCCTAAACTCGGAACATAATCTGTATTAAATTCCACTCGAAGTTGGATTTCCAGTTCTGAAATTGGAATTCCAGCAGTGTGTACCTGGTTTAAAATGAGTATATCTCTCGATCTAGAATAGGTATCGGGATGAATCCAATTCCGTTGATTAGATGAAAGCGTATACTTTCTGCGTTTTTTATATTGTCTGATTCTGATCATATGTATTTTTAATAATTTTTGCAAGCTGATTGATGCAGTTAAAGTTTAGTTAATGTATTTTATCATGCTATATGATTGTTTACCCTCATGCTTAGTCGTTCATAATATATAACCTGGTTAACTAATCATTACTGGACAGTAATGGATTGATTCATATTAGTACCCACCTATATTGATATCCTAGTTGTTGTATTATATCGTCGAATTGAATACGTTAATGAATTGGATTGTGACAAGTATGTTAGTGTACAAGTGAATGAAAGTCAGACTGTTTTACGTGAGAGTGTGATCGAATAAATGAAAGTACATGTACTTGTACATAATCAATGTGATTCATGAAGGTATTTTTTAATCCGGGGAAAATGGGGAAATCGAGGGTGGATTCGAATTTGTATTTAGCAAGATTTACTATTTTAGAGAATGATCATATTAGTGATATTATACTATTTAGGTTGTTTGCTTAGCGGCATGGTTAACCAGGGTTATGTCCTGAGCATCGCGGACCTCGGGTATACACGAGACCCATGTTAAACACGAGAGCACTTTTCTACCGTTCGATTTCAAATGACATAAAAGCTGTTAGATTTAGTGATATGTATATTACCTTTGACTATTGCCATGATTCATATGCTACATTGCCTACCTGTTCACGTTATTTCATACTGTCGTACTACTGCTTTATAATTTCTAGTTCATACTTATTATTTCTACAACATATTATGTATCGTTATATTATTATATTGTGTCGCTCTGACGACCTGAGTATGCATGCTCAGAGGAAGAAGCGGACTCAGCCCCAGAACAAGATTTGCCCTATTTCGATGAGCTCGTGGAGATCTCGATCAGCGGCATCTGATTTATCATTTAGTTTTACTTTCAATAATGGAACCGTGTTGCCGTTTCGTTAATTGTTTTGCTTTTCAGTTATTAAAGATTCTGTATCAGTTGAACTTTTATCTTGTTTCAATATAATAAATTAGTGATTGTTATATCTCTTTATCTATGCTTGAATTACTGTTTACCATGTAACACTAAAAACCGAAGTGTGACCACAACGAGATTTTTTCTTGACCGTAGGAGTATGGCTAGCCTAGTCACCCTTCGTATTCCGTATTTTGGGAAGCGGGGTGTGACATGACGGTTGAAAGTAAGGCAATTAATAATAAAAAGGATAAACAACAATAAAGAAGATATGGTTTAGAAAGAAGATGGCTTAAAAAAGAAATTTGGGTAAGCAATGTCAAAGAGAGAATAATAAAAATTTCATAGAAACTTACAAGTATATAATAAAAATCTTATGTTCTAATAATATTGGATATCCAAGAAAATCCCATGTTTTAAGTTCTTAAAAAATATTAAAAGGATGTTATAAGCAATGCATACATAAATACATATACAAATCAGGGTTTGGGTTTAATTAACATAATGCCAAAATATATTTTTGGGTTTTTATCACAATTTTGGAATTTTGTGGGTTTAAAAATAAGTCATCTGTCTAAATTGGGACATGAAGCAATTTTTCCCTAATTTTATTTAGTTGGATCCTGCTTTTTTACTTCAAAAAAAGTAAAAAGGAAAAAAAAGGAGTTGTAATATTTATATATGGGAGCTGATCTTACGAGGTCCGGTCTCATTTCTTATTTTGAGATCCAATTTTCAAACACCCAACCTCTCATATTTTTCATTGACCCGTTCTGGCCACCATGATCTACACACGTTAGATAGGTTATGCATCAAATTTTACGAGATTTGGAGATCTCTAACTAATTTATCAAATAGACTAAAAAACCGACGGCTTTACGATGCATAAGAAACAAGATCGCTTGATGGGTGTGCTAGAGATTTCCAAATCTCATAAAATTTGATACATAATCTATCTAACATATGTAGATTACGGTGGTCGAAGCGGATCGGTGAAAAACATGGGGGTTGGGTGTTTGAAAATTGAACCTCAAAATAAAAAATATGGCCGGACCTTGCAGGATCAACCCCCATTTATATATATGGTAAGAAATTATATAATCCACATATTTTTGTTTGATGCAATCCAAAACCATTATTGTGATTTAGGGAGAGTGATACATTTAATTAGTGACATATATGGATGGGTTTTTCACCAATTTTGTATCCAAACCCAAAAAAGGCAAAAAAAATGGACAAAATGAGATGAGTTTTTTGTCCTAAGAATTGTAACCCATTGTGTCCCACTCTGAAGCCATGGGTTCACACGAGTTGATTTTACTTGTTGGGGAATTTTTCAAGAAAACCATTCTCATCAAGACATTATATAGCATTTAGACTTTTTAAAACAGTATTTATACCTAAAATTAATATGATTTATTTCCCAAAGGACAAAGATTAATACATTTATATGGTTTTTAGGAGTTTGCGCCTAAAACCGTTAATGCGAAAGTAAGGGGTCTTCAACTTGAACTTTATAATTTTATTCTTGTGTTGGAAATGAAAATCCTCATTACTTTGTAACTAAAATCTTCTCAATTCTTTGAACATAAAATGAAAATATACACGCATTCATCGCATGCGCGGAACATTAATCATGTATGGTCCAATTTCTAATGGGTTTCAACGTTTTCCCTCCACATTGGATTATTCTTTTTTTTTTGGAGTTAGATAAATAAGAGTACTAGAATTAGATAATAAAGACATGGGTAAATTACACTAAAATACCCTAAACCATCATGTTTCTTCACTAAAACACCTTAAAGTTTTATTGTTGGTTTTTAGCTCTAGCATACCCAAAAAAGTAGCACTCAAGGTATTTTACCGTAAGAAAAGAGCTCTAAGGTATTTTAGTGTAATTTACCCTGAAAAAACAAACATTTGCCATTTTAGACGCCACAACCGTCTTCCTCAACCTCGTCGACGTGTCTCCTCTCAATGGAAACGATCTCCCTCCATTTCAGGCAACGATTTATCCATGACCAATTCCAAGCCCAACCTCTTCTTCTTCATCTCTCCATCGACGCTGAAACGAAATCTGTAAGCTCAAAAATGCCTATCTTTTCCCCCATAAAATGCTGAGTTTTTCTAAACCCTAGGGTTTCTAATCTCTTCCCCAATTTGAAACTTCAGGGTACCAATTGATCAATCATGGGCATTTCCAAAGTCGTGGGATCAATGGCGACCGCTTTCCTCCTCGCATCCCTCTTAATGCTCAAATCCGGCATCAAATTGATCTCTACATTATTCTTCTACAAAACTTTAGTTGCATTCATTGTCACATTCGCATCTCACCCCGCGATAAACGTCCCCTTTATCTTAGGAAAAAAACCTAATGGTAGATTCCCAATCTGGTCAAAAACCATTTTTGGCCCCTTTCTGATATTTGCGAGATGCTATGTTTTGTTTAAGAGAATCAAGAGGAGGGGAAAGGAGCCGGCTTTTACCGAAATTGCCGAGGGTCTGTTTGTTGGAGGGTGGCCGACGGAATATAAGCATTTGCCTCCGGGCGACCCCGTGGTGATTGATTGCACGTGCGAGTTGCCGAGGAGCAATGTGGTTGTCGAGGACGATGCGTATCTTTGTGTTCCGACTTGGGATACCAGGGCGCCGAAACCCGATCAGATTGAGTCTGCGGTCCGATTTGCGTCCAGATTTAGGGCACAGAAGAAGCCTGTTTTCGTGCATTGCGCATTTGGTGAGCACACTCTATATGGTTTGAAACCTCAAATGCATGTTCTTTTTAGTTGGGTTGTTGATATGCAATGCTGTGATAGTTTAAAGTGTGTATTTTTTTTTTGGTTGAAATGGGCATTTGTGTTTAGGGTCAAAGTAAACTTTTTTGTATATACCTCGATTGTTAGAGTTTATAGAAGCCTGGTCGGTGGTTTTCCTACCTTGTTGGTTGCATGAGCACAAGCTTCTACTGATGAAGTTTTTTTGTCTTACATAACAATTCCCTGTTTGGTCCGGCTAGAACAACTCTCTTGTGCGTAGTTTCCTTTGATGAAAACTTAACACTAAAATTCAGATGTTAACTTCAGGTTGACAACAAATAAAAAGTTCTGTTACATCTTTTGAAAGTCTTAACAGTATTAAGCTTGGCCCGATCCCATATTGATAGTAGAGGGCTTCGACGACAGGAAAAATAATAAGATATGCAATCCTTTTGTACCTATCATTTGTTCTTTACTTGAGATGAATGTGATACCCTTTAGAATATCCAAACTCTTTCCTAGTTAGTTTGTGAGAAATGATCCTAATCATTAGTTCATGTACAATTTATGGCAACAGCACTTGGCTTGAATTGGTGCTGAGTCATGGAATAAATCTGATACGAGTTTCATATTTTAAAGCAGAGGTAAAACACCAAGAAGTCCGCAGAAAGCTATCAGGTAGCATTTGCAGGAGTTTAGACATAATTTTTTTCGATGAATAACTCAAATTTTTTCTTCTTGTGTCTTTACATGTGAGTTAAACCTTAAATCCTTTTCCTTCCTTTCTTCCCTGCATCTAGCTGAGAGTGTTATTAGCAAATAAGTTATCCCTTAAAAAGGAATTCTCGATCATCATGAACTTTTACCCCCCGCCCCCCCATAAAGGAAATAATTAAATTAAAATAAAATAAAAATGAGCATGTTGGTGTGGATTGGTTTCTATCATATACAAGGTACTATAGTGAATTACTGACACTGTGACACATGCTCTTAGTTGGTGTGCTGCTCACAATTAATATGTGAACATGACATGGTGTTTTTTTGTGTGGGATTTTGTTGTTGGTGGGGGGGGGGGGGGGTTGCTCCACGACATACACCATGTATAGCTTGTGAGTTTGTGTATTATGATTTTTTTGTTTTTGTTTAGCTTGTGTGTTAGTGTATTCGCATGAAGCACTATATACACTTGATCAAAGAAGTATTGATTAATACTGGAAACTACTGACAGTTTTTTATTTTTTAAATAGTGGAAGGGTAAACGCACGTCTACAAATTGTAGTTTAGTTTAATTAATTTATTGATTTATTGAAGTTTGAACTTTGTTTGGAGAAATATTAAAAACAATATCATCTATAATGGAGAATTTTTTTTCTTTTTTAAAGGCCTGCAACCATAAATTTACTTTATTAATTTGTTGGTTCATGAGAAATTCAAGAATACTTGTGAATTCTGAAGCAAGGTAAAATTTGCTGGTAAGCAGATCTTTTTAGCCATATATGATGATATATCTAAGCTTTTTGTGGCTGAAACTTCAGATAGGGGAGAAGTTGGTCGAAAGTTGGTAAGGAACCAATAATATTACCAACCCTTAGGCTTTATAGTGGAGAAGGTAAAAAGAAGAAAGACATGAGATTAAACAAATTGCTGTAGACTAATTGCATAGAACTAGGAACTTTTTATTCTGTATTTTGTTTTGGCCCGCTAGAAGTTCCAATATAAATTCATTCTCTTATTAAAAAATAAAAACTGTGGGCGAATGATTTTCTTGTTCCCCTTCCTGCACAAATCTACTAAAACTGCGTTGAAGATCTTTCTACTTAGACTTTCTAATATCAACGATGCACCTGTTGACGATTATAATTATTATCAAACTTAACTGTATAGCAATGTTTAGCTTCACTATTCCTTGAAATTTATAGGAGAAAAAAGTAGCTTCACCTAATTTTGTGATACATGTTCGATTGCAACAGGTCATGGGAGGAGTGTATGTGTGATGTGCGCGCTCCTAGTTGCCTTAGGTTTGGCTGAAGATTGGAAAATTGCTGAGAAAATGGTTCGTGAAAAGCGACCTTTGATTAGAATGAATGCAAGTCATCGCAAAAATTTGGAAGAGTGGTCAAAACGTCGGCATTTGTCAAAAAGCGCAGAGACGGGTGACTCAAAGTAATTTATAGTTATCTGTAAGACAAATCTCTACACGCCGATTTTTTGTTATCATCTGAAAGTTGTATTGTTTCTCATAAATTTCTTTGTATGAATGCTTTACATATGTATGCGACTATATATCGATTACGCCCAATTAATATCTTATAAAGAATTTTATAAATTTTGATGATAATGTCCCTTAGCTGTTTCTGAAAGCTACTTAGAAATTAGTATGCCAGTTATCATTTGCCAATAATCTGGAAAGCATATTTTTCTTTAGATTTCCTGTCAACTTTTGTTTTGTCTATTTTAATTTATGAAGATTAGGTGGACTTGAGCTTTCACTGAGGTCCATTTAGAATTAAAAAGATTTATATCTAGAACAAAATCTGTAAGGATTTTTCATTATATATGTTTTCAAAGCTTTATTTGCTCTTTGAGCTAAAATGTCCCTCACTAAAACGGGGCCGAAGCAAGAAGCAAGGCTACACGAAAGATTTTACAATTTTACCTGGAAATCGACCTGGACATTAATCCTATCAGAATTTGTGGCACTCACTGGCAAAGAAATCTATGAATAAGAGTATGTCATGTCGTGGCCCTAAATGACTGGTTGAAGTCCTTCAACCTCTATTCGACTAGAAAAAGTTTTTTATATAAAAATAGGAGAAGTGATTGGTTTATAAAGAGAACACTTGGGCTTTGATGTCTTGGATAATCATCTCTCATTTGGTTCCCGGGGCCCATGTCATGGGCCAGAAGCTTTTCAATGGTGAGAACACCAATTTCTATGAATGCTTCTTGTCCTAATTCCTAAAGCATCTAAAGTATATGTCACCGTATGCACTATGCCACTATACATCTTTTATAAATATATAAATAAATATCCATAAAGCAGGGGAGTTGATTGGAGAAGATACTTACAAACTCGCATTTATTAAAGCTACAACCTCCTGACTTGTCATTTTCTAATGCAAGTTGTGGAAATAAAATAACATAAATGGATATTATTATATTATATATAGTATGAGTTTATATAGAATCATGGATAGAGATATGTTGGTTTGGTAATAAAGTATTTAAACTATCAATTACCTAATCAAAAGTTGAAGACATTAAACCTTGCATCCTAAGGCATACCATCATCTTATTCAATAACCCTCCTTTTCTCTTTGCCTTTAGCTAAGTAGTACAAATCTATTCATGACATTTTCAAGGTCTCTCTTTCTCTATCATTAGCAGTAACAGGAAAATTCGCGGAATAATTCGATTAGAAGGCCGAAAAATGATTGTGATTGTGTACTGCTGGCTGATGAATTATTTGTAGATCTGTGCTATCCTCTGTGATCATGTTCCTGTAATAAATTCAACATCAAAATTGTTACTACATCAATCATTATTATAAGGACGTAGTAGTTTGTTCATCAACCAGATTTCTCTTAATAACCCATAATTCAGTGAAAAAAGACTGGAAATACTTGCAAATAGATCTATCCATAATATCTGTTTCTCTACCAAAGATGAGTGGAAAATTCAAAAAAACAAAACCAAAAAAGAAAGAAAAAGATCTAACTATAAATAGACCAATGGGAACATGGCTCACATCACCTTTACAACAAAATTCTTTGTCATGGACATATTGATGGGCAAAATACCATGAAAGGGTCTTTGGTTAAATGGAAAAAAAAACTTTGAAACTAAGGGAAAATTCTCACATCATATAGGGACTAGGGAGACAATGCCATTCTCATTTAGGTGGTTTGGTCTAAAAAGCTGGATGGTGTGGACCCAAGAATATGTTGTTCTTTGATAGCAAACTGTGTAGCTTTCATCCTTAGTGTCTGTAGGTGGTCCTCCAACTATAGATCCTCATGTTGGTGAATTATAGGAGAGAATCATTACCACATGCTTTTATGAAAGCAAACATAGAAAATCAATCATATGTTCATGATTCCTATGATTATATCATGAGATTTTGTAATTAGAAAGTTGTGTCAAGATCTTACTCGCGAGGTCGAGAAACCCAGAGGGAGCTAAGGGCACGAAGGCGGCTGTAGTACTCTCCGAAAGCCAGAAAACACCTCGCTGCTTGTCTAATTGTCAGTATACGTCGCAATTGGTGTAGGGTTTGCTGTCTTAAATTATCCGCCTGTAATTTTTATCAAGTGTTGATCACAATCACAATTACAATGGAAAAACAAAAAATCCAATAATATTGATTCTTTTATTATAAACCTTATCACCTATAAATAAGAGGGGAAAGGACAAAGGAAAAGTCTAGGTAGAGGTGCAACTGAAAGATTTATCTGTTTCATAGGATTTGGACTGTCCCAGCAATAATTCACTATATATATATTTTAAAATAATCCCCCATATTAGCATAGCAATAATGATTAAGCAATTAGCAAGTATTAGATCCTTTAATCAAACCCATGAGTATTTTTTTCGGCACTGGCATGTAATCCCCAACTTATGCATAGAACGAACATGCACAATATACCCATGCACATAGCACACACAACACACACACTCAGAGAACCCATGAATTTGCCTAGAAATCATTAATGACCCCTTTCGAACCCCGTACTATCTTCAAGAGGGTAAGTGTCCATGCAGCTATAATTCATTGATATCAACTCATGAATTGAATTAAATAGACTTGAACATATTGGAGAATTGGCCCTACCTAAATATTTTACAGGCTAGGTTGTTGCATCCTTTTCTTCTACTATACTTGGATGGCAACATGCTCAACTTTTTGTGAGGCGCGCGCTAGGCATATAAAAATGGAAACATATATATAGTTTTTGATTTGATGGGTGTGCTACAAGTTCTGAAGAAGGAAAAAAAGATAGAGAAAGGGGATGGTAAATATATTAAATAATACAAGGACAAAGGAATATTGTGTGCAGGATCTTGTCATTTCAATTTCAGATATGTTCCTACTTCAACAATTTTTTCAAACTTGACATAAGTTTACTTAGGTCAATGTTATTCTTATTTCAAGGTCTCCAAAGAAAATTGTTCTTAGTTGTGCTTCTTTTGTCAAAAACATAGAACTTTGTAAGATAATGAGAGAAACAAATCATAATGCAATATATAGCTCATGAATTCTACATTCAACTTGGTTAAAGATCTTATATATAGCTGGATGTCAACATAAGCTAGGGTAAAAAATAAGCCATTGATATTTTTCCCCTTAAATGTCACAACTTAAAAATGGACAAATTTGCTTTTATCCAAGTAAAGTAGGCCAATCAACAAACATGAAAACATAAATCATATCATAGCTGGTACTATTTGACCCAGCATTTCAACAACAATCCATCATGGGCATTGGGGAATCTAAGGGACCCATCTAATATTCTCATTCAAATTTAATATTGGATAAGACCAAACCTTAATCCAACCTAGTTCCCCAAATTATAATAAATTAAGTTTTGTGACATTGTTGTGCTAGAAGAGAATCAATGTGGCAGTGAACAAAAACGATAGGAGAATCGGTGGTACGAACCTGTCGAACGAAGCCTTCGAGGTTGGCTAGCTTTCCTAGTGCCACAGCCATATGTCCCATGTAATTCCCCATATTGGCAGCCTCATTGAGGGACCCACTCGCGACTGTATCGGCTAACGACTGTTGGAGCTGCTCGAGGCCCTGTGAGAGTGCCTCCTCCGCCTGCTGCGACGATTGCTGGAGGCTACAGATCCCCATCAGCTGTTGCTCCGTTAGTGGGTCCAGCTGAGGCATCAAAATCTGTTCATATCAATTAGAATTAGATTAGTCGGGTCACAAATATTCATATGTTGAATATTTAGACAGTATATGATTCAGTACAATGGAAAATGCAGCATTTGTTGCAGACATAGAGATTTTATTAAAACAAATACAGGATGCGACGAACCTTGAGCAAAACAGATGGTCTAAATCCACCCATCCAGATAGAACAACGCTCAGCCGGAGTAGTCCACATTCCGGTTATGAGATGGAACACGTCTGTTTTAGCAGCTATGGCTTTCAATCGAAAGATCTCATCGTAGTGTACGAGGCAATCGTCTACTATAACTCTAAGATCGCTATCGGGCAAGTGAGCCTGCAAGCCTCCTCTTAGCTCCGTCATGTGCTTAAAATTATCATCCAACCATCGAGCATATTCCATATCGAACATTGCCGCACCTGTGTCGTGCATACATTTCATGTTATTATAGGTTTTGTTTGCAACACTCAAATATTCATAAACTATTTATTTTTCGATATATTATCTTATTAATTTAATCTGTGCCAAAAACGCTAGCGCATATATATATATATATATATTAAAGATGTTTCAGCAAATTGACAATATTATTACCAGAGCTGATTCCACCTGCATTACCTCCACCTAAGAAAAGACCCTATAGTACCACCAAGTTGGGTAAGATCAGCAAAAAATGATATTAAAAATGGAGGATTTTTTTTTCAAGTAAAGCTTTGCATCGTATATATGTAGTGTACTAAACCTGTGATCGAGCTCTTTGGAGATCTTGTTCAATTTGTGCAAGCTTGATTCTGCTAGATTCTAGTTGTTGCACATATGCCTGTTAAATGAAATATTAAAATTGGGAATATATATATATATATATATATATATATATATATATATATATATATATATATATATATATATATAGAGAGAGAGAGAGAGAGAGAGAGAGAGAGAGAGAGAGAGAATAAATAGATGAAAATTCTAAGATTAAGAACTTATCAAATACCTTCTTTCTAAGTCTGCTCTTTCTTGCTGCTTCTCTATTTTGAGCTAGGCGTCGCAAGGTCTGTTAACACAAAAGAAAATGATTCTTTTAGCTTGAAATTTAATCATGAACGATCAAATGATAAATATATATAATCAACACCGGTGATTATTATACGAAGGATTCATTGCATATAACGTCCTTTGTATATACCTCATGTAATACTTGTAACCTCTTAACCGAGCTATTATGACAGGCATTACCTTAGGGTTAGCCGTAAGTTAAAATGTAGTTACAGAGTTTCACACGCTAATAAAAAAATTGAGAGATAATACATGTCGGATGTCATATTGAAATTTTTTATTTACAATAAATAAATAATATTTTATTATCATAATAAGAATGCAATATAAGTAAAAGATAAAGAAAACGCAGTTAAAGAAACAAAAAGCAAGATAGTAGTACTTAATAACAACTATGATTAGGGTCAGCAATGTACCTGTAATTGTTTATTCTGACCAAATGTTTGATGCCTGATATATGTCAAGCATGAGTACTCATGACTACATGCATGCATTTATGTGCACATGAATCCAATTCACATAGGTATGTGCATGTGATATACATATATAGCCATGTAGTGTGTATGTATATGCATATGTTATCATGCATGAGAGAGAGAGAGTGAGAGAGAGAGAGAGAGAGAGACCTTGGCATCTTGTTTCTTTCCATCTCTTTCTGCAGTTGCACCAGCCACCCTCCTCTGAAATATAAAACACAAAAATAATAATGTTTAAAATGACATGTGATGGAGAAAGAAAGAAAAAGAAACAAACAGTGGGGATTAAAGAAATAAATGCTGTTAAGAGATTCGTGTGCTTTAATACTGAGAGCAAATCTTTCAAAGCTTTTAACATATCATGACAAATTAAAGTAGTATTGTTCTTAATCAAGTTGATTTTGGGAACAGTTTACACAAAGATTGTAAAGAGACTGGCTTCTCATAAAGTAAGAACACGCTTAAGAACATATCAAGACATTATGCAACAATAAAATGCTCAATAAATAAAAGGTTGCAAGGACAGTGTGGGTAAAAATCTATTAAAAGTTTGGAATATATTCATCAATTTTTATTGAAGGTAATATAATGCAGCAAACTCCGCTCATATTGTTGTGTTTAAAAGTCCTCTTCTTTCACTGACTGACTGAAATCAAATCAAAATTAATAAAGAAAGTTGACAACGAGCATAAAACATACTCAGCTCTCCATAAATTTAAGATAAACTCTTTGTTAACATCAAAACAAACAATCTTCAAATTAAAGGAATAAAAGGCCTTTACTAAAAATTTCTAGTGTATAGTGTTTGCATACTGCAGTAACAGGGAAATGCACAAGAACGAAACAAAGCCATCTGATAACTCAAACCAGAAGAAGCTATAAACAGTGACTAGGGTTTCAAAGAGCACTGAAAGGGTAAAAATGTAGGGGAAAACTGAACTTTCATTGGGATTTGTGTCGACAATATACTGTACTTGAAGAGGTAAAATCTGGTCAAAAAGATTTCTGGGTCCTTGAAATTTGTGAGTTGAAGGTAGTTTCTTACAAAAGAAAGAAAGAAAGAAAGAGAATTTAATATTATACCACATCAGTAGCAGTTAACTTCATCTGGGGTCTTGGGGATTTGTGCCATTTTCTTTGTAGAGTTATTATAATGAATGAAAGGGAAAGGGAAAAAGGAAAAGAAAAAACATCAGTCAAAAAATGAAAACAGTATTACCTTCTCTTGGGTTTTGGATTGAGAATCAGTAGCCATCATCTCTTGTTGCTGTTGTTTTGGTTCAGAGGACTGCTCTGATGAGGCTTTATTGCTCATTGGAGACTCTGATTCTGGCTGCGATATTGTGTGTTGAGCCGAGCCTGAATCCGTGCTTTCTACGGATTGCGAGTTCTCCTGTTAATTACCCCCCACCAAAAATTTAAACAAAAGCAATAACTTAGTACTAAACATGAAAAAAAATTCACTTATTTAATTAAAAAATCCTTTCCCTGTTGCTTGCCGATACATTATGATAAAAGAACAGTCGTATGGCTAATCTTTGGCTGGTTTCCGAAAGACGCTTATTGTATATACTTCTGCCAGTAATATATATACTCTTTTTTTTGTTCTATGTTTTTACTAAAATGCTCCATATTTATGATTTCTTTAATATCTTCCATTATAATTTCCCTTTTGAATCAAACCCCAAATTAAATTCCAAAGTCAAAAGAGTGAAGATTAATACCTTGTTAGTTTGCTGGAATCTCATTGGCCAAGAGGGAAAGATTTCAAGAGTGGGAGGGGGTCTGGTTGTGAAAAAAGCTGCAAATCGGAAGATCAAATATATCAAGGAATCAGAAGATCAAATAAAGCCTGCAAAGTTTATCTTTTTTCTTTGTACGAGAGAGAGAGAGAGAAAAGAGAGAGAGAGAGAGAAAGAGGACCAAGGTCTCAGTTTGTTTCAGAAAGACCCCTTATTCTTTTCCTTTCTGGTTTCTCTCTCTTAAAAACTTTTCAGAGAGTTAGTAAATGGTGTGCTTTGAAACACCAACTCTCAAGGATCACACCATTCAACTCTCTTTCTTGCTCTCACGTGAAGATTTCAGAGAGAGAAGAGAGAGAATAATTACGTTTTCTGTCTTCATCATTTCTAATGCCAACAACTCCTTGCATGAGAGCTTCCTCAAGCTCACCAAAATAAGCTGCACCTTCATGATCACTGAACAAGCAGAAGACGTCCATTTCATTATAAAAGTTAAAGGTTTTTGTAAGTGGAAAATAATTTAGGATAAATAGCAAAAAAGAAAGGGGGAAAAAAACCTTGAGTGGATATATAAGGCTCAAAGGTTATGAAATTGGTGTGGAAAGAGGTGTAATCCCATTAGAGATGTGGCTATCTACCTACTGGTTTTAGTTGGTTTTTAAAAAAAATTTAAAAAATGAAAAGGTGAAGAAAGTGATGCGATTGATAAAAGTGAAACCTAATAAGAACCAATGAAATGACTTGAATATATAAAATGCTTGAGATTGGAGGAACAAGGTGATGACCCTATTAAGGATTACATGCAAGTTGTAAATTTTTATTCTAGGAAATTTTTAGAAAAGGGTGAAAAAACTCAAAAATAGAAAGCAAACACATATGCATGGTGTTCTAATTTTTAAAAAAGAATTGAAAAATGAAGAAACTTACAAGAAATTGGTAGCAGATGGTGCACTTCCTTGAATTCCAAAAGGAAATGAGGGTTGATTAATCACAGGTCCAGAATCTGAAGAAAGCCCTGCAGCTTCACCAACCCTATGATGATCATTTGCCATCCAAGAGTTTTCACCTCTAATCATTTTTTAACTTAGATTTTTTCTTCTTCTTTCTTAATTTTTGCTATTATCAACTCTCTTCAGCTTCTTCTGCAGAGATTTAAAAAAAAGAAGAGGAAATGTAACTAAAAATTCAACCATTAAAAGCGGGGGTTGGGGGGGGGGGGATCGATCAAGTAAAATACCATGTAGCTGAGCTTTGATGAAGACAGGAGAAGAAATATCACTGAATATACTGAAGAGTTAGCGCTTGGCCATTTTATGCACCTCTCTCTTTCTCAAACTTTTCAAGACTCTCTCCCCCCCCCCCCCCCCCCCCCCGCCCCTCTCTCTCTATTTTTTTCTTTCTCTCTCTTCACCCTCTGCTCTGTAATAATTTCACCCCTTCAATTCATCCAAGGTACAGAGAAGATCTTGTCCTTGTAGACTTTGTCTCAAAAGTGAGAGAGAGAGAGAGAGAGAGAGGGAAAAAAGTTGAGAGTTTTTTTTTGAAGAAGGAAAGCACTAGAATCACTGGCTCCTACTCCATTCTTTGTAACAGAACATGGTCTCTCTTTGGCTCTTTATTTGGGCTCTTAAGAGATTAGAAAACAACTCAACAACTCAAACAAATAAAACCAAAGCATTGAATACAAGAGACAGAGAAAAGATAAGCAAAGCTTTTGTCATGGTTATCCTTAATTTTGATGGATGGATGTGAACATGACTTCCCATGGTAACGTCTTTTTTAATAGAATTTTTTATGCGGAATTTGAAGAATATCAACTGGTCATTTGAATTATAATAAATCCTGTCATTTGTCAATATTTGCACCATTCTATCGTTAAGTTATAGAGGGCTGATATCAGGCTTATGATGAGTTGTAAAATTTTATCAAACATTGATAAAGTTTCAGATTAATCTTTTTCCTTTTTTAATGGAAAAAAGGCATAGATTATGATGATGATAGGAGGTTCAGTTTATTTTGACAACTAAAGCTCCTAATCTCTTTGATAAACACACATATAATCATATATTTGCATATTTGATCCCCCATCCTCTAATCTCAACCAAAACACTAATATACTAATGCATTAAGCCTCTCCCAATCCAACACCAAATTAGAGCCCCCTAATTGACTATTTTTAATCACCCCCTTTGAAATGGATTTGTTTGGTATTATCCCTTTGTTGGAGGGTCAACATCCATGCCTTGTCAAATACCTAAAACCATGCCACAACCAAGATTCTTTGTAAAAAACAGATGCTAATTAAGAGGCAAGGACATATATATAGAACCCTCTTCAATTTCTAGGGTATCCCCTCTTTAATGCATAGGGTAGTAACAATCTTTAATTCTATGTATATGCATTAAATATTTTACAAAAAGGTAAATATAAATCTACCCTAACATTATAAAAGATAGTTATCATGATGCTATAACAAAAATCATAGCAACAAAAAAAAATAAAAATAATATATATATATATATATATATATATATATATATATATATAATGGAGGAAAGATGCCATAGAAGGGAATTTTCTCCTATGGTGTCGCAAAAATACAACCTCCATAAAGATGCCATAGGAGGGAATTTTCTCCTACGGCGTCGCAAAAATACAACCTCCATCGTTTTTTCCGACGATCGGCATCCATCAGTTTTATCGTTATCATCTAAGATATGCGTACACCAAATTTCATTTGATTCTACAATCTTTTCACCGTTGAATTAGTGGGCTCAAAATTAACGGTTTACCGACAATAGAACTTTTTACATTGCTAAATCAACAGTGAAAAAGTTGTAGAATCACATGAAATTTGGTGTGCCCACATCTTAGATGACAGCGATGAAGATAATGGAGTCCGATCGTCGGAAAACACGATGGAGGGTGTATTTTTTCTATGCCATAGGAGTAAATTCCCTTCTATGGCCTCTTTTCTCCATTATTCTCTCTCTCTCTCTACATGTATCTTTGCAACATCAAAATGAAAAGGTCCACCAGGAGATGGAAAACTGTTAGGACGTGCATGAAAATTGTGATAAGAATCCCCTTCATTATTCTGGAAGCGATTGCCGATGCCCTGCTTGATCCTATATGCGAGATCCGACTTCTTTTTCTATGTATATGTTAGGTAAGAATAATGCGCTTCAAGCATTTTACTACTAAAAGCTACCAAATTTTGACCTCTCTACAAGTGAAACATAGTTTATGCAAGCTAATCCTCTTTCAAAATGAGAGGGGTCCTTGTCTCACCAATATATGAATGGTAAAATCTTAAATATTCTATGTTGCAAACCATCCATATTCCTTTTGATATCAATCATTGGCCTAAAAAAACTTGGCCCGTATATACAGAAATGCCCTGGAGTAGGTGATCTCTAATTTGAGGCGATTAATCTAATTGCCTTTTTTATGACTCAATTGTTTGATACAAAGAACATAATTAATCATGTTTTAGATTATATTTATATATTTCTATCAAAAAGCAAGAGTCGGCATATATTATTATATAATCTTTGGAGGCTAGTTGTTTATAGAGATTAATTATTAATTTATGATTAGCTTATGGATGTCAAAATAATTAATTGATAGAACATAAATCAAAGTACCCGCACATTTTAATTTGAAGGAGATCATGACATTTGTTAGATTACTGGTGGTATATATATTAATCTTTGTCAACTCAAAAAATTTAAGCTTATTATACGTTTCTTCCTTCAAAGAAGGAAGGATCGATGCTTGTTGATTCAAAAATGAACTCCTTTATAATAAAATGAAGAGCTTTTCTTACTATATATGTAACTATATATATGATGAGTCTATTTTCTAAGGGAAATAACAGTCAAATGGTTGAAATGTATATTCACAAAACATATAGAAAATTTTCATATATGGAGAAATGAAAATGCTTTAGCATACTCTAGATTCATATAATATAAGCCTAGCTGCATTATCTTTTTGAGAGAACATATGGTTCCACTAGTTTTGGAAGTTGTTCTGCCTATTGTATTTTTCTTAATGGTGTGAGGATGATTTGTGAATTGAATAAAATTTCTTCTTACATAAACTTCAAAAAAAAAAAAAATTGATTAAAGAAGTTGAATTGGTTCAAAATGTCGAAGGTCCAACTCTACAATTTTATTATGGTTGAGTTTTTCTCCTTTTTCTCTCCGTTTTTTGATGAAATGATGAAGATTGAGTTATATGTATCTTTGATTGGAATCAAAGATTTTGCACAATGATATTTCATTTATTTGCATGTTTGATGCATGTCTAGAGGATTTGAATATGTCCCTATGATACCATGTAAACATTTGCGCTACAATTTTGAAGTTCATACCAGCATGTTGAGTGATATAATTTTATACTTAACACGTTTATAGAATAATAAGAATGAACCATATCCCTTGTGTGTGCGCGTGTATGTTTGAACTGGATATGTTTACCTTTTTAATTGCTTATTTATAGAATGCCAAACTAGGGTTTCTGATGGCCACTTTTAATTGCCGAAAGATATGTGATGTAATATAGCTAACTAATCCAATAAATCAAAATAGCAAAATAGCCTATACAAAATTTTAGAGAATGAAAAGAAAGATTATTGAGTTTGTCCGTCATCACAAAGAAGCAATGTCCTTAATAGTAGTTTCACGCTCGTTTCAGTGAAATTGTCCAGATGCAGAAGGTGATCTAACATCATTTGCTCTTGAGGGTTCAACAGTCGGTCGCAAGTAGCCACGCACCCATCTGCTTTGGTCTATAAACATCTCCAAACAGGGACGAACAAGCTCTAATATATATATATATATATATATATATATATATATATATATATATATATATATTTGCTTATTTATAAAATGTCGAGCTAGGGTTTCCGATGGCCACTTCTAATTGTTGGAAAATATGTGATGGCATATTGCTAATTAATCTCATAAATCAAAATACCATATCCAAAATTTCAGAGACTGAAAAGAAAGCTTATGGAGTTTTGTTCAAGATTATGAAGAGGGGGGGGGGGGGGGGGGCAAGTTAGTAGGGAATTGAAGAAGTACAATGGGCTCGGAGTAAATGGACTACTGCTACAGGGTAGGGATTTGTTCACGGTTTAAACTGTGAACAAAAGTCATTTTGGTCACCGTTTAAACCGTGACAGAACCGTGACCCAAACCTGTGTAAGTAAAGGATGGGTCACAGTTCTGATCGTGAACATAAAACAAAACGTTCACTGGTGTAACCGTGAACGTTTTAAAGCGTGAACAGTTAAAAAATCAGTTAGCTGGCGGGGCCTAGGTTTTTGTTCACGGTTCTAACCGTGAACAAATCCAGTTATGGGTCACGGTTACAACCGTGAACAAAACCTATAACCGTGACTCATAACACAGATCTGCTCAAGATATCAGTATCTGGAGTAGTCTATTGTTCACTGTTGTAACCGTGAACAAATGTATTTAATCACGGTTATAACCGTGACAAGTTATTTTTTTTTAAATAATCAAAATTTTCACGCCCCACGCGCGTTAATTTCAATCACAAGCAATATATAAATTTTATTCACAAGCATCAATATATAATCATCATTCACGCAATATATTCAAATTTCATGCAATTAATATACGATAATCAAATTAATAAAGCTCCGAACCGCATGCAAACTATCACGCCCCGCTTCCTAGTAGACGGAAACGGTGACGTGGTAGACTGCAACGTATTTACTATAAAATAAATACGTTAAGTGTAATTAAGCAATATATAAAATTGAATAAAAATGACGAGCAATAAAATAAACAACTTTGTTTACATTCAACTTTACTTACAACTGTTTTGGAAATAAAAGAAACAATGAGTAAAGCAATGCCTAATCAATGACATACAAAAATAAGTGCAGAGGAACTATCAGTCAGGCTGAGCGGTAAGCTGGTCCAAGTCCTCCTGGCTCGGCTCGATCTTCTCAGAGTCTGGTCCTCCTGACGAACATTCCAAAGAAAGAAACAGAATTGAATGTCATCAGCGAACTAACGTTCGGTAAGTTTCAAAAGAAGAAAGAGAAGATAGTATATAAAGTGAAATGAACAGGTAAAGGTGTATATGACTGATTACTGATATATGATAGTCATTATAACATGGTTGTTTATAGTTTGGTAAGGAAGGTATTCATGTATACGAGAGGAATCCATCTTAACCCGTGGACTATGGTCACATGTAGTACAAGACCCCATCATAACCCACGGGACAACGGCACGAGAATTCATGTAGGTGTCTTTTAAGCGACCTCTCGTGTCACGATATACGTTCCGTACCAATCTACCCCTTTATCCCTGCGTGTTGTATTGTATAGATTAAGATTATAAGTCTTGGTCGAATTCATGAATATAAAATGTTCAAGTTCATGATCAGGATGTAATCATGTGTTTAATTAGTCATGTCGAGTTTATGTCAAGTTATAACCATTGTTCGGTCAAGTCAAGTCAAGTATACATGTTTGATTTTGATTTCAAGTGTTCATGTTCATGATCAAATATTCAAGTTCTTGTTTGATTTTGGATTCGGGTTGAGTTTGGACTCAAATTGGGTCAGGCATTTGTAAACGGTTTTAACTCTTGAATTTCTTAGGTTCGGGAGTCATCGACAACTGCTGCACATGGACGGCAGGATTTGTGTTTTTTCCAAGACAATTGCTATTGATAACTCCGTTAAGTTGTCTACCTTAAATAGGCAAGCACTCACTTTCTCCGGCTCCCTGGGGCTCAAGAGAATTGATCCCGCTTAAACCTATATTTACTAAAGTCCTTAATTAAATATTGTTTTGTATATCTTGAGGGGGTTTTATGAAAAAATATTTTAATATAGTTAAAAGTAAAATCTCGAGGGTGATTTGTTTTATTTAGGGTTTTCATGATCATGTATTTTAAGTGTTGGGGTATTTTAATGATAAATACCTAGCTTTTAAAAGTTTATGGTATTTTAGTGAAAACTAGTCTTTTTTGGTATCTTGACGGTACTTTATTGGTATTTATTAATCTTTCATTTTTAGAAAAATATAGATTTATCATATTTTGAAAATAAGGATTTATAATTTTATATAATTTTTTTTAAAATTAATTTTATTTAGAAAATTCGTATTTCTTAAAAACCGTATTCGTTTCCTTTCGAGATCGAATGCTCCTTGAGGAGGTTTGCATCTCGCTCTACTATCCTCAGAATGTGCGATAATCCGCACCATTTATTAGCGGGTCTCCTAACGAGAATTGTAGATGCATAATCGCAAAGGAATATGAAATACCGTTTTAAAGAAACCCGGTTTTAAAGTATATGGTATTTTATTGTAAAGCTTATTCTTCGAACAAAAATACATACAAATATGTATCGTACTATGAAACCAAAGTGTACGTGTGAGGTAGGTCGTTACCCTGTGAAGTTTTTCCTAAAGGTATAGTTTTAACGAAAACGAAAAGAAGTGATAATAAAGTTCAAGGTATTTTAATGAAAAAGTTTAATTATGGTTGTTTCACATGAGATTCTAAGTTAAACTTGATTCTAAACATTGTTATTTAAGGTTACAGGTATTGTGGTAAACTTAAATCGATCAATATATCAAGGAAAATGGAGTTTCTAAGGTTTAGAAAAAAGATATCGGCAATAACTCCACTTACCGATATAAGTTTTAAAGTTGAATTTTAATGAAGAGAAAGAGAGTTTGGGAGGGACTTAGGGTTTGAATATGTCAAAGAAAGAGTTAGAAAGAAGAGGGGGGTTTCGTGTCGTCACGGAAGCTCCGGAATCGGCTTCGATTTTCGACGGAAGAAGCTTGCTCGCTAACTCCACTTTACTCCAATTGCACTTAGGAACTTTTGAGAGAGTTTTTACTAGAATTTTCAAAATGGTGAAGAGCTAGGGCATGGGGTGGTATTTATAGTGGGGAATTAGGGTTTGGGAATTAAAAATATGGATAAAAATCATTAAAATTGTATTAAATTGTGAAATGAAAGGTTCCTATTTGATTGCAAGGAAATCAAATAGTGCAGACGAGTTAATAGGAGCTGAAGAGTCATGTGTGCAAAGCACGGATCAATTTGGACCCATCGTGACCGTCCACTCCGGCCATATAGGCATTTCCGCCGGTCTATCTTGAGAGTTTGGTCTCGAGATTTATGCCACGTAGATTTTCTGTATTTACACCATTTTGCACATATTTGATTTTTCTGAACTTTTCATTTCCCCGTGTATTGCACGTGCAACCTTTTGGGTTTCCGAAAAGTTAAAAAGAAAAATCAGAAAATGATTGTGTTTGATGGGAATCGAACACACAGGCTACGTCACAGCAGTGCAAAGGCTTAAACAGTAAGCTACAAGTTGTTTCTTGCTTTTATTTAACAAAAGTAACTTATAACTCATACACAGGCTGTAATACTCTTTTTTGTACATTAAAACGGAAAATTTTGTACAGTGATTTCAAAGTCGTTACATTCTACACTACTTATAAAAATTTCGTCCTCGAAATTTACAATTACATATGGGCTAATTTTCAAAGAGGTAAGGGTATCGTGTACGTATGTCTTCTCCTCGTTCCCATGTTGATTCTTCTGGCGAATCTTTTTTCCACATCACTCGGACCAAGTTTACTTCCTTGTTCCGTAATGTCTTCACCTTTCGGTCCAGGATCTTAACTAGTTGTTGCTCGCAGGTTAGGTCAGTCTGTACTGTGAGCTCTGAGTGATCAAGTATGTGGCCGGGGTCGCTTACATATCATCGTAGCTGGAATATGTGGAACACGTTATGCACTCCTTCAAATGAGGGTGGTAGTGTTAAACGGTATGCCACTTCTTTAACTCGTTCGAGTATGTCGAACGGTTCTATGTATCTTGGACTCAGCTTACTCCTTTTGCCAAAACGGATCTCTCTTTTTGTTTGGAATATATGGTCTCCAGGTTGAAACTCTAGATGTCGACGCTTTGTATCTGCCTAATGTTTCTGTCGATCTTGGGCTATGCGCATTCTTTCCATGATCATGCAAACTACGTCCACAGTTGCCACGATCATCTATGGTCTATAGAGTTCACGATCTCCAATGTCGTTCCAACTCAGCGGTGAACGACACTTCCGTCCGTAGAGTGCTGCAAATGGCGCCATTCCAATGCTCGCTTGATAGCTGTTGTTATATGAAAACTCCACAAGGTGTAGGTGATCTTCCCACGAACTTCCGAAGTCTAACATACAAGATCTTAGCATGTCTTCTAGAATCTGAATTGTTTGCTCGGACTGTTCGTCCGTTTGTGGATGATAAGCCGTGTTGAAATTCAGAATCGTTCTCGGCTAGCTTGCAGACTCTGCCAAAATTGTTATTGGAATCTTGTATCATGATTGGAGACGATGCAAACAGGTACTCTAGGTAATCTCACGATCTTCTGCATGAGTTCATGGGCATCAGATATAGTAAATCTTGAAGGTTTAAATCTTACTTTAGATTTATGCTTACCTCTATATACTTCTTTGCTAACGTCTTGGTTGATTGGCCAACTCGAAATGAAATAAAGTGAGCCGACTTGGTGAGTCGATCCACAATAACCCATACTGCGTCGTTACCCTTCATGCTGCGAGGGAGGGCAGTCACGAAGTCCATGTTAATGTGCTGCTATTTCCATTCTGGAATTAGTAACGGCTGAAGTAGACCAGCAGTTCTGTAATGTTCAGCCTTCACTTGCTGACACACTAAACACTTGGCTACGCTCCTTACAACTTCGCGCTTCATTCCATACTACCAGTAGTGTTGCCGTAGATCCTTGTATATCTTTGTACCACTGGGGTGTACCGAATACGGAGAGCTGTGCGCTTCTTTCATCAACCCTTCTCGAACTGGGCCGTTGGGTACACATAATCGACTTCCATATCGCAAGGATCCATCTTTGTGGATGATGAAGTCAGTTCAAAGTCCACTTTCTACTTGTTCTCGGATCTTTTGTAGCTTGGCATTCTTGAGCTGCCTTGATCTGATTGATAAGAGTGGACTGGACTTGTAACTTCATCAAATATGAAGCGTTACCTGGCATAACTACTTCGATCGCCAATCCGTGCAATTCTTGATATAGCTTCCATTGAGCGGTGGGGTTCATTGCTAATAGCTGGCGGCTAAGTACATCAGGAACTACGTTCACCTTCTCAGGCAGATACTGTAGGTTGATGTCGAAGTCCGCCATGAGTTCTAGCCATCTTATCTGCCGCATATTTAGTTTCTCTCTTAAGATTAGGAAATATTTTTCTTGTTCACCTTAGGAAAACTTCTCTGATCCAATAATAGAACAAAATCCTATTTTGGGAATATATTCTCTCAATCTTTCTAAACAAAAAAAGATTTCTCTCTGAAAAACAGAAAACCCTTGGATTAAAAAGCCAATGATGATTAAAAATCACCACTCGACAGAATAAATTCTGTATATTGGAAAATATTTCCCCAATCTTCTTAAAAAAAAGAACAACATATTCTGTAAAAACAGAAGTTCTTAGATCAAAAATCCAACGGTGGGTAAAATTCCCCAAATCTATTTTGAGTCCAATTAAATCAATTGGAATCTCTCAATGAGAGATTTTCTCAAAATTAAGTAACAAACTTGTCTCCACTAAATAAAGGACCCGAGACTTCAAGTCTCATATAGAAGAAACCCCCCCATAAGCTTCTGAAAAATACAGAAAGCTTCCAAAAACAATAGAGAATTCAATCCTCAGAGAGGAAGACTTCCCTTTCAAAAGAAACCTAGGTAAAAGAAATTTAGAGATCAAAATATATCTTTTTACTTATTTTAAGGGTTTATCCCTTTTGAAGGAACTTAGTTCTTTCTCTGGACCAGAGATCCACAAGACAAGTCTCCTACAAGTTGAGAATTTAATTATCATAGGGAAGATCTTGTTCTTGAGAATTAAAGATTCAGAAAAGAACTAAGTCCAAAAGAAAAACAAAAGGAAAAAGAACCTTTAAAAGAACTTAGTTCTTAAAGAAAAACCTGATCCCGGATCTTCAAAAAAAACCCGAAGATCTTGGTCATCATTAATGGTCAAAATTCCATTAACAAAGATTTAATCTCTAAAAAGAAAAAAAGACTGGCGCCTTACGTGTTTCTCACGTGGGCGCCCTTTTAACAACGTCTAGCGCCTTATGTGAAAAACACACGGGCGTCCAAAGTAGAAGGCCAGCGCCTCACGTGAAATACACGTGGACGCTAAATAAAAGTGCTTAGCACTCCATATATAGCTAAAACGGCTAAGTGCTTAGCACTGATTGGGCAACGCCCAGCGCCTCACATGCTCCTCACGTGGGCGCCACACAAAAAATGCTTAGCACTTCATATATAGCCAAAACGGCTGAGTGCTTAGCACTAATTGGGCAGTACCGCATATGATCGTCACGCGGATGCCAAAAAAAATGCTCAGCATCATATATATAATTGAGTGCTTAGCACTGATTGGGCAGCACCCATGACTGAAGGCTTTACATGATACCCATATGAACGTTAGAGTGTCAAATAAGTGCTTAGCACTTTTACATAAAAAGGGGCTGAACAAACTGAGCCCAAATAAGTGCTTTAGCACTTTTGAACAAAAAAAACTGAATAGACTAAGCCCAAATTGGTTAAGTCTCTTACAACTGAGCCCAAATGCTCTGTTGTAGGATCTTAATAAATTTAATGATCCTTAAAATTTTGCTAAGTTGATCTTAGTCTCAATTTAGACTAACGTATTCTTAGTTAAAATAAATTGAGCCCAAATGCTTATATATTTAAGTTGATCTTAATCTCAAATTAGATTAACGGTCCTTAAATGAACCAAACCCAAATCTAAAATATACGGATTTGGACTGATCTGCGCTCTACAGGCGACGACAGAAACTAGTCTCCGTATACAATCCACGGGCAACCAAAAACAAACATACACATGACACGAAGTGAACTGCCGGAGTAGAAGAAAGCGGTTATCGCAATGCGGTAACGTAATTAACTGCAGGGGCTTGCGCATGCAGGGAAGAGCATCCCCATAATAAAAAAACCCTCATAAAATGAGGGGGAATCTGATGAAGTCTGCTATAACGGCCGCATCTATCCAAATCTCCGATATATGGTGCCATAAATCAACTTGGTATTTTCGGAGATGTGGATGGATAAACCCAAATAGCATATGCCCCCAAAATTCAGGCCAGACGTCCCAACTGTCATATGGTTGTTACCAGTTCGGAAGGGAAAAAACACAAGTTCTTACTTTTGGGAGTGATTCTGAGGACGAAATACCCCTCAGCCCTCTCTTCAAAAACTCTACATCCGGAAAAAAAGAGGAGGAGAAGAACTGTGAGAATATTCAGCTGCGTAACCGCAAGCTGCCTGAAAAGAATCTCGGACCTACAAACAAAGGTTCAAGCAAAAAAGAAAAAGGGAAAGAGAAAATCTCTGAGGAAATTACTCTCGACGACGGAATTGTCAAAGAGCTCGCAGCAAGGGACCCGTCTAGGAAAAATAAAGAGGATTACAATGTCCTAGCACATCTGAGAAAAATACCCTCATAGTTGAGCATACTGGATGCCCTCCTCTTGTCAAAGAGGCACGAGAGTCTCTGATCAAGGCATTACAATAGCCCGATTAGTTCCAAGCTTTCCTTACAGAAGAGAAGATGAAAGACGAGCTGGCAGAGGTTCACACAGCTGACATTACATTCAGCGATGAAGATCTCTTCCTGGGTACGTGCGAACATAACCGCCTGTTATACGTCATCGGGTACTGCCACGACATCAAGATAGGGAAAATCCTTGTCGATAACGGATCCTCTGTCAACGTTCTCAACGTGAGAGTGCTGAAGGAGATTTGCGTGAACGTTCAGCACTTAGCCCGAGACAAAATTACCATCCCTGGGTTCGACTCACAGTCGTCACGGACACTTGGGTCCGTAATTCTGACATTACGCTTCAGGCTGCTCGTCATTGACATCAAATTTCATGTCATTGACGCCAAGACTTGCTATAATGCTTTGCTCGGTAGGCCTTGGTTACACGAGTACAACTTCATCCCTTCTACACAACATCCGTGTATGAAGTATTTCAAGGACAGCTCGGAATACACCATCACGGGAGAGCTAAACCCGTTCTCTGTAAACGAGGTCCGAAAATATGAAGACGCAAAATACTTCCTACCAGACTTCGAAGATATAGAGAGGTGTCATAAGCCGGAGGATAAACAGAAGTCCGTCGCCACTATCCCGATCTTTGAGAGCTATTCCGAGGAAGATGAAGAAATAGTCTACTCGGGGTAACCCCAAAAATAAAATAACAGGCCCGGACCATTTACTCCTATTTTGGTCTTTGGCAGTGACTCTGAGGACGAGACCAACGCAGTGTTCTCCATCCGCCTGTCAGTGCAAACCCTCGCCAGAGCCGATCAGAGTCTGCAAATCACAATGACTCCGCCTCGGCATTATAAGAAACTTGATGCGCTCGATACATATAGCGTCCAAGAACTACAGACTTTCTACGTCCCTCCGAGATGAAGAGGTGAAAAGGAGATCCTCTTCTACCAATCTATGGAGACCAGAGTAGAGAAAGAAGTTTGGCACGGTGCCAATTTTGCACTCGATAAGCTTTAACCAATCTGTCTGCCAAGATAATACGCGGAGGGATTGAAAATGTTGTTAAGATACCAAGGTGTACCCTTCGAACAAACTGATCGGCAAGCCCAATTCTACAAAAAGATTTGGGATATCCATAGAACCCAGCGGAAGACGCCTAACGGGAAGATGGAGACAACTGGACTCAGATACATTCGGTCCAAGAAACAGGAACGATTCCACAATTGTAGCGTCGTAAATAGCTACAGTGAAGCGGAAGACGCTCTTCCAAATAGCTGAGACGTCGAACTAGAGCGAGACCCCGTTCTAAAAACGTTGAGTCCGTCACTTGAAGAACAAATTAACAAGTTAATAAAAGAAGCTTGTCAAACGAGCTGGGACAACTACAGCAGTGAAATGGCTATTTATGAAAAGGCCAGGACGCAGCGCCTCAATCAGCAATCTGTGAAGAAGGAAGACTATAATGATCTTCATCCCCAGCCCGCGGTACGTCCTCGCAAAAAAGGAAAATCCTGAAATGATGGCAAAAACATGGCAAAGAACGCAGACAATGTTCGAAAACAACAAAGCAGATCCAAGAAGCCATGCAATCGAGGAAAAGTCGATTGGAACCCGTCCTTTATAAACAAGATGGGTCAGGAATACTCTTTCCCGCAAGACAAGACATGACAAGACAAGACAAGAAAAATATTTAACCTCGTCATGAAGCACCAAATGATGACACTACCGGAGTCTCGGCACCCCGAATAAATAAATGAGGTCCATCATCCGGATTATTGCTCCTACCACCGAGCGATAGGTCTTCCCCTTGAAGACTGCTTCACCTTCAAAGACTGGGTAGAAGACCAGTATCAATAAGGTAGGTTTGCTTCATCCGATAACTGGAGGGTAACCCCACTGCAAAAGCATGAGCCAAAGAGGACTTATACCATAAGGATATGACCAGCTCAATGGAAGCGAACTCGTACTTGCCACATGATAACACTCTCAAAAGAGAGAGGGCACGAGACTATGGATGACCTCTACAGGTGCTTCGCAAATGAAGACGAGGACAAGGTGATCTCCGAGTTTCCACAGGCACCAAAGGAGCTGGAAGATGGAATACACACCACGGCAGACAACCTAAGAAAAATTGATTTAGGAACGGAAAATGATCCAAGGCCAATGTTCGTCAGTGAGCTACTATCTGAAAAACAGGTAGTCATATTAAAAGACATGCTCATGCAATATAAAGACTGCTTCACGTGAACTATTCCGAGATACCGGGTCTAGATCCAAAAGTAGCAGTACATAAACTGGCCATATCGTCGGACATCAAGCCAGTCAAACAGGTGCCGAGAAGGATGCGACTCGAACTTGAGATGAGTATCAATGCTGAAGTCAAGAAACTAATCGACTCCGGATTCATCCAAGAAGTTCAATATCTTGACTGGATCGCTAACATCGTTCCTGTGATGAAGAAAAATGGGACGGTGCGCATCTGCGTGGACTTTCGGGACCTCAACAAAGCTTGTCCGAAAGATGATTTCCCAGTACCTGTTACCGAGCTGATGATCGATAACATGTCTACCCATGAGGTCTTCTCCTTCATGGATGGATCTTCAGGATGCAATCAAATAAAAATGCATCCTGAAGACCAAAAGCATACCGCCTTCTAGATTCCGCTGGGTGTATTTTGCTATAAAGTAATGCCCTTCGGCTTGAAGAATGCCGACGCTACCTACCAGAGGGCCATGACAAAGATTTTCGATGACCTCATCCATGAGATTGTCGAATGCTATATCGATGACCTTGTGGTAAAGAGCAGATCTCACGAGGAACATTGGGAACACCTAAAAATAGAGTTCCAACGTCTTCGGAAGTATAATCTGAAGATGAACCCTCTAAAATGTGCGTTTGGAGTCTCATCAGGAAAATTCATAGGATTCATCATACGACACCGGGGTATCGAAATCGATCCCTCAAAGATCAAGGCGATTATGAAAATGCCCATGCCAAGAACTCTCAAACAATTGCGATCTCTTCAAGGAAATCTCGCATATATCCGGCGGTTCATAACCAACCTCTCCGGAAAATGCCGTCCCTACGGTCATTTAATGATGAAGGGAACCCCATTCGTCGGATCAAAAGTGCCATAATGCACTAGACGAAATCAAGCAATACTTGCAAAATTTGCCGGTATTGACCGCTCCGGTTAAGGGAAAACCCCTTATCCTATATACAACAGCCCTTGAGGGTTCCTTAGATGCGCAATGGGCACAAGAGAACGATTAGGGAAAGGAGAGAGCTCTGTACTATTTGAGTCGAGTTCTACTGGGGGAAAAAACAACTACTCCCCTATCGAAAAGTATTTCCTAGCACCGATCTTTGCAATAACGAAGCTGAGACATTACGCTTTGGCACATAAAATCCACATTATATCAAAGGTGGATCCTCTCAAATATCTGATGTCAAGGGCCATACTAACATGAAGGCTTGCCAAATGGGCCCTCCTCATGATGGAGTCTCGATAACGTATCGACCACTCAAAGCAGTGAAAGGCCAGGCCATTGCCTACTTTCTCGCCGAGCATCCGATACCAGCTGACTCCCCCTTAAATTGCGAGTTGCCGGATGAACATGCGTTCGACACAATCGAAGAAGAGAAGGAAGAAAATGATTCCCAATAGGAACTCTACTTTGATTGATCATCTTCCGTGAAGAGGCGAAAGCAAAACATCCCCATAATCAAAGCCGGGGTGGGCCTTATCTTCATGACCCCGCTAGGAGGGATATTGCGTTACGCCCTTTCCTTAACAGGGCCAAGAACTAATAACGAAGTTGAATATGAAGTTTTGATAGCAGGTTTCGAGATCACTGTCGACATGGGAATCAAAGACCTCCTCATATATAGAGACTCCCAGCTGATCGTTAGCCAAGTAAACGGCGACTATCAGACATGCAAGCCAGAGCTGATAAATTATGGAGAAAGAGTGCAGCAACCGCTGACACAAATCCCTTCCTACATCCTGGAGAATATACCGCGTGCAGAAAACAGCAAGGTGGATGCATAATTGGCTAAGGAATTAGCCAACGAAGACCTTGACGACGTAAGGATCATTGTGCAAAGCCGCAGGGTTCTCATACCAACAGAAATATCTTTGGGAAACTTAACAGAGCCATCCGAAGGAAAAGAAATGATCGAAAAAGTAACCCTTCAAATAAGGGATAAAGAAAAGGTCAACGATTGCAGGGAAGTCTTCATAGACTACTTCAAATCTCAAAGAACGCCCAAAAATGTGTCTTCTAGACATCAGCTCATGAAACGAGCTTTGTCCTTCGGCTTCGTTAATGATACTCTATATAAGAGATCGTTCGACTGTCTGTGGCTAAGATTCCTGGGTCCGGAAGAAGCAAAGAAAGTCATCCAAAAAACTCACGACGGACTCTGCGGTTCTCACCAAGCTAGGCCAAAGATGAAGCTGAAGATCAAAAGAATGGGTTACTATTGGCCCACGATGATTTAGGACTGCATCGAATATGCGAAGCAGTGTTACTCGTGTCAAATTCACAGGGACTTCATCCACCAACATCCGAATCCACTATACCTAACAATAGCTAGCTGACCGTTCGAAATGTGGGGAACCGATAAAATTGGCCCCATTGAACCAGCATTGTCCAAAGGACATTGGTTTATACTGACAACGACCGACTACTTTTCTAAGTGGGTAGAAGCAGTACCACTAAGGTAGGTGAAGACTGATAATATCCTCCATTTGTTTAGGACACATGTCATCTATCGGTTCGGCACTCCGCGACGAATTATCTCGGATAATGGGCCAGCTTATAGAAGCCATAAAATCAGCCACTTCGCGCAATAGCATAAGATAGATTGGTGTTGGGATCCAGCGCCCACACCGTGGAGGCCACGGGCTAGGCGGAAGCAAAAACAAAAACTTTTTGCGAGCACCAGACTCTCACACCCGAGGATTCGAACCAAACACCCTAAACTAGTAAGCTAAAACATGCATGGTTGAGAAATACAACCTTTGTCGCGTGTCCACCAAATTGTAGAAGACCCCTCCAAGCTCGTAGCTGCCGGGAACGCGCTTGAGCATTGATCACCCTTTCCGAAGACGATCCACCTGAGAGAACGCGGAGGAGGCTCAAACCGACGGTCCAAAGTTGCTACGTTTGGATGGTCGGTGATGTAGGAATACTCCACTATATTTTTCTCTCTAGGATCTTGCTAAAAAACGAAAGCAAGAAGAAGAAGGAGATGGAGAAGATGAAGTATGAGCCATGGTGGAGGAGATGAGGAAAAATATCATCAAGTGAACAAGTGTAGAAAAGCATGGCTATTAAAGATCAACCATGATGCAATAGTGCATCCAAATGAAAAATCATTTAAAAATGCCAAGCTATGCCTCTTGACCATGCTCCTGCCACCTCATTTCCAATTTAATTTTCCATAAAAAAAATCAAATATGAGGTGCTCTTCTTCTAGAAGCATTCCCGTATAAATACGGAATACTTCACCTGGTATATGTGTCGCTATATATACGCGTATCCGTATAAAAATACGGATAGCACCAAAGAGAGAAAATGAATAGTGAACAATAATACCAAAATATATGTATCAAAATACATATATAAATTATTAAATCAAAACCTGATTTAATAATCCGGCTTAATCCTAAGCAGGCCAGTATTATCAATCGTCCTATTAATGTCCGTGTATCGCGTACATGTATTTAATCAGACCTCCTGCACTTACCACCATACGACTCCTACATCTGTCATCTGAACTGGGAAAACCCTCTGTGTGGGACTCTAAAGACCCGACAATACACTGGCAGTGGGTTTAACCACAAGCATGTCAGCGGCACTAGCTATACGTAATGGCTACCCAGGTACTTGTCGGAAGGGGGGTCGGCAATCAAGTGCGTACTTACCCTACTGAGCCTGAATGTGACAATCTCCGTACAGTCCGGTCTCTTCGTCAAAAAGTATTGTATATCGGGTCTAGGGGGTGGATAACGTTAGACCCTTACTAACCCAATAATTCGTGTCTGAGTCTAGCTCATCACCAATAGAGATACTACTCAACTATCAGTAAATCTTCCTTACCATAGCCACGGATTTCTGGTGATAGCCAACCGAACATAGCCTGACATCGACTCCTAATACCAGGAGAGTCGAATCCTTGACAGTCGACAACTGCCTCCATGTGGCTCAGGACTGTACCCAACTAAAACCTGTTTGCATGACTCCTTTGAGCCGTGGTAGGATAGTAATCAAAGTACAGTGGGAACTCACACGAGATAAATGACGACTTCAGGTCAAAGGACTAGCCTGTACTCATGCCACCTGAGAACTTCTATCTGACGATAGGTATAATACCATCTAGAAGTTCTCGGCGAGTCCGTCCAGTGTACTCACCTTCAGTGAGCACCTGTATACTATCTTAGGTAACACAACACCAATGGTTTGTGAGACCGGCCACCGCCCCTCATCGGGGTCTCGAAGCGTATACACCAGTCTACTCCGGAATATCGATGCCCAGTCTCGATACTCCTATGACTAGGGATATTTAAGGATGTGCTTATAGACCACCCAGCTCTCACGTATATGATCACCATCATAATGCTGGTAGTCAAGCAAGAATCCTATGGGCTCTATCAACATATAATAGCGATCTGCAATACCACATAATGCATGTACATGATGATAAAGACAAACCAGATAGCATACTATCATTTCGAGTAAGATTGTTCTACCTGTATAGGTCCTTTCTCAATTATTATAATTGCGTGCTTGCAATTACAATAATTTCCTTGAGGGCACTATATCCAACAATCCCCCACTTGCACTTAAGGCTAATTATTGTGGTATCGCATACCCACATTCGGTATGCTATCGAATACCCAACTTCTCTACTAATCAGTTTCTCAAATCTCGTTTGAGGAACATCCGTGTTAGAGAAATAGCCTTAGTGAGTGGATCCGCTATAAAGTTTCAACTTCTTCTCTCTATATCTCAACATTGCAGAGATCAACAATCTCCCAAGCTGAGCGATACCCCGCCACAAGAATTTTTCTGGATACCTGATGGGACCAAGTTCATCAATGAACAACTCCTATCCAACAAACTTCTTAGGCTGTATCCTCTGTTGAGTTATAACCAGCATCCTGCACTATGATTACCTCAGTATCTTTATTGGAACACTATCCAATATACTGATCCTCAGAAAAGGATAAACTTATAACTCTGAAAGCATATCTTTCATCCACGTCACCTTGGAAGTCTGAACTGATAACCGCCTCTAAGAGGAGGCTGCCGTTATCCTATACCAAGAACATCCTCTTATGTTATTTACTGCTTCCCTTTGTTTCTCGAGTATTAGATTAATATATTCTTATTGCAACTAGTGCAAAAGCAATATCTGGTGTTGTACAAGACTATGCATGATTGACTCAATTGCCTAAGCAAATGATATGTCATTCATGTCTGCCCCTCTCTTCATCAGTCTAAAAGACATCCCTTTTAGAGAGGGTGACTCCATCACTTGCGGGTACACCACTACGTTAGGAGTCGTCCATTTTAAAATATTTTTAGAATACTGTCTAAATACCTGATTGGGGAACTTCCCAAATCTAGATCTAAAACCATAGATCTAGTCACCAGCACTCCTGATATACTATCCATATCCAACATGGAGAAAACACAGTGTGGTAACCAAAATCTGACCGATTGTAATATAGGAACATCACTTCCTATCCAAAGTATGCCGTCCAAATCATAGACAGTACTCCATACATCCTTCTTACTAGGTTCATCTTTTGTTTTGATGAAGTCAATCACCTTGACTGCCACATCAATAACAGATGATCCGTTTCCGCTATCCTTGCTTTAGTCTACGAATAGACATAAGCATCTTGCACACCTTCCGCTGCTCCCATTGACTATGATAACCCTCTGGCAGAGTCATATACATGTGCACTTCCAAAATCCCATTTGGAAAGACATTATAGTTACCCACCTGCCAGATATCATAGCCATGAACTGCATCAGCGCCAAAACATATCCATATGGACTTCAGCATAGACACTGAAGTAAAAGTCACATCACAATCCACAACGGGTACTTGATGAAAACTCCAACAAGTCTAGCTTTATTAGGTAAGCACTTTTCCACCTGCACAGATCTCGAAAGATCTACCTGCTCCTAATGGGTTTTACCCCTTAAGGAGTACCCAGCAAAATCCAAAATCCATAATTTGCTGAAGTGCGTGGAGTCCATCTTGGATATGAAGCATCTGGTCACTTGAAGTTTCCACTTTCTATGACCTACTGATAACTAGTAGGGCCATCATTACCATGATGTTGACCTCTCTGTCACCGTCTACGAGAAAACCGAAGTGTCTCTCGGGTGTCTGAGGTCATCTACTAAAATCTGTGGAGTGGCTAACGGTTTGTCAAGTCCAATTGAATCCTTAGATTCTACTAAATTTTCAATAACCGTTTGTGGTTCTGAAATCACTTCCAATTCTACCATACTACCACTAGTTTCTTTTGCAAAAAGACCCTCTTATAAAATGTGGCGAGTCAAGAAAAATATAACTATTGATCTTGAAAATAGTAGAAACAATATCCTAGCGAATGCTTGGGATAATCCACAAACTGCTATTACCGAAGTATGCTTCGAGTTTGTCCGGATTTTGCTTTTAGACAGAAACCGGATAACTCCATATCTTAACAACCTGAAGATATGTAACCATCCTATATCCATATAAAATCAAGGCAAAAATTTAGATGGTACCAGATTCAAATATCATGCAGCTGTTTTCAGTGCATATCACCTAGCGGAAAAAGGCCAATACAACATTACTTATCATGGAGCGCATCTACGGATGAGTAACCTGTGAGAAAATCAAGTTCTCGATATTAATATAATGGAATACCTAGCATAAGTATCTACATCTTCGATCACCTCGAAGAATCCTGATACTTCCAACGTATGGTTCTCTACTTTATTCTTATACCTACAAACTTCTCAAAATCTTTGACCTTGCATTACTATGAATACATGTCTAAAACTAGAGAACTCATAGGTAATCCTGAATGAAGTAAGAGTACCAACCCTTTATCCTGAAGGACACTGGACAACATACACCTTCATGTATAAGTCCCAAGAGTATACCAACTCAAATTCTGTGTTTTGTAAATTGAAAACTGTATCTTGGTTAAGAATGTCTTACACCATTATTCAATGCACCTTACATTATCATCAACTGATAAAGGTAAATATTTACAACACAATTTTCAAAATGTATATCTCATTTTATAAAGATACAGATATTTCATTTTAAAAGCTGGTGCATAACAACGGTTATTCGAAACCAAATATTTGCCGTCAGGAAAAACCAGGCGATTTAATCCAATATCACCAATTACAACGAATTCCGATATTGAGGATCAAATTGCCCATTTCCCAATATTCCACTCCTACTCATCATCTGTAACACCGTACAGATGTGAGATCCAAATCTGGTAAATACATACCGTGGTGTTAGAATTGATTGGGAAAACAGTTCTCTATTACACATATACGAAAAAGATGAAACATGAAAATGTTTCATAGGGATGGTCAGGTATTTCTAGTAATGCCTTTTCTATTATCCAGATTCATGACAGTAGTCGCAATTTCCTTTGCCCTCACTTCAGTCCTTTTATATGTCTCTACTTCTTACTTTCTGCATACCGTTCCTACGCTAACTAGTTTTCTTCTTTCCCTAACTTTCGGCACCAGCCTAAAGTTTGGAAGAAGATTATCCAATAAGCGTAACATGTGTACTCTCCTAATCAAGGAGCTCTAGTAATTTGAAAGAAGGTAAAGGAAAGAGACAACCGAATAATCCTATTCAATTTCTTCAGAATCTGTAGCCATTCTCGACTGAAGTAACTTCTTTGACTTCGTATGTAACTATACGATAGCCGTTCTAAGAAATATGGGTCATCGCAGTGATACAAAGTGTTCTGAAGAAATGCAAAGGGTAAAGTAGGAGTGGCAGGCATATATATGACTTTGTCGCGAATCAAGACAAACCAAAGCCAAGGGGTGTAAGAAGGTTCGGTCAAATTGGTTCATGAGTTTTTAAGGTAAGTCATGGGTCGCTGTACCAAAGAAAGAGAAAAGAAACACTCAGCGTGCACTCTATCAAGATCAAATTGGTTATCACTTTATCTGATCAGGATGACTCCCACCGTTTTCTCGAATTCTCCTTCAAACCCTAAAAGGAGAACTAGTCGGGATCATTTAAGTGAAAAATCTCCCGAGAAGTAATACGTACTCATCAGTGGGAATTGGGACCCAACTATCATCATGTGATAACCTGACGGAATCCACTCAAGTCACCACACTCCAGAAGGTATGCGCATGCCTGGAAAGTTTCCCGTATGTTTGAAACTCCCGATATGGTTTTTGCCCCTAGCGGTTTATGATCTTGACAAAGGACAACAAAGCATAAACCACTAGTTAAGTTCAACCCGTCATTATCCTGGATTACTCTAAACCCACCTGTATAAGCCCTTGACAAAGGCCAACAAGGCTATACGACTGTCCCAGATAATCGCATTACTATGCAACAGAAAAGTACTACATAGCTACCGAACACTACGTTTTGACAAATGCCAACAAACGCAACACGAATACTAGGTAATGCCAATCTGAAATGACGGCTATGGTTGGTTTTTGGCGAAAAACCTTTAACGTGATGAACTTGATATCGTTGAAGGAACTCGAGTGGCTTTGAAATGGAGTGGTTTAAGCTCCACATTTTAAAAATAGTAACATAAACTTTTGCTTAAGAGTGAACTCTCAATGAAGGGATCAAGGCTCTTCCCTCATAGAATGAGGTGCAGGATATTCCTAACCGAATACCTCTATGCAAAGAAAAAGAATATAACTATGAGTTTTGAAGAAAATCGAGTAGTTCTAAAATTGGTTCCGACAACATCATTTGGGTTTATTTTTCCTTGCATTATATCGATAATGCATTCCCATCATTTTATGTTTCCAAGCCATAAAAGAAACAATCAAAATAACATGCTTTTTATATGCCATTCGTATTCGCCGTGGGGCCCTGTCATGCACCGTTAGGTTACTAACTAACGGCAGAGCTGGGGATGGACTAGCGCGGATGCAAAACATATAGAAGTATCTACTAAATATATATAATAAATATATCAACATCGCAGGCAGATAATAGTCATCACAGAAGATAAAATCATCACAAGTATGCAAACAAAAATATGGAATATCGGATAATCTAGGAGCCCCGCATTTCATTTGAGCTATAAATGAAACGCGACGTTCCCCGGTCGTATGGATAGCCAGTGCAATGAAGATCTTAGACCCCTACGAGTGAGGCAAGTTACCCACCAATCCCCAAAGTGAGGCAACCCCAATCAACAAAGTGAATGAGCCAGCCAACATTTCACGGAATCTGGTAACTTGAGCACCCCTCCGTGGGTCAACCTATACTCCTTATGAGTGCGGAAAATAGCCCACCAATTCTAGAGTAAGGCCCCCCCGGTCTCAACGCCATGTGATGCGGGCCCGTTGCCTCTAGAACCCGGCTATTCGAGCACTTCTCCATGGGGTAATTCTAGTACAGAAAAGAAAATATATATACAACGGCGACATCGACCTTAACCCGTTCGTGCCCCAATTAAAGATGTACAAATTGGTAGAAACGACAGTCCACATGTCGGACGCTCTCCCCACAATAATGAATATACAAATGAATCTGAACTGTACATCTAACATTGCACATAAGGCCATCCATCACGACAATCCGCATAAACCATAACCAGATATATATATACAGAAACAAGTAACCGAAACAAGTGTGTAACCCCGTCTAATTGAGCATATAGCAATTAGATAACGTTAACAACACATCCACGCATGCAAATTAAGTCACGACATTAGAATCCAAAACACATTTAGCACACATCCCAAATTTACCAAGGATTAAAAACCAAGTGCACTAAGCATCCAAAAAAATCGAGTTTTGAGCCTATTCGGAAGTCCGAATCAGAACGAAATACGCCCGAACCTTCACGAGGAGTTAGAGCATGAAATTAACTTCGTGTCGGGGGGCCTAGAGGGGGTACCCCACCCCCGAGGCCACCACGAGGTGGACAAAGGACGAGGTGGTCTTGGGGAGTGGGCCCAGCCGTTCGGTCCCCCGGGGGTCTCCCCAGGGTGCCCACGCACCACCCCGCGGCTTCTCGGCTCAAACCGAGAGCCCGCGGGGTATGCAAATATCTCAAAACTCAAAAATTCAGGACTGTTTTTCGACAGTTTTCGATGCCCGAAAAAACGTGAATTCTAATGTCGTAACTAGCTAGTTTAAGGTGTTTGGGAGGCTCTGATACCATGTTATGATCCGGCGCCCACACTGCGGAGGCCACGGGCGAGGCAGAAGCGAAAATAAAAACTTTTTGCGGGCACCGGACTCTCACACCCAAGGATTCGAACCAAACACCCTAAACTAGTAAGCTAAAACATGCAAGGTTGAGAAATACAACCTTTGTCGCGTGTCCACCCATTTATGGAAGACCCCTCCAAGCTCATAGATACCGGGAGCGCGCTTGAGCATCGATCACCCTTACTGAAGACGATCCACCTGAGGGAACGCGGAGGAGGATCAAACTGACCATCCAAAGTTGCTATGTTTGGATGGTCGGTGATGTAGGAATACTCCACTATATTTTTCTCTCTAGGATATTGCTTAAAAATGGAAGTAAGAAGAAGAAGGAGATGGAGAAGATGAAGCATGGGCCATGGTGGAAGAGATGAGGAAAAATATTATCAAGTGACCAAGTGTAGAAAAGCATGGCTATTAAAGAATCAACCATGATGCAATAGTGCATCCAAATGAAAAATCATTTAAAAATGCCAAGCCATGCCTCTTGACTATGCTCATGCCACCTCATTTCCAATTTAATTTTCCATAAAAGAAAATCAAATATGAGGTGCCCTTCTTCTAGAAGTATTCCCGTATAAATACGGAATACTTCACCTGGTATATGTATCACTACATATACGCGTATCCGTATAAAAATACGGATATCACCAAAGAGAGAAAATGAATAGTGAAAAATAATACTAAAATATATGTATCAAAATACATATATAAATTATTAAATCAAATCCTGATTTAATAGTCCGGTTTAATCCTAAGCCGGCTAGTATTATCAACCGTCCGATTAAATTCCGTGTATCGCGTACATGTATTTAGTCGGACCCCCTGCACGTACCACCGTACAGCTCCTACATCTGTCGCATGAACCGGGAAAACCCTCTGTGTGGGACTCTAAAGACTCGACAATACACTGGCAGTGGGTTTAACTATAAGCACGTCAGCGGCACTAGCTGTACGTAACGGCTACCCAGGTACTTGTTTGAGCCGTGGTAGGGTAGTAATCAAAGTACAGTGGGAACTCACACAAGACAAAGGACGACTTCAGGTCAAAGGACTAACCTGTACTCATGCCACCTGAGAACTTCCATCTGACGATAGATATAATACCATCTAGAAGTTCTCGGCTAGTCCATCCAGTGTACTCACCTCCAGTGAGCACATGTATACAATCTTAGATGACACAACACCAATGGTTTGTGAGACTGGTCACCGCCCCTCGTCGGGGTCTCGAAGCGTATACACTAGTCTACTCCGGAATATCGATGCCCAGTCTCGATACTCCTACGACTAGGGACATTTAAAGATGTGCTTATAGACCACCCAGCTCTCACGTATATGATCACCATCATAATACTGGTAGTCAAGCAAGAATTCTATGGGCTCTATCAACATATAATAGTGATATGCAATACCACATAATGCATGTACATGATGATAAAGACAAACCAGATATCATATTATCATTTTGAGTAATATTGTTCTACCTGTATAGGTCCTCTCTCAATTATCATAATCGTGTGCCTGCAATTACAATAATTGCCTTGGAGATACTCTTCAGTCTATAATCCTCATGTCAATGGTCTAGCTGAAGGCTTAAACAAGACCTTGACAAAGATTATAAAGAAAATAGTGTCCAGAAACAAAAAAGACCGGCACGAAAGGCTGCATGAAGCTCTCTGGGCGTATAGAACAACATTCAAAACGACCACAAATACAACACCATATGCATTGGTGTTCGGCACGGAAGCAGTGTTTCCCCTGGAAGTAGAACTCCCTTCTCTGCGAGTAGCGGTTCGATACAAGCTGACAGATGAAGAAAACGCTCATCTTCGGCTTGAGGGGCTTGATGCCTTCGACGAAACACGCCTTATAGCATAACAAAATCTGGAAGCTTATAAGGCAAGGATGACGCGGTCATACGAAAAACTGACCAGGCCGAGAACATTCTGCTAAGGCGAACTCGTGCTAATCGTCAAAAGACCCATGATTCCCAATCGTGCAAAACGGGGGAAATTCGAGCCGAACTATGAAGGCCCGTACATCATAGATAAAGTCCAAGGTGGAGCCTACCTGCTCATGGATATGCATGGCGAAAGACACTTCCGGCCAATAAACGACCGATTTCTCAAGAAATACTACGCTTGAAGAGCCACGACTTAGGTCAATGATAGATGACGACACTCGTGTCTGCTCGCTATCTTCCTGAGTCAGAACTCTAAGAGTAGTATGTGAAAAAGCTTCGTCGCCTTAAACATGATGATGAAAGACCGAAAAGTCCCTAAACTAGAAATTCGCCTCAAACATAGCGACAATGGACCGGGATGTCCCTAAAACTAATAATGGACCGGGATGTCCCTAAATTAACAACGGACCGGGATGCCCCTACACTAACAATGGACCGAAACATCCCTGAACTAGTGCGTCGCCTCAAATATGGCCCATTGCCCTAAATACAACGATATCCTCCCTTGAGGTCTATATGGCAATCGAAGTCTCGACGGTGAGGGTCGCAACTCAAGTCCTACCGGCTACACGGTTACTCCAGCCATGAAACCGCCCCTAAGTCCTACCGAAAAATTGATGGGCACCTGCGACGAAGCTACTCTCGAGAGTCTCGTTAAAAAAAGGTATGTCCACAAGAAAAATGGGCACGGATGAAAACCCGAAGGGACGCCATGAGTAAAAACAGCAGGACTGTCGGCGAGTTGGTGAAAACCCGAAAAGGGAGCAAACTTGTAAAATAAATAATTCATGCGCACTTATAAGGTTCTCTTGAACTTGTGAGGAGAAAATACCTGTGTGAGATCCTTACGACTCACAAAGAAGCAACACACTTAGAAATCCTCATGATTCCTAAGAAGAAATTACACTTACGGAATTCTCACGACTCGTAAGGAGAATTCCCCTTATGAGACCCTTATGGGGCTCATAAGATTCAAAAGCCTTAAACTATAGGGATCTGAACATGTTCTTAAGCCGTCATATCCCCCAAGTTGCTCTACAGACGGTCTAATATTGACCCTTGTATACAATCCACGGGTGCGAATAAATATTCCCTTACCAAGTTCTACCAATGACGAGAAATATCCTATATGGTGAATGACACTGGTAAGACCTCTCGACTTATCAGGAGAAAATACTCTTGTAAGATCCTTATGACTTGCAAGGGAAAACATCAGTTAGAAGTCCTCACGACTTCTAAGGAGAACATACATCTATGAGATCCTCACGACTCGTAGGAAGAAATACCTTTATGAGACCCTTACGACTCATAAAATCAAAAAGCCTTACTCGACAGGATCCTAACCCTGTTTGCTAAGCCACCTTTTTTGAAATCAGAAAAAGCAAATGATGATTCACTCCTGGTAATATTCCAGTCATAGCGATGCTGATGCCTAAAAGGGTGTCAAACTTCAAGTCCTCTCACAACAAATGATGATTCACTCCTAACAATATTCCAGTCGTAGCGATACTGATACCAAAATTGGTATCAGGACCAAAGTCCCCGACTCGCAACAAAATCAACGAGCAAAAAATATATGCATATGAAATAGCCAAAATGTTTGGGCGACTCGCAATAAAAAATAGCGAGTAAAAAAACGATATAGCCAAAATGATTGGGCACCATGATAAATAGCCGAAATGATTGGGCAATTGCGACTTTCGCGACATAAAAACTGAAAAGATAGAGTATCATGGAAAGAAATAAAAAAATGGCAATGAAACTTTTTTTCCCTGCAGGTGAGTCCACACTAACCCCTGTATACAATCCATGGGCACAAATGAAAAGGTAACTATATTTTCCCACCAGGCTCCGTCAAAAGGAGATCCAGATCATGACGACAACGTCTATAGCCTATAGATCAGCTCGACGTACTTCTTATACCAATAGGATGCAAACACAACGTCAACAAAGGCCCAAAGGTCAAAGCAAAAGTGGAGTAGCGGCAAAATCCTGACTCCAAGTCTCAACGGTACCTAGAGACTATCACAGCGTTCACTCTCATCTCAGCAGGATGTGGACGCGACTATCAAATGAAATTGGAGTAATGGCATATTCCTAGCTCCGGACTCCAACTGCAATACACGCAGCATAGAGGTCCTACATATGTCTACCCTACTTCAGCAAAGAATCGGCGCGACATCGTCAAAACAAAAATGAAATGACGACATATTCCAAGCTTTGGGTCTCGACAGCAACTCATATAAAGCCTAAAAGACTATCGGAGATCATCCTACACCAGAGCGGAGTGGTTATGACTCATCGGGGCTCTATATTGAGCCTAATATCAAGTAAAAAGCATCATGGAAAATTCCCAACGTTTGCTCTTCCGACGGTAATATGACCTAAAGAGATTACTTGAAGCCATCTTTTCCAGCCCCCGAAGGGATCAGAGACACGACAGTCGCGGGGCTACTCGAATAACAGCTTAAAGACTGCATATCGAGGAATACATCAGCCAATGCGACGGTACCACGGACTAAAACCTTAGTACCACAAACCCAACGGACCTCCGTAGTAAAGAATGAGGGTTATCTATATACAACGTTAGGACAAGTTTGCCTGTAAACCCAAAGGAGGCAAACCAAATAAACTCCGAAATGAGTATATAAACTAGAAACTCCAAAACGGGTGAATAAACTAGAAACTCCGAAATGAGTACATAAACTAGAAACTCCGAAACGAGTGAATAAACTACACACTCCGAAATAAGTACATAAACTAGAAACTCCGAAATGAGTACATAAACTAGAAACTCCGAAACGAGTGAATAAACTACAAACTCCAAAATGAGTACATAAACTAGAAACTTCGAAACGAGTGAATAAACTACAGACTCCGAAATGAGTAAATAAACTAAAGACTCCGAGACGACTGAATAAACTAATTGGCGCTAAATTAAGACATCAAAGAAACAGAAAAGTGCAACTCATAGACCTCGGGGCTCAGAATTACGTTTCTTAAGGATCAAGACCTGAGATAATCATGGATGACGACGTTTGTGTCCATCCGCTTTCAAAATTCTAAATGACATGCCAGCCCGAAACCAACCATATATTATACTTCACTCACGGGTATACCACCGTGAGCAAGGTAGCAGGGCGAAGCATTTGTTCACATCATTCCAGTACTCATCTATGTCTAGATGCATGCATAAGAAACTTCTAAGATTAAAATACAGAGTATACATGCAAAAGCAAGATTCCCACTTGGAGATGTGCTGGGGGTGAAACGTTCAGCGGTCAACAAATTTTTTATTTATTTATTCCACATGAAAAAGATCACCAAATACAGGATCAGAGATACAGGGATTAGTAAAACAATAAACAAAATTCTCTAACTCCCTATCTGCCTTCTCTACCATGTCGAAGCGGTGATCTTCGCGAGGGGTCGCTCCCCATTGGTCAGCGCCATGCCCATCAGCGAAGGCGGACATGATGACCCGCTGAGCCCGCATCTGACTTAGCAACTGAACAGACGGTTCTTTAGAGGCTGGTAAATCAAATATGCCTCATAAAAGCACTCGATCTTGTTCTCCGCTGCGTTGAGCATCGCCGGAGTCATCTCCACTTGATGAGGGGGGATGTCAGCAAGCACGGACAGGAAGATCATCATGAGCTAAATGGAGCCAATAGGAAGAGGAGAGCTCTACGAGCCAGAAACTCGTACATCACCGTGTCACACTGGTCGTCAGTGAGAACGGGATTCACCAATCGCGTAGCAAAACGGGGAACAATTCCCTCGATAGGTATCTCCCATGGTTGCCGACGAGCATAGGGACAATTGCAAACCATAACTCTTGGTCTGTAAAAAATATGGCTTTCTTCTTGTGAAGAAGAAGATCATCACTTCAGAATATAAAGAGAAGCATTTAAATTGAGGCACAGAAAATGTTGTGCATGGTGGAACTCTTTCCAAGGCCTGGCAAAAAGGGCATGGGAAAAGAAAGAGTTGACTCATGGGAATCAGAGCAAGAAGGTGAAACGATTCCCTCGGTGGCACCCCACGTGCCTGACAAGTGAGCATCGGTGCTAATTCTTTCTAGGATTAGAGTAGCGCCACACGTGCATGACATGTGAGCGCTGGCACTAGTTCTTTTCGGGATTAAGTCCTGCAATAGTGCCTCACATGCATGACATGTGGGCGCCGACATTTTTTTTGTAATAATACCTCATACGAGCATTGACGTAAAGAAAAGGAGAGCTTTGTCATTCATACTTTAAAGAAATTTATACATTGGTGACAAGGGTGATAAAAAAAAGACATCATCAAAATGTTTACAATGGCAAGACGCCGAATTCCGGACACGAATTCATGAACTTAGAGGCAAGTTTGAGAATAGTGCTTTTGGCTTCGTTGACCGTCTTCTTATGCATTTTCTCACGAATACAAGCGTCGGGATCCCCGCTGATGTCATCCATCCTCTGGTATGCGGATATTATCGCTTTCTGTTGGAAGACGCGATGCAAAACAGCGACAAGATCATCTCTACACTTCTTTGAAATCAGGCCCATCAGATATACTGAATGCACATTGTCTTCAGCATCATCAAGTGCCTCGAGCGGCATAGCCTCATCAAGATTAGGAAGTGCTTCCCAAATCGACCCAACGATAATCTTCAAAAGAGCAGAATGACGGGGGAGCAATCGACCGTTGTAATCGTCAAAGCGATGCATCACCTCAGCGCATTGGGCGTCAGTAAACTCCTGGCCTTTACAGCGGCCTTGGATGCGAATCTCCACATAAGAGATAATCTCTTCAAGATCATACAGATGAGAAGCCATAGTATCTGGAAAAAAACCCAATAAAGGGTTAGCAATCAAAATACCAAAATCATTACAATCTAAAAGAAAAACAGCACCCGCACAAAATCAAGGTGATGCCTCATCAATGATGAGGCAGGCACCCATTATGAAAATCCAAAAGGATTCTCATTTAATGAAAAATCTCATTGAACAACAGAGTTCAAGGCTCCCAATGGTCACGAAGAATGTGTTCTACAACAGATTCAAATCTGCAAAAAGAACCCGAAAAAGAAAATAAGAAAAGAGAATAAAATTCCCAAAAGAATTTTCAAAAGAAATTTTCTAAAAAATCCCCGCTGGAAATGGAATTAAATTCCAAACAACCCTCAAAGATCAGAGTCACTAACAGGGTAAAAACCCTAAGATCTCTAAGACCCATGGTCTACCCAAATAAAAGTTTTTTAAGATCTCTAAGAGATCATTCCAAGAGAAGAGCAAAGCTCTGTTAATGGGCTAAAAACCCAAAAACTAGAAGAAATTCTTTTAAGAGTTTCTTTAAGAGTTAAATCGTGGTCATAATTCTTATCAATTTTTGACAGAGTTTAACTCTGAGAAAGTTCTGGGAACAGAGATCTAAGCTCTGAGGAGAGAAATAAATTCTCAAGAATGAAGAAGACTCAAGAAGATGATGAAACGACAGTCATCTCAAAGGACAAAGGCCCTATTTATAAGACATGAAGGAATAGTTCAACTCCTTAGGAGATCGAACGGTAGAAAATGTGACACTGTTGCACTCACGTGCGAGCCACATGAGCACAACGGTGGGGGGCATTTCCCCCCAATATTTAACTTAATAAAAGAGCAAAGCTTTGTTGGATTGAGGCAGCGCCTCACGTGCTCTCCATGAGGGCGCAAGCGCCACAACCAGTCTTATAAGATTCAATCCTATGTTGGTGCCGTACGTGCTCATCACGCGAGCACCGATGTGCAAAGCACAGAAACGCTTTCTAAGTAAGAATTAAATTCTTATATGGCGCCGCACGTGCTCATCACAAAGGCGCCAATGTGCAAGGCACAAAAACGCTTTCTAAGTAAGAATTAAAATTCTTATGGCACCGCACGTGCTCATCACACGGGCGCCAATGTCCAAAGCATAGGAATACCTATCTTAAGAATTAAATTCTTAAGTGATGCCCACGTGCACAACACGTGAGCGCTAGCGTCCAGGTAGAATTAAATTCTACAATACTCTCTGCTAAACAGAGCCGTTGGATCAAAGATCCAACGGGGATATAAATCATCAAAATATAGAATCAAATTCTATTAGGAGAAAATATCTCACATATCTTTCTAAATAAGAAAGATACCCTCGGTTGGATCAATGATCCAATAAGAGAACAAAATTCTATTTTGAGAATATATCCCTCAATCTTTCTAAACAAAAAAAGATTGCTTTATGAAAAACAGAGAACTCTTGGATTAAAAATCACTGCTTGACAGAATAAATTCTGTATATGGGAAAAGATTTCCCCAATCTTGTTAAAAACAAGAACAATATATTCTGTAAAAACAGAAGTTCTTGGATCAAAAATCTAACGGTGGGTAAAATTCCCCAAATCAATTTTGAGATCAATTAAATCAATTGGAATCTCACAATGAGAGATTTTTTTAAAATTAAGTAACAATCTTGCCTCCACTATATAAAACACTCGAGACTTCAAGTCTCATATAGAAAAAACCCCCCATAAGCTTATGAAAAATACAGAAAGCTTCCAAAAACAATAGAGAATTCAATCCTCAGAAAGGAAGACTTCCCTTTCAAAAGAAACCTAGGTAAAAAAAAAATTCAGAGATCAAAATATCTCTTTTTACTTATTTTAAGGTTTTAACCCTTCTAAAAGAACTTAGTTCTTTCTCTAGATCAGAGATCCACAAGACAAGTCTCCCACAAGTTGAGAATTTAATTCTTATTGGGAAGATCTTGTTCTTGAGAATTAAAGATTCAGAAAAGAACTAGGTCCAAAAGAAAAACAAAAAAAAAGAACATATAAAAGAACTTAGTTCTTAAAGAAAAACCTGATCCCGGATCTTAATAAAAGCGAAGATATTGGTGATCATTAATGGTCAAAATGCCATTAACAGAGATTTAATCTCTAAAAAGAAAAAAAGACTGGCGTCTTACGTGTTTCTCACGTGGGCGCCCTTTTAACAGCGCCTAGCACCTCACGTGAAAAACACGCGGGCGTTCAAAGTAGAAACCAGCGCCTCACGTGAAATATGCGTGGGTGCTGAATAAAAGTGCTTAGTACTCCATATATAGCCAAAACGGCTAAATACTTAGCACTGATTGGGCGGCGCCCAGCGCCTCACATGGGCGCCACACAAAAAGTGCTTAGCACTCATATACAGCCAAAACAGCTGAGTGTTTATCACTAATTGGGCAACGCCTAGCGCCGCACGTGCTCGTCACGTGGACGCTTAAAAAAATGCTCAGCACTATATATAATTGAGTGCTTAGCACTGATTGGGCAGCGCCCATGACTGAAGACTTTGCGTGATACCCATGTGAACGTCAGAGTGTCAAATAAGTGCTTAGCACTTTTACATAAAAAAGAGGGGCTGAACAAACAGAGTCCAAATAAGTACTAGCACTTTTGGACAAAAAAAACTGAATAGACTAAGCCCAAAATGGCTAAGTCTCTTACAACTGAGCCCAAATGCTCTGTTGTTGGATCTTAATAAATTTAACGATCCTTAAAATTTTTCTAAGTTGATCTTAGTCTCAATTTAGACTAACATATCCTTAGTTAAAATAAATTGAGCCCAAATGCTCATATATTTAAGTTGATCTTAATCTCAAACTAGATTAACGGTCCTTAAATGATCTAAAGCTAAACCTAAAAGATACGGATTTGGACTGATCCGCGCCCTACGGGCAACGACATAAACTAGTCTCCGTATACAATCTACGGGCAACCAAAAACAAACAAACATACACATGACACGAAGTGAACTGCCGGAGCAGGAGAAAGTGGTTATCGCAATGCGGTAACGTAATTAACTGCAGAGGCTTGCGCCTACAGGGAAGAGCGTCCCCACAATCAAAAAACCCCTTATAAAATGAGAGAGAATCTGATGAAGTCTGCTACAACGACCGCATCTATCCAAACCTCCGATATATGGTGCTATAAATCAACTTAGTATCTTCGGAGAGGTGGATGGATAAATCCAAATAGCATATGCCCCCAAAATTCAGGCCAGACGTCCCAACGTCCCGGTCCGTCTTTCGGCGGTGAACAACTGCTATTCTCATACACCGCCCTGAAGCCGAGACACCCGGAGTCAAGCAATTCTAGTCACTGCACCCGAAACATTTCTCTGGGAAAGAGATCGCACTTGAGGCAGAAGAATGGGTTCAATCGATTAAAGATAATCTGGCAGTAGCTCAAGTGCCAGATATTGCCAGGGTGAGAGTTGCGAAGCTGCAACTGACAGACAACGCCAGAATCTGGTGGAAGGCTGAAGAAAGATGTCTCTCCCAACCGATAGAGTGGAAGACGTTTCGCGATCTGATCGACGTGAAGTACTTTCCAGAGACTGCCCGTTTTGACATGGAACAACAGTTCATCCACTTACAACAAGCCTCGATGTGGAGCAAGTCTGTGGATGGATACGATACTGAGTTTACCATGCTTAGCAGGTAAGATATTGTCTCAAATTCAATTTCTTAATCTCACTTACTACACTGTTAACAGAAGGCCGTAACAGGTTCGCTGCACACCTCATCCCGACTGATGAGATTCGGGCCAGATGATTCCAACATGGCTTAGATCCGGAGATTCAGGCGGCATTAGCCACAGGCGATCACCCAACCTATGAAGGCATCTCACCGTTATGAAGCGGTGGCGAAGAAGAAGGGTAAGCCCCAGACAGCTGGAATCAAACGTCCCGTGGCACAGATGTCAGGAGGAGCCTCTTCTAGGTCGACATTTCCACCTAGGAGACCGGGAGGATCATTTAACTTGTCCAGTCCAAACTTTTGTTTTTACTACAAGAGGAATGGACACCTGGCTAAGGACTGCTGGCGTGCAAATGGCCCGTGTTTGGTTTGTGGAGCATCTACTCATGCCATAGTAATATGTCCATATTGTCTTAACCCGGCACCAACACCTAGACCCACAATCACAGTCCGGCAGCGGCCAGCTATTCAGGGTCCTGCACCTCACCTAGCTCTCCCTGCACCATCTCTACGTGGACCTCCTGCACCGCCTCCTCGTCAATTCCACCAGGCACAGAGAAACGTGCCTCAAGGGCAGAGAAACGCGTCCGAAAGACAGAGGAATGTGCCTATTGCAAGGAGGAATGTATCCAGACGTCAGGCTTTCACAATGAGGGTTGAGGAAGCCGAAGCCACCGACCAAGTAATCACTGGTAATTCCCAATCCTTTCACATCTTTTCAATCCTTGGATATCACTATATTTTTCCTGTATCTAAAACCAACCTCACACAACTTAGGTACTATACTAGTAGCCACCCTTCATGCACTCGCTGTAAGTCTATGGTAGCGTCCCGGCCGTCTAACAGACGCCAAATGCGGAACAAAAACTTTTTAACTGGTGCTATCGTATACTATAACCCGGATCTGCCATTATTGCTAAACTAAAAAACTACAAAGAGGGTAGAAAATTTATACCGAACGATCCGAGTCCTTCGTCCTTTAACCATCATCCCACGCTTGGTTGCGGCTGCTCCGATCTCGTCGATCTCCGATCTGCTTGTTCAGGTGGCACCACGTCAACGGATCTTTAAACGGGCTCCCGCCTTTGACAAGAGGCAACTCGGTCGTCAAGTTTGCTAAAAGAGACAACCAAGATTGATGTAAAGAATGAGTAGAATACTTTGTCTCACTTCGTCCAAAGCCGTGGACGAACGGTTAATGAAGTTGCCACTCGAATCGAAATAGAATGAGAAAATGAACTATGAAATTTCCATACATCCAAAACTTTATTCTTTTTCCAAAATGAAATCAATCTCTCTCTCTCTCTCTCTCTCTCTCTCTCTCTCACAAGGGGGCCGGCCATAATATAGAGGGTGGGGGTGAGTGTAGGAACCAAGTGGTGACAATAAAGATGAAGAAATATCCTAAGGTTAACAAGAAACATTAATGCTAAAGGATGAGTCACAATAACACATCATCAAGCCATTAATGCAAATTAATATCATGATGAGTCACTAAGCCACCTCACCATCTAGAAGCTTCCAGAAGCATGACTCACCCTCATAACTCACCCGAGAAAAGATAAACCTTTAACCGAATGTCAAATACGGCTGATAGAAAACTGGAAACTGGCAACTTCCAAAAGCGATCCAGAAACGAATTTCAGAATAACCCCGTAACAGTATAAACATACCCGCATTTGTATTACGACCGAATACAAATGCAACTGAGATAAAGATATTATATCTACACAGTATAATACTCGGATCCGGCTTAAACCAAAGCCCACCAGTATTATCTGCCCGAAAAATGACACGTGCGTAAACGCACATGCATTTTCCGAACCCTGCCATAAAACCATACGGCCTCTACAACGTTTCGCCCGAACTTGGGAAACTATCTGTGGGGGACTCTAATGACTCGTCAGTACCATGGCAGTGGGTTTAACCAGAAGCCGTCAGCGACACTAGCTGTGCGTAACGGCTGCCCATGTACTGACCTCAAGGGAGGCCGATGAGCGAACTCATCCGGAAACCCTACTGAGCCTAACAGTGACAATGTATATACAGTCCGGTCCGTTCGTCTATGAGTATCGCATATCTTCCTAGGGGGCTGGTAACGTCAGACCCCCAAAAGCAGTATAAGTCGTGTCGGAGTGTAGCCTAAAAACACTCTGAGATACTACTGGAGTACCTACCAGTAAATCTCCTGCCACGGCCGTGGGCTTTGTGTAATGGCTCTCCTAGACACAGCGCGATCTCACCCCCAATACCGGGAGAGACGAATCCCCTGCCGATCCGCTCATGTGCCTCCATGTGGCTCGGGACTGTACCCAAAAACTACCTGTTTGCACGACTCCTTTGAGCCGTGGTAGGGTAGAAATCAAAGCACAGTGGGAACTCACACGAGACAAATGACGACCTCAGGTCGATGAACTAACCTGTACACATGTCACCAGGGAACTGCTATCTGACGATATGTATAATACCAACTAGTAGGTTCCCGGCGAGTCCTGTTCGGTGTACTCATAACCCAATGAGCACTTGTATACATCTTAGGTGATCCAACTGACACCAGTGGCTTGTGAGACCGGCCACCGCCCCTCGTCGGGGTCTCGACTGTATACACTAGTCTACTCCGGAGTATCGATGCCCTGTCTCGAAACTCCCACGACTAGGGACCACAATTAAGGATATGCTTATAAATCACCCAACTCTCACGTATATGATCGCCATCATACTGTTGGTAGTAAAGCAAAATCCTAAGGGCTCTATCAAAGTGTAACAGTGATCAGTCACCTGAACCTGTACACGACTGATAAAGGCAAACCAGATAGCATACTATCATCTCGAGTAAGACTATCCTACCTGTATAGATCCTCCGCAATCATTGCAATCACGTACCTGCGATCCAATAATTGACTCTGAGGGCACTATATCCAACAATCTCCCACTTGCACTTAAGGCTAATTATTGCGATGTCGACTACTCACAGCCCCTGTGAAACCGAACATCCAACTCCTCTACTAATCAGTTTCACAAAGCCCGTTTGTAAAACTATTGTGTTCGAGAAATAGCCTCAGTGAGTGGATCCGCCCTGATGTTTCTTTCTATATCTCTCTAAATCTCAAGTTCGTGGAGAAAGCCATCTCCCGAATTGAGTAATACCTGTCTTAGAATATGTCTGGATATCTGATGGGACCTAGTTCATAAATGAACTCCACATCCAAACATCTTAGACTGTATCGATCACTGAACCTAATCAGTATCTGGCACCATGCCTCCCACAGTATCCTCTTGGACCACCTGTCCATAATACTGTCCCTCGTCAGAGGGAAAACTATAACTCTGACAATTACTCTGTCATCTATGTCACCTTTGAAGCCTGGAATGATAACCGTCTCCCGAAGGAGGCTGCCGTCATCAAATCCGTAAAACATGCACTTATGTTCTAAAACTGCTTCCTTATGTTTCTCCAGGATTGGATTAATACAAATTTATTGCATCTAGTGCAAAAACAACATTTGGTGTGGTACTTGACATCTCATGATTGACTCAATTGCCTAAGCAAGTGATCTGCCAATCATGCACATCCCTCTCCCTTTAGTCTGTAAGACACCTTTAGAGAGGGTGACTCCATCACCTGCAGGTACACCACCATGCCAGGAGTCATCTATTCTAAAAACCATTAGAATACTGTCAAAGTACCTACATTGGGAAACTACCCAAATCCAGATCTAAAACCATAGATCTAGAAACCAGAATGTCAAATATTATATCCATATCTTGTATGGAGAAACAACTGTGTGACTACCACAGTACAACCGATCGTAGTATAGGAATTTTACTTCCTACTCTGTGTATGTCATCCAGATACCATGACATCACACCCTACTACCTTCTTAACAGATCCATCCCCTATTCTGATGAAGTCAAACCCATGACTGTCATATCAAAATTAGATGATCTATTTCCGCTATAACTGCTCAAGTCTATAAATAGACATAAGCATCTTGCCCACTATGCTTCCGATGCTCCCACTGACCACAACAACCCTCTGGCAGAATAATATATACGTGCACTTCTAAAGCTAGTTTAGAACGACGCTATACTTAACCTCCTGCCGGGTCTTATAGTCTGGAACAACAGTAGTGTCAAGTCTGGGTAAACAAGAACCTCCCTGTCACCGTCCTTGAGGCTACCGGAGTACCTCTCGGGTGTCTGAGGTTACCCATCATATCTGCGGAGTGGCTAATGGAATGTCAAACCTGATTGAATATATAGGTCCTATTAAATTTTCCGTAATCATTCGCGGTTCTGGAATCACTTCCAGTTCTACCATACTCCCACTACTTTTTTCTGAAAAAATCCATTTTACTAAAACTGTGGCGAGTCAAGAACAATATCACTATTGATCTTCCAAATGGTAGAAAATCGACCCTCGTCATAGCCAGGGTCAACCCACAAACAATCATTACAGAAACGTGCCCTGAGTTATCCAGAGTCTGGTTTTAAGCATAAGCTGGACAACTCCCCGTACCTTAACATCGCTAAGGTATGAACCATTCTATATCCAATATAGAAACTTTGGCACTTATTTAATTGGAACCAGATTCAAATCATACAGCTGTCTCCAGTGCATATCAACTTAATGGAAAGAGGCTAATCAGCATTACTCAACTTAGGAATCCATCCAATTATGAGTAATCTGAAAGAGAAACACGTTTCTCAAAACCATTACTATCATCTGAATACCAATCACAAGAATCTACATTTTCGATCTCTTTGAAGAATCCCGATACATGTGACACCTGGTTCTCTACTTTATTCTTATACCCACAACTTCTCAAAACTTAGACCTTGTATTTCTATGAAACACTTGTCTAAAAACTAGAGAAGTTATAAGTAAACATAACATAGTACGAGGACCTACCCCTTTGTCCTGATGGACACTTGGACAACATACAATACTCTGTATAAGTCCGCTGAGTTGAACAACTCAAAACCTGTGCGTCGTAGGTGGAAAACTGTATCCGGGCGATTTCCTCAAATATCATCAATTACAACGAATTCCGATATAATGAGGATAATTACCTAATTCCCAATAACTTACTCCCACTCATCATCTGTAAAACCATACAGATATGAGAATGAAACCTGGTAAATACATACCCTGAAGTAAGTATCTAATCGGGAAAACAGTTTTGCTTCAACAATGCACTGAAACATGAAAATGTTTCGTAGGGGTATCCTGGTATTTATAGTAATTCCTCTTCCATAATATAATTCATGACTACAACCGTATATTTTATTGCCATCTCTCCAAATCCCTTTATTTGTCTTTAGTCATTACCTTCTGTACACCCCCTTTAGGCTAAGTGGTTTTCTTCCTTCCCTACCGTTCGGCACCAGTCTATGGTTTGGAAGAAGACTATCCAGTAAGCATAATAGGTGTACCCTCCTAAACCAAGGAGTACTCACATCTTGAGAGAAGGTGATGATAAAAGATAACTGAATAATACCTTATTCTTTTAAAGGTGAAATAGGAGTGGCGATGAAGTACGCGGTTTGGTCGTGAATGATATCAGTCGCAATTTACTTTGCCCTCTTTCTAATCCCTTTATTTTGTCTTTACATATTACCTTCTGCACACCCTACTTAGGCTAGGTTTTCTTCATTCCCTACCTTTCGGCACCTGCCTATGGTTTGGAATAAGACTATCCAATAAGCGTAATAGGTGTACCCTCCTAAACTAAGGAGCCCTCGCAACCTGAGAGAAGGTGATAATAAAAGACAACTGAATAAACTAATTCTTTTTCTCCTGAACCTTGATCCATCCTCGAAGAAATCCCTCCGAGTTCGTATATAACCATACGATGGATCTATCCAATGGAAGTGGATGTCCATAGTAATACGGAGTGTTCTGAGAAATGCAAAGGGTAAAAGAAGGAGCGGCAATGACTTATGCAACTCGGACAATCCAAAAGACAATATTTTAAGAAGGTTCGGTCAACTTGGTCACTGAGTCATAGTCTAGGGTCGGTCAAAGGTCGCTGCAAAAGAGAGAGAGAAAAGAAACACTCTGCATGCACTCTAACCTAGATCAGAATGGTTATCAATTTATCTAATCAAGAAACCTCCCACTGTACTGTCAAATTCTCCTCCAAACCTGAAAGAAGAATCAATCGGGATTACCCGAAGAGTAAACCAACTCATCAGTGGGAATTGGGATCCAACTCTCATCGCATGATAACGTGACGGAATCCACTCTCGTTATCACACTCCAGAAGGTAAGCGCATGCCTGGCAAGTTTCAGTTTCTTTAGAAACTCCCGATATGATTTTTACCCCATGCTCTTATGATCGTGACTAAGGGCTAACCCATCATAAGTCACATGCCAAGTTCTACCCATTATTATCTTGTTAATTTGAACCCATCCGTACTCGCCCTTGACTAAGGGCCAACAAGGCTGTACGAATGTCCCAAACCAACGCATCTATCTATACAACATGTGAACACCCCAGCAGCTACCAATCACTATATCCTGGCTAAGGGCCAGACCAACATAGCTTGAATACTACTGACCATTCATATGAAATGACGGAGGGCTACGGCTGGTTTTTGGCGAAAAACCTTTAACGTAATGAACTTGATCTCGTTGAAGGAACCTGATAGCTTTTTATAAAAATATAGTGGCGAAAACCTTTGCTAAAGAGGTCACTCCCGGTGAAGGGATCTCGGCTCTTTCCTTATGGAATGAGGTGCAGGATATTCCAACTGAATACCGCGATACAAAGCAACTTGTAATCGACTATAGTGAAGTTATTACCCTGACGCAAACTTCTGCCCAAGGGGTCACTCTTGGTGAAGGGATATCGGCCCTTGCCCCATCGAATGAGGTGCAGGATATTCCAACCGAATACCGCTATGCAAAATAAAAAGGAAACGTCTTTGTAATAACACCTTTTAAAATTTGTTCCAACAACTGCCAAATAGGTTTGCTTTCCTTTGCATTGATCAGAATCAACGCAGTCCCATCAATCAATCACACCAGAAAAGAACGAAAATAAAATGTACGTATATGCCATTCGCATTTGTCACTGGGTCCCGTCGTCACCCGTTAGGTTACTTAACTAACGACAGAGCGGGGACTGGACTAGCGCGGGTGCAAAATATATACAACATCTAATAGTATATATACCAATATACAATAATCGTTCCAGGTGTGATAATATGCAACATTACAGAAAAGTAATAGCATCACAGAACAATACAGATAATTTGGGATCCCCGGGTTTCACAGATCCGCTGATGAAACCCGACGTTTCCCTGGTCGTGTGGATAGCATGTGCAATGAAATCTAGACCCCTACGGGTGCGGCAAGTTACCCGCCAAAACCTGAAGCGAGGCAGCCCCTTACAGCAAAGTGAATGGACCACCCTGCACTTCACGGAATCCGGTAACTTGGGCACCCCAGCCTGGGTCAACCTGTACCCCCTACGAGTGCGGTGAATAGTCTGCCAATTCCAGAGTAAGGCCCCTCTGCCTCTCAAAGCCATGAGATGCGGACCCGTTGCCCTCCAGAACCTGGCTATCCGTGCACTCCATCGAGGGGTAAAACCTAGTACAGAAATAAAAAATATGTACAACGGGTACATCGACCTCAGCCCGATCGTGCCCCAAAAGAATATTATACAACAGGCAGTGACGGCAGTCCACATGTTGGACGCTCGTCCCGCAATATCAAATGTACAAATAAATCCAAACTGCACTACCATTGCACACTGCTATCCACCACGACAAATCCGCAACATCACAGCACAACACAGAACATCAACGCGAATGTCACGTTCGCAAACCCGTCTAAAAGAACTATAGCAATCAGACGCGGTTTACCGCTCGAATGACATTCACGGTCGGAGATATAATCTAAGTACTGTAAACTAACATGTTTAAATTTCGATCGACTAAATATCACGAAGTGGGCCCCACGTACATCTGCTGTTCAGTAAAAAATCTGGGCCCAAAAAGAAATATACCAAAAACCACAATTTCCACATAAGAAGCCACTGTGCAAATTTGGAGCAATGATCACACAGACAGGCCGCGGATGCGCGGTCAAACCCTAGGTTTGACCGCGATTCCGCGGCGGTCTTGTAGGGTCACGTGCCTAAATTTGTACCACGTGCTTATAAAACCCTGCTGAATTTTCTGTGATATGTAAAATTATTTTTAAAACCATTTTAAAATCGACAGAAACTCAGAACTGAAAAGTTGTAGTTTTGATATTCGGTTCGATCGATATTTTAAACGCGTTAGCACAAGTTAGTAAAGCAAAATGGTGAGGCTCTGATACCACTGTAAGTCTACAGTAGCGCCCCGGCAGTCTAACAGACGCCAAATGCGGAACAAAAACTTTTTAACTGGCGCTATCGTATACTATAACCCGGATATGCCATTATTGCTGAACTAACAAACTACAGAGAGGGTAGAAAGGTTATACCGAACGATCCGAGTCCTTCGTTCTTTAACCATCATCCCACGCTTGGTTGTGGCTGCTTCGATCTCGTCGATCTCCGATCTGCTCGTTCAGGTTGCACCACGTCAACGGATCTTTAAACGGGCTCCCGCCTCTGACTCGAGGCAACTCGATTGTCAAGTTCGCTAAAAGAGACGACCAAGATTGATGTAGAGAATGAGTAGAATACTTTATCTCATTTCGTCCAAAGCCGTGGACGAACGGTTAATGAAGTTGCCACTCGAATCGAAATGGAATGAGAAAATGAACTATGAAATTTCCATACATCCAAAACTTTATTCTTTTTCCAAAATGAAATCAATCTCTCTCTCTCTCTCACAAGGGGGCCGGCCATAATATAGAGGGGGGGGGTGGTGAGTGTAGGAACCAAGTGGTGACAATAAAGATGAAGAAATATCCTAAGGTTAACAAGAAACATTAATGCTAAAGGATGAGTCACAATAACACATCATCAAGCCATTAATGCAAAAATTAATATCATGATGAGTCGCTAAGCCACCTCACCATCTAGAAGCTTCCAGAAGCACGACTCACCCTCATAACTCACCCGAGAAAAGATAATTCCGCATTTAACCGAATGTCAAATACGGCTGATAGAAAACTGGAAACTGGCAACTTCCAAAAGCGATCCAGAAACGAATTTCAGAATAACCCCGTAACAGTATAAACATACCCGCATTTGTATTACGACCGAATACAAATGCAACTGAGATAAAGATATTATATCTACACAGTATAATACTCGGATCCGGCTTAAACCAAAGCCCACCAGTATTATCTGCCCGAAAAATGACACGTGCGTAAACGCACATGCATTTTCCGAACCCTGCCATAAAACCATACGGCCTCTACAACGTTTCGCCCGAACTTGGGAAACTATCTGTGGGGGACTCTAATGACTCGTCAGTACCATGGCAGTGGGTTTAACCATAAGCCGTCAGCGACACTAGCTGTGCGTAACGGCTGCCCATGTACTGACCTCAAGGGAGGCCGATGAGCGAACTCATCCGGAAACCCTACTGAGCCTAACAGTGACAATGTATATACAGTCCGGTCCGTTCGTCTATGAGTATCGCATATCTTCCTAGGGGGTGGTAACGTCAGACCCCCAAAAGTAGTATAAGTCGTGTCGGAGTGTAGCCTAAAAACACCTTGAGATACTACTGGAGTACCTACCAGTAAATCTCCTGCCACGGCCGTGGGCTTTATGTAATGGCTCTCCTAGACACAGCGCGATCTCACCCCCAATACCGGGAGAGACGAATCCCCTGCCGATCCGCTCACGTGCCTCCATGTGGCTCGGGACTGTACCCAAAAACTACCTGTTTGCACGACTCCTTTGAGCCGTGGTAGGGTAGAAATCAAAGCATAGTGGGAACTCACACGAGACAAATGACGACCTCAGGTCGATGAACTAACCTGTACATATGTCACCAGGGAACTGCTATCTGACGATGTGTATAATACCAACTAGCAGGTTCCCGGCGAGTCCTGTCCGTTGTACTCATAACCCAATGAGCACCTGTATACATCTTAGGTGATCCAACTGACACCAGTGGCTTGTGAGACCGGCCACCGCCCCTCGTCGGGGTCTCGACTGTATACACTAGTCTACTCCGGAGTATTGATGCCCTGTCTCGAAACTCCCACGACTAGGGACCACAATTAAGGATATGCTTATAAACCACCCAACTCTCACGTATATGATTGCCATCATACTGTTGGTAGTAAAGCAAAATTCTAAGTGCTCTATCAAAGTGTAACAGTTATCAGTCACCTGAACCTGTACACGACTGATAAAGGCAAACCAGATAGCATACTATCATCTCGAGTAAGACTGTCCTACCTGTATAGGTCCTCCGCAATCATTGCAATCACGTACCTGCGATCCAATAATTGACTCTGAGGGCACTATATCCAACACTCGCACTGTTCGACACTGGAGCGTACACTACTTCATGTCACAACGATTCGTGAGAACACATGCAATTCCCGTGAAGCCACTCATTTCAAGCTGGAATGTCTGTTCCGGGAATGAAGTCTTGAAAGCAACTATGGGATTTGATCAGTGTTGAGTTGTAGTTTATGAACGAGAATTCTACACGAATTTCAAAGTACTGGACATCCCAAACTTCAATATCGTGTTGGGAATGGACTGGCCGGGAGTTTTCAACATTACGATTGACTGCCGTCAAAGGAGGGTAGTATTTGAGATACCAGATCACCCAGTCTTCTATTTCAAGAGTGGAGATAGAACGTTGGAGCCAGGAATCTTCCGTGCTAAACCAAAGAATACATAAGTGTTTACTCTACCGGCGGAAGAAGAAAAGCCAGAAGTAGTTTGAGAGTTTGAGGATGTGTTCCCTGAAGATATATCAGGTTTGCCTTCCGATCGAGCTCTTGAGTTTAGCATTGACTTAATACCTGGTGCGCAACCTGTAATCAAAGCTCTGTACCGGTTAAGTCCAGAAGGATTGAAGGAGATCCGCATTCAATTGGACGAACTCCTGAAGAAAGGTTGGATTTGTCCCAGTACTTCAAGCTGGGGATCTCCGGTATTACTTGTGAAGAAGAAAGAAGGTTCTTACAGGATGTGTGTAGATTATTGAGCTCTGAACGAAGTAACGATTAAGAACAAATGATCTTTTCGATCAACTAAGTGGGTCTTGTGTATTCTCAAAGCTATATTTTCGTTTGGGTTATCATCAGGTGAAGGTCAAAGAGTTCGACATTCCGAAGACGACATTTAGGACTCGCTATGGTCATTATGAGTATCTTGTAATGCCTTTTGGAGTGACCAATGCACCTGCCATATTTATGAAACCGATGAACCAAGTATTCTGAGAGTACTTAGATAGATTTGTTGTCATCTTCATCGACGACATCCTGGTGTATTCAAAGAATCGGAAAGAACACGCCGAGCATTTACGGATTGTCCTGGAGATTTTGTGACAACATCAGCTCTACACCAAGCACAACAAGTGTAAATTTTGGCTAGATCAAGTCGGATTTCTCAGACATATCGTTTCAGGCGAAGGAATCTCAGTAGATCCAGCTAAGGTGTCAGCTATCAGTGAGTGGCCGACACCAAAGACGGTGAAAGTGATATGATCTTGGGATTAGCAGGATAATACCGAAGATTCATTGAAGGCTTTTCGAAGATTGCAGCACCCTTGAACAAGCTCACACGTAAAGATGAAGCACTTGTGTTGTCAGAAGCATGTGATAACGCTTTTGTAGAACTCAAGTCAAGATTAACTTCTGCTTCTATTCTTGTAATACCGGATCAATCTGGAGGATTCGTTGTGCATTGCGATGCATCCGGTAAAGGATTAGGATGTGTTCTACACCAGCATGGAAAAGTTGTGGCCTTTGCATCAAGATAACTGAAGGTTCATGAGCACAATTATCCAACACATGATATGGAGTTGGTAGCCGTTATCTTCACACTTAAGATTTGGCGCCACTATTTTTTGGGAGAACGAATGGATATATACACTGACCACAAGAGTCTGAAGTATGCATTTACTCAGAAGGAACTAAACATGCGGTAGAGAAGATGGTTAGAACTCATGGCGGACTTCGACATCAACCTACAGTATCATCCTGGGAAGGTGAATGTAATTCCTGATGCACTTAGCCGCCGGCCATTAGCAATGAATCTCACCGCACAGTGGAACCTACAGCAGAAATTGCATAAATTGGCGATCGAAGTAGTTATGCCAGGTAACGCTTCGTATTTGATGAACTTACAAGTCCAGTCTACTCTTGTCAATCAGATCAAGGCAGCTCAAGCAAATGATGCCAAACTACAAAAGATCCGAGAACATGTAGAAAGTGGATTTCAAACTGACTTCATCATCCGTGAAGATGGATCTTTGAGATATGGAAGTCGATTATGTATACCAAACGGCCAAGTTCAAGAAGAGTTGATGAAAGAAGCTCACAGCTCTCCTTAATCTGTACACCGTGGTGGTACAAAAATATACAAGGATCTACAGCAACACTACTGGTGGTATGGAATGAAGCACGAAATAGCAAGGAGCATAGCCAAGTGTTTGGTGTGTCAGCAAGTGAAGGCTGAACATCACAGAACTGCTGGTCTACTTCAGCCATTACCAATCCCAGAATGGAAATGGAAGCACATTACCATGGACTTCGTGATCGCCCTTTCTTGCAGCACGAAGGGTAATGACGCAGTATGGGTTATTGTGGATCGACTCACCAAGTCGACTCACTTTATTCCATTTCGAGTTGGCCAATCTACTGAGACGTTACCAAAGATGTACATGGAGGTGAGCATGAATCTAAAGTAAGATTTACGTCTTCAAAATATACTATATTGATACCCATGAACTCATGCAGGAGATTGTGGGATTACATGGAGTACCAGTTTGTATCATCTCTAATTGTGATGCAAAATTCCGATCAAAATTTTGGCAGAGTCTGCAAGCTAGTCTGGGAATGGGTCTAAACTTTAGCATGGCTTACCATCCACAAACGGATGGACAGTCCGAGCGAATAATTCGGATTCTAGAGGATATGCTAAGAGCTTGTATGTTAGACTTCGGAGGTTCGTGGGAAGATCACCTACACCTTATAGAGTTTTCATACAACAACAACTATCAGGCAAGGATTGGAATGACACCATTCGCAACACTCTACGGACGAAAGTATCGTTCACCGCTAAGTTGGGACGACATCGGAGATCATGAACTCTTTATACCAGAGATGATCGTGGCAACTGTGGATGTAGTTCGCACGATCAGGGAAAGAATCCGCATAGCCTAAGACCGACAGAAGCATTGAGCTGATGCAAAACGTCGACATCTGGAGTTCCAACTAGGAGACCATGTTTTCCTAAAGATCTCTTCAAACATAGGAGTGATCCGTTTTGGCAAGAGGGGTAAGCTAAGTCCAAGATATATAGGACCGTTCGACATAGTCGAACGAGTTGGAGAATTGACATATCGTTTAGCACTTCCATCCTCACTGGAAGGAGTGCACAACATGTTCCACATATCCCAGTTACGATGATATGTGAGCGACTCCAGCCACATACTTGATCACTCAGAACTCACAGTACAAACGGACTTAACTTGAGAGCAACAACCCATTGAAATCCTGGACCGAAAAGTGAAGACACTGCAGGACAAGGAAGTAATCTTGGTCTGAGTGATGTGGAGAAAAAATTCACCAGGAGAATCAACATGGGAACGAGAAGAAAACATACGTGCAAGATACCCTTACTTATTTGAAAATTAGTCCCTATGTAAATGTAAGGGTAGAATATAACGACTCTGAATTTACCGTACGGAATTTTCCAGTTTAATGTACAGAAATGAGTTTACAGCCTGAGTTTGAGTTATAAGTTAATTTTGTTAAATAACAGCAAGAAACAACTTGTAGCTCACTAGTAAAGACCTTGCACTACTGTGACGTAGCCCCTGTGTTTGATCCCCATCAGATACAATATTTTTTCTGATTTTTCTTTTTAACTCTTTAGAAGTCCAAAAGATTACACGTGCAATACACAGAAAAATGAAAAGTCGGAAAAATCAAACATGTGCAAAAGGGTTTAAACACAGACAAATACATGTGGCACAAATCTCAACACCCAATGCCCTAAATCGACCCACGGATCTTCCAATTTAGCCGACACCGACGACTATGATGAGCCCATTTGGCTCCGTGTTTTGCACACAAACCCTTTCACATATCCTTAACTCTCCTGCACTGTTTGATTTTCCTGCAATCAAATAGAGACTCTTCATTTCACAATTAAACCAAATTTTAATTCTTTTTAATCCAAATTTTTAATTCAAAACCCTAATTCTACACTATAAATACCACCCCACACTTTGGCTCAACATCATTCTGAAAATTCTAACCAAAACTCTCAAAAAAATTTCTAAGTACAAGTGGAGTAAAGAGGAGTTAACAAGCGGTCAACTTCAGGTGAAGAATCGAAGCATCATACGGAGCCCCCGCAACACCACGACAACACGCTCCTCTTCTTCTACCTCTTCTGAACATAATCAAATAGTAAGTCCCTCCCAAACTCCTTTTCTATTCTTTGAATTTCTTTTTAATCAAAATCGGTAAAAGTGGAGTTAATACCGATATCTTTTTAAAACCCTAGAAACTCCATTTTTTCTTATATATTGTTCATTCAAATTCTTACACAATATTTGTAATCTTAATACCACTATTTAGAATAAATTTTAGCCTAGAATATCATGTAAAATAACTTTAAATTAATTTTTTCATTAAAATACCATGAACTTTGATATCACTTCATTTAGTTTCGTTAAAACAATACCTTTACGAAAAACTTCACGGGGTAACGACCTACCCTTCACGTACACTTTTGTTCCATAGCACGATGACTTTTTTGTATGAATATATATTACGAGAAAAATCTTATAATAAAATACCACCTACTTTAAAAACCGGATTTCTTTTAAATCAATATTTCATTTCCTTTACGATTATGCATCTACAACCCTCTTTAGGGGACCCGCTAATGGATTGTAACGCCTTAGATTTCGGTTAGTGTTCGTTTAGACGTTAATGCGGGTTTACTGTAAAAAGTTTACCAATTCGGATTCCTCACATTTTATAATATTTAATTAATAATTTATTATTATTTGTTATGAGCATGCACGCACGTGTGCACGTAAATGTGAGTTTTGTTTGTGCTAATTTTGATCTTAGCAACCTTGACACTTAACCTAATCCTTATTTAATCCAATCCTTAACCTAAACCCTAGATATTTGTTGAGTGAGAAGGAGATATTTGTTAGGGTTTTGTTTGTGTGATTGGTGGCATGGTGACTTGTGTGAAGGCATTAAATGGGAGTTAATGCTATGGTTGCACTCACCTCTCACCTCACCCTACACTCACCTCTCTCTCTCCTTATCATTCTCTCTCTCTCTCATTTCTTTATCTCTTTAGCATTATTTCTTCACCTCCTCATTCCTCAAACTGAACACTTAGCTTCTCTTCACCATTTCTTCACAAATCCATCACTAAACATCACAAATCTCATCAAAAATCACATATTTTTCCATCACTTGCCTCTTGGATGCCTTGGAGTGTGCAAAGCTTGGATCTTTGAGTTTTTTTGTGTAGGTAATGATTCCTTTCTGTTCTTTAAGTTATTTTTGTGTAGATTAGCTTTAAAGTTTCTGTTTTTATCGTGTATCGTATCGTTTCTAGTAAATATCGTATTTTTAGTGTTGTTTTTGGGTGTCGGATGATCTGCTGTTAAACCAGGTACTTGTTGCAAAAGTTGACTTGACAGTAACCTAGTGTAGAGACCTAGAACCTACCCTGAAAATACGAGCCCACTTCCTCCAACCCCGGCCGCAGATTTAATGGTTCTGGCCGCAATTTGCGGCCAGAGTAGGGAGTTAGGGTTTGGGTTTTTGTGTAGGGATCTCTGGGGTTGTTTGTAATCTCATGGTACTTGCAATTTTTACAAATTACTGGTACAGAAAAATCTGGGACCACTTGTGTGTTTCTTGTGTTTCGTTTCACGCGATACGTTATCCGATACGATGCGCGTTCTGTGTTGCTATTGCTCTGAGTTGGTTTCGTAGTGTCGCTATACGCGTTAGCTACAACACGAACCCTTTAGAGTACGTATATGTGTCGTGTTGGTCCGTGTAGATTGTATGTATTTTGGGTCTATTATTAATATATACTTGTTTTGTTGTTTTAATATTGCAGGTTCGCAGGCGGGGACTTCGGGCACTGCTACAAAGGGGAAATAGGTGGTAGACTTCACCTAGCTTGGAGCGTTGGTGAGTAGATTTAACATCTACAGGGGAATCGCCTGCATGACGTTATGCGTCTAGGCTAGAGATGTTATTTCTGTCGCATATTCTATGTCATATTTAGAATTGCGCATACACCCTACTGTTTAGTTAGTGTTGTGCTTGGACTAGTATCCTTAGGACACTGCACTATTATTGACGATTCATGTTGCATGGGCACTAATTGTATGTCACACACACCGTCAATAATTGCCATGTCACGCACAGCCCACTTATAAATATGATATTACTTGGTTAGGGACATTGGGACATTGATTTATATTTCTTATCGCATATGACATATAGCATATCTGTATATCCACATGCTTACACATATGCCTTTACATACATACATGCTAGATACCTGTATACCTATAGGGTATTGTACCATTAGTGATAGGTACATACACACTTTATGACATAGCTACAGGTATACCTTGCACACATATTTCACTTATACCCAGGGGTATACTACATCATTACTCATAGGTAGATACATATATCTTGCTATACCTTTATGTTTACACATACATCTGGTTATAACTACATGTTTAGTTTTACTTGATGTTATTTTAGAATTGGAGAAAAATAGGAACCGCACGATAGTTATATTAACTTGTTGCAGTTAATTAGCGGCTTTTCCTTTATATGCTTACATTTCAATTTATGTTGCATATATTATATTCATGGATTTTTGCATTGTGATATGGATTTTTCATGATTTTTTCTGGATTTGGGGACCGTTGGAGTTCATGAAATTATGCATTATTTTAAAAACTCGGTTTCCCTTGATTTGATATTTCAGCAGCCACCATGAGATTTATCGGTTCTGATATATATATATACCCCACGCGAGGAACGGAGGGGTCCGTGTGCGGGTACATGGTGAGGCCCAGAGGTACCCCGGGACAAGAATCTCAGTGAGGAGATGAGTTAGTGGGGGAACCATACTTTCCGGTGACATTACCAATGACTCGGCGGTTATCATGGGGATACCGACGGGAGTCATGTGCGTATGGATGCGTCGAGAGGTGAGGGTCAGAGCTAGGCACTCGAGCTTTCGGGATAGCGTATGATACGTACCTATCAGGGGGCCAGTCTTGGTGACAGCACCTGATAGATCAGCATTTCTGTGTCGATGCTTGACACATTGGTTTCATGATATTTGTTTTTACTCCTAAGTATATATAACAGTGGAATGGGACGCTGTTATATATGCCTTTATACCAATATTAGTGGAATGAGACGCTAATATATGTGTATTGATATCAATTTATATACATCATCTTATTTATTCTTGCAAATATATTTAGGATGTTAGATATTTATTTGATATTGGATTTGGGATATAGGTGATTCATTTGATATTGGATACAGGATATATGAGATTCACTTGATTTTGTACATTCGGGATATATGAGATTTATTTGATATTGTACATTAAGGATTTGTGAGACTTATATGATATGAGAGCCAATTTGGTGGCTGATTTGAGGAATTTAGGATTTGGATTGTCTTGATGGATTTTGGTCCTACCACGATGTCAGGATTCTGTGGAAATGACATATTTCATTCCATACTCCACATTTATTGTTTATGCACCGCTTCATGTATTAATTGTACCTGTTAGAGTACCTTTCATGACTGTTGCATTTACATACTTCATTTTATATGCATTGCTTCATATGTTAGTTGTACCTGCTAGAGTACCTTTCATGACTGTTGCATACATACATTTTCATATCATTATTGCATACCGATTGTCATATTATTAATGCTTTATGTATTAGTTGTACCTGCTAGTGTACCTTTTATGATTATTGCATTTATATGACCTTTTATTGCTATTAATTGCATATGTTAGATTTACGCTGTACGTGCATACTTGCGATTACCTGCATATGTTATTTACTATTCATGAGTTGGCAACTCACCCCCGTTGTGCCACAGTTGTTTTGCAGGGTGTTCCCCAGAGTAGTCGAGGCAGGCTATTCATCTATCTGATCATCTTTTGCTGCGGATACCGCTTCAGCTCATAGTGTGCAGTTTTGCTTAGGTGGGTTTGTGGTTATCTGTATTGTTGTATTGCATATTCGTTGTATCCTTGTACTCTCCATCTACTATATTTTCTTTTTGACTTAGAGACTTGGTGAGGATGATATTGTATATTATTTTGTGACTTGTTGTCTTTTATACAGTTTCCTTTCTATCGTCTTTTATTTCTTCGCTACGGCGTCGTATATTTGTTGTGGTGGTTGTTTTCCGCCTTTGGGCGTGTATTTGCTCCCGTTTGGGGATGCTTTATTTATATTTATGTTGTACCCATTTTTGGGGCTAGTTTTTACGAAGGAGGTGCTGTCAAAATATTAAAGAAAGAAAGTTGGACATTTAAAGAATTTAGATTGTGATTTCAAAGACTTTTAACAATGTTTTTTTTTTTATCTTTTCTTGTCTTTTAATGGTTTAGATTTCTTGGTTTTGGCTTTCTTTTACTGCGTTACGTCTATAGACGTTGCGTAGTATGAGGGTCGTCACGTGCCAATTTCAGGTCGTGATTAAGTTGGTATCAGAGCACTAGGTTTTTACCTTTCGGAGTATAGGTTGACCTTGGTATGATGGAGTAGGTAGCTTAAGCAGAGTAACGTAGTGTGTGTATGTCTGCAACATACTCACGACGCGGTACTTCGCCTAAAGTGACCTAAGTACAATTTGCTTGAAATTTCTTCCTTGATGTTATATCCTTGTGATTCGATTCCGTATTCTTATCGAATCCTATTTCCATTTATAGCTTTGCCGCCGATGACTATGGGGACTCAGAGTGATGCAGCGAGGGCCGAGGTCAGAGTTGGTTCGGGTGAGACGAGCACTGACCAGGATGGCACGCTAGTTGCACAGGTGCAGACGGATCCGCTTTCGACAGATAGAATCGCTAGGCTTGTGGCAGAGATGCAGGACATGCGCCAGATGATGAGTTCATTGGTTGAGGTCGTTCGAGCGCAGCGACAGGAGGTTGTCACCCCTGTTACCCAGTTGTTCCTTGCGATCAGCATGCAGCAGTCCGTCACCTACATAGGACCAGTGGATGCAGCCCCAGTTGACGAGACACGTATTCCAGAGACTCTGAGAGTTTCGGGACAGTGGAAGACCCGTACCGGTGTACCAGCCCAGAGGCAGAGGCCTAGTCGTCGAGACAGATTTCGTGACTGTCGCGGGAGTAGCAAAGGCTTAGGACGTGGACAGTCGTTCAACTCTCATCCCCAGGAGGGTCAACAACCATCATATGGATGTTTTCGATGTGAGAGCCTTCTTCACCACATTAGGGATTGTTCCTTGGTACCGCGTCAGACCCATGTTCAGAGAGGTCGTGGTCGTGGAGGGTTGGTTCCAAGAGAACGGTCTGGCAGAGGAAGAGTTCTGACAGTTCCGGGTAGGAGGCAGACACGAGAGTTTGCTTCTACTCATCGGGACGCGCGGGCGTCCAATGAAGAGTTTTCAGGTATCCTTAATTCGTATGTTCTTTTGATATATTTCTTGTTTGTTTTACACATTTTGTGCCGTGGTTGGGACGAGAGTTGTGTTAGGTAGAGCAGCCGCTTCTTGTGTTAATTTCTGTCAGTGTTCACACCATAATATTGTATTATTATATTCCCCATTCTTATTCTTTTTATAAATAAACATGTGTTTTTGACGCATGTCTGCTACATATTACAGGTTACAGGTTCTTGGACAGAAAACAGTGAAAAAGACAAAAGACGACACAAAAAAGGGACTTTTGACCAACAAATAGAAGGATCTTAATCAAGCCTACACAAAAGATCAGTACAAGGCAACGCAAGGTCCAAGATTACAAAGCAAACGGTTAAAAGTCCACTGCAATTGTTCACTGGAGATCTGGAAGAAATAGAGAAGCCAAATTGAATAAAGTTCCAAAGAACATAGAAGCCCAGGAAGCCAGAAACAAGCACACAAAATTTAAGCATGCAAGCTCACCAAAGGGCCGCGGAACCGCGGCCCAAGGCCTACCCATGCCGCGGTTCCGCGGCCGTCCTATGCCCGTATTCGATGAAATTTTACCAAATTGTGTTGGCGGCTCTGAAAAGATTTCCTAGGGGTATTTTTGTAATTGTAAACATGCGGATCAAAATGTAACCTAGGGTTTCCTATTCTCTATAAATAGGAACTCTAATCATTGTAATCTCTTATGCCTCCTTTTAATAATAAAATACAGATTTCTTTATGGAGAGCATCGGTGCCTCTCTTCCATTCAGAAATTTAGATCTGACAACCCTGCATAGATGATTGGAGGGATGCATCTGTAAGTAGATTTAATTCATCGTCCTAGTTTAGATTTCAATTCTTCGCCCTAGGTAGATTTAATTTCATGTCCTAGGAACTTGTTTAGGGTTTAGCTTTGGTGAAGGATTTTGAGAGATGAGATCTCTCATCCCTTTCTTACCCATTAAATATTTTCAATAGGTCTCCATGCATACACGCACATACCGTGTCCTACGGCACCCTATCCCACGAGGTAGCGGTGATACCGTAGTGTAAAGGCCCGGTTGCGTGCGTTTTCCATGGAGGTTAGGGTAAGGATCTCTAAAGGAAGGACAAGAACCTAGAGGAAGGAACACCTTCCCGAATGGATCTAATCCTCTTTATTGATAATTACCATAACTCCTCATAGATCTTCATTCGGGTATAGAAAGCGTTGAGATTTAATTGCATTTCCAAACCATCCCTAAACCTAGCCCTAGCAAGAATAGATCTAGATAATTGCCCTAGGTTAATTAGATTTTTAGATTTAATAATCAATCCGAACACCCTTCGGAATTAATTCGTTTGAGCGATTAGGAGTTTCACAACATCCCTGTGGACCGACCCGTACTCACCGGCTAGCTTCATGCGACGCCGTTCTTGATTGCGGTTAATAGATAGTTTTTAAGATCAATCAAATGGCGCCGTTGCCGGGGATGGCGTGTATTTCCTTTTTGCAATTTCGGGTTAATCAAAATTCAAAAAAATCATTATGCTCGGTACGTTTTCTTCCTTCACATTCATTTGTACTTATTTTTGCATTTGCATTTCTATTTGAAAACCCATAAAAATTGAAAATTTTCAAAAATTATAAAAAATTATTGTATTCAATTTTGGCCATATTTGATTTGAGTTTGACAAATAGGTCAACTGGCTAGGAACAACTAGATCTTAGACTTAGTAAATTAAAAACCCTAAAAATAATATTCCTTAAAGTTTAACGGTAGAAAGTATATGTCTTTGTAGTTTATTTAGAAATAGGCAAATTTTGAGTTAACTTTTTGGGCTAAGTCGAAACAAAGGAAAAGTATTGATATTTTTATTAGAGTATGAGTTTGAAAAATAATTCCTAGCTTAAGTCTAGATTCTGAAAATGTATACTCTACAATTTGCACAATCACGCACCTTGAAACTTGGAATAGTAGAAGAGACCTTGAAATGCTCTTGTTTAAAAGCCCTTAGTACGAAGAAAATAAAAGAAGAAAAAAGTGAATAAAGAAAAAAATGAACACTGGTTTTTGTGATTACTTAAGGCTGTAAAAATAGAAAAATATTTAGCGAGGGTGCTTCATCACCTATTGCCTTAGACCAACTGGTTTGGGAGTCACTGCTAAAAGCCTTGGGTGTTGCAAAACTAGGAATTTTGCTTTAAAGTGCAAACGCATTTTTTAATCGGTCGTTGGTACCTCAAGAAGTATTAATGGTCGCATGAAGGATGTGTAAGCAAAATTCATTCACCTATTAAGAAGTACTTTGGACAACGGACAAGAGTATGATTGCTTGATTTGAATTTCCAAGTGTAGGGGTGATCTATACACACACGTAGGGATATGTGATTGGAGTTTAGATGAGAGAAAGGAATGAAGAATAGAACTTGTATCTTTAGTAGAGTTGATAAAAATTCCTAAATGGAGATGGAACCCTAGAAGGAAAACTTAAGAGATGCCGAAAGCTAAGTAAGTCTATAAAACATACATAATCTTAAGTTAAATGATGAGAAAGTGTGAAGAATGTGGGTGGATAATTTACAAGTATAAGATAATAGAATTCCTTGTTAGAAAACCTACTTAGAGAACAAAAGTCAATGGGCCGAGTTGATAGGATTTTGTGGGTGTAATCCGCTGAAAACCCTCAGGAGACAACACTCCTCCTACTAGGGACACCTAGAGGTTTAACGGCTTGTTGCACGTGCTCAGTGCAATCGCGTTTCCCTGCGAAAGAGCGGTTAGGATTTTAGTGAATAAAAATAAGTTTGCTCGAGGACGAGCAAAAGATAAGTTTGGGGTTATTTGTTCACACCATAATATTATATTATTATATTCCCCATTCTTATTCTTTTTATAAATAAACAGGTGCTTTTGACGCATGTCTACTACATATTACAGGTTACAGGTTCTTGGACAGAAAACAGTGAAAAAGACAAAAGACGACACAAAAAGGGACTTTTGACCAACAAATAGAAGGATCTTAATCAAGCCTACATAAAAGATCAGTACAAGGCAACGCAAGGTCCAAGATTACAAAGCAAACGGTTAAAAGTCCACTGCAATTGTTCACTGGAGATCTGGAAGAAATAGAGAAGCCAAATTGAATAAAGATCCAAAGAAATAAATAGCCCAAGAAGCCCAGAATCAGTTCCAAAATTTCCAGACATAAAATTTTACCAAAAACTTGGAAGTCTACTTTGACTAGGTCTTCCTAAGGATATTTTTGGTAAATGTAGACATGCGAATCAATTGTAACCTAGGGTTTCTATCTCCTATAAATAGAAGCCCAAATCATTGTATTCTTTTCATGCCTCCTTTTAATAATAAATTCAGAATTCCTTATGGAGAGCATCGGTGTTTCTTTTCAATTCATGAATTCAGATCTGACAACCCTGCGTTGATGATTGGAGAGATGCATCTGTAAGTAGATTTAATTCCTTGCTCTAGTTTAGATTTCAATTCTTGCCCTAGTTAATTTTCATTCTCTGCCCTAGATAAATGTTTTTCAATTCCCTAATCAGTGAGTAGTCTCCTCGCTTGTTAGGGTTAGATCTGGGGAAGGTTTGAGAGACGAAGATCTCTCATCCCCTTTCTCGCCCGTCATATATTTTCATAGGACTTCATGCATACCTTCTTATTCCGCTCCCTACGGCACTCTACCCACGAGGTAGCGGTGATACCGTAGTCTAAAGGCCCGGATTTTAAGGTTTTCCATGGAGGTTAGGGTAAAGATTAAGAAAGGAAGGACAAGGATCTAGAGGAAGAACAATCTTCCCAATCATCCTAATCCCTTTTATTAATATTTACCATAACACCTAATTAGATCTTCATATGGGTAGAGAAAGCGGTGAGATTTATAGACTTTCCAAACGTAATCTAGACCTAACCCTAGCAAGATTTAGATATAGATTAATTTAGTTTTTAAATTTAATAATCAATCCGACCACAATCGGAATTACCTCGTTTGAGCGACTAGGAAATTCACAACATCGTTGTAGTATAGTGGTGAGTATTCCCGCCTGTCACGCCGGTGACCCGGGTTCGATCCCCGGCAACGGCGCCATTTGATTGATCTCAAAAACTATCTATTACCGCAATCAAGAACGGCGTCTCTTGGTAGCTAGCTGGTGAGTACGGGTCGGTCCACTGGGATTTTGTGAATTTCCTAATCGCTCTAACGAGTTAATTCTGATTGGAGCCGGATTGATTATTGATTAAATCTAAAAACTGAATTAATCTAGATCTAAATCTTGCTAGAGTTAGGTCTAGGTTAAGTTTGGAAAGTCTATAAATCTCACCGCTTTCTCTACCCATATGAAGATCTAATTAGGTGTTATGGTAAATATTAATAAAAGGGATTAGGATGATTGGGAAGATTGTTCTTCCTCTAGATCCTTGTCCTTCCTTTCTTAATCTTTACCCTAATTTCCATGGAAAACCTTAAAATCCGGGCCTTTAGACTACGGTATCACCGCTACCTCGTGGGTAGAGTGTCGTAGGGAGCGGAATAAGAAGGTATGCATGAAGTCCTATGAAAATATATGACGGGCGAGAAAGGGGATGGGAGATCTTCGTCTCTCAAACCTTCCCCAGATCTAACCCTAACAAGCGAGGAGACTACTCACTCATTAGGGAATTGAAGAATATTTATCTAGGGCAGAGAATGAAAATTAACTAGGGCAAGAATTGAAATCTAAACTAGAGTAAGGAATTAAATCTACTTACAGATACATCTCTCCAATCATCAACGCAGGGTTATCAGATCTGAATTCATGAATTGAAAAGAAACACCGATGCTCTCCATAAGGAATTCTGAATTTATTATTAAAAGGAGGCATGAAAAGAATACAATGATTTGGTCTTCTATTTATAGGAGATAGAAACCCTAGGTTACAATTGATTCGCATGTCTACATTTACCAAAAATATCCTTAGGAAGACCTAGTCAAAGTAGACTTCTAAGTTTTTGGTAAACTTTTATGTCTGGAAATTTTGGAACTGATTCTGGGCTTCTTGGGCATTTTATTTTTTTGGATCTTTATTCAATTTGGCTTCCTATTTCTTCCAGATCTCGAGTGAACAATTGCAGTGGACTTTTAACCATTTGCTTTGTAATCTTGGACCTTGCGTTGCCTTGTACTGATCTTTTGTGTAGGCTTGATTAAGATTCTTCTATTTGTTGGTCAAAAGTCCCTTTTTTGTGTCGTCTTTTGTCTTTTTCACTGTTTTCTGTCCAAGAAACTGTAACCTGTAATATGTAGCAGACATGCGTCAAAAGCACCTGTTTATTTATAAAAAGAATAAGAATGGGGAATATAATAATACAATATTATGGTGTGAACAAATAACCCCAAACTTATCTTTTGCTCGTCCTCGAGCAAACTTATTTTTATTCACTAAAATCCTAACCGCACTTTCGCAGGGAAACGCGACTGCACTGAGCACGTGCAACAAGCCGTTAAACCTCTAGGTGTCCCTAGTAGGAGGAGTGTTGTCTCCTGAGGGTTTTCAGCGGATTACACCCACAAAATCCTATCAACTCGGCCCATTGACTTTTGTTCTCTAAGTAGGTTTTCTAACAAGGAATTCTATTATCTTATACTTGTAAATTATCCACCCACATTCTTCACACTTCCTCATCATTTAACTTAAGATTATGTATGTTTTATAGACTTACTTAGCTTTCGGCATCTCTTAAGTTTTCCTTCTAGGGTTCCATCTCCACTTAGGAATTTTTATCAACTCTACTAAAGATACAAGTTCTATTCTTCATTCCTTTCTCTCATCTAAACTCCAATCACATATCCCTACGTGTGTGTATAGATCACCCCTACACTTGGAAATTCAAATCAAGCAATCATACTCTTGTCCGTTGTCCAAAGTACTTCTTAATAGGTGAATGAATTTTGCTTACACATCCTTCATGCGACCGTTAATACTTCTTGTGGTACCAACGACCGATTACAAAATGCGTTTTCACTTTAAAGCATAATTCCTAGTTTTGCAACACCCAAAGCTTTTAGCAGTGACTCCCAAACCAGTTGGTCTAAGGCACTAGGTGATGAAGCACCCTCGCTAAATATTTTTCTATTTTTACAGCCTTAAGTAATCACAAAAACCAGTGTTCATTTTTTTCTTTATTCACTTTTTTCTTCTTTTATTTTCTTCGTACTAAGGACTTTTAGACAAGAGCATTTCAAGGTCTCTTCTACTATTCCAAGTTTCAAGGTGCGTGATTGTGCAAATTGTAGGGTATGCATTTTCAGAATCTAGGCTTAAGTTAGGAATTATTTTTCAAACTCATACTCTAATAAAAATATCAATATTTTTCCTTTGTTTCGACTTAGCCCAAAAAGTTAACTCAAAATTTGCCTATTTCTAAATAAACTATAAAGACATATATTTTCTACCGTTAAACTTTAAGGACGGTTATTTTTAGGGTTTTTAATTTACTAAGTCTAAGATCTAGTTGTTCCTAGCCAGTTGACCTATTTGTCAAACTCAAATCAAATATGGCCAAAATTGAATACAATAATATTTTATAATTTTCAATTTTTATGGGTTTTCAAATAAAAATGCAAGTGCAAAAATATATACAAATGAATGCGAAGGAAGAAAACGTACCGAGCATACCCCTAAACTTGAACTTGACAGTGTCCTCACTGTCATGTTAAACCAAGAGGGTCAAAATGCCGGCACTCCCCTGTTTATTTATTTATAATTTTTTTAATTATTTTTTTATAGAAAAAGAAAACAAAAATATATATACATATATACAACAAGGCCCCCCCAAACTTAAGCTTGGCCTTACACAAGCCAAAGGTTAGCACCAACCATTCAAAAATCTTATCATGGAAATGGCATAGTTGGTGCAAGAAAATGAGAAGCACGCGAGACCGTGAGGAAAAAAGAATGGTAGAATATTGTCTCGGTGGGGGAGAAGAATGGAGAAAAGAAGAAGGAAGTAGAGTACGATCTTGAGGGTTGATTGTTAGGATACGTGCGTGTCAAGTTTAGTTTTAAATACCGCAATCAAGACGGTTTCGCTTGTAGCTAGCCGGTTGAGTACGGGTCGTCCGCAGGGAGATGGGAGTCTTTTTCAATGTGTTTTAACGAGTTAAGTCTTGTTTTCAGATTTTGTTGTGGTTATCTAAGTGTAAGTTGATATTTAAAGAGAGCTTGTTAGGGTTAGGATTAGGTTAGTTTGAGTTAGGAGTCTCCACATCTTTCGTTGCCCCACTTAATATCGGTGTTACGGTAATCGGCAACAACGGGGATTAGCACGACTAGGAAGGAACTTGCGAGTATAAGCTAGGCTTTCCAACGCATAGTTCTTCCTTTTGGTGCTTGTCCGTCCGTTCTTGGCTCTTATCCATAACCTCCGGTTAATTCAACCACAACCGGTCTCACTACGGAATCACCGCTATCATGTAGGATAGGGTGCCGTAAGGAGCGGATTGTGGTTCAATTAACGAGAGTCGATTTAAGTTGTTGGGCAAGGAAAGAGTGAGAGAGATTTCCTTCTCTCAAACTTCCCTTATCCTACCCTAACAAGTATAAAACTATTCACACTTCATGATAAGGAAAAACAAAACAAAACAAAGAGGAAGATAGAAAGAAGGAGATTAGAAGAATACGACTAACTATTTGCGACCTCACCTTGGCGAGGATCAAGCGTAAGTATCATTGTCATATGAAGGATAAAGAAAAGGAGAGAAGAAAGAAATAGCAAGAAAATAACAACAACTACTTAGCAATTTAAAGTTACAACAATTATAACAAAAGTAAAGAGACAAGCATGATAATAAATGGTTCTTCTTTATTCATCACTCTTCACTCAAAAGCTCACTACAAGTTTAATGGAGAAGATGTGAGAAGAGGAAGAAGAAACACACTAAAACTAGGCAAAAAGAAATACAAGAATTGGACCCCTTCCTTCTCAAACTTCTGGGCTATTTATAGGCTGGAGAATGGAGATCTAGGGCAACCACCAGACACTTGTACAATGACCAAAATACCCCCCAAAAACTTTCTGTCTGCCGTCACTATACTGCCACGGATCCGCGGCCTGGACCCCACTTTGGCCGCGGATCCGCGGCCGTTTAGTTGAATTGGGCCCCCCAATTTCTTGTGCTGGCCTGATCTGATATCTACATTATTCTGGTACATATATTTTCTCAATTTGGCTCCCCGATTTTTCCAGAATTTCTGTTGAGAGAAAGGTGGACTTTTTGTCAAGATTTTGTCATGATTGCCTCGAGCTCCGCGTAGATCTCTTGGATTTTGTGCTACCATTGAGCCTTGTGCATGAAGGTGACATTGATTTGACCTTTTGTCTTCTTAAACTGGTATCTGGCAACATACGGATGAAGAGTGGAGACCGTGTTTTATCTGTGGTTGGCAGGAACCCGGACTTTTTTCGTGTTTTCCATGAATTTCACCGTTTTAGAACCGACAACCTGTATCCTGCAATTGACTAGCAAACACGGCTCAAGAGTATCTACGGATATGCAATGTGATAAAAATTGGGCGGTATGAAAATGCAAAAATCTGATATGAACAAATACCCCCAAACTTATCATTTGCTCGTCCCGAGCAAAGCCCATTTATTCACAAAAAAATTTCCTAACCTCACTTTCGCAGGGAACGCGATTGCACTGAGCATGTGCAACAAGCCGTTAAACCTCTAGGTGTCCCTAGTAGGAGGAGTGTTGTCTCCTGAGGGTTTTCAGCGGATACTACCCATAAAATCCGGTCAAGTTGGTTTCGTAAAATAACTAAGCTTCAAACCCTAAAGTTTTGTTTTAGAAAATAACAATTCTATAATCCTAAGTCTAGACCATCGAACCTTTATTTTTCACACCTCGCTTCTTATTTAACCACAGATTTTATATGTCTTTACGTGCAGTGCAAATAGTGTCGTTAAGTTCCCGAAAGGTTAAATAAAGCCATCATGTCGCACAATAAAGCCCAGATAACAATTTTAAAAGGATCACATAAGTTTTATAAAGAGTTAAGCATTTTTCAAGTTTCGTTTTCCAGTAAGGTTTCAACGTCAGAATTTCTATCTTCCTTAACAGGAAACTAAGTCGTATTTTTCACTCCATCTTTTTCTTGTTTTCATTTCATACACACCGCTGTGAACGTGCAATAGTCTTTATCAAAGAGTAAAACCTTCATATCTCCGTTAAAATTTTTTTTATAAAAGCCTGTCTTTTATCAAGATTATTCTCACACAAAGAACCGTTAGGAATTTTAACTCGGAGAGAACACTTGCTTGACTTTGTTTTAAACTGGACTTTCTAGGCTTCTTAGCGAGCTTTGGGCCAATGCACCCAAACCAGTTGGCTTTAGGGCATTAGGTGTAAAAACACCCCAGCGGACTTAATTACTCAAGTTACCTAGGTCCAAAAACAAAAGACAGATTGGCGTGAAAATCAGATGATTTAATACGAACGGAGATATAACCGGCAGTTCAAATATTTTTTTGGATAAAAGACGTGTCTAGTGGGTTTGGTGTGTAATCATTCCAATCAAGTTTTAGATGGGTTATTTTTCAGACTTAGCTCCAATTATGGCATCAATAACATTCCTTCATATTCGCTTTACTTCATAAACTATTCTTGACATTACTTATTTCAGAACAAACCTATTTGATCCTCAGAAAATCATTTATCTGTTTAAAAGTTTAAACATGAAAGACTTGTCATCTAATTCCCAAAATCTTACGACACGTGTAGTGTGATGTAAAGACGTATATCAGCTATAGTTAACTTTAAAGGAGGGTTATCTTTTAGGTTTTCAAAATCCAAACATAAGATTTAGTTATTCCTATTTTTTCAAACAAAAACCGTCGAAATGTTGAATCAAAGTTCTTCCACAAGCTAACTCGACAAAAAAGTTTTTATATTTTTTAGAAAATTTTCAGATTTTTATGGATTTTATGGATTTTAATATGCAGATGCAAAATATACATATGAATGCGAAGGTAAGAAATGCGTACCGAGCGTACCCCCAAACTTAAACTGGACAGTGTCCTCACTGTCGTAGCATGAAGAGAGCAGTTGGAAGGTTCAAAATTGTCGGTTAGTGATACACAAATTTTTATTTGTTTTTGTTAGAAAAGAAAAAGAATATACACAAATATAAACAAAATGGTTTGTACATACCCCCAAACTTATTTGGAACAGTGTCCACTGTTCTTGGCTGGATAACCGAAGTTTGGAGGTAGGCAGAGGAAGATCATTCAGGGTAAACCGGCTCCTGTAAGAACAGGAGCTCCTCTGTTGGTTCGGCGCTAAGGTACGGTTTGCATCGGTGTCCATTTACCTTGAAGAGTGAACCGTCCTTTGGATTTTCCAAATCTAGAGCGCCCTGCGGATACACATTCCACACAAAATACGGCCCTTTCCAGCGAGATCTGAGCTTTCCTGGATGGAAATGAAGTCGGGTGTCATAAAGAAGTACCTGCTGACCAGGTACGAAGGTTTTGCGCAACAGGTGTTTATCGTGAAACACCTTCGTTCAATTCTTAACGACAACCGCGTTGTCGTAAGCCTCATCCTTAAGCTCGCTCAGTTCGTTCAGCTGCAGCTTCCGATGGCTGCCCGCGTCCTCAAGAGATAGATTCAGCTCCTTAATCGCCCAAAAAGCGTGATGCTCGATTTCGACAGGAAGGTGGCAGGCTTTTCCGTACACAAGCCGATAGGGAGACATGCCAAGGTCGGTCTTATAAGCGGTTCTAAATGCCCAAAGGGCATCAGTGAGTTTTAGAGACCAATCCTTACGGTTCTTGGAAACCGTCTTCTCCAATATCTGCTTGATTTGCCGATTTGAAACTTCGGCCTGCCCGCAGGTTTGGGGGTGGTAGGGCGTAGAAAGCTTATGATTGATGGAATACTTCCGCATCAAGGCCTCGAAAGTCCTATTGCAGAAATGACTTCCATTGTCGCTAATGATCGCTCGGGGGTGCCCAAACCGTGAGAAAATGTTTTCTTTAAGGAACCTAACGACAACCTTGTTGTCGTTAGTTCGGCTGGGCACAGCCTCGACCCATTTAGAGACGTAATCAACAGCTAGAAGGATGTACAAGTTCCCAAAAGAGCTGGGAAACGGCCCCATGAAGTCTATCCCCCAAACATCGAAAATCTCCACAACCAAGATCGGTTGGAGCGGCATCTCGTTCCTCCGGGATATCCGGCCCATGTGTTGGCACCGGGAGCAAGTCTTGCAATAGTCGTGAGCATCCTTGAAAAGTTGTGGCCAGTAGAAACCACATTGCAAGATCTTCTCAGCTGTCTTTCTGGGCCCAAAATGCCCGCCACACGCTTGATCGTGGCAAAATGACAGCACACTCTTGAATTCCTCATCGGGGACACACCGACGAATAATCTGGTCGGGACAGTACTTGAACAAGTAGGGTTCGTCCCAGTAAAAGTGTTTTACTTGGGATAAGAAGCGAAGTCTGTCCTGACTCGACCATTCGGTCGGTAGTAATCCCGTGGCCAAATAGTTCACAATATCTGCGAACCAGGGTTCGCAAGATACTGTCAAGAGTTGTTCATCCGGGAAAACGTCATTAATCGGAATTGGAAGCGAAGGCGAAGAAGGAAGTCGTGAGAGATGGTCGGCAACGACGTTTTCACATCCTCTTTTGTCCTTAATAACAAGGTCAAACTCTTGAAGCAAGAGGATCCAACGTATTAACCGAGATTTGGCATCTTTCTTCGCAAAAAGATGGCGCAGAGCTGAATGGTCCGTGTAGACAATGACCGGAGAGCCGATGAGGTAGGGCCTGAACTTTTCTAAAGCAAATACAACAGCTAAGAATTCCTTCTCAGTTGTTGTATAATTAAGTTGGGCGTCGTTCAGGGTTCGGCTAGCGTAATAGATTACGTGCGGCATCTTGTTGATGTGCTGTCCAAGGACAGCACCGATGGCAAAGTCGGATGCATCGCACATAATCTCGAATGGGTGCGTCCAGTCAGGGGAAGAAAGAACGGGAGCAGAAGTGGGTGAGCGTTTCAGTGACTCGAATGCAGTCACACAGCTCGAGTCGAAGTCGAAAGGCGTGTCCTTGGCCAGCAAAAGCGTCAAGGGCCTAGCAATCTTGCTAAAGTCCTTGATAAACCGTCTGTAGAAACCGGCATGGCCAAGGAAGGCTCGGATATCTCTGACGCATCGGGGAGGAGGCAGATTGGAAATGACCTCAATCTTTGCTTTGTCAACCTCTATGCCGTTTTGCGAGATGATATGTCCTAGGACAATACCTTCGCGCACCATGAAGTGGCATTTCTCCCAGTTCAAAGTGAGATTCTTGTCCTTACATCGGGTAAGGACAGCGTCAAGATGCAGCAAACACTCGTCGAAGGAGTCGCCGAAGATGGAGAAGTCATCCATGAAAATCTCCAAAAATTTTTCCACCATGTCCGAGAAAATTCCCATCATACACCACTGGAAGGTAGCGGGCGCATTGCATAACCCAAAGGGCATGCGGCGATATGCAAACGTGCCGAAAGGACAAGTGAAAGTGGTCTTGTCCTGGTCTTTTTCGGCGATGGGAATTTGATTGTAGCCAGAGTAGCCATCAAGAAAACAATAGTACTCATGTCCGGCCAATCGTTCCGGCATCTGGTCAATGAAAGGTAGCGGAAAGTGGTCTTTCCGCGTTGCGGCGTTGAGTTTTCTGTAATCAATGCAAACTCGCCATCCAGTTTGGGTGCGAGTAGGGATTAACTCATTCGCCTCGTTGGTTATGACCGTGATGCCCGACTTCTTGGGGACAACATGAATGGGGCTTACCCACTGGCTATCAGAGATAGGGTAAATGATACCACTATCTAGACATTTGACGATCTCCTTCTTCACAGCCTCCTTCATGACTGGATTAAGACGTCTTTATGGATCCCGGGCTGGTTTGACATCATCCATCAGATGAATGTGATGCTCAACGATCAGGGGACTAATCCCCTTGATGTCCGCCATGGACCAGCCAAAAGCTTGCCTGTTGCTGTGCAAGACCGTGAGAAGGGCTTTCTCTTGCTCTGGAGCTAGAGAAGCCGAAATGATGACAGGGAGGGTCTCGTTCTCACCTAAGTAAGCATACTTAAGGTGAGACGGCAACGGCTTGAGTTCGAGCGTTGGAAGTGAAATGATGGAAGGCAAGACCGGTGCAAAGGTCTCGAACTCAAAGGATTCCAGCAAAGGTTCAAAACGAGTGTAGGCAACCGAGTCGGATGGTTCAGGTAACTCATCCGGAAAGTCGAAAGATTCGAACTCGGGTTGTGCGCGGCTAAGATCGTTCGAGAACGTGAAACACTCGTATTCGTTATCGGGCGCAGAAACAGCAGCAGATTCGAAGAGAAACGCACTAGTGGCGTCAAGATTATCGTGGTCAAACAGAAACTCCTCGAATTCACACTCTTCTGGTGTGATCTCCTGGATCGAGCAGACATCCAGTATATGAGCATTAGGTTCGGCGGGCTGATTCCCTAACCTAAAAATGTTGAGTTCAATCGTCATGTTTCCAAAAGAGAGGTTCATCGAACCATTGCGGCAATTGATCACAGCATTTGAGGTTGCGAGAAATGGTCGACCGAGTATCACCGGAATTTGATTCCGGGGGTTAGCTACAGGCTGTGTATCTAATACAATGAAGTCAACGGGGAATATAAAGTCCCCGACTCTTATCAACACATCGTCTAGCTCACCCCTAGGATGGGTGATCGATCGGTCGGCCATTTGGAGAGTGCAGTGTGTGGGTTTCAACTCTCCGATGCCTAATTGCTCGTATACTGAATACGGAAGCAGGTTAACACTGGCACCAAGATCTAATAGTACGCGGTTGATGTTCTTATCCCCAATGGTAATTGAAATCGTAGGACAGCCAGGGTCCTTCCGTTTTTGTGGTAAAGATTGGGTAAGGGCATCACTCACAGCACTAGCCAAGAAAACTTTCTTGGGTACCTGAGACTTCCTCTTTTTCGTGCACAAGTCCTTTAAGATTTTCGCGTAAGACGGGACTTGTTGGACAGCATCTAAAAGAGGAATGTTAATGTTAACTTGCTTGAATAACTCTAAAATCTTCTCCATTTGAGGATTTTGTTTATTAGACCTCAACCGGTTTGGAAATGGAACATTTTGAAAATTGGTTGAGTCTAATGCTGGAGGAGGAGATTTTGGAGTTGGAACGGATCCCAGAATAGGTGTTTTCGTGGAGTGAGAAGTGGGTCCGTTCAGAGCAGAAGAAGAGGAAGGAGAGCCTTGTGAAGAACGGAGAATAGGCTCAGAAGACGAAGAAGAAGAAGGAGAAGAAGAAGAAGAAGAAGAAGCGGCGGCCGGGGTGTCATCGTTGATTCGCTTGCCAATGTTGTTTTGCAGCATCCTTCCCGATCTCAGAGTAGTCACGGCACTCACATTATGGTTTTGTTGTTCAAGAGCAACATGTGCATTATGTGGGTGACCGGGATTTGGAAGTGGCTGGGACGGGAGCTTCCCCTTCTCTCGCTCGCTCAAGGCCGCGTTCAGCTGTGCAATCTGGGCCTCAATAGTCTTGATGCTCTGCCCGTGTGCGGCGGTGTGTTGCACTAAAGATTGGATCAAAGACTGGATGTTGGCGGTGGATTGAGTCGATTGTTTAACAAATGCCTCCAGACTTCGCTCGAGCGAGGAAACCTTATCGTTGTTCGACGGAACAAAGTTGTTTGGTGGAAAAGAATTGTTCGGTGCAAAGTTGTTCGTCTGGTTTTGGTAAGGTTGGGGTTGGAAGGGCTGCTGATATTGGTGTTGAGTTTGTTGTTGCGCTTGTTGTTGCGGCGGAGGGGCCCTTTGGAAATTGTTGCCCTGGAATTGATTCTGATTCTGATTCCAGGCGAAATTGGGGTGGTTCCTCCAACCGGGATTGTAGGTGGAAGAGTATGGATCATTCCTCGGTCTTTGCTGGAAGGCTGCATTAACCTGATCCTGTCCTTGCGAGGGTGGATTGTAAGGACACTCTTCGGTCAAGTGGGAAGGATCGGAACAACAAGCGCAGATGGTACGAAGGGGGAGAACAGGGGTAGGGGCAGGAGCAGAAAATTTGCTTTCTATCGCTTCAAGCTTTCGTGTTATCGCAGCCATTTCAGCTTTCATCGCAATAGAGACGTCAAGTTGGTGGATTCCTACCCTAGACTGACCGGTAGAAGTGGAGGTAGAAGAAGAAGAAGTCGGTCTGGTGCTCTCCCACTGTAGCGTTTGCTCCGCAAGATCGTCAAAGAACTGCCACGCTTCCTCGTCAGATTTCGATAAGAAATGGCCCTGACAGATGGTTTCCAGCAACTGCTTCGTTGCTGGGTTCAGTCCCTCGTATAAGGTTTGGCAGAGTTGCCATTTCTCTATACCGTGGTGAGGACACTGAACAAGAAGGTCTTTGTATCGGTCAAAGCACTTCCAGAAGGGTTCAGAAGGAAGCTGGGAGAATTGGTTGATTTCATTTCGAATTCTTGCGGTCTTATGATTTGGATAGAATTTTTTCAGAAACGCTTTAACAAACTCGTCCCAGCTGGTGATTGAGTGGGAAGCGGTGCTATACAGCCATTTTTCAGCGAGATCGCATAAAGTGAACGGAATGACCCGTAGACGTATAGCATCGTCCGACAGCTGGGTTGTTTTCATCATGGCATAGACATTTTGAAATTTGTTGATGAAGATATAGGCATCTTCAGATTCAAGCCCATGAAAACGTGGAAGCATGTTGATGAAATGGGGCTTAATTTCAAAGTTGTCCCCATTGGCCGGAGGAAGAGAAAGGCAGGTGGGAAGTGCAGAACGGGTGGGGTAGAAACGATCCTGGAGCGCAATTCGCTGCGGCGCTACAACAGGCGGAGGTGGTGGGATATTGGCCTCCGTAGGAGGTGGAGCCAATCCAGCGGTGGTCAAAGAGATGTTCGGATTAAATCCCGACATCGCGGAAGAAGAGGTTGGTGAAGGTGAAGGTGAAGGTGAAGGTGAAGATGTATGAACAGAATTCCGGTCAACGTCGGAGTTGGCCGGCAAAGGAAGGGGTGAAAGAGGAGTGGACGGAGTATCGACTTCGGAGTCGATCGCGTAGTCGGTCGCGACTAACGTAACGCAGACTAGACGGGCGCTAGTGTCCCGAGTCCAAGCGGACATACACTAAACGAGTTTAGTATAGTCAAAGCGGAGAAGGTGAGGGTAAGAAAACGTCAATGGAGAAAGGCGATGGGTGGTGGGTGAAAATGGATTTGGCGACAAAAGGGCAAGTTTTTATAGAAAGTTTTTGATTTTTTTTTTTTTTAGAAAGAGATTTACAGAAGTATGTACGGAAATACGGCTTAAGCAATCACAAACAAGATATGCACAATCACACCTAGATCTACGGTCGCCTAGGTCTACTAGACCTGCTCCTGAACTTGATTTTCGAAGTTAAACAGTGTCGAGAAACAGGCTTAAAAATACACCGATCACGGGGCCAGGTAAGTGCAGAGATAAGGGGAGGTTGTCCAACGCTTTCGCGAAGTTCCTTAATTAAATAACCCTTTCTCTTTCGGCGGTTGCGCCTTTAACACTTTCCTAGACACCCCGTAATCAATATACGGTTAAGCGAGGTTCTAAACACGGTTTATCTTCTCCTAATGAGCGCGAAGTCCTTAGGGCTGAAGTCTAGTATTTTTTAATTTACAATGGACAATGCATATGCTTTAGTGATTTTTGGGGTCCTGGGAAGGGTGATGAAATCCCCACCCAATCTGGATTGGTTTCAAGCCCCTTAAGTCCGTATTAAAGAATGCAAAACAGTAACAAATCAACTGCAAACAATTTTTATTTGCGGCGCAAAGAATCCTGCACAAGAACAGTTTATTGGAAGCGGGAGAAGAATTTGCGCAAAGAAGCCTGCAGAAAACACAATTCAGTGGAGTTCAGAGGAGTGGAGAGAGGCAGAGAAACTTACAGAGAGAATTTGGCACACTGAAGGCACTGAATGGCCGCGGTTCCGCGGCCAAACACCTACTTAGGCCGCGGATCCGCGGCTAAGTTGAGGAATTGGGGCTCTGAAAAAAATTGGGTGTTCTCTGTTGGTGTCCTCTGCTTGTCTGGATGTACTGAATCTTGATTTACTCACTGTATTTGCTCCAGATTTGTACAGTAGACCGGATGCTTCGTTTTTGTCCGTCGCGGTGTAGCCGCGAAAATGTGGGTCTATCTTCCTACGTCTTTGGCACTGTACTTGAACTCCGTATTTCCAACGTCTTTGGCGTCGATCTTGAGCTTCGTATTTCCTGCACACTTGCACAAAAACTAATCAAGAATAACAAGATGGTTTCTTTACAAAGAATGTATATTTTTTTTCGTTTTTTTATACTTACAAATTAACCCGAAATTTCACAAAGAAACAAACTACCGTCTCCCCGGCAACGGCGCCATTTGATTGTTAGGATACGTGCGTGTCAAGTTTAGTTTTAAATACCGCAATCAAGACGGTTTCGCTTGTAGCTAGCCGGTTGAGTACGGGTCGTCCGCAGGGAGATGGGAGTCTTTTTCAATGTGTTTTAACGAGTTAAGTCCTGTTTTCAGATTTTGTTGTGGTTATCTAAGTGTAAGTTGATATTTAAAGAGAGCTTGTTAGGGTTAGGATTAGGTTAGTTTGAGTTAGGAGTCTCCACATCTTTCGTTGCCCCACTTAATATCGGTGTTACGGTAATCGGCAACAACGGGGATTAGCACGACTAGGAAGGAACTTGCGAGTATAAGCTAGGCTTTCCAACGCATAGTTCTTCCTTTTGGTGCTTGTCCGTCCGTTCTTGGCTCTTATCCATAACCTCCGGTTAATTCAACCACAACCGGTCTCACTACGGAATCATCGCTATCATGTAGGATAGGGTGCCGTAAGGAGCGGATTGTGGTTCAATTAACGGGAGTCGATTTAAGTTGTTGGGCAAGGAAAGAGTGAGAGAGATTTCCTTCTCTCAAACTTCCCTTATCCTACCCTAACAAGTATAAAACTACTCACACTTCATGATAAGGAAAAACAAAACAAAACAAAGAGGAAGATAGAAAGAAGGAGATTAGAAGAATACGACTAACTATTTGCGACCTCACCTTGGCGAGGATCAAGCGTAAGTATCATTGTCATATGAAGGATAAAGAAAAGAAGAGAAGAAAGAAATAGCAAGAAAATAACAACAACTACTTAGCAATTTAAAGTTACAACAATTATAACAAAAGTAAAGAGACAAGCATGATAATAAATGGTTCTTCTTTATTCATCACTCTTCACTCAAAAGCTCACTACAAGTTTAATGGAGAAGATGTGAGAAGAGGAAGAAGAAACACACTAAAACTAGGAAAAAAGAAATACAAGAATTGGACCCCTTCCTTCTCAAACTTCTGGGTTATTTATAGGCTGGAGATGGAGATCTAGGGCAACCACCAGACACTTGTACAATGACCAAAATACCCCCCAAAAACTTTCTGTCTGCCGCCACTATACTGCCGCGGATCCGCAGCCTGGACCCCACTTTGGCCGCGGATCCGCGGCCGTTTAGTTGAATTGGGCCCCCCAATTTCTTGTGCTGGCCTGATCTGATATCTACATTATTCTGGTACATATATTTTCTCAATTTGGCTCCCCGATTTTTCCAGAATTTCTGTTGAGGGAAAGGTGGACTTTTTGTCAAGATTTTGTCATGATTGCCTCGAGCTCCGCGTAGATCTCTTGGATTTTGTGCTACCATTGAGCCTTGTGCATGAAGGTGACATTGATTTGACCTTTTGTCTTCTTAAACTGGTATCTGGTAACATACGGATGAAGAGAGGAGACCGTGTTTTATCTGTGGTTGGCAGGAACCCGGACTTTTTTCGTGTTTTCCATGAATTTCACCGTTTTAGAACCGAGAACCTGTATCCTGCAATTGACTAGCAAACACGGCTCAAGAGTATCTACGGATATGCAATGTGATAAAAATTGGGCGGTATGAAAATGCAAAAATCTGATATGAACAAGGGTGTAAATTGAGTGAATAAATTAGCGCAGTTTGTGATGACCGAAGTGTTAAAAGCGATTGCGCTAACCTATCAACCCGTCGAGAAATGGGGTCAAATCCCTCAAGATTCGCAAGAAAACATGGGTACGCCGAACTTGGTATAGGAGATGAAAGCGTAACGGTCATTTGTACGGTCGGGACAATGGGAAAGACGAAAGGGAGTGAATTAGGGATAATATCTTTCTCACCATACTAAACTGTTTCAAACTTGAAGGATTCCATTAATGGTTCGAAACTACTATAATCAACCGAGTCTGATGGCTCATCTGAAAATGTAAAGGACTCAAACTCGGGCGGTGAGTCATCAGCATCGTCCGAAAAAGTGAAACACTTGTAGGTTTTATCGTCTGTGAAAATTGTGTCAGATTCAAAGGAAAAGGTTTCAAGCTCACAGTCTTCAAGCAGGGTCGGAATGATGGGAAGGAGGGAGGGTGATATAACAGTCAAAGGTTCAGGAGGATGAATCGAAAAATCAGACACATCAAACAAAAATGATTCAACCTCAATATTATCCTCAAGACACTCCTCAATATTTAACTCATCCATGCCATTATCATCAAAATCTAGACGCATATGAAATTCGGGAGAAACATTTAATAACTCAGGATAATGATTTGAACATAAAATTTCAATTAAATCGACAGGTTCATCATCCAAAATATTCCCGGTGTCTATATCCTCAATCAAGTGAAAATCAATTTCTTCAGACACCTCCTCAAAAGCATGGATGTTTATCAATGTAGGTTCTAGAGTGGAGGTGTAAAGATCGAAAGGATTAAGTGCGGTTTCACTCGAAAGGGGTTCTTCACAATTCGGCAAATCAAACACTACAAAATCACGCAACTCATTTTTATTTTCAACAGGTGAACTATTTAGGGCAATCGATGGAAAACAGGAGTTGTGGGCTTCAATTGGGTACGGGTAGGTTTGATTTGAAAATCCTCTCTCATTCTCATTCTGTCCAACCGCCTCCTTATACATTAAAATTTTTTGAGCTAGCGGGAAACTAGCTACCGGTTCACTAGGTTGCATAAGGGCGGCCACGGACGCTTCCACATTCCTAGTCATTTTATTTGTTGCTGCAATATAAGCTTCCAACGACTCTTCCAAACTAGACTTAGGTGGTGAAGGGGTTTCGGTAAAAAATTCAAATTGGTGTGGATATGCAAAACTCCCAACAGGCTGTGTAGAAACGGTGTCTAGTGAAGGTGGGAACGTCGGGTATGACTTGTAGGAAGTGGGTGGTTGGGCAGGGGTAGGGTCAACATATGGATAAAAAGGTGAATAGTCGTGTTGATCCCTAGAACTGGATGAGTGGAGAGGGGTGAAAGATCGGCTGCGAGATTGAGCAATATGCTCAGCAATGGACATCGGCTTAGAAGTTACAGCAGGACTTGGAAAAGTGGTGTCAACATATGTAGGTGGTAAAGATGGACTTGGTTGACACAAAGTGGGTTGAAAAGTCAAACTGTTTCTCCTAGACGCCTCTATTTGATCTTTCAAAGATTTTTTTGGTAAGGAAGGATCGTCTTTAAATTGACCGAACAAATTGACGTACGACGCAAAATTAGGTTCGGGATACCAAAGTTCGGCTAATGATTTATTATGTGGGGTACCCATGTTGGAAGAAAGGGGAAAGAAGGAAAGTTTATTGTGGAGCAAGGATTTATTTGTGGCTAAAAACTTTGCAAGTTTCTATCAAAATTTTCCTTATTCTTTTTTTTATTCTTTTTCTCTTTATTAGGAAAAATTTGTTGCAAAAAGATTTTTAACACAAGATATGCAACAGCAAAATATTACTTGCAATCTAATTTCATTTTAAGCAAGACACAAAAATCCTGCACAAGATCGTTATTTAGAAGGGAATATATTTTTAAAGTGCACAAAATCCTGCAGGCATTTTTCAGAAAATTTATTAAAAATTACAGAAAAGAAATAACAGAGGAGCTTATAGTGCAAATTGCAGAGGATGATATCACCAAAAGGGCGCGGTTCCGCGGTATAAACGCGTTATTGCCGCGTTTTCGCCGCAGTCTAAACAGAACGAGTCCCCAATTTTTTTTTGATACTCTGATACGACAAGACGGCCGCGGTTCCACGGCCTAAGGTGGGTTTTGACCGCGGAATCGCGGCGGTTTGGGCGATTTGGGTCTCCAAAAAAAAATTCCTTGTTCTTTTCTAAATCTTTTCTGTTCCGATATTTTGTTTCCTGTTTTGCTTTCTGGAAATCTCCAGATCCAAATTTGTATATCCTGCAAAAATTAAAACAACAAAGTATCCCTTCCAAATATAACAATTGATATATTTTTATAATTTTTGGGGTTTTTCAGATTTTTCAGATTTTTTTATTTTATGATTAACCCGAAATTGCGAAAAGGAAATTTCTACGCCATCCCCGGCAACGGCGCCATTTGATTTTCTCAAAAACTATCTATTAACCGCAATCAAGAACGGCGTCGCTTGGTAGCTAGCCGATGAGTACGGGTCGGTCCACAGGGATTTTGTGAATTTCCTAATCGCTCTAACGAGTTAATTCCGATGGGAGCCGGATTGATTATTGATTAAATCTAAAAACTGAATTAATCTAGATTTAAATCTTGCTAGGGTTAGGTCTAGGTTAAGTTTGGAAAGTCTATAAATCTCACCGCTTTCTCTACCCATATGAAGATCTAATTAGGTGTTATGGTAAATATTAATAAAAGGGATTAGGATGATTGGGAAGATTGTTCTTCCTCTAGATCTTTGTCTTTCCTTTCTTAATCTTTACCCTAACCTCCATGGAAAACTTTAAAATCCGGGCCTTTAGACTACGGTATCACCGCTACCTCGTGGGTAGAGTGCCGTAGGGAGCGGAATAAGAAGGTATGCATGAAGTCCTATGAAAATATATGACGGGCGAGAACGGGGATGAGAGATCTTCGTCTCTCAAACCTTCCCCAGATCTAATCTTAACAAGCGAGGAGACTACTCACTCATTAGGGAATTGAAGAACATTTATCTAGGGCAGAGAATGAAAATTAACTAGGGCAAGAATTGAAATCTAAACTAGAGCAAGGAATTAAATCTACTTATAGATGCATCTCTCCAATCATCAACGCAGGGTTGTCAGATTTGAATTCATGAATTGAAAAGAAACACCGATGCTCTCCATAAGGAATTTTGAATTTATTATTAAAAGGAGGCATGAAAAGAATACAATGATTTGGGTTTCTATTTATAGGAGATAGAAACCCTAGGTTACAATTGATTCGCATGTCTACATTTACCAAAAATATCCTTAGGAAGACCTAGTCAAAGTAGACTTCTAAGTTTTTGGTAAACTTTTATGTCTGGAAATTTTGGAACTGATTCTGGGCTTCTTGGGCATTTTATTTTTTTGGATCTTTATTCAATTTGGCTTCCTATTTCTTCCAGATCTCCAGTGAACAATTGCAGTGGACTTTTAACCATTTGCTTTGTAATCTTGGACCTTGCGTTGCTTTGTACTGATCTTTTGTGTAGGCTTGATTAAGATCCTTCTATTTGTTGGTCAAAAGTCCCCTTTTTGTGTCGTCTTTTGTCTTTTTCACCGTTTTCTGTCCAAGAACCTGTAACCTGTATTATGTAGCAGACATGCGTCAAAAGCACCTGTTTATTTATAAAAAGAATAAGAATGGGGAATATAATAATACAATATTATGGTGTGAACAGTCAGCGATTCTATTGTTGCGCGACACGTATTTCAGTAGTGTGCCAATCGGTTAGGAGATTCATCAGTCACTTGATCCTTCTAGAGATGTTGGATTTGACGTTCTCCTGGACACGGACTGGTTATCTACGTGTTAGGCGTCTGTGGACTACCGCGAGAAAACAGTCAGGTTTGTTTTTCCCGGCAAGCCAGTTCTTGTTGTGCGGGAGGACAATGGTGCCGCCTCTTACAGCTTGAATTCAGCCTTTTTCGCTAGTCGGATTTTGAGGAGAGGATGTCGAGGATTCTTGGCGTTCATTCGTGATACCGGAGCCACAATGGGTTTGTTGTACCGGGTTCCTTCGTGCGAGAGTTTTTCGACGTTGTTCCAGCTAAACCGGCGAAGTTTAGGGAGCTTAAGGATCAGCTGCAGAGTTGTTTGTTGGGGGGCTTGTGCGTCTGAGTGTTTCGCATTGGAGAGCTCCTATTTCTGTTCGTCAAGGAGAAAGACGGCAGTTTGAGGTTGTTTATCGATTGATCGTCAATTTAACCGGCTTACGGTGCGAATATGTATCCTTTACCTCGCATTGACAATTTCTTCGATCAGCTCCTGAGTGCGAGACATTTTCTAAGTTTGTTTGGGATTAGGTCATCATTGTTGCGGGTTCGGAGTGATGAAATTCCGAAGACTGCTTTTGCGCGTGCTACGGGCAGTGTGTGTTTTGGTGGTGTCATTGGACTCACCAATGCCCTAGCAGCATTCGTAGATATGATGAACCAGATTTCTTCAGGCCGTTCCTCGACCAGTTATTGTTGTGTTATTGACGACATTCTGTTCTATTCAATGTGTCTTGAGGAACAGGAGCGGCACTTGAGGATTTGTTTTGCAGACATTGGGAGAGCCCCAGCTGTTTGCTAGATTCTCGAAGTGTTCCTTCAGGCTTTTTCGTGTTGACTCCTAGGTCTTGTAGTTACGGGAGACGGTTTTCGTATGGTCCCGAGGAAGATCGAGACCGTACAGCTTTCGCCCAGACTTGTGTACGGACGGAGGTCCGCAGATTTTTGGGCTTAGCAGGTTTTTACCGCCGTTTCGTGCAGGATTGCTAGTGTAGTGCTGCACCGTTGACTGGAATGACCGGCAAGGAGGTTTCTTTTCTTTGGACTGAGGCATGTGTCCAGAGTTTTTCAGCAGTTGAAGACTCGGTTAACAACTGCATCGGTTCTTTCTTTGCTTTCTGGTTCGGGCGACTTTGTTGTTTAACAGTGATGTTTCACGAGTGGGGCTCGATTTTGCGCTGATGCGGTATTATAGAGTTATCGCTTTTACTTCCCTACACTTGGAGGAAGTACTAGCAAGATATCCCACTCATGATCTGGAGATGGCCGAGGTGGTTTTGCGATGGAGATTTGGAGACACTACTCGTTCGAGAGTCGTGTCAGATTTTCACGGACCACAAGAGCTTATGTACATCTTCCTGCAGCGGGTTATGATTGTTGAGATAGTCTTCTGTAGATTTACAGTTCTTGTGTGATCGTTGAGTACAGCTTAAGTTCGCCTCTACTGAGGGGGACAGCTTGCTCATGTCCGCGCCCGACCACTTTTCCTTAATCGCTTTCGCGAGGCACTGCCTGCCGATGCTCGTTCGTCAGAGGTACTTGAGCATACTCGGCTGGGTAATGATTCGGAGTCCTTGATTTGTGACAAGGGTGTGCTAAGTTTAAGAACGCGTTTGTGTACCTGATACTAGTGGGCAGAGACGCGAAATCCTATAGCAGGCACATCAGTCAACTCTCTGTACTCATTCGAGTTCCACCAACATTTGATGTGACTTGTGAGATAGTTAAGGGTGGGCAAGGGTGTAAAGAGAAGTTTCAGGTTTCGTTTCAAGGTGTCTGTCTTGTTGTGTGCTTAGGTTGAGCGTCTGAGACCGGCTGGAGAGTTGCAACCTTTAACCGTTCCGAAGTGGGAGTGGGAGCAGATCTCCACAAATTTCATTATGGTGTCTACCCAGGTTTAGTCAGGGTGTGAGTCCATTCGGGAGTTGTTGTCCGTGTATGCTCAGTTTGCTCAGTTGTTCTTTATTAAGTTGTGCGTTGTATGGAGTTCCTTCATGGGTCGTATCCAATGAAGGCACCCTGTTTGCTTGCCGTCTTGGGCAGGAGCTTCAGGAAGCCTTGGGTACTGGTTGAGCTTTAGCTCCTTTTTTCCCTCCACAGGATAATAGTTTTGTGAGAGCGGGATATACCGACTATGGAGGTTATGCTTGTGCGTGCGTAATTTGTTGTCGGCAGTAGGGGATCGTCACTCGCCATTGTTAGGGTTCTCCTTCGATAGCTGTTATCAGGAGTCACTCCAATTGGCAACTCTTAGGTTTAGGGGTTAGGTCGTGTCGATCACCAGTCTGTTTTTCTGACTCTACGTAAGTAGGATTTTTGGACCCCAGCTAGTCTAGAGACTTCAGAGATGATCCAGTTGGTTCAGGTCAGGATGAGAGTAGCCCAGTGCAGACAGATGTCTTATGCCGACCGTGATGGTCGCAGACTTGAGTTCGCAGTGGAAGATCATGTATTCCTAAGGATTTTTCCGATGAAAGACGTGTTGAGTTTTGGGAAGTTTATCCCAGGATTTTAGGTTCTTTTAAGATCCTTAAAGCGAGTTAGTTCCGTTGCCTTTAACTTGGCACTTCCGCCCAGATTATTGAGTATTCACCCCGTATTCCTTGTATCGATACTTTGCAATTACCTTCATGACTTTCTCACATGATTCAGAACCCGACCATTTAGCTTGGACGCGATCTTCCGTTCACCAGCAGCCAATTATGTTAATGGCTCGGCAGGTGAAGAAACTTCGGTCAAGGGTCTTGCCATCTGTGTAGGGTTTTCTTGGACGGAGCCGCATAGTGAGGTGATCACTTTGGAGACCGCGATCGAGATTTGAGAGTTTTGTAATCTTCTCATTGAAGGTACGCTTAGTGAGAATTTTAAATTCGGGGATGAATTTTTATAAGGGGGAGATTGTAACGCCTTAGATTTCGGTTAGTGTTCGTTTAGACGTTAATGCGGGTTTACTATAAAAAGTTTACCAATTCGGGTTCCTCACATTTTATAACATTTAATTAATAATTTATTATTATTTGTTATGAGCATGCACGCACGTGTGCACGTAAATGTGAGTTTTGTTTGTGCTAATTTTGATCTTAGCAACCTTGACACTTAACCTAATCCTTGTTTATTCCAATCCTTAACCTAAACCCTAGATATTTGTTGAATGAGAAGGAGATATTTGTTAGGGTTTTGTTTGTGTGATTGGTGGCATGGTGACTTGTGTGAAGGCATTAAATGGGAGTTAATGCTATGGTTGCACTCACCTCTCACCTCACCCTACACTCACCCCCTTCTCTCCTTATCATTCTCTCTCTCTCATTTCTTTATCTCTTTAGAATTATTTCTTCACCTCCTCATTCCTCAAACTGAACACTTAGCTTCTCTTAACCATTTCTTCACAAATCCATCACTAAACATCACAAATCTCATCAAAAATCACATATTTTTCCATCACTTGCCTCTTGGATGCCTTGGAGTGTGCAAAGCTTGGATCTTTGAGTTCTTTTGTGTAGGTAATGATTCCTTTCTGTTTTTTAAGTTATTTTTGTGTAGCTTAGCTTTAAAGTTTCTGTTTTTATCGCGTATCGTATCGTTTCGGGTAAATATCGTATTTTTAGTGTTGTTTTTGGGTCTCGGATGATCTGCTGTTAAAACAGGTACTTGTTGCAAAAATTGACTTGACAGTAATCTAGTGTAGAGACCTAGAACTTACCCTGAAAATACGAGCCCACTTCCTCCAACCCCGGCCGCAGATTTAATGGTTCTGGCCGCAATTTGTGGCCAGAGTAGGGAGTTAGGGTTTGGGTTTTTGTGTAGGGGTCTCTGGGGTTGTTTGTGATCTCATGGTACTTGCAATTTTTACAAATTACTGGTACAGAAAAATCTGGGACCACTTGTGTGTTTCTTGTGTTTCGTTTCACGTGATACGTTATCCGATACGATGCGTGTTCTGTGTTGCTGTTGCTCTGAGTTGGTTTCGTAGTGTCGCTATACGCGTTAGCTACAACACGAACCCTTTAGAATACGTATGTGTGTCGTGTTGGGCTGTGTAGATTGTATGTATTTTGAGTCTATACTTGTTTTGTTGTTTTAATTTTGCAGGTTCGCAGGCGGGGACTTCGGGCACTGCTACAAAGGGGAAATAGGCGGTAAACTTCACCTAGCTTGGAGCGTTGGTGAGTAGATTTAACATCTACAGGGGAATCGCCCGCATGGCGTTATGCGTCTGGGCTAGAGATGTTATTTCTGTCGCATATTTTATGTCATATTTAGAATTATGCATACACTCTACTGTTTAGTTAGCGTTGTGCTTGGACTAGTATCCTTAGGACACTACACTATTATTGACGATTCATGTTGCACGAGCACTGATTGTATGTTACACACACCGTCAATAATTGCCATGTCACGCACAACCCACTTATAGATATGATATTGCTTGGTTAGGGACATTGGGACATTGATTTATATTTCTTATCGCATATGACATATAGCATACCTGTAACAACCGAGTCCATTTTTACAAGTTTCTGTTTCCGTATGTGTGGTGTGTGGTATTCAGTTCATTATCCTAATTTTGTTTGTTGCTAGTTATAAATTTACCCCGACATATCATATTCTGCATATTACGATTTAAGTCATCTAAAATTAAATTAAAAATAATTGACATGACCTGCTCGACACCCCTAACCCTATGGTAGCGTCTTTGCATCGTGTTCTCGTCCCGTTCAATGAAACAGACGTGTTTGGACGGCTACACACACGTACGTGCGTCCGTACTTGGGGGTATGCTTTTTAATTATAAAATCTTTCATTTTAATTTTTGGAACTTACCAATAATTTTCGTTTTACGAATTCAAATTTGTGGACCCGACCCGGGCGCAATTCTGAAATATTTTGTATTTTCAACAAATCCTATTTTTAATTTTTTTTTAAAATTAGCCCAAGGGTTATATTTAGCCTAGCATCAGATTTCTTAACCAATGAAAGGATTTCTTTCGAAACAGGAAAATCTTTTATATTTTAAAATCTTTTAAACTTGTTTCCCTAACCAAAACATCTCCTTCAGCCAATCATCCTTCATTTAACCCCCTGGGCCCCACACGACAGTCTCCTCTCTCCTTTCCCCTTCTCTTTCTCTCTCTTCTCTCTCTCTCGCGGGCGCTAGAGGATGAGTTTCTTTCTCCTCTTCTTTCTCTCTCCTCTCGCTCTCTTCCTATCTCTCTCATCTCGCGACACTGTAGCGAATCCCGTCACTGCCCTCGAATCCCATCACCTCCCTTCACGTTTCCCCACTTCTTCTCTTTTAAAACCCCGCGACTCCTTCTCTTAAACCCATCGCAGAGAAACCTTAGCCGCCTCGTCTCCTCTCGCCGTTTCCCCAGCCGCCTCTGCCTCGTCGCCATCTCCATCTCTTCTTTTTCTTCTCAATCTCCTCCTCCCCGTCTTCATCTTCTTTCTCTTTTCTCTCCCCCCTGTACACACCCATAACCGAACCGGCAACCCTCAGCCCCTCGCGTCGCCGCCGACTCCCTCTCACCATCATCACCACCTCATTCCCTTCCTCTCCTCGACACCATCCCCTAACCCAGAACACCCTACCACGGTACAACCTTCTTCTTCTTTCTCTTCCTCTTCTTTTCACCTGAGATTTTGCTTATTTTTTAAAATAGTTTGGATCCTCTGTAGATCTTGCCGGAACTCCGTCGACGCCATCGACCCTGTGACCCCTCTGCAGATCAGGGTAAGCATCTTCCTCTCCTCTCACTCTTTCCATTCTTTTCTTTTCTCTTTCCATGCAACTTTTCTATGGTATTGAGATGTTTACTGTTTTTGGGTTCGCCGGAATCCGGCCGTGCCGGCGACAATTCCCGGCGATCCAGCGAGGAACCTTGACCCGTGTGACTCCACTGTTCGTCGTTTGGGTTCATTCCGTGAACCGTGCGCACGTCGCGAGATTTCCCCGCCGACGTGTAACGTTCCGTTTTCCGTTTCGCGACCCGTCGAGGCAAGTGAAACTTGCTACATGTTATTCTAAACTATTTATATGCTAAATTACTTATTTCCTGTTAAATCTCTAATTAGAATCGAAAGAAAAGGATTTCAAGTTAACCATATAGAGTTCCGTTACACATTTTATGATTCCGAACGTGAAACTTAATCTTGCATCCGATTATTTTACATCTAACAATCACCTGTACATGATAGATCACATTTTTTTATTGCTATGATACCATTTTTCTAGTTTAGCCTATCAGACATCCATGTGCAACTTTAACCGGTCTAATTACAACTGCATTCAATAAACAGATTATACATGTCGTCGCATCCATGGACCACTCAATGTTTATTAACCTGTTTTCAGCATTTCCATCTATCATACTGTATCCACATTATGCTGACACTGTCTGTTAAACACAATTGATGACTGTACAGCTAAATAAATAAGATCTGCTTAATTGCTTAACTTATTGCTTAGATCATGTTGTTGATAACCATGCTTGATTATTATAACCCTGATTTTGCTAGCTGTTTATGAGCACACACATGATATCTTTTACACCTTGACCTGACTCGCTACACACATATTGATTGACCCGACATGGTACCGTACACTACTTGACCTAACCTGATGTACCATGACTTGACCCGTTACTTGATCTCGTGTCTAATGCCAACAAACCTGACATGCAGTCCTCACGGACCGTTCCTGTTGTCTATCCAGACAAAGCTGCTCTTACCTGATCCTGTGTTGGCATTAGTTCTTGATTACTGAATACCTGACTTGAACACTTATAACTTGGGGTATGGGGAAATCAATGGTGGAACCTGACTTGTAACTCAACAGTTCGATACCTGTTCTGATCAGTCTTACGGGCTAGGCCAGACCCGGAGTGATGATGCTGACATCACTCGTCTGTACCTGCTACCTTTTACTGCCTAGCGGCACGTCTCGGTTTCAGCCCGAGAGTCTGTAGACCGTGGTCCGGGGCATGCACGGGATACTATTGAGTTACATCGATGATCCATCAAATTGATTTCAAAGACTTTAGAACAGAAAACCTGATAGAACAGTTTAGTTTACTCACTGCACACTACCCTGCACTGCCCTGATTTACATTACTGTTACACCTGCTTTTCATTCATGTTTATATTTGCATTGCCTGTTATCCTGTTTATATTTTATTACTTGATGACACGACGCGCTGACGTCTGGGTTTTGCATGGCCCAGATTCCGTACCTTTGCTGCAGTCCGAGCAGGAGCACTTCAGCCAGCAGGCTGAACTGTGAGGTGTTCCTAGTAGTTAGTTCTTTATTTCCCGCATTTAGTTCCTGATGTGAGCCCGCATTATGGGACATACATTCCAGTTATTTTGTATTGGATCTTTTGCTTCCGCACTTTTATTATTCATGACTCATATTATCTTGGCTTATGGACATATGTTTTAGATAGTTATATTTTGTTCTTGATATCTTTACAGCCGTAATGTGACTGTGGATGGATACTTCCTACCCACAGGTAGCATGGTTGGCTATGTCACGTGCCCAATTTAGCATACTCTGGGAAGCGGGGAGTGACATGGTTCTTTTGGTATCAGAGCCATAGGTTAGTCGGGTGATTCTTTTTGTAGTTGGGTATTGTACCCAATACACGAATCAGAATACCCGTGTTTAGGAAACATGTCCTGCCACCTTGCCGTTTTACCGTTCTTGAATCAAGTTCTTCCTGATTATATCTTTTACGATGTGCAAACTTCCTTTGCATATCGACTCGAAAACCTGATTCCTTGTTATCTCTAGGACTTAGGCGACTTGGGTGGAGTTATGTAATTGTAGCTATGATACCGCGGCATAGTTACAATGCGGTACTCTATTTAAGTAACTTGAAGTTCTAGCCTTGATCTATATTTTGAATCTGTTATCATGCTAATTTTGGGTGTTTTGATTTCAGGAATAAGGCAGACAAGAATCTGAAGACGTACCAAAGGCGTGTTGACGAAGCCGCCATGCTTGGAGTGATACAGGGAATGCTGGAGAATCAAAAGAGGCAGACCGTGTTGATCCAGCAGCAGGATGAATCGTTTCAGGAAGGTTTGCAGACCGTTCAGCAGTCCGTGAACAATGTTGGAGCTAAACCAGTTGATCGTGTGGGGACCGTAGCAGATTTCAGGCGTTTGGGTCCGTCTGTCTTTACTGGTTTGGAGGAGCCATTGCTAGCGGAGCAGTGGCTAGTTGACACGGAGAACATACTTATTGCGGCGCAGATCCCGAAAGATAAAAGGGTGGATGTGGTGCGTATTCAGTTAGTAGACTACGCCCGTGAATGGTGGCTTGTGGAAGAGACCCGCTTGCCCAAGCCGATCAAGTGGGCGGATTTTTCGAAGAGTTTCCTGGAGAAGTTCTTCCCGCGGACTGCACGGGAGGAAATAGAAGAGAAATTCATTAGTCTGAAGCAAAATGGTGCACCCGTAGACGTACATGCAGCAGAGTGGACACGGCTCAGTAGATTCGCTGGACCTTTAGTTGCCAACGATGCAGACAGGGCAAGGAGGTTCATGCACTGCTTGGATGTGGACTTCCAGAGGCAGATTGTCTCCCTGGGTTTGACCACTTTCTCATAGGTACTTACGGCAGCCCGAGAATAGCAGAGCCTATCGGGAAAGAATAGGAGTTCACAGCAGACAGCGGTTGCGTTAGGGAAGCCAAAATTTGTACCAAACCGAGCTCATGGACGCAGAGGTATTCCCGTGGATCGTCGTGGCGTAACACCGATGAAGAAGCCGGTTGTCGTTGATCGAAGGAGGAGCGTGATTTGTGACTACTGCCATTTACCGGGACACGTGCAAAAGGAGTGTCGAAGGAGGCAGGGACTCTGTTTAGTTTGTGGAGCGGCAGATCACACCGTCAGCGCTTGTCCGTCGAAGCTTCGTACGAGGGATGATATTCAGAAGGCTCCACAGAGACCATTTCAGGGACAGAAGCAGCTGACTCAAGGACCTAATCAGGCTCGAGCTTTTACCTTGACGGCTGAGGAAGCTAAGGCGTCAGGAGAAGTTGTTTCAGGTATTCTACTCGTTCATGGTTTTTCCGCATTAGCGTTATTTGATTCTGGTGCATCCCATTGTTTTATGTCGTCCAAGTTTATAGCTACACACTCGATTACTTGCACGACCCTGTCAAGTTTCTGGGACATACTGTTAGTGTATATGCCCTAGAGGCCATTACTGTATCATACTAGTTTGTATATTACATGATGGAAGCTTGGGATATTCACAGTTGTATATGCAATCTTGCTCGAAATGGTAGTATGCTACTTGGTTTGTCTCTGCTTTAATATGTGCATGTGTTTCTTTTAGCATATCGCTGATATACATATTAGTAGAGCCCTTAGGATCTTTTCTTGATTACCAGCGTTGTGATGGCGCTCACACTCGTGGGGGCTGGGAAATCCATAAGCACCTCCTTATACAGGTCCCTGGTCGTTGGACTATCGAGACAGGGCATCGATACTTCGGAGTAGACTAGCGTATGCACTTCTCATCCCAGTATGGGAGACGGTCTGTCCCACAGCCGTCAGTGCGTCGTACTTGAGATAGTATACGGGTGCTCGTTAGGTTACGAGTACACTGGACAGGACTCGTCGGGAACTGTTGGTTGGTATTATACCTATCGTCAGTTATCAGTTCCCAGGTGACATGAGTACAGCTTAGTCCGCTGACTTGACACTGTCACTTCGCCTCAAGTGTGTTCCCACTGCACTTTGATTACTACCCTACCATGGCTCAAAGGAGTCGTGCAAATAGGTAGTTTTTGGGTGCAGTCCCGAAGCACTTGGAGGCAGTGACGGTTAGACAGGATTCGTCTCTCCCGGTATTGGGGGTTGACATCGCGCTGTATCCAGGAGAGCCATTACACAAGTAGTCCCTGGCCAGGGCAAGCGAGATATACTGGTAGGTTTCCAGTGTTATCTCAGGGTGTTCTGGGCTACACTCCGACACGACTTGTACCGCTATTAGGGGACTGACGTTCACCGCCCCCCTAGGCCCGCCATGCGATGTATCAGACGAACAGACCGGACTGTACGGAGACTGTCACATATAGGCTCAGTAGGAGTTCAGATGGGGTTCACCTCGTCAGTCTTCTTATCGGCATCTACTTGGGGACCATTACATACAGCTAGTGCCGCTTGCGGTCTGTGGTTAAACCCACTGCCAGCGTAGTGTCCAGTTTTTAGAGTCCCACACAGAGAGCTATTCGCCTTTAGGCAAAATGAGTAGAGGTCCCATGGTTTTACGACAGGGTTCGTTCACATCCGCGCACTTGTGCACGTTTTTTGTCTGGACAGCTTATACTAGCGGGCTTTGGTTTAAGCCAGATCCTAGTATATGATTTGGGATTGGTTTTATCTCTTTGTATTCGTGTTCCCCGGATCACGAATACGGGTGCGTATGCACAGTTGCTTGAGACAGAGGGAGAGGACTTTGATTAGGGTTAATGACCATTGTCATTTTATTAACCCTAATGCTTATGTGTGTATTATGGTTAATTGATATTAGTTTAATATAATTGTGCATGGTTATGGTTGTTGACCATTTGACTATCTTGACTTGTTGACCTTAGTTGACATGTTGACCATCATCATTCCATATAAACGATGCTCTTTGATCCTTGCAATTAGCATTAAATATGAAATGATAATGGTCATGTCTTGATTAACCATGACAATTATCTAGCTGATTATCAATTTATAATAATTCACACATATATGTGAGAATGGTTGTTTATTCTCTCATTCTATCATTTACTTTCTCTCTCTTGTTCTTCCTCTCCCTCAAGCTCTCCCCTCTCATGTGTTGAGAAACACTTGAGCTTGAGAAAAACCTCTTCTTGATAATCTCTACTCTCATTTAGGGTTCTAGGATTAGCACTTCAAGCACCCTAGTTACTTCTACCTTGGAGTTGAAGCCAAAGGTTGAGGCTTTCGGGTGGATCCTTCTTCGATGTGAGAAGACGACAAAGGTGATCTCTTTCTACTACTCCAAGGAGCAAGGAGAGAAGAACATAAAGCCCTAGGTATAACCATTCTAACCTTTAGCTAGTTCTAGTTAGCTTTAGCTTGTTTTTGTTTAGCAAAGATCCTTCTTTGTCTAGTCCATGTTGCCTAAAGTGATAAAAATCCGATTTTTATTCCGTTTTCTGCCTCCCCGTAAGCACTGGGGTGGGCAACGTGGACTTACACATACACACTGGGAATGGGAAAATCATATCTAGTAGGGAATGTAAAGATTGTACTGTTGTTGTTTGCGGATGGGAGTTTTTTTGCAGATTTCTTGGTGATCGATACGGGCAGCTACGAAGTCGTCTTGGGAATGAATTTTCTTGGCACTTTCCATGCTCACATTGATTGTGGGGCAAAGAAAGTAATTTTCCAGATTCCCGGACATCCCGAGTTTACCTTCGCTGGAGGAAGCAGTTCTGTCAGGCCAGTCGAGTTTAGGGCTAGGCCGACAACTAGTATTCTTGCATCAATGGAGGTTGATAAAAGTGATGAGCCAGCTGTTGTTCATGATTTTATGGACGTGTTTGAAGATATATCGGGATTACCGCCGAAGCGAGAGGTGGAGTTCGCAATTAAACTTATTCCTGGTGCAGCGCCAGTATCTAAAGCGTATTATCCAATGGCACCAGTGGAGTTGGAAGAAGTCAAGAAACATGTTGCTGAATTGCTTGAGATGGGTTGGATTCGAAGCAGTAACTCGCTTTGGGGAGCTCCAGTTCTTCTAGTTAAGATGAAAGATGGCACGAGAAGGATGCGCATCGACTATCGAGAATTAAACCGGGTGACTATTAAGAACAAGTACCCGATCCCTCGCATTGGCGAACTTTTTGAGCAGCTTAGTGGGGTGAGGGTATTCTCGAAGCTAGATTTGCGATCCGGGTATCATCAGGTCCGAGTGAAAGCAGAAGATGTTTGCAAGACGGCGTTCCGAACTCAGTATGGACATTACGAGTACTTAGTGATGCCCTTCGGAGTAACGAATGCACCGGCGATATTCATGGACTTGATGAACCGAATCTTTTCACCATTCTTGGACCAGTTTATTGTGGTGTTCATCGACGATATTCTGGTTTACTCGAAGAGTATGGAAGAGCATGCTGAACATCTGAAGGTCGCATTGCAGACGCTGAGACAAGAGAAGCTATATGCGAAGATGAGCAAGTGAGAGTTTTGGCTGGAGGAAGTAAAGTTTTTAGGGCATGTTGTGTCTGGCGATGGAATCGCCGTCGATCCCGAAAAGATTGTAGCAGTTCGTGATTGGCCGATTCCAAAGAATGTTGCGGAGATAAGAAGTTTTCTTGGACTTGCCGGATATTACAAAAGATTTGTGGAGAACTTTGCTCGTCTGGCGAAGCCGTTGACCAAGCTTACGCGCAAAGAGGTACCTTTTGTGTGGACGGATAGATGTGCGTCAGCTTTTGAGACGTTGAATCGGAAATTGATAACCGCCCCTATTCTGACCGTGCCAGACAATTCCGGAGGATTGGTGATTCACAGCGACGCATCTGGGAAAGGATTAGGATGCGTTTTGATGCAGCATGGGAAGGTTATAGCGTACGTATCAAGACAGTTGAAGACCCATGAGAAGAATTACCCAACTCACGACTTGGAGCTTGCGGCTGTGATTTTCGCTTTGAAGGTTTGGAGACACTACCTTTTGGGCGAAAGGGTCGAAGTTTTCACGGATCATAAGAGTTTGAAGTATGTGTTCACGCAGAAGGAGCTTAATATGAGGCAACGCAGATGGTTGGAACTGATGGCTGACTATGATCTTGATCTTAAGTACCATCCGGGGAAAGTTAATGTCGTGCCGGATGCGCTCAGTCGGTTACCAGCAATTCATATGTTGACTGCACAGAAGGATCTCATTGAAGACTTTCGAAGATTTGATTTGGAGGTTGTGTTACCGCATTCTTCGGGAAAGTTGATGCAGCTGCAGGTACATTCATCGCTGATCGAGAATATTAACGCAGCGCAATCGCAGGATCCTAGATTGCAAAAGTTTCGAGAACAGGTTGAAGCCGGACTGCGAACAGATTTACTGATACATGAAGATGGTTCGTTGAGATATGGTAGCCGTTTGTGTGTGCCAAAGGGAGATATTCGCGAAGAGCTTATGAAGGAGGCACACAGTTCAGCTTATTCCGTACATCCTGGAGGCAAGAAGATGTACCGAGACTTACGACAGCAATTATGGTGGGAAGGTATGAAACGGGAGATCGCTCGCTTTGTGGCAAAGTGCTTGGTGTGTCAGCAAGTTAAGGCTGAACATCAAAGGGTTGCTGGTTTATTGCAACCACTTCCGATTCCTCAGTGGAAGTGGGAACATATAACCATGGATATCGTGACAGCTCTACCGCGGAGTCCAAAAGGCAACAATGCAGTATGGATGATTGTTGATCGTTTGACCAAGGCAGCTCATTTTATTCCTTTTCGGGTTGGTCTATCAATAGAAACTTTGGCGGAGCGGTACATGCAGGAGATTGTAAGATTGCATGAAGTACCGGTGAGCATCGTGTCCGATCGGGACACTCGGTTCTTATCACACTTCGGGTGATTTGGTATTCTTGAAGATATCACCGACTAGAGGGGTGATTCGTTTTGGAAGTCGAGGAAAGCTTAGTCCTCGATTCGTTGGACCCTTGAGGTCGTGGAGCGTGTTGGTGAGGTAGCGTATCATTTGGCGTTACCGCAGTCCTTGGCGAATGTTCACGATGTGTTTCACGTATCTCAACTCCGTAGGTATGTTCGAGATGAAACACACGTATTGGATCATTCGGAGCTAACAGTATGAGAAGACTTGACTTTTGATGAGCGACCGATTGGAATCGTGGATCGAAGGGAAAAGGTTCTTAAGAACAAGGTAATCCCTCTTGTGCTTGTTTCTTGGGGCAATCACTCGCATGGAGAGTCCACTTGGGAACGAGAAGATAAAATCCGGCAGAAGTTTCCTCACCTTTTCTTGTAGTTATCTATCTTTGTATTCTTGGAATTTCGAGGACGAAATTCTTTTTGTAGTTGGGGATAATGTAACACCCGAGCCCAATGCTACTATTTTCAGTTACTGTTTGAGCATACTGTGGTACTCATTTCATTTAACTTGCTTGTTTGTTGCTTACTGTAAAATTTACCCGGCAAAGTCATTTCTACATATAACAAATTTTGGCATCTAAAATAAAATTGAAAATATTCATCTTGGCCTACTTGACACCCCTAGCCTCGTGGTAGCGTCTGTGCATTGTGTTCTCGTCCCGTTCAGTGAAATGGGCGAGTTTGGATGGCTACGTGCACGTACGTGTGTCCATTTTGGGGGTATGCTTTTTAATCATAAAACACTTAATTTTAAAATTTGGATCCCGCTTAAAATCCTATTATTTCAATTTCAAATTTTTGGACTCGACCCGGGCGCGATTTGGAAATGTTTTATTTGGCGCCAAAATCCCAAATTTTAATATTATTAAAACCATCGCATATATTTTTCTAACTAACCCGATATCTTACTGTTCATTACCTATCTTTTAAATCTTTAAATTAACCATATAATATTTTTACAATCTTTTATATCCTTCTCAATTTATTCTCTCAGCCAATCGCAACCTCCCCTTTAACCCCGTGGGCCCCACTTCTCTCTCTCTCGCACTCTCTCTATCTCTCCACTTTTTCTCTCTCTCTCTCCCTCGTATATTCTCTCGTACTTCTCTTTATCATTCTTTCTCTTCTTGCATCATGGCTCGTTTCTTATTTTTTTAACTGTTATTTTGTTGCCGGAATTCCGTCGTGCCGGTGACGCTTCTCGAGGTTCCAGCGAGGTACCCCGACCCGTGTGGTTCCTTTGTTCGTCGTTTGAGTTCATTCCGTGAACCGTGCGCTGTCGCGAGTTTTCCCCGCCGACGGTTAACGTTCCGTTTTCCCGATTCGCGACCCATCAAGGCAAGTTAATCTTGCTACATGCTATATAATTCATTTTATACCTATTTAAATAAATACCATACCTATAGTTTAAATCTAGTGCCCCATGTTTAATTTTATAATGTTTCGATGTTCCGTTTGCATCCGTTTATATCATATTAAATCTAGATCATGAAAACTTATCTTGTGACATACTAGATTACATTATACTGCATCCATATCAATTAAAATATACATCGTCGTAATATTTCATATTATTATCTTTAATTAGTTTATAATCTGCATTTTATGATATTATATATTTAAAATATTATAGTTTACATATGAAACGTCGTTGAAAAAGCGGATACGACAAATCTGAAATTTACTGTACACCTTACCGTATAAAATTCATTATAAATCATAGAAAAATCATTAGTATACGTTCTTTAGTTCGTTACGAAGCTAACTCAGAATACTATAACTCTATGAAATATTTACTTGCAAAATAAATTGTTTAAATAACGTAAAATGCAAATGAAAATGTCTCCAAACTGCTGTCCAGGGAAATTCCAGCAGCAAACTTTCAACTTCGAATGTTCATAACTTTTTGTAGGGACAACCTGAGATGCTTATACTTATAAAACTGAAAACCTTATTGAATTATCTTTGTTTTGGTATAAGACACGTTCCTTTTGGAGAACGTTTGTTATTTTTAAGCTTTTTTACAAATTAGGGTGACGCTGAATTTCTGAACGGAACTTTCTTGTGCATGGTTAATCAATACCACTTTTATAGTTATTAATCGTTTTGAATATGCTATCCATATTAATATTATTATATCAATATTTATATCACATATTGATTAGTTGTACATCCCACATTACCATTTTATAGTTTTATAACTTTTCGGATACCCGTTTGCATCCATCACATTTAAGATACATATAATTGCATCCATAGATCACATTACTACATAATAATGTGATATTAACACTCCATGTTTAATAAATTGCATCCTAATTAATATTGGAACTATAAATGTAACCCTAATCGACAACTGTGCATCCATATCCTTGAAATTATATCTATTTGTATATCATATTACATGTTCCAGTTTGTTGTTCTGACAGTACTCATGCTTGTTTATTTATACACATGCTTATGTTAGTTTGATTATGAGCACCCACATGGCATCTTATGCTTCCTGACATGACCTGTTACATTTCCTACTATACCTGACATGGTACCGTGTACTGTTGACTTGACCTGATGTACCATGACTTGATCCGTTACCTGATCTCGTGCCTAATGCCAACAAACCCGACATGTAGTCCTCATGGACCATTCCTGTTGTTTATCCAGAAAAAACCTGCTGTTACCTGATCCTGTGTTGGCATTAGTCCTTGATTACTGAATACCTGACTTGACATACACAACTTGGGGGTATGGGGAAATCAAAAGTGTAAACTAAAGTGTAACTTAAAAGGGTATTGCTTGATCCGTGGTCCCGGGGGGTAACGGGACAGAGCCATTCGTGACTTTTACATTTTCCTGATCCGTGGTCCCGGGGGGTAACGGGACAGAACCACTATTGGTTCACATATTCCTGATCCGTGGTCCCGGGGGGTAACGGGACATATCCTTTGAGTTACATGGAGGATTATTCAAATTGATTTCAAAGACTTTAGAATAGAAAACCTGATAGAACAGTTTAGTTACCCACTGCACACTACCCTGCACTGCTTGTTTCACATTATTGCTACTCTCATTTTATTCATGTTTATTTTGCATTGCCTGTTACACTGTTCATATTATATTACTTGATGACATGACGCGCTGACGTCTGGGTTTTGCATGGCCCAGATTCCGTACCGCTGTTGCAGTCCGAGCAGGAGTACTTCAGCCAGCAGGCTGAGCTGTGAGTTCAGTAGTAGTTAGTTTTATTTCCTGCATTTATTTCCTGACGTGAGCCCGCATTATGGGACACACTTTTCAGTTATTTGTATTGGATCATTTGCTTCCGCATTTATTTATTATTGACTCCTGTTATTCTGGATTATGGACATGTTCTAGATAGTTAGTTTACTTTCCTGTTCTTGATATCTCTACAGCCGTAATGTGACTGTGGATGGATACTTCCTACCCACAGGTAGCATGGTTGGTTATGTCACGTGCCCAATCTAGCGTACTCTGGGAAGCGGGGCGTGACATGGTTCTTTTGGTATCAGAGCCATAGGATAGTCGGGTTGATTCTTTTGTAGTTGGGTATTGTACCCAATACACGAATCAGAATACCCGTGTTTAGGAAACATGTCCTGCCACCTTGACCGTTTTACCATTCTTGAATCACATTCTTCCTGATTATATCTTTTACGATGTGCAAACTTCCTTTGCATATCGATTCGAAAACCTGATTCCTTGTTATCTCTAGGACTTAGGCGACTTGGATGTAGTTATGTAATTGTGGCTATGATACCGCGACATAGTTACAATGCAGTACTCTATTTAAGTATCTTGGAGTTCTAGCCTTGATCTATATTCAGAATCTATCATCATGCTAATGTTGGGTATTTTGAGTTCAGGATTATGGCCGGTAAGAAATTGAAGACATACCAGAGGCGTGTGGACGAAGCCGCCATGCTTGGAGTGATAAGAGGAATGCTGGAGAATTAAAGAAACAGACCGAGCTGATCCAGCAGCAAGCGGACTCATTTCGGGAAGGTTTGCAGATCGTTCAGCAGTCTGTGAACAATGTTGGAGGTAGACCAGTTGACCGAGTAGGGACCGTAGCAGATTTCAGGCGGTTGGGTCCGTCTACATTTACTGGTTTAAAGGAGTCGTTGCCAGTGGAGCAGTGGCTAGTTGACACAGAGAATTTGCTTATTTCGGCACAGATTCCAGATGAGAAAGAGTTGATGTGGTACGCATTCAGTTAGTGGATTACGCCCGAGAATGGTGGCTTGTAAAAGAGAACCGTTTGCCCAAGCCGATCAAGTGGGCGGATTTTTCGAAGAGTCTCCTGGAGAAGTTCTTCCCGCGGACTGCACGGGAGGAAATGGAAGTGAAGTTCATCGGACTAAAGCAGAAGGGAGCACCCGTAGATGTGCATGCAGCAGAATGGACGAGACTCAGTAGTTTCGCCGGACCTTTAGTTGCCAACGATGCAGACAGGGCACGGAGGTTCATGCGCAGTCTGGACGTGGACATCTAGAGGCAGATTGTTTCCCTGGGTTTGACCACTTTCTCACAAGTACTTGCGGCAGCCGAAAGCAGCAGAGTTTATCTGGGATGAAGGGGAGTTTTTCTGTCGGGCCAGTCGAGTTTAGGGCTAGGTCGACAAATAATATTCTTGCATCAATGGAAGTGATGAAAGTAAAGAGCCGGCTGTTGTTCGTGATTCTATGGACGTGTTTGAAGATATATCGGGTTTACCGCCGAGGAGAGACATGGAGTTCGCAATTGATCTTATTCCTAGTGCAGCGCCAGTATCTAAAGCGTATTATCCAATGGCGCCAGTAGAGTTGGAAGAAGTAAAGAAACAGGTTGCTGAATTGCTTGAAAAGGGTTGGATTCAAAGCAGTAACTCGCCTTGGGGAGCTCCAGTTCTTCTAGTAAAGAAGAATGATGGCACAAGAAGGATGTGCATCGACTATCGAGAATTAAACCGGGTGACTATTAAGAACAAGTACCATATCCCTCGCATTGGAGAACTTTTTGAGCAGCTTAGTAGCGCGAGGGTATTCTTGAAGCTGGATTTACGATCCGGATATCATCAGGTCCGAGTAAAAACAGAAGATATTTTCAAGACGGCGTTCCGAACTCGGTATGGACATTATGAGTACTTAGTGATGCCCTTCGGAGTAACGAGTGCGCCGGCAGTATTCATGGACTTGAGGAACCGAATCTTTTCACCGTTCTTGGATCAGTTCATTGTGGTATTCATTGACGATATTCTGGTTTACTCGAAGAGTTTTGAAGAGCATGCTGAGCATTTGAAGATCGCACTGCAGACGTTAAGACAGGCGAAATTGTATGCGAAAATGAGTAAGTGCGAGTTTTAGCTGGAGGAAGTAAGGTTTTTGGGGCATGTTGTGTCTGGTGATGGCATTGCCGTCGATCCAGAAAAGATTGCAGCAGTTCGAGATTGGCCTATTCCAAAGAATGTTGCTGAGATAAGAAGTTTCCTTGGATTAGCCGGATACTACAGGAGATTTGTGGAGAAGTTTGCTCGTCTGGCAGAGCCGTTGACCAAGCTTACGCGCAAGGAGGTACCTTTTGTATGGGCGGATAAGTGTGCGTTAGATTTCGAGACGTTGAAGCAGAAGTTGATAACCGCCCCTATTCTGTCCGTGCCAGACAATTCCGGAGGATTGGTGATTCACAGCGACGCATCTGGGAAAGGATTGGGATGTGTTTTGATGCAGCATGGGAAGGTTGTAGCATACGCATCGAGACAGTTGAAGACCCATGAGAAGAATTATCCAACTCATGACTTGGAGCTTGCGGCTGTGATTCTCGCTTTGAAGATTTGGAGACACTACCTTTTGGGCGAAAGAGTCAAAGTTTTTACAGATCATAAGAGCTTGAAGTATGTGTTTACACAGAAGGAGCTTAACATGAGGCAGCGTAGATGGTTGGAGCTGATGGCTGACTACGATCTTGACCTTAAGTACCATCCGGGGAAGGTTAATGTTGTGCCAGGATGCGCTTAGTCGGTTACCAATAATTCAGGTGTTAACTACGCAGAAGGAGATCGTCGCAGATTTTTGAAGATTTGACTTGGAGGTTGTGCTACCACATTATACGGGACAGTTGTTGCAGCTGCAAGTACATTCATCATTGATCGAGAATATTAAAGCAGCTCAATCGCAGGATCCTAGACTGCAAAAGTTTCGAGAGCAGGTTGAAGCCGGGCTACGAACAGATTTATTAATCCCCGAAGATGGTTCGTTGAGGTTTGGTACCCGTTTGTGTGTGCCAAAGGGAGATATTCGTGAAGAGCTTATGAAAGAGGCACACAGTTCAGCTTATTCTGTACATCCAGGAGGCACAAAGAAGTACCGAGATATTCGACAGCATTTCTGGTGGGAGGGCATGAAGCGGGAGATTGCTCAGCAAGTTAAGGCTGAACATCAAAGGGTTGCTGGTTTATTGCAACCACTTCCGATTCCTCAGTGGAAGTGGGAACATATAACCATGGATTTCGTGACGGCTTTACCGCGGAGTCCAAAAGGCAACAATGCAGTATGGGTAATTGTTGACCGATTGACTAAGGCAGCTCACTTTATTCCTTTTCGGGTTGGTCAATCAACAGAGACTTTGGCAGAGCGGTACATGCAGGAGATTGTAAGATTGCATGGAGTACCGGTGAGCATCGTGTCCGATCGGGACACTCGGTTCTTATCACACTTCTGGAGGAGTTTACAGGAAAGTTTGGGGACTCGATTGAAGTTTAGCACAGCTTATCATCCTCAAACTGATGGTCAGTCGGAGAGAACGATCCAAACCCTTGAGGATACGTTGAGAGCATGCAGGTTGGACTTCAAGGGGTCTTGGGAGGGTCATCTACTTTTGGTGGAGTTGTCTTACAACAACAGTTTTCAGGCAACTATTCAGATGGCTCCATTTGAAGTTTTGCATGGTCGTAAAGGCCGTTCACCTGTTTGTTGGGACGATGTCGGTGAACGAAGATTATTGGGACCAGATTTGGTTGTGCAGACAGTTGAGAAGGTTAACCCTATCAGAAATCATATGAAGGCAGCACATGACCGACAGCAGAGTTGGGCAAATACGTCAAGAAGTCCTCTAGAGTTCACCGTGGGTGATTTTGTATTCTTGAAGATATCACCGACTAGAGGGGTGATTCGTTTTGGAAGTCGAGGAAAGCTTAGTCCTCGATTCGTTGGACCCTTGAGATCGTGGAGCGTGTTGGTGAGGTAGCATATCGTTTGGCGTTACCGCAGTCCTTGGCGAATGTGCACGATGTGTTTCACGTATCTCAACTCCGTAGGTATGTTCGAGATGAAACACACGTATTGGATCATTCGGAGCTAACAGTATGAGAAGACTTGACTTTTGATGAGCGACCGACTGGAATCGTGGATCGAAGGGAAAAGGTTCTTAAGAACAAGGTAATCCCTCTTGTGCTTGTTTCTTGGGGTAATCACTCGCATGGAGAGTCCACTTGGGAACGAGAAGATAAAATCCGGCAGAAGTTTCCTCACATTTTCTTGTAGTTATCTATCTTTGTATTCTTGGAATTTCGAGGACGAAATTCTTTTTGTAGTTGGGGATAATGTAACACCCGAGCCTAATGCTACTATTTTTAGTTACTGTTTGAGCATAATGTGGTACTCATTTCATTTAACTTGCTTGTTTGTTGCTTACTGTAAAATTTACCCGGCAAAGTCATTTCTACATATAACAAATTTTGGCATCTAAAATAAAATTGAAAATATTCATCTTGGCCTACTTGACACCCCTAGCCTCGTGGTAGCGTCCGTGTATTGTGTTCTCGTCCCGTTCAGTGAAACGGGCGAGTTTGGATGGCTACGTGCACGTACGTGTGTCCGTTTTGGGGGTATGCTTTTTAGGCATAAAACACTTAATTTTAAAATTTGGATCCCGCTTAAAATCCTATTATTTCAATTTCAAATTTTTGGACTCGACCCGGGCGCGATTTGGAAATATTTTATTTGGCGCCAAAATCCCAAATTTTAATATTATTAAAACCATCGCATATATTTTTCTAACTAACATGATATCTTACTGTTCATTACCTATCTTTTAAATCTTTAAATTAACCATATAATATTTTTACAATCTTTTATATCCTTCTCAATTTATTCTCTCAGCCAATCGCAACCTCCCCTTTAACCCCGTGGGCCCCACTTCTCTCTCTCTCGCTCTCTCTCTATCTCTCCACTTTTTCTCTCTCTCTCTCTCTCTCCCTCGTATATTCTCTTGTACTTCTCTTTATCATTCTTTCTCTTCTTGCATTATGTCTTGTTTCTTATTTTTTTAACTGTTATTTTATTGCCGGAATTCCGTCGTGCCGGTGACGCTTCTCGACGTTCTAGCGAGGTACCCCGACCCGTGTGGTTCCTTTGTTCGTCGTTTGGGTTCATTCCGTGAACCGTGCGCCGTCGCGAGTTTTCCCCGCCGACGGTTAACGTTCCGTTTTCCCGATTCGCGACCCATCGAGGCAAGTTAATCTTGCTACATGCTATATAATTCATTTTATACCTATTTAAATAAATACCATACCTATAGTTTAAATCTAGTGCCCCATGTTTAATTTTATAACGTTTCGATGTTCCGTTTGCATCCGTTTATATCATATTAAATCTAGATCATGAAAACTTATCTTGTGACATACTAGATTACATTATACTGCATCCATATCAATTAAAATATACATCGTCTTAATATTTCTTATTATTATCTTTAATTAGTTTATAATCTGTATTTTATGATATTATATATTTAAAATATTATAGTTTACACATGAAACGTCGTTGAAAAAGCGGATACGACAAATCTGAAATTTACTGTACACCTTACCGTATAAAATTCATTATAAATCATAGAAAAATCATTAGTATACGTTCTTTAGTTCGTTACGAATCTAACTCAGAATAATATAACTCTATGAAATATTTACTTGCAAAATAAATTGTTTAAATAACGTAAAATGCAAATGAAAATGTCTCCAAACTGCTGTCCAGGGAAATTCCAGCAGCAAACTTTCAACTTCGAATGTTCATAACTTTTTGTAGGGACAACCTGAGATGCTTATACTTATAAAACTGAAAACCTTATTGAATTATCTTTGTTTTGGTATAAGACACGTCCCTTTTGGAGAACGTTTGTTATTTTTAAAATTTTTTACAAATTAGGGTGACGCTGAATTTCTGAACTGAACTTTCTTGTGCATGGTTAATCAATACCACTTTTATAGTTATTAATCGCTTTGAATATGCTATCCATATTAATATTATTATATCAATATTTATATCACATATTGCTTAGTTGTACATCCCACATTACCATTTTATAGTTTTATAACTTTTCGGATACCCGTTTGCATCCATCGCATTTAAGATACATATAATTGCATCCATAGATCACATTACTACATAATAATGTGATATTAACACTCCATGTTTAATAAATTGCATCCTAATTAATATTGGAACTATAAATGTAACCCTAATCGATAACTGTGCATCCATATCCTTGAAATTATATCTATTTGCATATCATATTACATGTTCCAGTTTGTTGTTCTGACAGTACTCATGCTTGTTTATTTATACACATGCTTATGTTAGTTTGATTATGAGCACCCACATGGCATCTTGTGCTTCCTGACATGACCTGTTACACTTCCTACTATACCTGACATGGTACCGTGTACTGTTGACTTGACCTGATGTACCATGACTCGACCCGTTACCTGATCTCGTGCCTAATGCCAACAAACCTGACATGTAGTCCTCATGGACCATTCCTGTTGTCTATCCAGACAAAACCTGCTGTTACCTGATCCTGTGTTGGCATTAGTCCTTGATTACTGAATACCTGACTTGACATACACAACTTGGGGGTATGGGGAAATCAAAAGTGTAAACTAAAGTGTAACTTAAAAGGGTATTGCTTGATCCGTGGTCCCGGGGGGTAACGGGACAGAGCCATTCGTGACTCTTACCTTTTCCTGATCCGTGGTCCCGGGGGGTAACGGGACAGAACCACTATTGGTTCACATATTCCTGATCCGTGGTCCCGGGGGGTAACGGGACATATCCTTTGAGTTACATGGAGGATTACTCAAATTGATTTCAAAGACTTTAGAATAGAAAACCTGATAGAACAGTTTAGTTACCCACTGCACACTACCCTGCACTGCTTGTTTCACATTATTGCTACTCTCGTTTTATTCATGTTTATTTTGCATTGCCTGTTACACTGTTCATATTATATTACTTGATGACATGACGCGCTGACGTCTGGGTTTTGCATGGCCCAGATTCCGTACCGCTGTTGCAGTCCGAGCAGGAGTACTTCAGCCAGCAGGCTGAGCTGTGAGTTCAGTAGTAGTTAGTTTTATTTCCTGCATTTATTTCCTGACGTGAGCCCGCATTATGGGACACACTTTTCAGTTATTTGTATTGGATCATTTGCTTCCGCATTTATTTATTATTGACTCCTGTTATTCTGGATTATGGACATGTTCTAGATAGTTAGTTTACTTTCCTGTTCTTGATATCTCTACAGCCGTAATGTGACTGTGGATGGATACTTCCTACCCACAGGTAGCATGGTTGGCTATGTCACGTGCGCAAGATTGGGCACGTGACATAGCCAACCATGCTACCTATGGGTAGGAAGTATCCATCCACAGTCACATTACGGCTGTAGAGATATCAAGAACAAGATAAAACTATCTATCTAGAACATGTCCACAATTGTTCATATCAGATTTTTGCATTTTCATACCGCCCAATTTTTGTCACATTGCATATCGGTAGATACTCTTGAGCCGTGTTTGCTAGTCAATTGCAGGATACAGGTTCTCGGTTCTAAAACGGTGAAATTCATGGAAAACACAACAAAATCCAGGTTCCTGCCAACCACTGAGAAAACACGGTCTCCGCTCGTCATCCGTATGTTGCCAGATACCAGTTTAGGAAGACAAAATGTCAAATCAATGTCACCTTCATGCACAAGGCTCAATGGTAGCACAAAATCCAAGAGATCTACGCGGAGCTCGAGGCAATCATGACAAAATCTTGACAAAAAGTCCACCTTTCCCTCAACAGAAATTCTGGAAAAATCGGGGATCCAAATTGAGAAAATACATATGCCAAAATAATGTACACAGAAAAACAGGAAAACCCAAAAAAGAAGATGGCCCAATTCTTCCAATGGGCCGCGGATCCGCGGCCAAAGAGGGGTCCAGTCCGCGGATCCGCGGCCATTCTGGCGCCAAACACAGAGAGTTTTTTTGGGGTATTTTGGTAATTGCATGTGTGGTCTGGTGGTTGCCCTAGGTTTCCATTCTCCAGCCTATAAATAGCCCAGAAGTTTGAGAAGGAAAGGGTCCAATTCTTGTATTTCTTTTTGCTAGGTTTTAGTTTACATGTTCTTCTTCTTCTCATCTCTTCTCCATTAAACTTGTAAGTGAGCTTTGTGAGTGAGGAATGGTGAATAAAGAAGATCATTTTATTATCATGCTTGTCTTACTTTTGTTATAATTGTTGTAACTTTAAATTCGTTAAGTAGTTGTTGTTATTTCCTTGTTGTTTCTTTCTTCTTTCTTTTTCTTTATCCTTACATACGACAATGATACTTACGCTTGATCCTCGCCAAGGTGAGGTCGCAAATAGTTAGTCGTATTCTTCTAGTCTCCTTCTTTCTATCTTCCTCTTTTGTTTGTTTTATTTTTCCGTATTATGAAGTGTGAGTAGTTCTATACTTGTTAGGGTTAGGATTAGGGAAGTTTGAGTTAGGAGTCTCCACATCTTTCGTTGCCCCACTTAATATCGGTGTTACGGTAATCGGCAACAACGGGGATTAGCACGACTAGGAAGGAACTTGCGAGTATAAGCTAGGCTTTCCAACGCATAGTCCTTCCTTTTGGTGCTTGTCCGTCCGTTCTTGGCTCTTATCCATAACCTTCGGTTAATTCAACCACAACCGGTCTCACTACGGAATCACCGCTATCATGTAGGATAGGGTGCCACCGCGGAACCGCGGCCCCTTGGTTGGTTCAGTGTGCCAAATTCTTTCTGTAAGTCCCTCTGCCTCTCTCCACTCCTCTGAGCTCCACTGAATTGTGTTTTCTGCAGCCTTCTTTGCGCAAATTCTTCTCCCCCTTCCAATAAACTGTTCTTGTGCAGGATTCTTTGCGCCGCAAATAAAAATTGTTTGCAGTTGATTTGTTACTGTTTTGCATTCTTTAATACGGACTTAAGGGGCTTGAAACCAATCCAGATTGGGTGGGGATTTCATCACCCTTCCTAGGACCCCAAAAATCACTAAAGCATATGCATTGTCCATTGTAAATTTAAAAAAAAATACTAGACTTCAGCCCTAAGGACTTCGCGCTCATTAGGAGAAGATAAACCGTGTTTAGAACCTCGCTTAACCGTACATTGTTTACGGGGTGTCTAGGAAAGTGTTAAAGGCGCAACCGCCGAAAGAGAAAGTGTTATTTAATTAAGGAACTTCGCGAAAGCGTTGGACAACCTCCCCTTATCTCTGCACTTACCTGGCCCCGTGATCGGTGTATTTTTAAGCCTGTTTCTCGACACTGTTTAACTTCGAAAATCAAGTTCAGGAGCAGGTCTAGTAGACCTAGGCGACCGTAGATCTAAGTGTGATTGTGCATATCTTGTTTGTGATTGCTTAAGCCGTATTTCCGTACATACTTCTGTAAATCTCTTTCTAAAAAAGAAAAAAAAAATCAAAAACTTTTATAAAAACTTGCCCTTTTGTCGCCAAATCCATTTTCACCCACCACCCATCGCCTTTCTCCTTTGACGTTTTCTTACCCTCACCTTCTCCGCTTTGACTATACTAAACTCGTTTAGTGTATGTCCGCTTGGACTCGGGACACTAGCGCCCGTCTAGTCTGCGTTACGTTAGTCTCGATTGACTACGCGATCGACTCCGAAGTCGATACTCCGTCCACTCCTCTTTCACCCCTTCCTTTGCCGGCCAATTCCGACGTTGACCGGAATTCTGTTCATACATCTTCACCTTCACCTTCACCTTCACCAACCTCTTCTTCCGCGATGTCGGGATTTAATCCGAACATCTCTTTGACCACCGCTGGATTGGCTCCACCTCCTACGGAGACCAATCTTCCACCACCTTCGCCTGTTGTAGCGCCGCAGCGAATCGCGCTCTAGGATCGTTTCTACCCCACCCGTTCTGCACTTCCCACCTGCCTTTCTCTTCCTCCGGCCAATGGGGACAACTTTGAAATTAAGCCCCATTTCATCAACATGCTTCCACGTTTTCATGGGCTTGAATCTGAAGATGCCTATATCTTCATCAACAAATTTCAAAACGTCTGTGCCATGATGAAAACCACCCAGCTGTCGGACGATGCTATACGCCTACGGGTCATTCCGTTCACTTTATGCGATCTCGCTGAAAAATGGCTGTATAGCACCGCTTCCCACTCAATCACCAGCTGGGATGAGTTTGTTAAAGCGTTTCTAAAAAAATTCTATCCTAATCATAAGACCGCAAGGATTCGAAATGAAATCAACCAATTCTCCCAGCTTCCTTCTGAACCCTTCTGGAAGTGCTTTGACCGATACAAAGACCTTCTTGTTCAGTTTCCTCACCACGGTATAGAGAAATGGCAACTCTGTCAAACCTTATACGAAGGACTGAACCCAGCAACGAAGCAGTTGCTGGAAACCATCTGCCAGGGCCACTTCCTATCGAAATCTGACGAGGAAGCGTGGCAGTTCTTTGACGACCTTGCGGAGCAAACGCTATAGTGGGAGAGCACCAGACCGACTCCTTCTTCTTCTTCTACCTCCACTTCTACCGGTCAGTCTAGGGTAGGAATTCACCAGCTTGATGTCTCTATTGCGATGAGAGCTGAAATGGCTGCAATAACAAAAAAGCTTGAAGCAATAGAGAGCAAATTTTCTTCTCCTACTCCTGCCCCTGTTCTCCCCCTTCGTACCATCTGCGCTTGTTGTTCCGATCCTTCTCACTTGACCGAAGAGTGTCCTTACAATCCACCATCGCAAGGACAGGATCAGGTTAATGCATTCCAGCAAAGACCGAGGAATGATCCATACTCTTCCACCTATAATCCCGGTTGGAGGAACCACCCCAATTTCTCCTGGAATCAGAATCAGAATCAGAATCAGAATCAATTCTAAGGCAACAATTTCCAAAGGGCCCCTCCGCCGCAACAACAAGCGCAACAACAAACTCAGTATCAGCAACCCTTCCAACCCCAACCTTACCAAAACCAGACGAACAACTTTGCACCGAACAATTCTTTTCCACCAAACAACTTTGTTCCGTCGAACAACGATAAGGTTTCCTCGCTCGAGCGAAGTCTGGAGGCGTTTGTTAAACAATCGACTCAATCCACCACCAACATCCAGTCTTCGATTCAATCTTTAGTGCAACACACTGCCGCACACGGGCAAAGCATCAAGACCATCAAGGCCCAGATTGCACAGCTGAACGCAGCCTTGAGCGAGCGAGAGAAGGGGAAGCTCCTGTCCTAGCCACTTCCAAATCCCGGTCACCCACATAATGCACATGTTTCTCTTGAACAACAAAACCATAATATGAGTGCCGTGACTACACTGAGATCAGGGAGGATGCTGCAAAACAACATTGGCAAACGGATCAACGATGACACCCCGGCCGCTTCTTCTTCTTCTTCTTCTTCTTCGTCTTCCGAGCCTATTCTCCGTTCTTCAACAGGCTCTCCTTCCTCTTCTTCTGCTCTGAACGGACCCACTTCTCACTCCACGAAAACACCTATTCTGGGATCCGTTCCAACTCCAAAATCTCCTCCTCCAGCATTAGACTCAACCAATTTTCAAAATGTTCCATTTCCAAACCGGTTGAGATCTAACAAACAAAATCCTCAAATGGAGAAGATTCTGGAGTTATTCAAGCAGGTTAACATTAACATTCCTCTTTTAGATGCTGTCCAACAAGTCCCGTCCTACGCGAAAATCTTAAAGGACTTGTGCACGAAAAAGAGGAAGTCTCAGGTACCCAAGAAAGTTTTCTTGGCTAGTGCTGTGAGTGATGCCCTTACCCAATCTTTACCACAAAAACGGAAGGACCCTGGCTGTCCTACGATTTCATTTACCATTGGGGATAAGAACATCAACCGCGCACTATTAGATCTTGGTGCCAGTGTTAACTTGCTTCCGTATTCAGTATACGAGCAATTAGGCGTCGGAGAGTTGAAACCCACACACTGCACTCTCCAAATGGCCGACCGATCGATCACCCATCCTAGGGGTGAGCTACAGGATGTGTTGATAAGAGTCGGGGACTTCATATTCCCCGTTGACTTCATTGTATTAGATACACAGCCTGTAGCTAACCCCCGGAATCAAATTCCGGTGATACTCGGTCGCCCATTTCTCGCAACCTCAAATGCTGTGATCAATTGTCGCAATGGTTCGATGAACCTCTCTTTTGGAAACATGACGATTGAACTCAACATTTTTAGGTTAGGGAATCAGCCCGCCGAACCTAATGCTTATATACTGGACGTCTGCTCGATCCAGGAGATCACACCAGAAGAGTGTGAATTCGAGGAGTTTCTGTTTGATCACGATAATCTTGACGCCACTAGTGCGTTTCTCTTCGAACCTGCTGCTGTTTCTGCGCCCGTTAACGAATACGAGTGTTTCACATTCTCGAACGATCTTAGCCGCGCACAACCCGAGTTTGAATCTTTCGACTTTCCGGATGAGTTACCTGAACCATCCGACTCGGTTGCCTACACTCGTTTTGAACCTTTGCTGGAGTCCTTTGAGTTCGAGACCTTTGCACCAGTCTTGCCTTCCATCATTTCACCTCCAACGCTCGAACTCAAGCCGTTGCCATCTCACCTTAAGTATGCTTACTTAGGTGAGAACGAGACCCTCCCTGTCATCATTTCGGCTTCTCTAGCTCCAGAGCAAGAGAAAGCCCTTCTCGCGGTCTTGCACAGCAACATGCAAGCTTTTAGCTGGTCCATGGCGGACATCAAGGGGATTAGTCCCCTCATCGTTGAGCATCACATTCATCTGATGGATGATGCTAAACCAGCCCGGGATCCACAAAGACATCTTAATCCAGTCATGAAGGAGGCTGTGAAGAAGGAGATCGTCAAATGTCTAGATAGTGGTATCATTTACCCTATCTCTGATAGCCAGTGGGTTAGCCCCATTCACGTTGTCCCTAAAAAGTCGGGCATCACGGTCATCACTAACGAGGCGAATGAGTTAATCCCTACTCGCACCCAAACTGGGTGGCGAGTTTGCATTGATTACAGAAAACTCAACGCCGCAACGCGGAAAGACCACTTTCCGCTACCTTTCATTGACCAGATGCTGGAACGATTGGCCGGACATGAGTACTACTGCTTTCTTGATGGCTACTCCGGCTATAATCAAATTCCCATCGCCGAAAAAGACCAGGACAAGACCACTTTCACTTGTCCTTTCGGCACGTTTGCATATCGACGCATGCCCTTTGGGTTATGCAATGCGCCCGCTACCTTCCAGCGGTGTATGATGGGAATTTTCTCAGACATGGTGGAGAAATTTCTGGAGATTTTCATGGACGACTTCTCCATCTTCGGCGACTCCTTTGACGAGTGTTTGCTGCATCTTGACGCTGTCCTTACCCGATGTAAGGACAAGAATCTCACTTTAAACTGGGAGAAATGCCACTTCATGGTGCGCGAAGGTATTGTCTTAGGACATATTATCTCGCAAAATGGCATAGAGGTTGACAAAGCAAAGATTGAGGTCATTTCCAATCTGCCTCCTCCCCGATGCGTCAGAGATATTCGAGCCTTCCTTGGCCATGCCGGTTTCTATAGACGGTTTATCAAGGACTTTAGTAAGATTGCTAGGCCCTTGACGCTTTTGCTGGCCAAGGATACACCTTTTGACTTCAACTCGAGCTGTGTGACTGCATTCGAGTCACTGAAACGCTCACTGACTTCTGCTCCCGTTCTCTCTTCTCCTGACTGGACGCACCCATTCGAGATTATGTGCGATGCATCCGACTTTGCCATCGGTGCTGTCCTTGGACAGCACATCAACAAGATGCCGCACGTAATCTATTACGCGAGCCGGACCCTGAACGACGCCCAACTTAACTATACAACAACTGAGAAGGAATTCTTAGCTGTTGTATTTGCTTTAGAAAAGTTCAGGCCCTACCTCATCGGCTCTCCAGTCATTGTCTACACGGACCATTCAGCTCTGCGCCATCTTTTTGCGAAGAAAGATGCCAAGTCTCGGTTAATACGTTGGATCCTCTTGCTTCAAGAGTTTGACCTTGTCATTAAGGACAAACGAGGATGTGAAAACGTAGTTGCCGACCATCTCTCACGACTTCCTTCTTCGCCTTCGCTTCCAATTCCGATTAACGACGTTTTCCCGGATGAACAACTCTTGACAGTATCTTGCGAACCCTGGTTCGCAGATATTGTGAACTATTTGGCCACGGGATTACTACCGACCGAATGGTCGAGTCAGGACAGACTTCGCTTCTTATCCCAAGTAAAACACTTTTACTGGGACGAACCCTACTTGTTCAAGTACTGTCCCGACCAGATTATTCGTCGGTGTGTCCCCGATGAGGAATTCAAGAGTGTGCTGTCATTTTGCCACGATCAAGCGTGTGGCGGGCATTTTGGGCCCAGAAAGACAGCTGAGAAGATCTTGCAATGTGGTTTCTACTGGCCACAACTTTTCAAAGACGCTCACGACTATTGCAAGACTTGCTCCCGGTGCCAACACATGGGCCGGATATCCCGGAGGAACGAGATGCCGCTCCAACCGATCTTGGTTGTGGAGATTTTCGATATTTGGGGGATAGACTTCATGGGGCCGTTTCCTAGCTCTTTTGGGAACTTGTACATCCTTCTAGCTGTTGATTACGTCTCTAAATGGGTCGAGGCTGTGCCCAGCCGGACTAACGACAACAAGGGTTCCTTAAAGAAAACATTTTTTCCCGGTTTGGGCACCCCCGAGCGATCATTAGCGACAATGGAAGTCATTTCTGCAATAGGACTTTCGAGGCCTTGATGCGGAAATACTCCATTAATCATAAGCTTTCTACGCCCTACCACCCCCAAACTTGCGGGCAGGCCGAAGTTTCAAATCGGCAAATCAAGCAGATATTGGAGAAGACGGTTTCCAAGAACCGTAAGGATTGGTCTCTGAAACTCACTGATGCCCTTTGGGCATTTAGAACCGCTTATAAGACCGACCTTGGCATGTCTCCCTATCGGCTTGTATACGGAAAAGCCTGCCACCTACCTGTCGAAATCGAGCATCGCGCATTTTGGGCGATAAAGGAGCTAAATCTATCTCTTGAGGATGCGGGCAGCCATCGGAAGCTGCAGTTGAACGAACTGAACGAGCTTAGGGATGAGGCTTACGACAACGCGGTTGTCGTTAAGAATCGAACGAAGGTGTTTCACGATAAACACCTTTTGCGCAAAACCTTCGTACCTGGTCAACAGGTACTTCTTTACGACACCCGACTTCATTTCCATCCTGGAAAGCTCCGATCTCGCTGGAAAGGGCCGTATTTTGTGCGGAATGTGTATCCGCAGGGCGCTGTGGATTTGGAAAATCCAAAGGACGGTTCAATTTTCAAAGTGAACGGACACCGATGCAAACCGTACCTTAGCGCCGAACCAACAGAGGAGCTCCTGTTCCTACAGGAGCCGGTTTACCCTGAATGATCTTCCTCTGCCTACCTCCAAACTTCGGTTATCCAGCCAAGAACAGCGGACACTGTTCCAAATAAGTTTGGGGGTATGTACAAACCATTTTGTGTATATTTGTGTATATTCTTTTTTTTTTCTTTAAAAAACAAAAACAAAAACCAAATAAAAATTTGTGTATCACTAACCGACAATTTTGACCCTTCAAATGATCTCTTCCTGCAACGACAGTGAGGACACTGTCCAGTTTAAGTTTGGGGGTACGCTCGGTACGCATTTCTTACCTTCGCATTCATATGTATATTTTGCATCTGCATATTAAAATATATAAAATCCATAAAAATCTGAAAATTTTCTAAAAAATATAAAAACTTTTTTGTCAAGTTAGCTTGTGGAAGAACTTTGATTCAACATTTCGACGGTTTTTGTTTGAAAAAATAGGAATAACTAGATCTTATGTTTGGATTTTGAAAACCTGAAAGATAACTCTCCTTTGAAGTTAACTATAGCTGATATACGTCTTTACATCACACTACACGTGTCGTAAGATTTTGGGAATTAGATGACAAGTCTTTCATGTTTAAACTTTTAAACAGATAATTGATTTTCTGAGGATCAAATAGGTTTGTTATGAAATAAGTAATGTCAAGAATAGTTTATGAAGTAAAGCGAATATGAAGGAATGTTATTGATGCCGTAATTGGAGCTAAGTCTGAAAAATAACCCATCGGAAACTTGATTGGAATGATTACACACCAAACTCACTAAACACGTCTTTTATCCAAAAAAAAAAAAAAATTTGAAACGCCGGTTATATCTCCGTTCGTATTAAATCATCTGATTTTCGCGACAAACTGTCTTTTGTTTTTGGACCTAGGTAACTTGAGTAATTAAGTCCGCTGGGGTGTTTCTACACCTAATGCCCTAAAATCAACTGGTTTGGGTGCATTGGCCCAAAGCTCGCTAAGAAGCCTAGAAAGTCCAGTTTAAAACAAAGTCAAGCAAGTGTTCTCTCCGAGTTAAAATTCCTAACGGTTCTTTGTGTGAGAATAATCTTGATAAAAGACAGGCTTTTAAAAATTTTTTTTAACGGAGATATGAAGGTTTTACTCTTTGATAAAGACTATTGCACGTTCACAGAGGTGTGTATGAAATGAAAACAAGAAAAAGGTGGAGTGAAAAATACGACTTAGTTTCCTGATATGGAAGATAGAAATTCTGAAGTTGAAACCTTACTGGAAAACGAAACTTGAAAAATACTTAACTCGTTATAAAACTTATGTGATCCTTTTAAAATTGTTATTTGGGCTTTATTGTGCGACATGATGACTTTAATTGATCCTTCTGGAACTTAACGACACTATTTGCACTGCACGTAAAGACATATAAAATCTGTAGTTAAATAGGATGCGAGGTGTGAAAAATAAAGGTTCGATGGTCTAGACTTAGGATTATAGAATTGTTATTTTCTAAAACAAAACTTTAGGGTTTGAAGCTTAGTTATTTTACAAAACCAACTTGACCGGATTTTGTGGGTAGTATCCGCTGAAAACCCTCAGGAGACAACACTCCTCCTACTAGGGACACCTAGAGGTTTAACGGCTTGTTGCACATGCTCAGTGCAATCGCGTTCCCTGCGAAAGTGAGGTTAGGAAATTTTTTGTGAATAAATGGGCTTTGCTCGGGACGAGCAAATGATAAGTTTGGGGGTATTTGTTCATATCAGATTTTTGCATTTTCATACTGCCCAATTTTTGTCACATTGCATATCGGTAGATACTCTTGAGCCGTGTTTGCTAGTCAATTGCAGGATACAGGTTCTCGGTTCTAAAACGGTGAAATTCATAGAAAACACAACAAAATCCAGGTTCCTGCCAACCACTGAGAAAACACGGTCTCCGCTCGTCATCCGTATGTTGCCAGATACCAGTTTAGGAAGACAAAATGTCAAATCAATGTCACCTTCATGCACAAGGCTCAATGGTAGCACAAAATCCAAGAGATCTACGCGGAGCTCGAGGCAATCATGACAAAATCTTGACAAAAAGTCCACCTTTCCCTCAACAGAAATTCTGGAAAAATCGGGGATTCAAATTGAGAAAATACATATGCCAAAATAATGTACACAGAAAAACAGGAAAACCCAAAAAAGAAGATGGCCCAATTCTTCCAATGGGCCGCGGATCCGCGGCCAAAGAGGGGTCCAGTCCGCGGATCCGCGGCCATTCTGGCGCCAAACACAGAGAGTTTTTTTGGGGTATTTTGGTAATTGCATGTGTGGTCTGGTGGTTGCCCTAGGTTTCCATTCTCCAGCCTATAAATAGCCCAGAAGTTTGAGAAGGAAAGGGTCCAATTCTTGTATTTCTTTTTGCTAGGTTTTAGTTTACATGTTCTTCTTCTTCTCTGTAAGTCCATATTGCGACCCCCGGTGCTTACGGGGAGGCGGAAACGGTATAAAAAACGAATTTTTATCGCAAGAGGCAACATGGACTAAACAAGGTCGGGATCGTTGTCTAAACTAAACTAGCAAATACGCTAAAAGGAGTTAGCTACTATGGAAGATGGTTATACCTAAACTTGAACTCCTTCTTCTTGAAATCTTGTAGGGGTTGATGGTTCTCTTTTCGTCGCCTTCTCCCGTCGAAGATGGATCCACCTCGAAGGTTCGACCTTTGGGCTCTTCCTCGATCTTTGAGTGAACTAGGGTTTCCGGCTTGCTAAACCTTCATCCTAGAATGAGTAGAGAGAGATTAGGGTTTGCTTTTCTTTCTAAAGAGAATGATTCTCAACACATGAGAAGGTTTCTCTTTTCAAGAGGAAGAAGAAGATGAAAATGAGGAGAGAGAGAGGTTATGATAGAAATGAGCTCAATTATTTCTTTCTTGCAACCATATTGCAAAAGAAATGAATTATCTAAATGATAATAATTGAAATAAGAATAGTTGATGGTAATTTTGGAATGAACACTATCATGCTTCTTTAAATGAAGTGTAAGCATGAATCAAGGAAGACTTTCAAGGCATGAAAGTGGTCAATGGTCAACAAGTCAACCAAGGTCAACAAGTCAACAAAAAAACAACCATAACATAATTCTCATTTAATTACTATTATTAATAGATAATATATAAATCCATTAGGGTTTGGAAAATGATAACTGTCAACTGTGCATACGCACCCGATCCGAAACCCTAATGAAAAACCTCATTCTCCGCCTCAAGCAACTGTGCATACACACCTGCATTCTCGTTCCGAGGAACAAGAATACCAAGATATAAAAGCAACCCCCAAAACATATACCAGTATCTGGCTCAAACCAGAGCCTGCCAGTATAATCCATCCGGACTCCAAACGTGCATAAGTGCGCGGATGAGAACGAACCCTGTCGCAAAACCATGCGACCTCTACTCTGTTTTGCCCAGAGGCGAATACCCTCTGTGTGGGACTCTAAAGACTCGACACTACGCTGGCAGTGGGTTTAACCACAGACCGCAAGTGGCACTAGCTGTGCGTAACGGTCCCCAGGTAGATGCCGACAAGAAGGCTGACGAGGTGAAACCCCATCTGAACTCCTACTGAGTCTGAATGTGACATTCTCCGTACAGTCCGGTCTGTTCGTCTGATACATCGCATGGCGGGCCTAGGGGGCGGTAAAACGTCAGTCCCCCAATAGCGGTACAAGTCGTGTCGGAGTGAAGCCCAAAACATCCTGAGATAACACTGGAAACCTACCAGTATATCTCGCTTGCCCTGGCCAGGGACTACTCGTGTAATGGCTCTCCTAGACACAGCGCGATGTCAACCCCCAATACCGGGAGAGACGAATCCTGTCTAACCGTCACTGCCTCCAAGTGCTTCGGGACTGCACCCAACCACCACCTGTTTGCACGACTCCTTTGAGCCGTGGTAGGGTAGTGATCAAAGTGCAGTGGGAACACACTCGAGGCGAAGTGTCAGTGTCAAGTCAGCGGACTAAGCTGTACTCATGTCACCTGGGAACTGATAACTGACGATAGGTATAATACCAACCTGTCAGTTCCCGATGAGTCCTGTCCAGTGTACTCGTAACCCAATGAGCACCCGTATACTATCTCCAGTACGACGTACTGATGGCTGTGGGACAGACCATCTCCCACACTGGGATGAGAAGCGCATATGCTAGTCTACTCCGGAGTATCGATGCCCTGTCTCGATAGTCCTACGACTAGGGACCTGTATAAGGATGTGCCTATAGATTACCCAGCCCCCACTAGTGTGACTGCCATCACAACGCTGGTAATCAAGCAAAGATCCTAAGGGCTCCACTAATGCGTATAAGTGATATACTGAAATAAACACAAGTACACATTGAAGTAGAAACAAACCAAGTAGCATACTACTATATTGAGCAAGATTGTTTATACAAGGTGAATATCCCAAGCTTCCATCAAGTAATATACAAACTAGTATGATACAGTAATGGCATCTAGGGCATATACACTAACAATCTCCCACTTGCACTAAGGCCATGTACTGGCGTATCGAAGACCTATCATCTCGATCAGCCGCTCGAACTGAGTCTGGGGTAGGGCCTTGGTGAATGGATCTGCAGTGTTCTCTTCTGAAGCAACCCTCCGAACCTCGATCTCCTTGCGATCCACGATCTCCCTGATCAGGTGATACCGCCTCAAGATGTGCCTGGATCTCTGATGGGACCTGGGTTCCTTTGCTAAAGCTATAGCCCCGTTGTTGTCGCAATACAGAGGTACTGGGTCAACAATGGACGGAACCACCTGAAGTTCTTTTAAGAACTTCCTTATCCAGACAGCTTCTTTTGCGGCATCAGATGCAGCGATGTATTCCGCTTCCATAGTCGAGTCTGCAACGGTTTCCTGTTTGGAACTCTTCCAACACACCGCCCCTCCATTGAGGGTAAAGACAAAACCCGACATGGACTTGGAATCATCCTTGTCACTCTGGAAGCTGGAGTCAGCAAAGGCCTCAATCTGGAGGTCTTTTCCGCCATACACCAAGAACATCTCCTTAGTCCTCCTCAGGTACTTGAGAATGTTCTTTACCGCTATCCAATGTTTCTCCCCAGGGTTTGACTGATACCGGCTTACTACACTCAGTGCATAAGCTACATCCGGTCTGGTACACAACATCGCATACATTATAGAGCCTACCGCAGAAGCGTAGGGTATAATAGACATGCGATCCCTCTCCAAATCAGTCTTGGGAGACATCTCTTTAGAGAGGGTGATCCCGTGACAAGCCGGTAAGTTACCGCGCTTGGAATCTTCCATACTGAATCTTTTCAGTACGGTGTCGATGTACCTGGACTGTGAAAGTCCTAATATCCTCTTGGATCTATCACGATGGATCCGGATCCCCAGGATGTAAGAGGCATCACCTAGGTCTTTCATGGAGAACCTGTGTGACAAGAAACCCTTGACAGATTGTAGCATAGGAATGTCATTTCCTATTAAGAGAATGTCATCCACGTATAAAACAAGGAATACTACAGTTCTCGCTACAAATCTACTATAGATGCATGGTTCATCTGGATTTTTGATAAAGTCAAATTCCTTGACCGTCTCATCAAAACAGATGTTCCAACTCCGCGATGCCTGCTTTAGTCCATAGATGGACTTAAGCAACTTGCACACCTTTCCGCTGCTCCCACTCTGAATGAAACCCTCTGGCTGATCCATATAGACACACTCCTCTAAACTTCCATTTAGAAAAACGGTTTTTACGTCCATCTGCCAAATCTCATAATCGTGGAAGGCAACAATGGCAAGAAGGATCCGAATGGATTTCAGCATAGCCACTGGAGAAAAAGTTTCGTCATAGTCCAAGCCAGGTCTTTGACGGAAACCCTTTGCTACAAGTCTAGCTTTATAGGTCTCAACCTGTCCATCTACACCAATCTTCCTTTTGAAGATCCACTTGCATCCTACGGGTTTTACCCCGTCTGGAGCAATGTCCAACGTCCATACTTTGTTGGTGTACATGGACTCCATTTCGGTCCGCATAGCATCCAGCCATTTTACCGAGTCAATGCTCTGAATGGCCTGCTGGAAGCTAGTAGGCTCATCATAGTCTATGATGCAATCCTCTCTATCCCCGTCTATGAGAAAACCGTAGTATCTCTCGGGCGGATGAGACTGCCTACTACTTCTGCGGAGCGGCATAGGAATGTCCTGTTCATTTGAACCCTCTGGTTCCATTAAGCTTTCAGTAATAGTCTGTGGTTCTGGAATTTCTTCCAGTTCTACTGCGCTCCCACTGGATTCTTTTTCTAAGAACTGATGTTCTAGAAAGTGGGCATGACGAGAAACAAGAACTTTTTGTTCCTCTTCGTAGTAGAAGAGATATCCCTTGGAATTCTTTGGATATCCCACAAACTTACACAGTACTGAGCGCGCCTCGAGCTTGTCCGCATGCTGCTTTTTAACAAAAGCTGGACTTCCCCAAGTCTTAATGTGACTGAGATGGGGTCTCTTCCCACACCACATCTCATATGGTGTAGTAGGCACAGTCTTAGTAGGAACTCGGTTCAAAAGGTACGCAGCTGATTCTAGCGCATACCCCCAGAATGATCGCGGTAACTCAGCGTTACTCATCATGGACCGTACCATATCCAATAGGGTCCGGTTCCGTCTCTCCGATACACCGTTGTGTTGCGGAGTGTATGGAGGAGTAAGCTGAGAGAGAATCCCATTCTCTTTTAAGTAATTCAGGAACTCGGCACTTAAGTATTCTCCACCTCGATCCGATCTTAGAATCTTGATACTTTTGCCGGTTTGTTTTTCTACTTCATTCTTAAATTCCTGGAATTTTTCAAAAGCTTCGGACTTATGTTTCATTAAGAAGACATAACCGTATCTTGAAAAATCATCCGTAAAAGTAATGAAGTAAGAATAACCGCTTCGCGCATGTGTAGACATTGGACCGCACACGTCGCTGTGTACGAGTCCTAAGAGCTCGCTCGCTCTTACTCCGTGTCCAGTGAACGGAGTCTTTGTCATCTTTCCTTTGAGACAGGATTGACAAGTGGCATATGATTGATATTCGAACGGATCCAAATATCCTTCTGTATGTAACTTAGTCAACCTTCTCTCATTGATGTGACCCAGTCTACAATGCCATAAGAAAGTCTGATTAATATCTGGTGACTTTCTTTTGTGTGTATTCTGGACATTGAAAATCTGTGGTTGGTTTAATACGTATATACCATTGCTCAATGTACCTGACCCAATCAGAACTTGATTAAGGTGAATGTTAACAACATTACTTACAAACGCAAATTCATAACCTTCTTTAGAAACCAAAGATACAGAAATGATATTACAAGTTGCGTTGGGTACAAAAAAGCAATTACGCAAAACCAAAACATGCCCATCTGACATTCCCAGGTGATAGTCCCCCACGGCTTTAGCATCCATGCTAGCTCCGTTCGCAACTCTGAGGGTCATGTCACCTGCCTTCAAAACCCTACGGTTTCTCAACGCCTGCAAAGAATTACAGATATGAGATCCTGATCCGGTATCCAATACCCAGGAAGTAGAGTTTATAGAAAGACAGTTTTCAATAACATACACACCTGAAGCTGAAGCCGCAACCTGCTTCAGTTCCTGTGTCCTGGCTTTCCAAGCCCTGCAATCTTTCTTCCAGTGTCCACTCTTGTGACAATAGAAGCATTCCTCTTTACCAACAAGCTTCCCCGCTATCTTTGTTGCCTTATCCTTTCCCTTCGTACCCACTTTACTAACACCGCCTCTTGGTTTGGCGGGGGCTTTCCTCTTCTTTCTCTTGGCTTTCGCCTTGGACCTAGAAGAAGAAGATCCTCCTACAAACAAAGTGGATGTTTCCCTACCCTTCTGTAGGGTGCCCTCTGCGCTCCTCAGCAGGTTGAGGAGTTCTGAAAGTTCAACTTCCTTTTCTTGCAAGTTGAAATTCAGTATGAACTGGGCGTAAGTGGATGGAAGGGACTGGAGAATTATATCCGTGTAGAGTTCACTGTCCAACGTGGTCCCAAGTTCCGCGAGCTCCTCAGTGTAGCCAATCATCTTAAGCACGTGGTCCGCTACCGATGATCCGACGGCCAACTTAGTCGAAAATAACTTCTTCGACACTTCGTATCTTGCGATACGAGACTGCTCTCCATACAGTTCTTTTGTATGAAGAAATATGGATTCCAAATCCATATTCTCGTGCCTCCTCTGATGGTCATTGTCCATCGAGGCAAGTACGAGGCATCTGGCCTTCGCGCTGTCAATCTCCCAAGTCTTACGGATTTCCTTATCCGCGACGCTGGAGGTGGGACCTGGGACGGGGGGAGCTTTGGTGGTAAGAAGATACCCCAGCTTGTCGTAAGAGATTGCCAATTTGACATTCCTGAGCCAATCTTTGTAGTTTGGCCCTGTCAATATGTTTTTATCTAGAAGTAACTTAAGTCCAGTCATTTCGATTTGGTCGCTGCAGGGGGAGAGAAGAAACACTTAGCACGATGCTCTTGCAAGTTTAGAATGGTTTTTAATTTGTCTAAACAGGATGGCTCCCACTGTCTCTCGAATCCCTCCTCAAACCACAAAGGAAGAATTAGCCGGGATCAATCCCACCGTACAATACTTGCTTAACCGTTCAGCCAGGCCAGTGTCGGTACTTCGAGGGAGGTTTTCCAACGCTTTCGCGAAGTTCCTTAATTTAAGAACCTCTTTTCCCTGGGGGCGTAGCCCCGCTAACACCTTTCTAGGCACCTACTAGGTTTATAGCATTGATCGTTTAGTGAGAAATTTCCCGAGGAGTAGCATATACTCACAGTAGGATCGGGATCCAAATATCATCGCGTGACGAAAATGAAGGAATCCTACCATAATCATCACACTCCAAATGGTATGCAAATCTAGCAAGTTTCAGTACTTATGAAACTCCCGATGTGGATTTTTGCCCCATGCTCTTATGACCTTGACTTTGGCCAAAATATCATAAGTCACATGTCAAGTTCTTCCCGTCACTTTCCAGGTTAATTTGGATCCATCCGTACATACCCTTGACTTTGGCCAAAATGGCAGCACGACTGTCCCAAACCAACGCATCTATCTATGCTACACATGAACACCCAATAGCTACCAATCACTGTGCCTTGACTTTGGCCAAAATACACAGCTTGAATACTATTGCCTATTCATGCGAAACGACGGAGGGCTACGAATGGTTTTGGTAAAACCGTGAACGTAGTGAACTTGATATAATCGATGGAACGAGATAGCTTTTAGAAGGAGTGGCTCAAGCTCCGCATTTAAAAGTTAGTTTTGAAAAGAACCGAGTGGTTTTTCGAAAGTGTTCCATCGACTTAAACTTGGTTTATTATCTTGCATTAGTTCTTTTAATGCGTGATATTCTTGCATTAGTTCTTTTAATGCGTCCCATCATTTAATCCTACCATTGCAGAAAACAACCAAAATATGACGTACGCTTATGCCATTCGCATTCGCCACGGGGTTCCGTCATCACTCGTTAGGTTACTTAACTAACGACAGAGCGGGGGCTGGGCTAGCGCGGCTGTAAAACATAAGCAACGCCTAAATAGAAAGCAATGATAGACATTACAGATCACAGATGAATACATTGGATATACTAGCAATCCGCAATCCTTTCGAGCCTGAAACGAAAAGCGGATAACACGGTCGCGGTGAATAGCAAATACCCCACCCAAGACCCCTACGGGTGCGGCAAACTACCCGCCAAGTTCCCGGTAGTTTGTGCACCCCACCATGGGTCTATCCTAGGAGCATAAACAGTAAAAAGAATTATACAATGACGGCTACAACCCCGACCCGGTTGTGCGGCCAAACAAATAATATAATTACATCAATTTACATTTACAATGAATGAAAGAAAAACAAAAGCTCATCTCACATCCAACCCCGGCTATTCACCCGCGACAGTCCAACACATTCATATACACATTCCAGCACATTACAGATCATGTATAACCCCGACTAATCGACCTATAGCGATTAGCCGAAGTTCAATACATGCAAACATCACAGATATAACCAACATAGTCAAAGTGCAGTGAAGTTCGGAAAAAATACGGAATTATAGGACCCCAAAAGGAAATTTCAGTTCTGGAAAATCTGGGCACATATAATATATTTTAAAAATCCCAAAACCAACACATAAACACTCTGCACGAAAATTGATGGACAGAAGAAGACAAAGCGCGGCGCTTCCGCCGCACATGCCTACCTCGTGCGGCGGAAGCGCGGCGGTTTTAAGGAATTAGGTCATCGTTTTTCATGGGTGCTCTTACAAAACCCTGAGACGATTTTACAAGTATAAAGTTTTTCATTTTGAGCAGAAAAAAAATTCAACAGAAACTTAGGGTTTTGGTTTTTCCGGTTTTGTGATTTTTTCGGTTCCGAACTTCGTTACACCTTACTACCAAGCTAGTTTAAGTTTAGTTAGGCTCTGATACCACTGTAAGTCCATATTGCGACCCCCGGTGCTTACGGGGAGGCGGAAACGGTATAAAAAACGAATTTTTATCGCAAGAGGCAACATGGACTAAACAAGGTCGGGATCGTTGTCTAAACTAAACTAGCAAATACGCTAAAAGGAGTTAGCTACTATGGAAGATGGTTATACCTAAACTTGAACTCCTTCTTCTTGAAATCTTGTAGGGGTTGATGGTTCTCTTTTCGTCGCCTTCTCCCGTCGAAGATGGATCCACCTCGAAGGTTCGACCTTTGGGCTCTTCCTCGATCTTTGAGTGAACTAGGGTTTCCGGCTTGCTAAACCTTCATCCTAGAATGAGTAGAGAGAGATTAGGGTTTGCTTTTCTTTCTAAAGAGAATGATTCTCAACACATGAGAAGGTTTCTCTTTTCAAGAGGAAGAAGAAGATGAAAATGAGGAGAGAGAGAGGTTATGATAGAAATGAGCTCAATTATTTCTTTCTTGCAACCATATTGCAAAAGAAATGAATTATCTAAATGATAATAATTGAAATAAGAATAGTTGATGGTAATTTTGGAATGACCACTATCATGCTTCTTTAAATGAAGTGTAAGCATGAATCAAGGAAGACTTTCAAGGCATGAAAGTGGTCAATGGTCAACAAGTCAACCAAGGTCAACAAGTCAACAAAAAAACAACCATAACATAATTCTCATTTAATTACTATTATTAATAGATAATATATAAATCCATTAGGGTTTGGAAAATGATAACTGTCAACTGTGCATACGCACCCGATCCGAAACCCTAATGAAAAACCTCATTCTCCGCCTCAAGCAACTGTGCATACACACCTGCATTCTCGTTCCGAGGAACAAGAATACCAAGATATAAAAGCAACCCCCAAAACATATACCAGTATCTGGCTCAAACCAGAGCCTGCCAGTATAATCCATCCGGACTCCAAACGTGCATAAGTGCGCGGATGAGAACGAACCCTGTCGCAAAACCATGCGACCTCTACTCTGTTTTGCCCAGAGGCGAATACCCTCTGTGTGGGACTCTAAAGACTCGACACTACGCTGGCAGTGGGTTTAACCACAGACCGCAAGCGGCACTAGCTGTGCGTAACGGTCCCCAGGTAGATGCCGACAAGAAGGCTGACGAGGTGAAACCCCATCTGAACTCCTACTGAGTCTGAATGTGACATTCTCCGTACAGTCCGGTCTGTTCGTCTGATACATCGCATGGCGGGCCTAGGGGGCGGTAAAACGTCAGTCCCCCAATAGCGGTACAAGTCGTGTCGGAGTGAAGCCCAAAACACCCTGAGATAACACTGGAAACCTACCAGTATATCTCGCTTGCCCTGGCCAGGGACTACTCGTGTAATGGCTCTCCTAGACACAGCGCGATGTCAACCCCCAATACCGGGAGAGACGAATCCTGTCTAACCGTCACTGCCTCCAAGTGCTTCGGGACTGCACCCAACCACCACCTGTTTGCACGACTCCTTTGAGCCGTGGTAGGGTAGTGATCAAAGTGCAGTGGGAACACACTCGAGGCGAAGTGTCAGTGTCAAGTCAGCGGACTAAGCTGTACTCATGTCACCTGGGAACTGATAACTGACGATAGGTATAATACCAACCTGTCAGTTCCCGACGAGTCCTGTCCAGTGTACTCGTAACCCAACGAGCACCCGTATACTATCTCCAGTACGACGTACTGATGGCTGTGGGACAGACCATCTCCCACACTGGGATGAGAAGCGCATATGCTAGTCTACTCCGGAGTATCGATGCCCTGTCTCGATAGTCCTACGACTAGGGACCTGTATAAGGATGTGCCTATAGATTACCCAGCCCCCACTAGTGTGACTGCCATCACAACGCTGGTAATCAAGCAAAGATCCTAAGGGCTCCACTAATGCGTATAAGTGATATACTGAAATAAACACAAGTACACATTGAAGTAGAAACAAACCAAGTAGCATACTACTATATTGAGCAAGATTGTTTATACAAGGTGAATATCCCAAGCTTCCATCAAGTAATATACAAACTAGTATGATACAGTAATGGCATCTAGGGCATATACACTAACAATCTCATCTCTTCTTCATTAAACTTGTAAGTGAGCTTTGTGAGTGAGGAATGGTGAATAAAGAAGATCATTTTATTATCATGCTTGTCTTACTTTTGTTATAATTGTTGTAACTTTAAATTCGTTAAGTAGTTGTTGTTATTTCCTTGTTGTTTCTTTCTTCTTTCTTTTTCTTTATCCTTACATACGACAATGATACTTACGCTTGATCCTCGCCAAGGTGAGGTCGCAAATAGTTAGTCGTATTCTTCTAGTCTCCTTCTTTCTATCTTCCTCTTTTGTTTGTTTTATTTTTCCGTATTATGACGTGTGAGTAGTTCTATACTTGTTAGGGTAGGATAAGGGAAGTTTGAGAGAAGGAAATCTCTCTCACTCTTTCCTTGCCCAACAACTTAAATCAACTCCCGTTAATTGAACCACAATCCGCTCCTTACGGCACCCTATCCTACATGATAGCGGTGATTCCGTAGTGAGACCGGTTGTGGTTGAATTAACCGGAGGTTATGGATAAGAGCCAAGAACGGACGGACAAGCACCAAAAGGAAGGACTATGCGTTGGAAAGCCTAGCTTATACTCGCAAGTTCCTTCCTAGTCGTGCTAATCCCCGTTGTTGCCGATTACCGGAACACCGATATTAAGTGGGGCAACGAAAGATGTGGAGACTGCTAACTCAAACTAACCTAATCCTAACCCTAACAAGCTCTCTTTAAATATCAACTCAACACTTAGATAATCCAACAAAATCTGAAAACCGGACTTAACTCGTTAAAACACTTTGAAAAAGACTCCCATCTCCCTGCGGACGACCCGTACTCAACCGGCTAGCTACAAGCGAAACCGTCTTGATTGCGGTATTTAAACTAGAACTTGAACACGTACGTATCCTAACAATCAACAATCCAGAATAACAAGAGTCAATGATAAATAAATGCGGAAGCAAATGATCCAATACAATAACTGAAAAGTATATCCCAAAATGCGGGCTCACATATGGAAATAAATGCAGGAAATAAAACTAACTACTACTGGACTCACAACTCAGCCTGCTGGCTGAAGTACTTCTGCTCGGACTGCGACAGTGGTATAGAATCTGGGCCATGCAAAACCCAGACGTCAGCGCGTCATGTCAACAAGTAATATAATATGAACAGTGTAATAGGCAATGCAGAAATAAACATGAATAAAGCAATAGTATGAAACAAGCAGTGCAGGGTAGTGTGCAGTGGGTAACTAAACTGTTCTATCAGGTTTTCTAGTCTAAAGTCTTTGAAATCAATTGATGAATCGCCGATGTAACTCAATAGTATCCCGTACATACCCGGGACCACGACCACAATATTCTCGGCTGCAGCCGAGACATGCAGCTAGGCACAAAACAGGAAAGTGTACACTCGATAGTATCCCGTACATACCCGGGACCACGACCACAATATTCTCGGCCGAAACCGAGACATGCCGCTAGGCACAAAACAAGAATGTGTACACCCAGAACAGGTAGTGAACTGTCGAGTTACAAGTCAGGTTTCACCTTTGATTTCCCCATACCCCCAAGTTATATATGTCAGGTCAGGTATTCAGTAATCAAGAACTAATGCCAACACAGGATTAGGTAACAGCAGGTTTGTCTGGATAGACAACAGGAACGGTCCATGAGGACTACATGTCAGGTTTGTTGGCATTAGGCACGAGATCAGGTAACAGGTCAGGTCATGGTACATCAGGTCAAGTCAACAGTGAACGGTACCATGTCAGGTGTATCAATATATACCATGTGTAACAAAGTCAAGTCAAGATGTAACAATATCGTGGGTGTGCTCACAAACAGATATACAATCGAACAAGGTATTTAACAACATGGAATGGGCAATGAGCTAAATAATAAGCATGTTTCATTCAATCTCAAGAGTGCAGTAATACAGTGCAGCCGTTTTATTATATTAACAGGTTTGAGCACCCTTAGCGGTGCAATAGTTTAGATATGGATGCAATACAGTTATATCAAGCCTTTGAATACGAATGTCCGAATGTAATAGAACTACATGGTTAAGCGCTACCATCTATTAAATAGTAAAATGTGATTAACAGGTAAACTTGGTCTTAAGGGTTAAATTGGCAAACTGTAAATTTTATGTTAACTGTAAAATGATATATGTCATATTGCAACCAAATGAGAAACGACTATACCAAGTTAAGTTTTACAGGTTTAATGTGTCAAAACATATATAAATATATAGTATAGCATGTAGCAAGTGATACTTGCCTCGACGGGTCGCGAACCGGGAAAAACGGAACGTAACGTCGGCGGGGAAACACGTGACGGACGCACGGTTCACGGATTGAACCCAAACGATGAACCAAGGGACCTCACGGGTCAGAGCACTCCGCTGGATCGTCGGGACACGTCACTGGCATGGCCGAATTCCGGCGAGCACAAAAACAGTAAATAGGGTTTCAAGCGGGTATAGACTTTGGAAAGAAGGAAAAGACCAGAGGAGAAGATGATGGGGACATACTCACTGGTCCAGAGGGTATTTGTGACGATGGCGGCGAGGACAGCGTCTCCGGCGATCTGCAAAACTTCCAGCGACTGTTTTCAGTTCTGGAAAAAGAGAAGAGGAAAGGAAAGGTGGAGGGGCACTTACAAGGTGTTTAGAGGTGGTTAGGGCTCGTCGGCGACGGCCAGGGGCGGCGCAGGGGGTCGCCGGCGACGTTTCAAGCAGCACAGGGAAGTCGCAGGGGTAGCCGGGGTCGCTGTTCTGGTCAAGGGGGTGCACCGGGAGAAGGAGAGTGATGGTGAGGGAACCACGGAGAGGTGTTGGTCGGCGGCGCGGAAGGCGACAACGAGGGCCGCCGGCGAGGAGGTTGCTGCAGGGAACTTCTGCAGGTGGCCGCAGCAGTTGCGCGGGGAAGGAAACAAGGGTCGGTTGAGGCGAGGAGGCGGAGGCGAGGGCGAGGGCGACGGTGGCGTTGGCGCCGGCGTCGGGGCTGCGGCGGCGATGGTGAAGGCGACTAGGGTTAGGTTGCGCTGGGTTTTCTCGCGTGGGGCTTTGATTACGCGTTCTGGAAAAATATGTGAGGGGAGGAGAGAATATATATAGGGAAGAGAGAGAGAGAGAGAGAGAGAGAGATAGGGAAAGATAGAGAGAGATGTTAGAGAGAGAGAGAGAGGTTAAGGACGGGGCCCACGGGGGTTAAGAACCCCGTGATTGGCCAGGGAAAGATTTAGGGATTTAAAAAGAATTTTTAAAGATTTAAAAGATTATGTAAACAGTAAGAATATATATATATAAACGAAAAATTATATGGTTTTGAATATTTTATTAATTTGGGATTTTGGCGCTAAATGAAATATTTCCAAATCGCGCCTGGGTTGGGTCCAAAAAATTTGAAATTTAAATAATAGGATTTTAAGCGGGTTCCAAATTTTAAAATGAGGTGTTTTATGATTAAAAAGTATGCCCCCAAGACGGACACCTGTACGCGCGCGTAGCCGTCCAAACTCGCCCGTTTCACCGAACGGGACGAGAACTCGCTGCATGGACGCTACCACGAGGCTAGGGGTGTCGAGTAGGCCAAGATAGATATTTTTAATTTTATTTTAGGTGCTAAAATTTGTTATATGCAGAAATGACCTTTCCAGATAAAATTTCACGGTAAGTGTCAAACAAGCAAGCTAAATGAAATGAGTAATATCTAATGCTCAACCAGTAACAGAAAAATAGTAGTATTGGGCTCGGGTGTTACATTATACCCAACTACAAAAAGAATTTCGTCCACGAAATTCCAAGAATACAAGATAGACCCACGAAATTCCAAGAATACAAGATAGAAAACTACAGGAAAAGGTGAGGAAACTTCTGCCGGATCTCATCTTCTCGCTCCCAAGTGGACTCTCCATGCGATCGATTACCCCAAGAAACGAGCACAAGGGGGATAACCTTGTTCTTAAGAACCTTTTCCCTTCGATCCACGATTTCAACCGGTCGCTCCTCAAAAGTCAGGTCTTCCCGTATTGTTAACTCCGAATGGTCCAAAACGTGTGTTTCATCTCGAACATACCTTCGTAGTTGAGATACGTGAAACACATCGTGCACACCTGCCAAGGACGGTGGTAACGCCAGACGGTACGCTACCTCTCCAACACGCTCCAATATCTCAAAGGGTCCAACGAATCGAGGACTAAGCTTTCCTCGACTCCCAAAACGAATCACCCCTCTAGTTGGTGATATCTTCAAGAATACCAAATCACCCACGGCGAACTCTAGAGGTCTTCTTGACGTGTCAGCCCAACTCTTCTGTCTGTCTTGAGCTGCCTTCATATGACTCCTGATAGTGTTAACCTTCTCAATTGTCTGTACCACCAAATCTGGTCCCAACAATCTTTGTTCACCGACATCATCCCAACATACAGGTGAACGGCATTTACGACCATACAAAGCTTCAAACGGAGCCATCTGGATAGTTGCCTGAAAACTGTTGTTGTAAGAAAACTCCACCAAGTGTAGATGATCCTCCCACGAACCCTTGAAGTCCAACATGCATGCTCTCAACATGTCTTCAAGAGTTTGGATCGTTCTCTCCGACTGACCATCAGTTTGAGGATGATAAGCTGTGCTAAACTTCAATCGAGTCCACAAACTTTCCTGTAAACTCCTCCAGAAGTGTGATAAGAACCGAGTGTCCCGATCGGACACGATACTCACCGGTACACCATGTAATCTTACAATCTCCTGCATGTACCGCTCTGCCAAAGTCTCCATTGATTGACCAACCCGGAAAGGAATAAAGTGAGCAGCCTTGGTCAACCGATCGACAATCACCCATACTGCATTGTTGCCCTTTGGACTCCGCGGTAAAGCCGTCATGAAATCCATGGTTATATGTTCCCACTTCCACTGAGGAATCGGAAGTGGTTGCAATAAACCAGCAACCCGTTGATGTTCAGCCTTAACTTGCTGACACACCAAGCACTTAGCCACAAAGTGAGCAATCTCCCGTTTCATGCCTTCCCACCAGAAATGCTGTCGAATATCTCGGTACATCTTGGTGCCTCCTGGATGTACAGAGTAAGCTGAACTGTGTGCCTCCTTCATAAGCTCTTCACGAACATCTCCCTTTGGCACACACAAACGGCTACCATACCTCAACGAACCATCCTCATGGACCAGTAAATCTGTTCGTAGTCCGGCCTCAACTTGCTCTCGGAACTTTTGCAGTCTAGGATCCTGCGATTGTGCTGCTTTAATTTTCTCAATCAAAGACGACTGTACTTGCAACTGCATCAACTGTCCTGTAGAACGCGGTAGCACAACCTCCAAGTCAAATCTTCGAAAATTTGCAATGATCTCCTTCTGCGTAGTTAACACCTGAATTGCTGGTAACCGACTAAGCGCATCCGGCACGACGTTAACCTTCCCCGGATGGTACTTAAGATCAAGATCGTAGTCGGCCATCAGCTCCAACCATCTACGCTGCCTCATATTCAACTCCTTCTGAGTGAACACATACTTCAAACTCTTGTGATCTGTAAAAACTTCGACTCTTTCGCCCAAAATGTAGTGTCTCCAAATCTTCAAAGCGAAGATCACAGCCGCAAGGTCTAAGTCATGAGTCGGATAATTCTTCTCATGGGTCTTCAATTGTCTTGATGCGTAAGCTACAACCTTCCCATGCTGCATCAAAACACATCCCAATCCTTTCCCAGATGCGTCGCTGTGAATCACCAGTCCTCCGGAATTGTCTGGCACAGTCAGAATAGGGGCGGTTACCAACTTCTGCTTTAATGTCTCAAAAGCTAATGCACATTTATCCGTCCATACAAAAGGTACCTCCTTGCGCGTAAGCTTGGTCAACGGTTCTGCCAAACGAGCGAAGTTCTCTACAAATCTCCTGTAGTATCCGGCTAATCCAAGGAAACTTCTTATCTCAGCAACATTCTTTGGAATCGGCCAATCTCGAACTGCTGCAATCTTTTCGGGATCGACGGCGATTCCAACGCCAGACACAACATGCCCCAGAAACTTCACTTCCTCCAGCCAAAATTCGCACTTACTCATCTTCGCATACAATTTCTCCTGTCTCAATGTCTGCAGTGCGATCTTCAAATGCTCAGCATGCTCCTCAAAACTCTTCGAGTAAACCAGAATATCGTCAATGAATACCATGATAAACTGGTCCAAGAACGGTGAAAAGATTCGGTTCATCAAGTCCATGAATACTGCCGGCGCATTCGTTACTCCGAAGGGCATCACTAGGTACTCGTAATGTCCATACCGAGTTTGAAACGCCGTCTTGCAAATATCTTCTGCTTTCACTCGGACCTGATGATATCCGAATCGCAAATCCAGCTTCAAGAATACCCTCGCGCCACTAAGCTGCTCAAAAAGTTCTCCAATGCGAGGGATCGGGTATTTGTTCTTAATAGTTACCCGGTTTAATTCTCGATAGTCGATGCACATCCTTCTCGTGTCATCCTTCTTCTTTACTAGAAGAACTGGAGCTCCCCAAGGTGAGTTGCTGCTTCGAATCCAACCCTTCTCAAGCAATTCAGCAACCTGTTTCTTAACTTCTTCCAATTCCACTGGCGCCATTGGATAATACGCTTTAGATACTGGCGCTGCACCAGGAATAAGATCAATTGCGAACTCCACGTCTCGCTTCGGCGGTAAACCCGATATATCTTCAAATACGTCCATAAAATCGCGAACAACCGCCGGCTCTTCACCACTATCAACTTCCACTGCTGCAAGAATATTGTTTGTCGGCCTAGCCCTAAACTCGACTGGCCCGACAGAACTGCTTCCTCCAGTGAAGGTAAACTCGGGATGTCCGGGAATTTGGAAAATTACTTTCTTTGCCCTACAGTCAATGTGAGCATGGAAAGTGCCAAGAAAATCCATTCCCAAGACGACTTTATAGCTGCCCGTATCTATCACCAAGAAATCTGCAAAGAGTTCCCGTCTGCACACAACAACCGTACAATCTTTACACTCCCTACTAGATATGATTTTCCCATTCCCAGTGTGTATGTCCCAGAAACTAGTTATAAATTTGGATGACATAAAACAGTGGGATGCACCAGAATCAAATAATGCCAATGCGGGAAAACCATGAACGAGTAAAGTACCAGAAACGACTTCTCCTGATGCCTTGGCTTCCTCGGCTGTCAAGGTAAAAGCTCGAGCCTGATTAGGTCCTTGAGTCAGCTGTTTCTGCCCCTGGAACGGTCTCTGCGGAGGCTTCTGAATATCGTCCCTTGTACGAAGCTTCGACGGACAAGCACCAACTGCGTGATCAGCCGCTCCACAAACCAAACAGAGTCCCAGCCTCCTTCGACAATCCTTTTGCATGTGGCCAGGTAAATTGCAGTAGTTACAATTCATGCTCTTTCTTCGATCAACCATCACAGGCTTCTTCATTGGTGCTACACCACGACGGTCCACTGGAATACCCTTGCGACCATGAGCTCGGTTAGGTACAAATATGGGCTTCCAGGACGCAACTGCTGTCTGCTGCAAGCTCCCCTTCATCCCAGATAAACTCTGTTGTTCCCGAGCTGCCGTAAGAACATGTAAGAAAGTGGTCAAACCCAGGGAGACAATCTGCCTCTGGATGTCCACATCCAAGCTGCGCATGAACCTTCGTGCCCTTTCTGCATCGTTGGCGACTAAAGGTCCAGCGAATCTGCTGAGTCTCGTCCACTCCGCTGCATGCACGTCCACAGGTGCTCCATTCTGCCTCAGCCCAATAAATTTCTCTTCCATTTCCTCCCGTGTAGTCCGCAGGAAGAACTTCTCCAGGAAACTCTTAGAAAAATCCGCCCACTTGATCGGCTTGGGAAAGGGGGTCTCTTCCACAAGCCACCACTCTCGGGCGTAGTCCACTAGTTGAATGCGCACCACATCAACTCTTTTGTCCTCTGGAATCTGTGCCGCAATCAGAAAATTCTCCGTGTCGACTAGCCACTGCTCGGCTGGCAACGGCTCCTCCAAACCAGTGAATGTAGACGGACCCAAACGTCTAAAATCTGCCATGGTCCCTACTCGGTCAACTGGTTTACCTCCAGCGTTGTTTACAGACGGCTAAACGATCTGCAAACCTTCCTGAAACGAATCTGCTTGTTGCTGGATCAGCTCGGTCTGCCTCTTCTGATTTTCCAGCATTCCTCTTATTACTCCCAGCATGGCGGCTTCGTCCACACGCCTCTGGTACGTCTTCAAATTCTTATCTTCCATATTCCTGAAATCAAGAACACCCAACATTAGCATGATGATAGATTCAATATATAGATCAAGGCTAGAACTCCAAGATACTTAAATAGAGTACCGCATTGTAAATATGCCGCGGTATCATAGCCACAATTACTTAACTCCACCCAAGTCGCCTAAGTCCTAGAGATAACAAGAAATCATGTTTTTTTTTGAGTCGACATGCAAAGTAAGTTTGCACGTCGTAAAAGATATAATCAGGAAGAATGTGATTCAAGAATGGTAAACGGCAAGGTGGCAGGATATGTTTCCTAAACACAGGTATTCTGATTCGTGTATTGGGTACAATACCCAACTACAAAAAGAATCAACCCAACTAACCTAGGCTCTGATACCAAAAGAACCATGTCACGCCCCGCTTCCCAGAGTAGGCAAGATTGGGCACGTGACATAGCCAACCATGCTACCTGTGGGTAGGAAGTATCCATCCACAGTCACATTACGGCTGTAGAGATATCAAGAACAAGATAAAACTATCTAAAAACATGTCCACAATCCAGAATAACAAGAGTCAATGATAAATAAATGCGGAAGCAAATGATCCAATACAATAACTGAAAAGTATGTCCCATAATGCGGGCTCACATCTGAAAATAAATGCAGGAAATAAAACTAACCACTACTGGACTCACAACTCAGCCTGCTGGCTGAAGTACTCCTGCTCGGACTGCGACAGTGGTATAGAATCTGGGCCATGCAAAACCCAGACGTCAGCGCGTCATGTCAACAAGTAATATAATATGAACAGTGTAATAGGCAATGCAGAAATAAATATGAATAAACCAATAGTATGAAACAAGCGGTGCAGGGTAGTGTGCAGTGGGTAACTAAACTGTTCTATCAGGTTTTCTAGTCTAAAGTATTTGAAATCAATTGATGAATCGTCGATGTAACTCAATAGTATCCTGTACATACCCGGGACCACGGCCACAATATTCTCGGCTGCAGCCGAGACATGCCGCTAGGCACAAAACAGGAAAGTGTACACTCGATAGTATTCCGTACATACCCGGGACCACGACCACAATATTCTCGGACGAAACCGAGACATGCCTCTAGGCACAAAACAAGAATGTGTACACCGAGAACAGGTAGTGAACTGTCGAGTTACAAGTCAGGTTTCCCCTTTGATTTCCCCATACCCCCAAGTTATATATATCAGGTCAGGTATTCAGTAATCAAGAACTAATGCCAACACAGGATCAGGTAACAGCATGTTTGTTTGGATAGACAACAGGAACGGTCCATGAGGACTACATGTCAGGTTTGTTGGCATTAGGCATGAGATTAGGTAACAGGTCAGGTCATGGTACATCAGGTCAAGTCAACAGTGAACGGTACCATGTCAGGTGTATCAATATATACCATGTGTAACAAAGTCAAGTCAAGATGTAACAATATCGTGGGTGTGCTCACAAACAGATATACAATCGAACAAGGTATTTAACAACATGGAATGAGCAATGAGCTAAATAATAAGCATGTTTCATTCAATCTCAAGAGTGCAGTAATACAGTGCAGCCATTTTATTATATTAACAGGTTTGAACACCCTTAGCGGTGCAATAGTTTAGATATGGATGCAATACAGTTATATCAAGCCTTTGAATACGAATGTCCGAATGTAATAGAACTACATGGTTAAGCGCTACCATCTATTAAATAGTAAAATGTGATTAACAGGTAAACTTGGTCATAAGGGTTAAATTGGCAAACTGTAAATTTTATGTTAACTGTAAAATGATATATGTCATATTGCAACCAAATGAGAAACGACTATACCAAGTTAAGTTTTACAGGTTTAATGTGTCAAAACATATATAAATATATAGTATAGCATGTAGCAAGTGATACTTGCCTCGACGGGTCGCAAACCGGGAAAAACGGAACGTAACGTTGGCGGGGAAACACGCGACGGATGCACGGTTCACGGATTGAACCCAAACGACGAACCAAGGGACCTCACAGGTCAGAGCACTCCGCTGGATCGTCGGGACACGTCACCGGCACGGCCGAATTCCGGCGAGCACAAAAACAGTAAATAGGGTTTCAAGCGGGTATAGACTTTGGAAAGAAGGAAAAGACCAGAGGAGAAGATGATGGGGAAATACTCACTGGTCCAGAGGGTATTTGCGACGACGGCGGCGAGGACGGCGTCTCCGGCGATCTGCAAAACTTCCAGCGACTGTTTTCAGTTCTGGAAAAAAAGAAGAGGAAAGGAAAGGTGGAGGGGCACTTACAAGGTGTTTAGAGGTGGTTGGGGCTCGTCGGCGACGGCCAGGGGCGGAGCAGGGGGTCGCCGGCGATGTTTCAGGCAGCACAGGGAAGTCGCAGGGGTAGCCGGGGTCGCTGTTCTGGTCAAGGGGGTGCACCGGGAGAAGGAGAGTGATGGTGAGGGAACCGAGGCGAGGTGTTGGTCAGCGGCGCGGAAGGAGACAACGAGGGCCGCCGGCGAGGAGGTTGCTGCAGGGAACTTCTGCAGGTGGCCGCAGCAGTTGCGCGGGGAAGGAAACAAGGGTCGGTTGAGGCGAGGAGGCGGTGGCGAGGGCGACGGTGGCGTTGGCGCCGGCGTCGGGGCTGCGGCGTCGACGGTGAAGGCGGCTAGGGTGGCGTTGCTTAGATCATGTTGTTGATAACCATGCTTGATTATTATAACCCTGATTTTGCTAGCTGTTTATGAGCACACACATGGTATCTTTTACACTTGACCTGACTCGCTACACACATATTGATTGACCCGACATGGTACCGTACACTACTTGACCTGACCTGATGTACCATGACTTGACCCGTTACTTGATCTCGTGTCTAATGCCAACAAGCCTGACATATAGTCCTCACGGACCGTTCCTGTTGTCTATCCAGACAAACCTGCTCTTACCTGATCCTGTGTTGGCATTAGTTCTTGATTACTGAATACCCGAATTGAACACTTATAACTTGGGGGTATGGGGAAATCAATGGTGGAACCTAACTTGTAACTCAACAGTTCGATACCTGTTCTGATCAGTCTTACGGGCTAGGCCAGACCCGGAGTGATGATGCTGACACCACTCGTCTGTACCTGCTACCTTTTACTGCCTAGCGGCACGTCTCGGTTTCAGCTCGAGAGTCTGTAGACCGTGGTCCCGGGCATGCACGGGATACTTTTGAGTTACATCGATGATCCATCAAATTGATTTCAAAGATTTTAGAACAGAAAACCTGATAGAACAATTTAGTTTACTCACTGCACACTACCCTGCACTGCCCTGATTTACATTACTGTTACACCTGCTTTTCATTCATGTTTATATTTGCATTGCCTGTTACCCTGTTTATATTTTATTACTTGATGACACGACGCGCTAACGTCTGGGTTTTGCATGGCCCAGATTCCGTACCTTTGCTGCAGTCCGAGCAGGAGCACTTCAGCCAGCAAGCTGAACTGTAAGGTGTTGCTAGTAGTTAGTTCTTTATTTCCCGCATTTATTTCATGATGTGAGCCCGCATTATGGGACATACATTCCAGTTATTTTGTATTGGATCTTTTGCTTCCGCACTTTTATTATTCATGACTCATGTTATCTTGGCTTATGGACATATGTTTTAGATAGTTATATTTTGTTCTTGATATCTCTACAGCCGTAATGTGACTGTGGATGGATACTTCCTACCCACAGGTAGTATGGTTGGCTATGTCACGTACCCAATTTAGCGTACTCTGGGAAGCGGGGAGTGACATGGTTCTTTTTGTATCAGAGCCATAGGTTAGTCGGGTTAATTCTTTTTGTAGTTGGGTGTTGTACCCAATACACGAATCAGAATACCCGTGTTTAGGAAAAATGTCCTGCCACCTTGCCGTTTTACCGTTCTTGAATCAAGTTCTTCCTGATTATATCTTTTACGATGTGCAAACTTCCTTTGCATATCGACTCGAAAACCTGATTCCTTGTTATCTCTAGGACTTAGGCGACTTGGGTGGAGTTATGTAATTGTAGCTATGATATCACGGCATAGTTACAATGCGGTACTCTATTTAAGTAACTTGAAGTTCTAGCCTTGATCTATATTTTGAATCTGTTATCATGCTAATTTTGGGTGTTTTGATTTCAGGAATAAGGCAGACAAGAATCTGAAGACGTACCAAAGGCGTGTTGACGAAGCCGCCATGCTTGGAGTGATACGGGGAATGCTGGAGAATCAAAAGAGGCAGACCATGTTGATCCAGCAGCAAGCTGAATCGTTTCAGGAAGGTTTGCAGACCGTTCAGCAGTCCGTGAACAATGTTGGAGCTAAACCAGTTGATCGTGTGGGGACCGTAGCAGATTTCAGGTGTTTGGGTCCGTCTGTCTTTACTGGTTTGGAGGAGCCGTTGCCAGCGGAGCAGTGGCTAGTTGACACGGAGAACTTATTTATTGCGGCGCAGATCCCGGAAGATAAAAGGATGGATGTGGTGCGTATTCAGTTAGTAGACTACGCCCGTGAATGGTGGCTTGTGGAAGAGACCCGCTTGCCCAAGCCGATCAAGTAGGCGGATTTTTCGAAGAGTTTCCTGGAGAAGTTCTTCCCGCGGACTGCACGGGAGGAAATGGAAGAGAAATTCATCAGTCTGAAGCAGAATGGTGCACCCGTAGACGTACATGCAGCAGAGTGGACACGGCTCAGTAGATTCACTGGACCTTTAGTTGCCAACGATGCAGACAGGGCAAGGAGGTTCATGCGCAGCTTGGATGTGGACTTCCAGAGGCAGATTGTCTCCCTGGGTTTGACCACTTTCTCACAGGTACTTACGGTAGCCCGAGAACAGCAGAGCCTATCGGGGAAGAATGGGAGTTCACAGCAGACATCGGTTACGTTAAGGAAGCCGACATTTGTACCAAACCGAGCTCATGGACGCAGAGGTATTCCCGTGGACCGTCGTGGCGTAACACCGATGAAGAAGCCAGTTGTCGTTGATCGAAGGAGGAGCGTGATTTGTGACTACTGCCATTTACCAGGACACGTGCAAAAGGAGTGTCGAAGGAGGCAGGGACTCTGTTTAGTTTGTGGAGCGGCAGATCACACCGTCAGCGCTTGTCCTTCGAAGCTTCGTACGAGGGATGATATTCAGAAGCCTCCGCAGAGACCATTTCAGGGACAGAAGCAGCTGACTCAAGGACCTAATCAGGCTCTAGCTTTTACCTTGACGGCTGAGGAAGCTAAGGCGTCAGGAGAAGTTGTTTCAGGTATTCTACTCGTTCATGGTTTTCCCGCATTAGCATTATTTGATTCTGGTGCATCCCATTGTTTTATGTCGTCCAAGTTTATAGCTACACACTCGATTACTTGCACGACCCTGTCAAGTTTCTGGGACATACACACTGGGAATGGGAAAATCATATCTAGTAGGGAATGTAAAGATTGTACTGTTGTTGTTTGCGGACGGGAGTTTTTTTGCAGATTTCTTGGTGATCGATACGGGCAGCTACGAAGTCGTCTTGGGAATGGATTTTCTTGGCACTTTCCATGCTCACATTGATTGTAGGGCAAAGAAAGTAATTTTCCATATTCCCGGACATCCCGAGTTTACCTTCGCTGGAGGAAGCAGTTCTGTCGGGCCAGTCGAGTTTAGGGCTAGGCCAACAACTAGTATTCTTGCATCAATGGAGGTTGATAAAAGTGATGAGCCAGCTGTTGTTCGTGATTTTATGGACGTGTTTGAAGATATATCGGGATTAACGCCGAAGCGAGACGTGGAGTTCGCAATTGATCTTATTCCTGGTGCAGCGCCAGTATCTAAAGCGTATTATCCAATGGCACCAGTAGAGTTGGAAGAAGTCAAGAATCATGTTGCTGAATTGCTTGAGATGGGTTGGATTCGAAGCAGTAACTCGCCTTGGGGAGCTCCAGTTCTTCTAGTTAAGAAGAAACATAGCATGAGAAGGATGTGTATCGACTATCGAGAATTAAACCGGGTGACTATTAAGAACAAGTACCCGATCTCTCGCATTGGCGAACCTTTTGAGCAGCTTAGTGGCGTGAGGGTATTCTCGAAGCTAGATTTGCGATCCGGGTATCATCAGGTCTGAGTGAAAGCAGAAGATGTTTGCAAGACGGCGTTCCGAACTCAGTATGGACATTACGATTACTTAGTGATGCCCTTCGGGGTGACGAATGCACCGGCGATATTCATGGACTTGATGAACCGAATCTTTTCACCATTCTTAGACCAGTTTATTGTGGTGTTCATCGACGATATTCTGGTTTACCCGAAGAGTATGGAAGAGCATGCTGAACATCTGAAGATCGCACTGCAGACGCTGAGACAAGAGAAGCTATATGCGAAGATGAGCAAGTGCGAGTTTTGGCTGGAGGAAGTAAAGTTTTTGGGGCATGTTGTGTCTGGCGATGGAATCACCGTCGATCCCGAAAAAATTGCAGTAGTTCGTGATTGGCCGATTCCAAAGAATGTTGCGGAGATAAGAAGTTTTCTTGGACCCGCCGGATATTACAGAAGATTTGTGGAGAACTTTGCTCGTCTGGCGGAGTCGTTGACCAAGCTTACGCGCAAAGAGGTACCTTTTGTGTGGACGGATAGATGTGCGTCAGCTTTTGAGACGTTGAAGCGGAAATTGATAACCGCCCCTATTCTGACCGTGCCAGACAATTCCGGAGGATTGGTGATTCACAGCGACGCAACTGGGAAAGGATTGGGATGCGTTTTGATGCAGCATGGGAAGGTTGTAGCGTACACATCAAGACAGTTGAAGACCCATGAGAAGAATTACCCAACTCACGACTTGGAGCTTGCGGCTGTGATTTTCGCTTTGAAGGTTTGGAGACACTACCTTTTCGGTGAAAGGGTCGAAGTTTTCACGGATCATAAGAGTTTGAAGTATGTGTTCACGCAGAAGGAGCTTAATATGAGGCAACGCAGATGGTTGGAACTGATGGATGATTATGATCTTGATCTTAAGTACCATCTGGGGAAAGTTAATGTCGTGCCGGATGCGCTCAGTCGGTTACCAGCAATTCAGATGTTGACTGCACAGAAGGATCTCATTGAAGTCTTTCGAAGATTTGATTTGGAGGTTGTGTTACCGCATTCTTCGGGAAAGTTGATGCAGCTGCAGGTACATTCGTCGCTGATCGAGAATATTAAGGCAGCGCAATCGCAGGATCCTAGATTGCAAAAGTTTCGAGAACAGGTTGAAGCCGGACTACGACAGATTTACTGATAAATGAAGATGGTTCGTTGAGATATGGTAGCCGTTTGTGTGTGCCAAAGGGAGATATTTGCGAAGAGCTTATGAAGGAGGCACACAGTTCAGCTTATTACGTACATCCAGGAGGCACGAAGATGTACCGAGACTTACGACAGAAATTCTGGTAGGAAGGTATGAAACGGGAGATCGCTCGCTTTGTGGCAAAGTGCTTGGTGTGTCAGCAAGTTAAGGCTGAACATCAAAGGGTTGCTGGTTTATTGCAACCACTTCCGATTCCTCAGTGGAAGTGGGAACATATAACCATGGATTTCATGACAGCTCTACCGCGGAGTCCAAAAGGCAACAATGCAGTATGGGTGATTATTGATCGTTTGACCAAGGCAGCTCATTTTATTCCTTTTCGGGTTTGTCAATCAACAGAAACTTTGGCGGAGAGGTACATGCAGGAGATTGTAAGATTGCATGGAGTACCGGTGAGCATCGTGTCCGATCGGGACACTCGGTTCTTATCACACTTCTGGAAGAATTTACAGGAAAGTTTGGGGACGCGATTGAAGTTTAGCACAGCTTATCATCCTTAAACTGATGGTCAGTCAGAAAGAACGATCCAAACTCTTGAAGATATGTTGAGAGCATGCATGTTGGACTTCAAGGGTTCTTGGGAGGATCATCTACTTTTGGTGGAGTTTTCTTACAACAAAAGTTTCCAGGCAACTATTCAGATGGCTACGTTTGAAGCTTTGTATGGTCGCAAATGTCGTTCGCCCGTTTGTTGGGACGATGTCGGTGAACGAAGATTGTTGGGACCAGATTTGGTTGTGCAGACAGTAGAGAAAGTTAACACTATCAGAAATCATATGAAAGCAGCTCAAGACAGACAGAAGAGTTGGGCAGATACGTCGAGAAGGCCTCTAGAATTCGCCGTAGGTGATTTGGTATTCTTGAAGATATCACCGACTAGAGGGGTGATTCATTTTGGAATTCGTGGAAAGCTCAGTCCTCGATCCGTTGGACCCTTTGAGATCTTGGAGCGTGTTGGTGAGGTAGCGTACCGTTTGGCGTTACCGCAGTCCTTGGCGAATGTGCACGATGAGTTTCACGTATCTCAACTCCGTAAGTATGTTCGAGATGAAACACATGTGTTGGATCATTCGGAGCCGACGGTACGAGAATACTTGACTTTTGAGGAGCGACCGGTTGAAATTGTGGATCGAAGGGAAACGGTTCTTAAGAACAAGGTTATCCCTATTGTACTTGTTTCTTGGGGTAATCGCTCGCATGGAGAGTCCACTTGGGAACGAGAAGATGAAATCCGGCAGAAGTTTCCTCATCTCTTCTTGTAGGTTTGTTTTCGTCTAACCTTTGTATTCTTGGAATTTCGAGGACGAAATTCTTTCTGTAGTTGGGTATAATGTAACAACCGAGTCCAGTTTTACAAGTTTCTGTTTCCGTATGTGTGGTGTGTGGTATTCAGTTCATTATCCTGATTTTGTTTGTTGCTAGTTATAATTTTACCCCGACATATCATATTCTGCATACTATGATTTAAGTCATCTAAAATTAAATTAAAAATAATTGACATGGCCTGCTCGACACCCCTAACCCTGTGGTAGCTTCTTTGCATCGTGTTCTCGTCCCGTTCAGTGAAATAGAAGTGTTTGGACGGCTACGCACACGTACGTGCGTCCGTGCTTGGGGGTATACTTTTTAATTATAAAATCTTTCATTTTAATTTTTGGAACCCGCCAATAATTTTCGTTTTACGAATTCAAATTTGTGGACCCGACCGGGGCGCAATTCAGAAATATTTTGTATTTTCGCCAAATCCTATTTTTTTAAAAATTTTTTAAATTAGACCAAGGGTTTTGTTTAGCCTAGCATCAGATTTCTTAACCAATGAATGGATTTTTTTCGAAACAGGAAAATCTTTTATATTTTAAAATCTTTTAAACTTGTTTCCCTAACCAAAACATCTCCCTCAGCCAATCATCCTTCATTTAACCCCCTGGGCCCCACATGACAGTCTCCTCTCTCCTTTCCCCTTCTTTTTCTCTCTCTTCTCTCTCTCTCTCTCACGGGCGCTAGAGGACGAGTTTCTTTCTCTCTCCTCTCTCTCTCTTCCTATCTCTCTCATCTCGCACCCCTTTCTCTCTCATCTCGCGACACTATAGCGAATCCCGTCACCGCCCTCGAATCCCATCACCTCCCTTCACATTTCCATTCTTCTTCTCTTTTAAAACCCCACGCCTCCTTCTCTTAAACCCATCACAGAGAAACCCTAGCCGCCTCGTTTCCTCTCGCCGTTGCCCTAGCCGTCTCTACCTCGTCGCCATCTCCATCTCTTCTTCTTCTTCTTCTCAATCTCCTCCTCCTCGTCTTCATCTTCTTTCTCTTTTCTCTCTTCCCTGTGCACACCCATAACCAACCCGGCAACCCTCAGCCCCTCGCGTCGCTGCTGACTCCCTCTCACCATCATCACCACCTCATTCCCTTCCTCTCCTCGACACTATTCCCTAACCCAGAACACCCTACCACGGTACAACCTTCTTCTTCTTTCTCTTCCTCCTCTTCCGCTTCTTTTCACCTGAGATTTTACTTCTCTGTTAAAATAGTTTGGATCCTCTGTAGATCTTGCCGGAACTCCGTTTACGCCATCAACCCCGCGACCCCTCTGCAGATCAGGGTAAGCATCTTCCTCTCCTCTCTCTCTTTCCATTCTTTTCTTTTCTCTTTCCATGCAACTTTTCTATGGATTGAGATGTTTACTGTTTTTGGGTTTGCCGGAATCCAGCCGTGCTGGCGACGACTCCCGGCGATCCAGCGAGGAACCCTGACCCGTGTGGCTCCACTGTTCATCGTTTGGGTTCATTCCGTGAACCGTGCGCACGTCGCGAGATTTCCCCGCCGACGCGTAACGTTCTGTTTTCCGTTTCGCGACCCGTCGAGGCAAGTGAAACTTGCTACATGCTATTCTAAACTATTTATATGCTAAATTACTTATTTCCTGTTAAATCTCTAATTAGAATCGAAAGAAAAGGATTTCAAGTTAACCGTATAAAGTTCCGTTACACATTTTATGATTCCGAACGTGAAACTTAATCTTGCATTTGATTATTTTACATCTAACAATCACCTGTACATGATAGATCACATTTGTTTATTGCTATGATACCCTTTTTCCAGTTTAGCCTATCAGACATCCATGTGCAACTTTAACCGGTCTAATTACAACTGCATTCATTAAAAAGATTATACATGTCGTCGCATCCATGGATCACTCAATGTTTATTAACCTGTTTTCAGCATTTACATCTATCATACTGTATCCACATTATGCTGACACTGTCTGTTAAACACAATTGATGACTGTACAGCTAAATAAATAAGATCTGCTTAATTGCTTAACTCATTGCTTAGATCATGTTGTTGATAACCATGCTTGATTATTATAACCCTGATTTTGCTAGCTGTTTATGAGCACACACATGATATCTTTTACACCTTGACCTGACTCGCTACACACATATTGATTGACCTGACATGGTACCGTACACTACTTGACCTGACCTGATGTACCATGACTTGACCCGTTACTTGATCTTGTGTCTAATGCCAACAAACCTGACATGTAGTCCTCACGGACCGTTCCTGTTGTCTATCCAGACAAACCTGCTCTTACCTGATCCTATGTTGGCATTAGTTCTTGATTACTGAATACCTGACTTGAACACTTATAACTTGGGGGTATAGGGAAATCAATGGTGGAACCTGACTTGTAACTCAACAGTTCGATACCTGTTCCGATCAGTCTTACGGGCTAGGCCAGACCCGGAGTGATGATGCTGACATGTCACGACCCGCAGGGTACGGAACGTGACTGGCACTTAAGTTTACGAAACGTCTAAAGGCGTCCGTAAAACAAGTAAGCCAAAGCCCAGAAAACAAAACCGATGAAGCAAAAGAGTGAAGAAAACCCAATCAATTGAAAGCGAGTTATCAAATAAGTCATGTAAAACACTTTTTAAAAACAATACAAATTTTCCCGAAAATTTCGGCAGAGTCTCCTTTGTAAATACTGACCCCCAAAAATGGGTACAACAAATATATATACATGAATCCACAAAATAGGGCATCCCCAAGCGGGAGCTAGCTCTTCGCCATACGGCGGTCACAAATCCCACGCAATGTAAATGACAACAAGCATAATAAAGCATAATAAAGCATAAGGAAGCATGAAAAAGTAGCATGTCGGCTCAAGTGAGCTCGACCCCAAATACAGTATAAAATCCACAAACCTCACAGTCTCATCTCTAGGTCAATATACAATAATCTGGTAGAACAGTAGATGGAGTATACTAGATACAGGAATATACAAGGTGGTACAAAAAATAACATAACCCACCTATGAGCAAATCTCGAGCTCAGGCAAAAGAGACAAAAACACAAGTGCGCCCGCCGCTACTGAACTGACGGAGCGGACCTGCAAAAGACTGTGGCACAACGGGGGTGAGTTGCCAACTCGTGAGTAATAAATAGCATCTACAAAGGCTATCGTATGCATGCACACAAGCATCCTAGCATCTAAAATACAGGTATGACTGGATGCACTAGCAGGTGTGTATATCATATCTGTGTGCTAATATGTATGCAACATGAAAATCTGAGTTCTCAATAGGTTTATATATAAAAATATCTTATCTCTTTTCTTTTTTGTTTTTGAAACTCTTTTAGAATGCCAGCAAATGTCAATGAATCGACGAAAATCGGTGTCCAGCAACGACACCCCAAAAGCTGTCTCAAATCTCATAATGTATCCCTGGCCTCAGCCGTCCGGCTGACCCATCTCAAATATCAATATCTCATCATCTAGCGGCCACGGTCGGTATCCTCTGGATATCCGCCGTCCCAACCAGTCACCGGTAGGTAATCCGTCCCCTGCCAGGCTCAACGTCATCACCACATTCCTCTTGCCCCGGGGTACCTTACCGGGCCCACCATGTACCCGTGCCGGTTCCTCCACTCCTCGACACGGATTTCCAAAGCCACAGCAAACTCATGGTGGACGACACTTACATCACTAGAAAACCGCAATTTACATGTTTTAAAAATATCACAAGTTTGGAAATTTTGCGGCTTTCCCCCGAAATCCAGCAATATCATAAAATCTCAAGAAATCCTCATAAGTGCATATATCAATGCTAATGAATGCGTATGATATCAATAATCAAGTTGCGATGTGTGATTAATGTATTAAGCATGAACAATGAATATGATGAAGTACATGCACATGAATAGCAATCCTAGGGTTTCATTTTAAGGAAATAACACAATTTAAGTATCAATTAGTAAAAGGTTTAATTTAAAGGTTATCTAGTGTGGTGGCATAGCAATTACCAGGGTGTGTGTGTAACATGAATAGTGCTCGTGCTGCATATAAAACCTGGTAATGGTGCATGTGTCCTACAATTGAGTTTGCATATATGGTATAACCTATTGATCTAATTGCAGCAATTATCATGCCAGTATTATTATTCTAATGTCACAAGTGATTATCCAATTTACTATTTTCCAGTTAACTAAATCTATCGGGCGACTTGCGCCATCCAGACGATCGTCCCCCGTAGATGTTAAATCTACTCACCGGGATCCCTGGCTAGCTGTGTCCAATCACTGCCTTTCCCTTTCGCGCCGCGTCTGACGTCTCCGCGACCGAACCTGGAATTTACATCAATACCAAATATAAGGTGACGTATCAAGAACGACGCAAAACCCCAACGAAACTACTAAAGTTCGCTAACTGGGTACAACGTGCACAAAGTGCGCAGACACACGCGAAAATCGCAAAAACTGCCAAAAACGCCGATTTTGGGTCACCCGGCAAAACTAAAACCCGACTACCCAAAAACCGCACTCACGCATCCTAAAAGTCGTAGGACAAGCCAACAAAATCATCAAGATGCCACAATTAACTCATCACAATATTTTAGTAAAAACTAGTAAGCACTAATTTGCAATTTAGTGCAAACATCGACAATTAGCGACAAAGTTAACACAATCCAACACAACAATCCAAACTAACTCACTAGATAGCCACTACACTAATTTTAAACCCTTAACTATGCTTAAAAACATATTTTCCACAACCAACCCTTCTCTTGATTTTTATAAATAGCAAACATAACTCAAATTATATAAGAAATCCCTACTTTAACACTATAATTTAGCCTAATAAGCAAATTAACCACTTAGCTTAAGGTTAGCAAAACACTAAATAGCAAATTAGGTCTAATCAACACAAATTAGGTTTAATCACTCACTAAACATGTTTCAAATACCATTTCCATACAAAACCTCTTCTTGAAAACCTTAAAACAACAACTTTACAACAAAAAAATCCACTTCTAAAATTACCTAAATTAGTATAATTAAAGACTACATAATAAGGTAACCATATAGATTAGTTTACTAACAACTAGATTAACAAAATAACAACTTAATTAAATTATCATGGTTCAAAACCTAGTTCATTTTTCAAACAAAATCTAAGGAAACTAGATTAACTACACTAAATTAACACTAACCCATAACACATAAGCACTTAAACAAGAAATTTAACAAGATGGAATTTATACCTCTTGATCACTAGATCAAGCAAGAAAGTTTCCTCCAATTGATGGCCTCAAACACCAAGATCCAAGCAAGAATGGCTAAGGAAAATGGTTGCATATGGATTTTGTATGGATTTTTGGAATTTATTCATGGATTTTGATGTATTTCTTGAAGGAAATTGAAGAAAAATGCAAAGAAAAGAGATGAGAAAGAGGGGTGCAGGTTTCGGCCAGGTTGGAGGTAAGGTGGGGGGTGTGGGCAAGTGAGGAAAAGTCTTGGTCAAGTTTCTAAAGTCAAAAGTATCAAATATTAACCATTTTATTAAAATAAATACCATAAACTATCAATTAACTCAAGAAACAACTCAAGAAAGAGAGAGGTCAGAATTTTCTGGTCTTGGCCAAGGCTTGGGCTGTTCTTGGGCTGAGGAAAAAGATAGAGGGGTTTTACAAAAGAAATTTTATGCAAAAAGGCCCCCTACAACTCAAAAATTGCAAGTTTTAGCCCAAAATTCAATAATTTCGTTTCAATTTATAAAAATTGGTTAAAAATCAAAATAAATTACTAAAAATTCATGTTATCACTAGAATATAATTATCATAATTTTAGAGATTAAAATTAGCCCGGAAAAATTTGTATTTATCGCTTATTTAATGTATTTTCTTACCGGCTTAAATAATATTAAAAAAAATGAAAAATAGGGAAAAATTTTTAAATGACCAAAATTTCATAATTAACTCATTAGTCACTAAAAACAAGTAATTATCTATCCACTTTAAGTATAATTAGCCCTAAACTGCAAAATATCGAGAAAGACGGTTTTCGGAAAAATACCGAATTTTCACCGAATTTCAAGAAAACACCAAAACGACTTTTCAAGACGCTACAATCTTCCCCCCTTAAAGAAATTCGGTCCCCGAATTTAAGAATATAGCTACGCGTACCTTCAAAGAGATGGGGATATTTCTTCCTCATCTCGCCCTCGGTCTCCCAGGTAACCTCCTCGCTGCTCGGGCTACGCCAAAGGACCTTGACGGTTGGTATAATCTTCGATCTCAACTTCTTCACCTGCCGATCCAGGATGGCCACCGGCTGCTCTGCAAAGGAAAGGTCGCGCTCTAGCTGGACTGTCGGGTGCTGAATCGCATGCGAAGGATCGTGAAGGTACTTGCGGAGCATCGAAACATGAAAAACGGGGTGAACATCGGGAAAGCTGGGTGGAAGAGCCAAACGATATGCAACAGCGCCGACACGCTCGAGGATCTCGAAGGGACCTACGAATCTAGGGCTAAGCTTCCCCTTTCGCCCAAAACGCATCACGCCCTTCATCGGTGAGACCTTCAGAAAAACATGGTCGCCAACTGCGAACTCTAATCTGCGACGGCGCCTGTCTGCATACGATTTCTGCCTGCTCTGAGCCGCTCTCATCCGGTCTCGGATCATCTGTATCTTCGCTGTCGTCTCCTCAACAAGCTGCGGCCCCAAAATACTGCTCTCGCTGAGCTCTGTCCAACAAACGGGCGATCTGCATCTCCTCCCATACAATGCCTCGAAAGGTGCCATCTGAATAGTATCCTGGAAGCTATTGTTGTAGGAGAACTCCACTAGAGGCAAATGACGATCCCAGCTACCACCAAAGTCTAAAACGCACGCTCTGAGCATGTCCTCGAGAGTCTGAATGGTCCGCTCTGACTGTCCGTCTGTCTGCGGATGAAACGCTGTGCTGAAGCTCAAACGAGTGCCCAAAGCCTCCTGAAGTCTCTGCCAAAGTCGGCTGGTGAACTGAGTGCCTCGATCTGACACGATACAAGTCGGTACGCCATGTAGTCGCACGATCTCGTCAATATAGAGCTGAGCATACTGAGCGAAGCTGAAAGTCGTCTTCACTGGAAGGAAGTGAGCCGCTTTCGTCAATCTGTCCACGATCACCCAGATGGAGTCGTACCCTCGACTGGTCCTGGGTAGACCCACAACGAAGTCCATCGAAATCTGCTCCCATTTCCACTCTGGAATGGGTAACGGCTGTAGCTCTCCTGCGGGCCTCTGGTGCTCGGCCTTGACTTGCTGACAAGTCAGGCATCTCGAAACGAACTCCGCAATGTCCCTCTTCATCCCGTCCCACCAGTAGGTCTCTCTCATATCATGGTACATCTTGGTGGAACCGGGGTGGACACTATACACTGATCGGTGTGCCTCCTCAAGAATGTCGCGCCGCAATCCATCAGCATCTGGTACGCACAGTCTAGATCCATATCGTAAAATCCCCTGATCGTCAATCACGAACTCGGAAAATCTGCCCTGTCCCATCTGTGCCATGATCTCTGAGCAACGGTCGTCACTGCGCTGCGCCTCATATATACGGTCAAGCAACTGTGGGCGTGCACGAACATGCGCGAGCTGTCCCCCTGTCTGAGTGAACTCGAACTCAACTCGGCTGTCGCATAACGTCTGCCAATCTGCTGACGACTGCCTCTGCACTGCGCGCAAAGAGGATAGACTACCCCCGGGCCTCCTACTCAACGCATCTGCCACCACATTCGCCTTGCCGGGGTGATATAAGATCTCGCAGTCGTAGTCTTTCACCAACTCCATCCAACGACGCTGTCTGAGGTTCAGGTCTCGCTGCTGAAATATGTACTTTAAGCTCTTGTGATCGGTGAATATCTGACATGACTCGCCGTAAAGGTAATGTCGCCAAATCTTCAGTGCAAAGACCACTGCAGCCATCTCCAAATCATGAGTGGGGTAGTTCTGTTCATGCTTCTTCAACTGCCGAGAAGCATAAGCGATCACCCGGCCATGCTGCATCAAAACGCATCCTAATCCCACTCGCGAAGCATCACAGTAGACAACAAATCCGCCTGATCCTGAAGGTAGAGATAATACCGGCGCCGTAGTCAAACATGTCCGCAGCTGCTGAAAACTGCGCTCGCACTCCTCTGTCCAAACGAAAGGAACTCCCTTCCGGGTCAAACTGGTCAACGGTGCAGCTATACGGGAGAAGTCCTGAACAAAACGCCTGTAGTAGCCCGCCAAGCCTAGAAAACTACGGATCTCAGTAACCGATGTAGGTCGGGGCCACTGCTGAACAGCCTCAATCTTCTTCGGGTCCACACAAATGCCGTCTCTCGTAACCACGTGACCCAAGAATCCGACGCTGTCCAGCCAGAAAGCACACTTGGAGAACTTCGCGAACAGCTGGTGCTCCCTCAGAGTCTGTAACGTAATCCGCAAGTGCTGCTCGTGCTCCTCTCTGCTCCGGGAGTACACCAAGATATCGTCGATAAACACGATGATGAACAAGTCAAGATACGGCCTGAATGTACGGTTCATCAAATCCATAAAAGCTGCTGGGGCGTTGGTGAGTCCGAACGACATCACCAAAAACTCGTAGTGGCCATAGCGTGTACGGAAAGCTGTCCTCGGTATATCCTCCTGTCGGACTCGCAGCTGATGGTATCCTGATCGCAAGTCGATCCTCGAAAAATACCCCGCACCCTGAAGCTGGTCGAACAAATCATCAATGCGCGGCAACGGATATCTGTTCCGAATGGTAACTTTGTTCAGCTGGCGGTAGTCGATACACAAGCGCAAACTTCCATCCTTCTTCTTGACAAACAGGACCGGAGCACCCCACGGAGAAACACTCGGTCGAATAAGCCCCTTATCCAACAAATCCTGCAACTGATCCTTCAGCTCTCGAAGCTCTGCCGGGGCCATCCGATAAGGCGGTATAGAAATAGGCCCCGAACCGGGAATCAAATCAATGCAGAACTCAACATCGCGCTCAGGCGGTAGCCCAGGTAGCTCATCAGGGAAAACATCAGGGAACTCACAAACTACCGGGACCTGGTCCAACGGAACCTCTGTAGCTCGAGTATCACAAACAAGCGCTAAGAATCCCTGACATCCCTTCCGCAAGAGCTGACCAGCGCGAAGAGAAGAAATTAAGCTGGGAAGGGCGACACTGCGGTCTCCCTGAATAACAAGGACTGGCTCTCCCGGAAAGCTAAATCTGACTGCCTTCTCACGGCAGTCCACCGAAGCATAACAAGTGGCTAGCCAATCCATGCCCAGAAGCACATCAAAGTCCAACATATCGAGGAGTATCAAATCAACTGATGAATCCCTCTCCCCGATACGAACGGAACACAAACGAAATACAAACCGAGCGACAAACGACTCGCCTACCGGAGTAACAACAACAAGCGGCTGGTCTAACGACGACGACTCACGGCCCAACATCGGTGCAAAGTGTGTAGAGACGTACGAATGTGTAGAACCTGGGTCGAATAATACCCGTGCGTCGAAAGAACAAACTGGCAAGGTACCTGTCATGACGGCATTGGATGCCTGCGCATCCTGCGGTGTCAAAGCAAAAACTCGGGCCTGTCCTCCACCGATAGCGGGCTGACCTCGACCTCGGCCTCTGCCTCCTCGTCCTCTCTGAACAGGACCGCCACGTCCTCGGCCTCTCGGTGCACCTAACTGGCGTGGAGCATCGCCTGGGGTAGGAAGTAGGGCTCTCTGAGGAGGGGGTGGTGATGGTGGTAGGGTCACGTGCGGAACTGTCGCTGCTGCCTGTCGTCTCACCGGGCAGTCTCTGACAAGATGGTGCAAACTCCCGCACCCAAAACATCCTGGCGACGGCTGTTGCCCCTGGGAATAAGAACCATATAACTGTCCCCGTCCAAATCCTCTGCCTGGCCTATCTCTCGGAAAGAATCTGGCACGCTGCCTCTGAGGTGGTACATCGGTGCGCATCCTCTTCGGCCCAGAAACGGCCGAAGTCTGTGATATGCGTGCCTCCATCCGCAATGCCGTATCCCTAGCAGCTGAATAAGTGTCGTAGCGCTGGGCGCCAATGGCAAGATATAGCTGGGCATCAAGTCCCTGTACGAACCTCTTCACCATCTTCTCCTCGGTATCCACCAAATACTGAGCATATCGGGACAACTGAGTAAACTGGATGTCATACTCAGACACCGTCATCCCAGGTGTCTTGACTAAGGCCTCGAAACTGCGAGCTCTGGCGTCACGAACGCTCTCTGGAAGGAAACGGGCTAGAAAGACCGCTGTAAACTCGGCCCAAGTCATAGGCGGTAGATCTGCAGCTCGACCTCTCAAGACTGACTCCCACCATGTCTGCGCGAGACCCTCTAGCCGGAAACTGGCAAGCTCTACCCATCGATCATCCGAACATCTCAGCGAACGGCAGATCCTGGCTAAACTATCAAGGAACGTCTGTGGGTCCTCCGCTGCCTCGGTGCCGGTGAATACTGGAGGTCTCAGCCTCATGAAATCCTGTAGTGAAACCGGAATGGCCACGGTGGTGGTAGTAGGAGCAGGTATCATGGTCGTCTGTGATGTAGTAGGTACGTCATCCGGCCTCGGTGTACGACTCGCTGCAACTAGGGATCCTACCATCTGACGCAGCTCCTGCATGCCTCCCATCATCTGTCGCAACTCCTCCATACCGGTCTCGAGCCTATCCATACGGCCTGGGGAAGGTGGATCGGTCTGTCCCAGCGGCGTAGGCATACCACCCTGCTCAGTCCTAGTCTCGGACGAGCCAGCTCGAATCTCGTCTCTGGCGGCAGCCCTCTGTGCCCTCGTAGCCTTCGGCGGCATAGTGGCTGTTACCGGAAAACGGATAGTAAGGACAGTGCAATAGGATCATAGGATACACGGAATTGAAGAAGGAATTTTTCAAGCAAGTATATCCTAAAGTCACTTAGGCGGAGTACCGTATCGTAAGTATGCCGCGGACATACGCACGCTACGTTACCCTGCTTAAGTCACTTACTCCATCTACCAAGGGTCATCCTACACTCACAAAGGTGAAACCTATCGCTCTGATACCAACTTTGTCACGACCCGCAGGGTACGGAACGTGACTGGCACTTAAGTTTACGAAACGTCTAAAGGCGTCCGTAAAACAAGTAAGCCAAAGCCCAGAAAACAAAACCGATGAAGCAAAAGAGTGAAGAAAACCCAATCAATTGAAAGCGAGTTATCAAATAAGTCATGTAAAACACTTTTTAAAAACAATACAAATTTTCCCGAAAATTTCGGCAGAGTCTCCTTTGTAAATACTGACCCCCAAAAATGGGTACAACAAATATATATACATGAATCCACAAAATAGGGCATCCCCAAGCGGGAGCTAGCTCTTCGCCATACGGCGGTCACAAATCCCACGCAATGTAAATGACAACAAGCATAATAAAGCATAATAAAGCATAAGGAAGCATGAAAAAGTAGCATGTCGGCTCAAGTGAGCTCGACCCCAAATACAGTATAAAATCCACAAACCTCACAGTCTCATCTCTAGGTCAATATACAATAATCTGGTAGAACAGTAGATGGAGTATACTAGATACAGGAATATACAAGGTGGTACAAAAAATAACATAACCCACCTATGAGCAAATCTCGAGCTCAGGCAAAAGAGACAAAAACACAAGTGCGCCCGCCGCTACTGAACTGACGGAGCGGACCTGCAAAAGACTGTGGCACAACGGGGGTGAGTTGCCAACTCGTGAGTAATAAATAGCATCTACAAAGGCTATCGTATGCATGCACACAAGCATCCTAGCATCTAAAATACAGGTATGACTGGATGCACTAGCAGGTGTGTATATCATATCTGTGTGCTAATATGTATGCAACATGAAAATCTGAGTTCTCAATAGGTTTATATATAAAAATATCTTATCTCTTTTCTTTTTTGTTTTTGAAACTCTTTTAGAATGCCAGCAAATGTCAATGAATCGACGAAAATCGGTGTCCAGCAACGACACCCCAAAAGCTGTCTCAAATCTCATAATGTATCCCTGGCCTCAGCCGTCCGGCTGACCCATCTCAAATATCAATATCTCATCATCTAGCGGCCACGGTCGGTATCCTCTGGATATCCGCCGTCCCAACCAGTCACCGGTAGGTAATCCGTCCCCTGCCAGGCTCAACGTCATCACCACATTCCTCTTGCCCCGGGGTACCTTACCGGGCCCACCATGTACCCGTGCCGGTTCCTCCACTCCTCGACACGGATTTCCAAAGCCACAGCAAACTCATGGTGGACGACACTTACATCACTAGAAAACCGCAATTTACATGTTTTAAAAATATCACAAGTTTGGAAATTTTGCGGCTTTCCCCCGAAATCCAGCAATATCATAAAATCTCAAGAAATCCTCATAAGTGCATATATCAATGCTAATGAATGCGTATGATATCAATAATCAAGTTGCGATGTGTGATTAATGTATTAAGCATGAACAATGAATATGATGAAGTACATGCACATGAATAGCAATCCTAGGGTTTCATTTTAAGGAAATAACACAATTTAAGTATCAATTAGTAAAAGGTTTAATTTAAAGGTTATCTAGTGTGGTGGCATAGCAATTACCAGGGTGTGTGTGTAACATGAATAGTGCTCGTGCTGCATATAAAACCTGGTAATGGTGCATGTGTCCTACAATTGAGTTTGCATATATGGTATAACCTATTGATCTAATTGCAGCAATTATCATGCCAGTATTATTATTCTAATGTCACAAGTGATTATCCAATTTACTATTTTCCAGTTAACTAAATCTATCGGGCGACTTGCGCCATCCAGACGATCGTCCCCCGTAGATGTTAAATCTACTCACCGGGATCCCTGGCTAGCTGTGTCCAATCACTGCCTTTCCCTTTCGCGCCGCGTCTGACGTCTCCGCGACCGAACCTGGAATTTACATCAATACCAAATATAAGGTGACGTATCAAGAACGACGCAAAACCCCAACGAAACTACTAAAGTTCGCTAACTGGGTACAACGTGCACAAAGTGCGCAGACACACGCGAAAATCGCAAAAACTGCCAAAAACGCCGATTTTGGGTCACCCGGCAAAACTAAAACCCGACTACCCAAAAACCGCACTCACGCATCCTAAAAGTCGTAGGACAAGCCAACAAAATCATCAAGATGCCACAATTAACTCATCACAATATTTTAGTAAAAACTAGTAAGCACTAATTTGCAATTTAGTGCAAACATCGACAATTAGCGACAAAGTTAACACAATCCAACACAACAATCCAAACTAACTCACTAGATAGCCACTACACTAATTTTAAACCCTTAACTATGCTTAAAAACATATTTTCCACAACCAACCCTTCTCTTGATTTTTATAAATAGCAAACATAACTCAAATTATATAAGAAATCCCTACTTTAACACTATAATTTAGCCTAATAAGCAAATTAACCACTTAGCTTAAGGTTAGCAAAACACTAAATAGCAAATTAGGTCTAATCAACACAAATTAGGTTTAATCACTCACTAAACATGTTTCAAATACCATTTCCATACAAAACCTCTTCTTGAAAACCTTAAAACAACAACTTTACAACAAAAAAATCCACTTCTAAAATTACCTAAATTAGTATAATTAAAGACTACATAATAAGGTAACCATATAGATTAGTTTACTAACAACTAGATTAACAAAATAACAACTTAATTAAATTATCATGGTTCAAAACCTAGTTCATTTTTCAAACAAAATCTAAGGAAACTAGATTAACTACACTAAATTAACACTAACCCATAACACATAAGCACTTAAACAAGAAATTTAACAAGATGGAATTTATACCTCTTGATCACTAGATCAAGCAAGAAAGTTTCCTCCAATTGATGGCCTCAAACACCAAGATCCAAGCAAGAATGGCTAAGGAAAATGGTTGCATATGGATTTTGTATGGATTTTTGGAATTTATTCATGGATTTTGATGTATTTCTTGAAGGAAATTGAAGAAAAATGCAAAGAAAAGAGATGAGAAAGAGGGGTGCAGGTTTCGGCCAGGTTGGAGGTAAGGTGGGGGGTGTGGGCAAGTGAGGAAAAGTCTTGGTCAAGTTTCTAAAGTCAAAAGTATCAAATATTAACCATTTTATTAAAATAAATACCATAAACTATCAATTAACTCAAGAAACAACTCAAGAAAGAGAGAGGTCAGAATTTTCTGGTCTTGGCCAAGGCTTGGGCTGTTCTTGGGCTGAGGAAAAAGATAGAGGGGTTTTACAAAAGAAATTTTATGCAAAAAGGCCCCCTACAACTCAAAAATTGCAAGTTTTAGCCCAAAATTCAATAATTTCGTTTCAATTTATAAAAATTGGTTAAAAATCAAAATAAATTACTAAAAATTCATGTTATCACTAGAATATAATTATCATAATTTTAGAGATTAAAATTAGCCCGGAAAAATTTGTATTTATCGCTTATTTAATGTATTTTCTTACCGGCTTAAATAATATTAAAAAAAATGAAAAATAGGGAAAAATTTTTAAATGACCAAAATTTCATAATTAACTCATTAGTCACTAAAAACAAGTAATTATCTATCCACTTTAAGTATAATTAGCCCTAAACTGCAAAATATCGAGAAAGACGGTTTTCGGAAAAATACCGAATTTTCACCGAATTTCAAGAAAACACCAAAACGACTTTTCAAGACGCTACATGACATCACTCGTCTGTACCTGCTACCTTTTACTTCCTAGCGGCACGTCTCGGTTTCAGCCCGAGAGTCTGTAGACCGTGGTCCCGAGCATGCATGGGATACTATTGAGTTACATCGATGATCCATCAAATTGATTTCAAAGACTTTAGAACAGAAAACCTGATAGAACAGTTTAGTTTACTCACTGCACACTACCCTGCACTGCCCTGATTTACATTACTGTTACACCTGCTTTTCATTCATGTTTATATTTGCATTGCCTGTTACCCTGTTTATATTTTATTACTTGATGACACGACGTGCTGACGTCTGGGTTTTGTATGGCCCAGATTCCGTAACTTTGCTGCAGTCCGAGAAGGAGCACTTCAGCCAGCAGGTTGAACTGTGAGGTGTTGCTAGTAGTTAGTTCTTTATTTCCCGCATTTATTTCCTGATGTGAGCTCGCATTATGGGACATACATTCCAGTTATTTTGTATTGGATATTTTGCTTCCGCACTTTTATTATTCATGACTCATGTTATCTTGGCTTATGGACATATGTTTTAGATAGTTATATTTTGTTCTTGATATTTCTACAGCCGTAATGTGACTGTGGATGGATACTTCCTACCCACAGATAGCATGGTTGGCTATGTTACGTGCCCAATTTAGCGTACTCTGGGAAGCGGGGCGTGACATGGTTCTTTTTGTATCAGAGCCATAGGTTAGTCGGGTTGATTCTTTTTGTAGTTGGGTATTGTACCCAATACACGAATCAGAATATCCGTGTTTAGGAAACATGTCCTGCCACCTTGCCGTTTTACCGTTCTTGAATCAAGTTCTTCCTGATTATATCTTTTACGATGTGCAAAGTTCCTTTGCATATCGACTCGAAAACCTGATTCCTTGTTATCTCTAGGACTTAGGCGACTTGGGTGGAGTTATGTAATTGTAGCTATGATACCGCGGCATAGTTACAATGCGGTACTCTATTTAAGTAACTTGAAGTTCTAGCCTTGATCTATATTTTGAATCTGTTATCATGCTAATTTTGGGTGTTTTGATTTCAGGAATATGGCAGACAAGAATCTGAAGACGTACCAAAGACGTGTTGACGAAGCCGCCATGCTTGGAGTGATACGGGGAATGCTGGAGAATCAAAAGAGGCAGACCGTGTTGATCCAGCAGCAAGCCGAATCATTTTAGGAAGGTTTGCAGACCGTTCAGCAGTCCGTGAACAATGTTGGAGCTAAACCAGTTGATCGTGTGGGGACCGCAGCAGATTTCAGGCGTTTGGGTCCGTCTGTCTTTACTGGTTTGGAGGAGCCGTTGCCAGCGGAGCAGTGGCTAGTTGACACGGAGAACTTACTTATTGCGGTGCAGATCCCGGAAGATAAAAGGGTGGATGTCGTGCGTATTCAGTTAGTAGACTACGCCCGTGAATGGTGGCTTGTGGAAGAGACCCGCTTGCCCAAGCCGATCAAGTGGGCGGATTTTTCGAAGAGTTTCCTGGAGAAGTTCTTCCCGCGGACTTCACGGGAGGAAATGGAAGAGAAATTCATCAGTCTGAAGCAGAATGGTGCACCCGTAGACGTACATGCAGCAGAGTGGATACGGCTTAGTAGATTCGCTGGACCTTTAGTTGCCAACGATGCAGACAGGGCAAGGAGGTTCATGCGCAGCTTGGATGTGGACTTCCAGAGGCAGATTGTCTCTTTGGGTTTGACCACTTTCTCACAGGTACTTACGGCAGCCCGAGAACAGCAGAGCCTATCGGGGAAGACTGGGAGTTCACAGCAGACATCGGTTGCGTTAAGGAAGCCGGCATTTATACCAAACCGAGCTCATGGACGCAGAGGTATTCCCATGAACCGTCGTGGCATAACACCGATGAAGAAGCCGGTTGTTGTTGATCGAAGGAGGAGCGTGATTTGTGACTACTGCCATTTACCGGGACACGTGCAAAAGGAGTGTTGAAGGAGGCATGGACTCTATTTAGTTTGTGGAGCGGCAGATCACACCGTCAGCGCTTGTCCGTCGAAGCTTTGTACGAGGGATGATATTCAGAAGCCTCCGCAGAGACCATTTCAGGAACAGAAGCAGCTGACTCAAGGACCTAATCAGGCTCGAGATTTTACCTTGACGGCTGAGGAAGCTAAGGCGTCAGGAGAAGTTGTTTTAGGTATTCTACTCGTTCATGGTTTTCCCGCATTAGCGTTATTTGATTCTGGTGCATCCTATTGTTTTATGTCGTCCAAGTTTATAGCTACACACTCGATTACTTGCATGACCCTGTCAAGTTTCTGGGATATACACACTGGGAATGGGAAAATCATATCTAGTAGGGAATGTAAAGATTGTACTGTTGTTGTTTGCGGACGGGAGTGTTTTTGCAGATTTCTTGGTGATCGATACGGGCAGCTATGAAGTCGTCTTAGGAATGAATTTTCTTCGCACTTTCCACGCTCACATTGATTGTAGGGCAAAGAAAGTAATTTTCCAGATTCCCGGACATCCCGAGTTTACCTTCGCTGGAGGAAGCAGTTCTGTCGGGTCAGTCGAGTTTAGGGCTAGGCCGACAACTAGTATTCTTGCATCAATGGAGGTTGATAAAAGTGATGAGCCAGCTGTTGTTCGCGATTTTATAGACGTGTTTGAAGATATATCGGGATTACCACCGAAACGAGACGTGGAGTTCGCAATTGATCTTATTCCTGGTGCAGCACCAGTATCTAAAGCGTATTATCCAATGGCACCAGTGGAGTTGGAAGAAGTCAAGAAACAGGTTGCTGAATTGCTTGAGATGGGTTGGATTCAAAGCAGTAACTCGCCTTGGGGAGCTCCAGTTCTTCTAGTTAAGAAGAAAGATGGCACGAGAAGGATGCGCATCGACTATCGAGAATTAAACCGGGTGACTATTAAGAACAGGTACCCGATCCCTCGCATTGGCAAACTTTTTGAGCAGCTTAGTGGCGCGAGGGTATTCTCGAAGCTAGATTTGCGATCCTTAATCTTAACGGGGTGTAGTGACAGCTCGTCTGCATCTCGTACGAACTTATATCCTGCTTGTCTGTATCACCGTCCATTTCGACGTCGCGTCTCTATCCGCGCACTGCAATGTCCTCGGCTACGGTCTATCCGAAGTCTCTCACACGGACTCTAAATCACGAACTCGGTATCTTCATCACTCAGTAGGAGATATCTAGCCGAACACGTCCTCAGCGTGCATATCGCATCTCTGATGTCAGCGGAGTGAAACGTCACCTCGTCGAAATCTCGTGCAAACTCATTACTCCACTCTGCTTCAATATCGACTGATTCGGACTCATCTCATCGTGGCTACACAGACTGCGCTCCAACGGCTCTGCTCGTATCTGGAGTCTCCCAAGCAGTGTCCCATCACATGATATCCGAATGATGTCGAAGCGTCCGATCGACTCGTCAGAACCTCATAATCCCCCCAAGAGCTCAACATCTCGGGTACAGTTTAATAGTATCGGGTACATACCACACCATCGGTGGTCCAGCCGTGGAAGGGCAAACCCAAGCCTCACTAATGGCGCCGCGGAACTGCCGCAAACCCTAAGGTTCAAAGGCTTTCACACGATCATTATGTCGAGTTAGGGTTTCATTCTTCTAGAGGGTCCATAGAATCGCTTGCATGTCTTTCCGAATACTTTAAACTTAGAAAATGGGTTCCTGACATTCGTCGTCTCAATCGACTCTCAACGAATCTGCGTGAAGTCGCCTCTAGCTGGAATCAACCTACCTGATGACCTCGCATCGGGGTAAGCGAACGAACCGCATGTCCTAGTCATAAATTCTCGGTGACTAGCGACTCACTATCATATCTCTAAGAATATGCTCATGCTGCAGTAGCTCCAATCATCTGGGCGATATCTCATCTTCCGCAGCAACAACTGGCTCCTTCGTCCGTACGCTGAACAGCGCCTCGATCATCATGAATAAGCGATAATATCAACGGTCATCACATCCTGGCTGGCCTCTATCAGTGGCTCAATCCTCTGGTGCCGATCAGCACACCCGGGAAATCTCATAAAAGCGATCAATCCAACGCTCATGGCGCGAAAACACAATAAGAGGACGCCTCAAAATGCAATCGTATGCCTCTGGAATCACGCCCTGGTCAGTCCTCATCCCCGACGAGCCCATGCTGACGCAACTCGAGCCGTAGCTCACTCTGCCCGTGCAATCATGGTAGCAAAACCATAACCAGTATCGATGAGGATAGATCATAGGAATGAATATAATACGGTGCAAGGAAATGTACAACCTAAGGTTTCTTAAGCGGAGTGGCGTGTCGTAAGTATGCCGCGGAACATACCCACGGTACGTCACTCTACTTTAGTCACCTATTCCATCAACCAAGGGTCATCCTACGCGATGAAAGTTCGGGTCTAATACCCCTCGACTAAGTCTAAGTTCCGTAAGGTCAAGCCGAAGTTCCGTATATAAATAACACCCTAGGCTCCACATAGTCAAACTCAGACTCAAACCAAGGTCAACCTAGCGCTCTGATACCAACTTTGTCACGACCCGAAAGAGCACGTGACTCGCCCTTGAACCATATGAAGTCTATAGGACCCCATCTGATCCAAGTAAGCCAAAAGCCAAGCAATCTAAAACCATTTAAAGAGTAAATAAGGAAAACTGGTTTTAAGAAGTAAAGAAATCACGTTTCGAAAATTAAGTTTTTAAATAACTAAGCCGAATATGCATTTTTAAAATGTGTAACCTTTCCTGAAAATTTCGGCAGAGTTTCCTTTGTAAAAACTGGCCCCAAACGGGGTACAACAAGATTAATATATATGAAATGATAAAAGGCATCCCCAAGCGGGAGCTAGCTCTTCGTCAATCGACGGTCACAACCACGCAAGCAATAATAATATACAACGCCAAAGGGCGAGGATCAAAACCCAAAAAGAAACTCAAAACAGTCAGAAAATCGTAATACTACAAGCGCGACTCTAAGGTCGAAATAATACAACACTGTTTTCTAAGTCTGAAACAATATACAAGTTTTGGTTGATGGAATGACTAGATACAATAAATAATACAGGAGCAATGGCGGTTCTGATACAAAAGAACCCACCTACCAATGCAAGTCACCCATATGGAAGCAGTGTGCCAGTAATGCCGCTATGGAATCTGTACGGCAAAAACCTGCAAGGACTGTGGCACAACGAGGGTGAGTTGCCAACTCGTGAATAGAAGATATCTACAAGCAGAGATCGAATGCATGACCCATCCTAGGTCAATACGATCAGATATAAATATAAACCTCAATATGAATAAGTATGAAACATGCTAAACTGGCAATGTAATCTCTATACATGAGTGTAGTGCCAAGTACTCGTGCCAGTGCCTCAGGTAATAGCATAACATAAATGTGATGTACAATCAATGAAATCAATCTGCATGTACGTGGATCCCGTCCACTCGTCACCCAATGACAATAACCATCATGCATGTAAATATCATCAGCATATGCATGGAAATATGAGGATATAAACCACCTGTGTCCCTCGCGACACGTCAAAATCATGGAACCGGAGTGCCCAGCATCGGCACTCGACAACATCATGAAAACTGTGCCCAGCATCGGCACGTAAATCCTCATATATCGGGCTCCGTCAGTCCGGATCGGCCCACGGCCCCGGCAGTACGCCCATATCTATCTATCGACTCTGGTCAGTATCCTCCGGATAACCGCCAGGTCCAACCAATCACCGGTAGGTACTCGCCACCCTGCCAGGCTCATCGTCTGCTCCACGAAAAACATTTCTTGCCCCGGGGAACCATACCGGGTCCACCATGTACCCGCAATCGGCCTCATCCGCCTCCTCGAATCGGGTTTCACATGTCGTTCTCAGCACCGAGAAAACACATGGTGGACGCACTGAAATATCATATCAAAGGTAACCGGGTTTTAAAACAGTTACATATTCCCTTTTTTAAAACACCCACGGTTCCCAAAAACCAGAAATATCATGGAAACAACATATCTCAACGCGTATAATCAGCAAGCATGATGTGTGTGACATGTAAAAGAAATGTAAGCACATCAGTCTGTCATGCAAGAATCATATCCTGAATGCAACAGTACTACAGTGTAGTGACATGGCAATTATCGATGATGAAGTGTGTGAGCCGGCAACAGTGTACGTGGAACATACGCATCATCGATAATGGTGCTGGTGTCCTAGCAGCATGACTGAAATATATCAACAATACAAGCGATGCAATGCAAATAGCATGAATATGCGGAATCGAATAATCAACGCAACAGTAGAGAACCTGCCTCAATAGATATATCATGCAACCTTGCCTTTTGAAATAAGACGAATCTGGGCTTTTGGTAAAATAAGGGCTACGGTGTTTTAAGAAAAGATGCGTCTTTTGAAAATATCCGTATAAACCCTTTTGCCTATCTTTAAAATATCCCCGACTCGTTAGTTTTGAAATAGGTATGACTCGGGTCTAGTCTAACGCCTACTATGCGAACTACGAACCCAACAATCAAGTCAATATCACACTGTCTCATCACATAACAGGTATCACTACCATCATATCACATCTCCAATACGAACTCTGTCATGTCGCCAAATCTCACGGCCTCAATCGAATCTCATCGACTCATCTCAATCCCACGTATCATCCTCAAATTTCGTATATGAACACATAGTCCCATACCCATGCGTAGATATACACACCATCATATGCGCACAGATAAATGAAAGAATGTATGCAAGTATGTGTGTATGTGTGAGTGTGGGTGCAACCACTACTCTAGGGTTTCGCACTATACTCAACCAATACATCCTTATCACCAATAATCCATTATTACCATCAATAATCCTAAACAACACATAATAAATATATGTGTGTATACGTATTCGTATACATCACCACAGACTGCGGGGATGCTATACGCCATCCACCCGACTTCTCCCCGTAGATATAATCTACTCACCTTGCTTCTCATGTGTCGGTGTCGATGTCGCCATCTTTATCTTCTTTGCCTCAACATCACGTAGGGTACCTACAAGTATATCACAACGCTAAAGCACATGAAAATCACATCGGAAACCAAAATAGCACACGCTACTCGCATAGGTAAAAACCTATCGACTCGCATGTAAACACGATCAATATCCACTTGTCGTTGACGCCCAAACGCCACCTGACAGAAACGAATCACCAAACACCAAAATCCATGCTAAAACAAGTCGTATATCATACGCCAACTCAAGCAAATCAACCCAGATTTCACCCTAGATGGAATCAGCCAAAACTAGAAGTACCCAGGGTCAATACTAGAGGAAATAGGGCCATGCACAAAAATCGAGACAGTTCCCTCCTTCTTTGGCCGCAAATTGCGGCCAGAAGGGATAAATTGGCGGCCTTACTTTGGAGTTGGGGGCTAGGGTTTGGTGTGGTGGTTCTATGGTGCCTGCACATCTCACTGTCAACTCAGTTTTATTTTTAGGGTCTCGGGGTGATAGCAGATTCCACAAAACACTTCCAGATTTACAGTTTTTCCCGATATCGATTCCGTAATTCCGTATTCTGTGTTCTAGCTCAGGTTTGGGTTCAAATTAGCATCACACAAGGGGTTCTAAGGTCACAACAAGCCTCAATTCCACTTTGATTTCAGGTCTAACCCTAAACCCTAACTTGAATACTCCAAAGTCTACAAAACGACACAATATCGATATGAAATTAGAATTGATGCACAAGGAAATTGAAATACTACTTGAGGGTGCAGAAATTACCTCCTTTGGCAACTCAAGAAAATTCTTGAGTTGCTCAAAGTCCTCCAAATCCAATCTTGCTAGGTTCAATGTGTAGCTAGTGAGCTTGGGAGTAAGTTTTGTGAAGTGGGAATGGGGTTTTGGGGTGGATTTCATTGTGGATCTAGGGTTTTTGTGAAGAGGGTGAGAGAGGGAGAGAGAGGGCAGCAGCTCAAGAGAGGGAGAGGATAGAGAATGAGAAGGGGAAAATGATGGGAGTATGGTTCAAAAGGTGGGGGTTGACCTAGTCTCTCTCTCTCATCATCATCATTACTTTTTCTCTTTTCTTTTCCTTCTCACTCCAATAGTGAACCCAAAGAACAACCATGGCAATAGAAATGTAACACAAGTGTAACAAGTGTGGAAAATGATATGTGCACATTTTTGCACAAAAATGCTAAAAATCCAATTAGCGATTTTTAATCGTGATTAACACTAACTTAGCATATAACTAGTCTTAAAAACATTAAAATGACATAATTCCATAAAATACCCTATTTTAGAATTTTCCATAATTTTCCCCCATTTATTTGTATTTAATTATACCAGAATATTAAAATATTCATTAAAATAATATTAAATTATAAAAATTCCCAAAAATCATATTTTATTATTTTGAAAACGTTACATGATGAACCGAATCTTTTCACCATTCTTGAACCAGTTTATTATGGTGTTCATCGACGATATTTTGGTTTACTCGAAGAGTATGGAAGAGCATGCTGAAGATCGCACTGCAGACGCTGAGACAAGAGAAGCTATATGCGAAGATGAGCAAGTGAGAGTTTTGGCTGGAGGAAGTAAAGTTTTTGGGGCATGTTGTTTCTGGCGATGGAATCGCCGTCGATCCCGAAAAGATTGCAGCAGTTCGTGATTGGCCGATTCCAAAGAATGTTGCGGAGATAAGAAGTTTTCTTGGACTCGCCGGATATTACAGAAGATTTGTGGAGAACTTTGCTCTTCTGGCGGAGCCGTTGACCAAGCTTACGCGCAAAGAGGTACCTTTTGTGTGGACGGATAGATGTGCGTCAGCTTTTGAGCTGTTGTAGCGGAAATTGATAACCGCCCCTATTCTGACCGTGCCAGACAATTCCGGAGGATTGGTGATTCACAACGACGCATCTGGGAAAGGATTGGGATGTGTTTTGATGCAGCATGGGAAGGTTTTAGCGTACGCATCAAGACAGTTGAAGACCCATGAGAAGAATTACCCAACTCACGACTTGGAGCTTGCGGCTGTGATTTTCACTTTGAAGGTTTGGAGACACTACCTTTTGGGCCAAAGGGTCGAAGTTTTCACGGATCATAAGAGTTTGAAGTATGTGTTCACGCAGAAGGAGCTTAATATGAGGCAACACAGATGGTTGGAACTGATGGCTGCCTACGATCTTGATCTTAAGTACCATCTGGGGAAAGTTAATGTCGTGCCGGATGCGCTCAGTCGGTTACCAGCAATTCAGATGTTGACTGCACAGAAGGATCTCATTGAAGACTTTCGAAGATTTGATTTGGAAGTTGTGTTACCGCATTCTTCGGGACAGTTGATGCAGCTGCAGGTACATTCGTCGCTGATCGAGAATATTAAGGCAGCGCAATCGCAGGATCCTAGATTGCAAAAGTTTCGAGAACAGGTTGAAGCCGGACTACGAACAGATTTACTGATACATGAAGATGGTTCGTTGAGATATGGTAGCCGTTTGTGTGTGCCAAAGGGAGATATTCGCGAAGAGCTTATGAAGGAGGCACACAGTTCAGCTTATTCCGTACATTTAGGAGGCACGAAGATGTACCGAGACTTACGACAGCAATTCTGGTGGGAAGGTATGAAACGGGAGATCGCTCGCTTTGTGGCAAAGTGCTTGGTGTGTCAGCAAGTTAAGGCTGAACATCAAAGGGTTGCTGGTTTATTGCAACCACTTCCGATTTCTCACTGGAAGTGGGAACATATAACCATGGATTTCGTGACAGCTCTACCGCGGAGTCCAAAAGGCAACAATGCAGTATGGGTGATTGTTGATCGTTTGACCAAGGCAGCTCATTTTATTCCTTTTCGGGTTGGTCAATCAACAGAAACTTTGGCGGAGAGGTACATGCAGGAGATTGTAAGATTGCATGGAGTACCGGTGAGCATCGTGTCCGATCGGGACACTCGGTTCTTATCACACTTCTGGAAGAATTTACAGGAAAGTTTGGGGACGCGATTGAAGTTTAGCACAGCTTATCATCCTTAAACTGATGGTCAGTCAGAAAGAACGATCCAAACTCTTGAAGATATGTTGAGAGCATGCATGTTGGACTTCAAGGGTTCTTGGGAGGATCATCTACTTTTGGTGGAGTTTTCTTACAACAAAAGTTTCCAGGCAACTATTCAGATGGCTCCGTTTGAAGCTTTGTATGGTCGTAAATGTCGTTCGCCCGTTTGTTGGGACGATGTCGGTGAACGAAGATTGTTGGGACCAGATTTGGTTGTGCAGACAGTAGAGAAAGTTAACACTATCAGAAATCATATGAAAGCAGCTCAAGACAGACAGAAGAGTTGGGCAGATACGTCGAGAAGGCCTCTAGAATTCGCCGTAGGTGATTTGGTATTCTTGAAGATATCACCGACTAGAGGGGTGATTCATTTTGGAATTCGTGGAAAGCTCAGTCCTCGATCCGTTGGACCCTTTGAGATCTTGGAGCGTGTTGGTGAGGTAGCGTACCGTTTGGCGTTACCGCAGTCCTTGGCGAATGTGCACGATGAGTTTCACGTATCTCAACTCCGTAAGTATGTTCGAGATGAAACACATGTGTTGGATCATTCGGAGCTGACGGTACGAGAAGACTTGACTTTTGAGGAGCGACCGGTTGAAATTGTGGATCGAAGGGAAAAGGTTCTTAAGAACAAGGTTATCGTTCTTGTACTTGTTTCTTTGGGTAATCGCTCGCATGGAGAGTCCACTTGGGAACGAGAAGATGAAATCCGACAGAAGTTTCCTCATCTCTTCTTATAGGTTTGTTTTCGTCTAACCTTTGTATTCTTGGAATTTCGAGGACGAAATTCTTTCTGTAGTTGGGTATAATGTAACAACCGAGTCCAGTTTTACAAGTTTCTGTTTCCGTATGTGTGGTGTGTGGTATTCAGGTCATTATCCTGATTTTGTTTGTTGCTAGTTCTAAATTTACCCCGACATATCATATTCTGCATATTACGATTTAAGTCATCTAAAATTAGATTAAAAATAATTGACATGGCCTGCTCGACACCCCTAACCCCGTGGTAGCGTCCTTGCATCGTGTTCTCGTCCCGTTTAGTGAAACGGACGTGTTTGGACGGCTACGCACACGTACGTGCGTCCGTGCTTGGGGGTATGCTTTTTAATTATAAAATCTTTCATTTTAATTTTTGAAACCCGCCAATAATTTTCGTTTTACGAATTCAAATTTGTGGACCCGACCCGGGCGCAATTCGGAAATATTTTGTATTTTCGCCAAATCCTATTTTTTAAAAATTTTTTAAATTAGCCCAAGGGTTTTGTTTAGCCTAGCATCAGATTTCTTAACCAATGAAAGGATTTCTTTCGAAACAGGAAAATCTTTTAAACTTGTTTCCCTAACCAAAACATCTCCCTCAGCCAATCATCTTTCATTTAAGCCCCTGGGCCCCACATGACAGTCTCCTCTCTCCTTTCCCCTTCTCTTTCTCTCTCTCTCTCGCGGGCGCTAGAGGACGAGTTTCTTTCTCCTCTTCTTTCTCTCCTCTCGCTCTCTTCCTATCTCTCTCATCTCGCACCCCTTTCTCTATCATCTCGCGACACTGTAGCGAATCTCGTCACCGCCCTCGAATCCCATCACCTCCCTTCACGTTTCCATTCTTCTTCTCTTTTAAAACCCCGCGCCTCCTTCTCCTAAACCCATCGCAGAGAAACCCTAGCCGCCTCGTCTCCTCTCACCGTTGCCCTAGCTTTCTCTACCTCGTCGCCATCTCCATCTCTTTTTCTTCTTCTCAATCTCCTCCTCCTCGTCTTCATCTTCTTTCTCTTTTCTCTCTTCCCTATGCACACCCATAACCGACCCGACAACCCTCAGCCCCTCGCGTCGCCGCCGACTCCCTCTCACCATCATCACCACCTCATTCCCTTCCTCTCCTCGACACCATCCCCTAACCCAGAACACCCTACCACGGTACAACCTTCTTCTTCTTTCTCTTCCTCCTCTTTCTCTTCTTTTCACCTGAGATTTTGCTTCTCTGTTAAAATAGTTTGGATCCTCTGTAGTTCTTGCCGGAACTCCGTCGACGCCATCGACCCCACGACCCCTATGCAGATCAGGGTATGCATCTTCCTCTCTTCTCTCTCTTTCCATTCTTTTCTTTTCTCTTTCCATGCAAATTTTCTATGGATTGAGATGTTTACTGTTTTTGGGTTCGCCGGAATACGGCCGTGCCGGCGACGATTCCCGGTGATCCAGCGAGGAACCCTGACCCGTGTGGCTCCACTGTTCGTCGTTTGGGTTCATTCCGTGAACCGTGCGCACGTTGCGCGATTTCCCCGCCGACGCGTAACGTTCCGTTTTCCGTTTCGCGACCCGTCGAGGCAAGTGAAACTTGCTACATGCTATTCTAAACTAATTATATGCTAAATTACTTATTTCCTGTTAAATCTCTAATTAGAATCGAAAGTAAAGGGTTTCAAGTTAACCGTATAAAGTTCCGTTACACATTTTATGATTCCGAACGTGAAACTTAATCTTGCATCTGATTATTTTACATCTAACAATCACATGTACATGATAGATCACATTTGTTTATTGCTATGATACCCTTTTTCCAGTTTAGCCTATCATACATCCATGTGCAACTTTAACCGGTCTAATTACAACTGCATTCATTAAACAGATTATACATGTCGTCGCATCTATGGATCACTCAATGTTTATTAACCTGTTTTCAGCATTTACATCTATCATACTGTATCCACATTATGCTGACACTGTCTGTTAAACACAATTGATGACTGTACAGCTAAATAAATAAGATCTGCTTAATTGCTCAACTCATTGCTTAGATCATGTTGTTGATAACCATGCTTGATTATTATAACCCTGATTTTGCTAGCTGTTTATGAGCACACACATGATATCTTTTACACCTTGACTTGACTCGCTACACACATATTGATTGACCCGACATGGTACCGTACACTACTTGACTTGACCTGATGCACCATGACTTGACCCGTTACTTGATCTCATGTCTAATGCCAACAAACCTGAAATGTAGTCCTCACGGACCGTTCCTGTTGTCTATCCAGACAAACCTGCTCTTACCTGATCCTGTGTTGGCATTAGTTCTTGATTACTGAATACCTGACTTGAACACTTATAACTTGGTGGTATGGGGAAATCAATGGTGGAACCTGACTTGTAACTCAACAGTTCAATACCTGTTCTGATCAGCCTTATGGGCTAGGCCAGCCCCGGAGTGATGATGCTGACATCACTCGTCTGTACCTGCTACCTTTTACTGCCTAGCGGCATGTCTCGGTTTCAGCCCGAGAGTCTGTAGACCATGGTCCCGGGCATGCACGGGATACTATTGAGTAGAAATGGAGTATTCACTGAAGCTCGGGTTCAAGGTCTCAAATAACGCGGCGGAATACGAGGCCTTGCTGGTCGGATTGCGCATAGCCTCCGGACCGGGGATGAAAACAATTCGGATCCGCAGCGACTCCGCCCTAGTCGTTGGCTAAGTGATCGGCCGATTCGAGGCACGGGAGCCTCTGATGGTGAAGTATCTGGCCGAGGTGAGAAAAATGCGAAAGGACTTCGATGAATTCCAGGTGGAGCAGATCCCCAAACAGCTCAACGCCCAAGCCGACGCCTTGAGAAAGCTGGCTTCATCCTATTCGGCCAACAACAAGAAGAGCATCCTCTTCGAGGTCTTGCCATGGCATAGCGTGGAAGATAGGGCAACAATACTTCAAGTGTATACATCCCGGGAAGAAGACTGGGACTGGAGAAAGCCCCTCATGGAATTCCTGAGGGAAGGTACGCTCTCAGAAGATCGGGAAGAAGCCTGCCGTCTCCGAGCCAAAGCTTACCATTTCGTCTGGAGCAATAGGAACCTCTACAAGAAGTCCTTCACTCAGCCCCTGCTCCGGTGCGTCGACTCCCACGAAGCAGACTATGTCCTCCGTGAGATTCATGAAGTGGTCGGTGGCGCGCACCAAGGGGCCTGCACCTTAATCCAGAAGGTGCTGCTCCAGGGGTACTACTGGCTGACAATTCATCAGGTCGCCCAGAAGCTCGTCAGGAGATGCAAGAGCTGCCAACTCCATGGAAGCATACCTCGCCTTTTTACTACCGAGCTAACCACCTTAACCTCCCTATGGCCATTTGCCCAATGGAGAATGGACATGATAGGCCAGTTCCCTACCGGTACGGGCAGGCACAAGTACGTCCTTGCCACAGTGGACTACTTCACGAAGTGGGTCGAGGCCATTCCTATCAGGAAACCGGACACCACCCCGACTATTAAGTTCCTGCAGAACAACGTGATACTCCGGTTCGGCATACCGAGGTGTATCGTCACCGACCATGGGACAAATTTTCAAAAAGAAAGAGTTAAGGGATTTTGCAGCGAATATCATATCCTCATGAAATTTGCCGCGGTCGCACATCCCCAATGCAACGGGCAAGCCGATGTCACTAATCGGGGCGTCCTTTGAGCCTTCAGACACACCTAGAAGGACGCCAATGCAGTTGGGTCGAGGAATTACCCCGGGTCCTATGGGCCCTGCGCACGTCGAAGAAAACCCCCACTGGGAAGACCCTTTTCACCCTCTGCTATGGTACAGAGACAATGGTTCCAGCGGAGATCGGGCTCCCCAGTCACCGGGTCGAGCATTTCGAAGACGAAGCGAACACCTCAGCCCTACGAACTAACCTGGACATCTTGTTAGAGAAACGAGTCCGGGCTCAGATCAGAGCTGCCGCTTATCAACAACAAACCGCCCGCTACTACAACGCGCGAGTCAAGCGTCGCTTTTTCAAGACCGGAGATTTAGTCCTAAGGCTGAACGAGTTCGTCGACCAAGGCAAGCTGCATAAGTTTTCCCCAAAATAGGACGAACCTTTCCTCGTCTCCGAGGTCCTGCCCAGCTGAGCCTACCGCTTGCAAGACGTGGATGGGTGCAAGTTTCCACGGCCTTACAATGCTGAGAAGCTCTAACTGTACCAATGAAAAGAATATCTACGAGTGTGTATTTCTTCTTTCACAAAGACAATGTAAATCTTTCTAAAGTTCTTTCTATTTAAATAATAAGAAGGGAATACTAGAACATTGCAAAAAAGAATTTATTCATTCAAAGGGTACTACGGGCTCCTCAGCCTTACAGAAAAAGGAAAAAGTTACAACAGAGGTGGAACGGGATTGAGGAAGTACTCCCGGTGATACTCAGAGTAGATTTCCGCTAGCCGAGCCATAGCCTCTGCAGCCCGCTCCTGCCGATGCTGTACGTGAACCCAGGACGCCACAGAAGCACCCGATGCTTCGCTCTGTGAGCTTTGGCTCACGATGTACCTAATTTTGAAGCACTCCAGAATGAGGGCCAAGGATCGGTCGTGCCTGGCTTTCGAGATGAGGCCGAGCAGGAAGATCGAACGCACCTTGTCGAGCGCCTCGTCCAGAAGATCCTCGGTGAAAGGGTTTTCCAACTCCGGGGACCTCATTCAAATCGCGTACATCAGCAACTGAAGCAGGGATGACCGCCGAGGGAGAAGCTGGCCGACGTGACCCTCGAGGCGCTGAACCACTCCCCGGTACCCATCCTCAGCCAGGGATTGATCATACAAGGAGACGTCATCAAAGGTGATGATCTCTTCGATCGAATACATGCGCCCAGTCATCTCAAAAGAAAACGGGGCCGAAGGGGTTGCCATCTCCTTCTTTATAACCTAAAACAGAATCCTAAAGGACCCGGATTCGCACGCAAATCCTGGGATCCGCCAAGATTCCTCCAATACTGCGCCACCACGTGGCTAAAATGATACGGCTCCCCGAAACGTTACGTCTCCCTCAAGAATTCCTGGCACGTGCCGCCTGCGACGGCCGCCCCTCCCAATGTTCACGAACCAGGGAAGGTCGGGCAGAAATTCCGGATCCACCGAGAAGCTACCCTGCTCGATCCATCCTTCGCAGACCGCTACTTGGTTTCTTCAACAAAGCAATATAAATTCTTCTAAGTTCTTTTTATTTAAACAAACAAGAAAGACAAAGCAGTCGGGCATTGCAGAAAAGGAGAATTTTATTGATTCAAAAAAAGGGTATTGTAGGCTCCTCTGCCTTATATTACGTAAAAAAAAGAGGATTACAGCAGCGAGGGAAGGTGGTGCAGAAAACATTGCTCGTGGTACTCCGAGGATATTTCCGCCAGCCGAGCCCTCGCCACCTCGGACCTCTGCCTTTGATGCCGTCCGCGAACATCAGTGAGATGCCTCAATTAGTAACACTCGAGGACGAGTGCCACCGAGCGATCCCGCCGGCTCGTCGAGATCAAGCCAAAGCGGCACAAAGACCTCAGCTTACCAACCGCCCCATCCTTCTTCTGCTTGGACAAGGGATTGTGCAACCTCAGTGATGCCCTCAAGATTGAGTACATTAACAGCTGAAGCAGGGGTGAGCACCGGGGAAGCAGTCAGCCGAAATGATCCTCAACATGGCCGATCACCGTCTGCCGCGTATCCTCGGAGCACAGCTGGTCGTACAAGTACACGTCTTCGAAGGAGATGATCTCGGGAATGGTAAAAGGGAAAGTGTCCATTCTTGCGTTTTTTGGATGAAAAAGGGGTGATCAACACGCTCTCCTTTTTATAGCCCCACAACGCCCCAAGAATCCAACAGTCGCTCATTTCTTCCACCATTGTATCGCCACGCGGCGGACATACCGCCTTTCTCGGTGAAATCGGAACGACGCGGCTCTTACGCTTTGTCTTCCCCTGCGCGTTCATAACACGTGTCAACCGTGACGGTCGCTCTTCCCGATGTTCAAACACCGGGGAAAGTCGGACAGAACCTCACGATCAACCGGGCAGTTACCTTCCTCGGTCCATCCTTGGCTGGTAATTCCTTACCCCATGACGCCAAGGATAAAAGTCCTCATCAAGAGGCCATCGAGCAGCTACCCTTCTCGGTCTATCCTTGGCTGGTAATTCTTTACCCTATGACGCCAAGGATTAAAGCCCTCATCAAGAGGCCACCGGGCAGCAACCCTTCTCGGTCCATCCTTAGTAGGCCTCTCCATGCCCTCCCGCGCTAAGGATCAAAGCCCTCACCAAGAGGCAACCGGACAGTAACCCTGCTTGGTCCATCCTTGGTTGGTAATTCCTTACCCCACGACGCCAAGGATCCAAGCCCTCATCAAGAGGCCACCGGGCAGCAACTCTGCTCGGTCCATCCTTAGCAGGCCTCTCCATACCCTCCCGTGCTAAGGATCAAAGCCTTCACCAAGAGGCAACCGGACAGTTACCCTGCTCGTTCCATCCCTGGCTGGTAATTCCTTACCCCACGACGCCATGGATTAAAATCCTCACCAAGAGGCAACCGAGCAGTAACCTTGCTCCGTCCATCCTTGGTTGGTAATTTCTTACCCCACAACGCCAAGGATCAAAAACCCTCACCAAGAGGCCACTGAGCAGCAACCCTGCTCGGTCCATCCTTAGCAGGCCTCCCAATGCCCTCCCGTGCTAAGGATCAAAGCCCTCACTAAGAGGCAACTGGGCAGTAACCCTGTTCGGACCATCCTTGGCTGGTAATTTCTTACCCACCGACGCTAAGGATTGAAGCCCTCACCAAGAGGCCACCGAGCAGCTACCCTGCTCGGTCCATCCTTGGCTGGTAATTTCTTACCCACCGACGCTAAGGATCAAAGCCCTCACCAAGAGGCAACCGAGCAGCTACCATGCTCGGTCCATCCTTGGCTGGTAATTTCTTACCCCACGACGGTAAGGATAAAAGCCCTCACCAAGAGGCCACCGAGCAGCTACCTTGCTCCGTCCATCCACGTTTAAGCGATCTCCCCCTCGACTTCGGGGCCATGGAGATACCGACCTTTCACCGATATTTGCACACTTAGCAAATGGTCGACTTCAACTCTCAACTCAACGTGCAATCGCTAGACGAAAAACCAACCTAAAGATGAAAGCAGTACTGCGCAAATATAAGTGTTTACCACAAACAAACGGAAAATGTGCACGCAAAGACTACTGCAAAAAGACTTTTTTATTCACAAAAATCGGAAGTCTCTACAGAGGTATTATGGGCTCCTCAGCCTTACAAAAATGCTCAGAGGCTTACAAAATTTTAGCGCAAAGAAAATAAGGAGGCGGGGAAGTTCAGGCCTCAGGGCCGGGGAGAACTCTGATGAGCTGCGCGTCCACTACAACAACCGGGGTTGCGTCTTGAAGGTCGATGTACATCGCAGGAGCCTCGGCACCGAGAGCCGGGGGGACCGACTTCTTCCCAACGCTCCCACTAGGGACCTATTCCCCTGCAGCATTTCCATGGGCTTTCCTCTGCGTATCATCCTCGAGAGGGTACACATCTCGGAGCTTTCTGTCAGGGAACTCCGACATCTAGGCCTTGACGGCGTCGAGGGAGTCATGCCAAACGACGGCAGCGTCTCTAGCGAGGTTGGCGTAGAACCAATCCGACTTCTTTTAGCCCTCCATCGCCTTCGACGCCAGAAGCTCAGCCTTCGACGCCCGAAGCTCAGCATGCCCCGTCCCTTTCTTCGCCGCCTCATTCTCCCTCCGGAGGGTGTTTGCCTTCTTCTTCAGGGTGGCGACGAGCACCCTGGAATCATCTAACTTGGCCTCGGAGGCTTGAGCGGTCTCTCGGCACCTGGCAATCTCCGGGTCCCCGGCCGCCACCCGATCCTTGAGGGCCGCGACCCATTCCATCGCCGCCTCTAACTCCAGCCTCGAGCTCTCCTCCCACGAGGAGAACTCTCCCATGGCCTGCATCATCGGAGCCATCTCTTCGTCCTCCATGTTGACGATGAGGGCGACGTGCTGGAGGACCTGAAGAAAAGAAGGAGGGTTTAAAAGGAAAGAGAGGCACCTAATCACGCGAGCAAAAATACTAAATGAAGAACCAAGTGGGGTGCGAACACAAACCTGTACGGCCTCTTGAACTATGGCCGCCATTTGGGCCTGGAGGGTCCCTCAAGGGATTCTGCCCCCGGCCGACCTTTTCATCTCCGAGAGCAAGTTGTCGGCGATAGAAAGCCCCGAGGGCACCTCGAAGTGAAGCTCCCCATCGTCCATGAGGATCGGAGAGGCCGGGGAGAGGGGCGCTGTCCTATGAAACCTTTTGAGGAGTGACGCAGGAGAACCAGTCTCTCCTCCCACCTCGGGAGCCCAGGGCTCTTGCTCCCGAGCATGCATTCGGCTCGGCGCACGGCTGGACTCTGGGGCCCGGGGCGTGCTTGGGCGCCTGGATGGAGCGGCCGCCGGTGGAGCCGGAGTCGATGACGGGCGAGAAGGGTCGGTGCCTCCTTCCTTCTTCCCTTCCTTGTATCGACCAGGGCTGCTCGAAACATACCTAGGTCCATGGGTCCTGCATAAGACAAAAATACAAGGAGTCAGCAATGCCAGGAAAAATGAAAGAATGCACAAGTCTAAACAGGTCGCCTGAAAGCTCCTAACTTACTCACGTAATAGGCGGGGCTGAGCCCGGTCCAACTGAGGGCCCGCTCGGACAACATCACATCAGCCCGAGGGAGGGGCTCCCACTTCGACACCGCCACTGCGTCGGGATCATTCGACCGACTCATCCGCGGACAGCTGGCCTCTTTCCACTGGGTAGGCACAGGCCAATCCTCACCCTCGGGCAGTGCAACAAACAAAAACTTCTTCTTCCATTCGTGAATGGAACAGGGTACTACGACGATCCCTGACCCGGCAGTGTCCCCCGTTGTTTTCTAAAAGAGATGTATACCCAGCTCGGCTCGCCCCTACGAGCACCAGGGTGGTTTTTGTAGCAAAGAGAAGAAACGAGAAGGCTCAGGCTGAAAGGGATCAGACTCAATCTCAACCGGACCAGGAACCCAAGGAGGATCGTCCAAGAGTTCGGCACTAGCTGGCCCGGGGCTAACCTAAAACAATTCAACGCCGCACTCACCTCGGAGGAGAAGGGCAGACGCATCCCGGCCCAAAAGGCTTCCTGGTACAAGGCAATCTCCTTACCCCGTACCTGGTCTGCCCTCTCCCCTTACTCGGCCAGATGAAGCGAATAGCCGGGAGGAATGAGGAAATGAGTCCGGATGTTGGCGAGCTCATCCGCATGCCTTAGCGTGGATCGCATGCCAAGAACACCTAGGACTTGCGCTCTGGGGACCACCCCCGTCGCATGACCCCGGGGAGCATTACTAACCCTAACTCCCCGGTGGGGCTCTGACTCAGAGGAGGAAGAGGAAGAAGTAGAAGAGAAAGCTTCAGATGACTTCCTAGACTTTATCCAGACTACATCTATAGACTCCTCGGAAGAAGACATCTAACCTGATCAAAGGGAGGTGTTCTCGAGAGATCAAACACAAGGAATCCGACCTGATGAGGAGAGCGCCGAGCTAACACGACTAAGGACGAGGAAATTACGAAGAGGTATGAGCCCTGATGGAGATCCCACCTCTATTTATAGCTGCCGGCGTATGCATCATGTTCTCCACCGAACACAGAGACGCGATCGCGTAGGTCCGTCTTGCCTGAATTTGGGGGCAGACGCTATTTGGTTTTATCCGTCCACCTCTCCGAAGATGCCAAGTTGATTTATCACACCGTATATCGGAGGTTTAGATAGATGCAGCTGATGTAGCAGACTTCGTCAGATTCCCCCTCGTTTGAGGGGTTTTTGATTGTGGGGACGCTCTTCCCTGTAGGCGCAAGCCCCCGAAGTTAATTATGTTACTGCATCGCGGTAACCACTTCTCCTTCTATAGATGGTTACTTCGTGTTGTGTTTGTTTGTTTTGTTTTTTGTTGCCCGTGGATTGTATACGGAGACTAATTTATGTGGTCGCCCGTAGGGCGTGGATTAGTCCAAATCCGTATTTTCTTAGATTTGGGTTTTGGGTTGGGTTTAAGGATACGTTAAACATTTGTTAAGGATACATTAGTCTAATTTTTAGAATAAGATCAACTTAACAGGATTATTTAGATCCAATAAAAGAGCATTTGGACTTTATTGTTTTAGTTTAGGGACTTTGTGGTCCATTTTAAAGACGTCATAGTTTGTAAAGTTTAAGGACATCATAGTCCATGAGTTTAAGGACCCCACAGTCCATAGTAGTTTAGAGACATCATAGTCTGTAAAGTTTAAGGACATCATAGTCCATGAGTTTAAGGACCCTACAGTCCGTGGAATGTCTGGTTGTCAGGACCCGTCACCTCTCTGAAGACGTTGAAGGATTACAACGACAAATATCATAGGAGTGAAGAGATATACCCTTGAACCAATATTGGTTGGGAGATTTGTAGTCCAATTTGGGACTGAGATCAAAGATTTATGAGCATATGGGCTCAATTAATCTGAAATAGGGTTCCGTGGCCAACTTGGGCTCGACCCATTCAGTTAAAATGCTGAGCATTGGTTTTGACAATTGTTTTTTTGTTTTTTATTGAGTGCTGAGCACTCATTATAGCTCTGGGGCCTTTTTTTATAGAACAGTTTATGTTCTCTTAGCGCACACGTGAGGAGAACGTGGTGCGCTTGGCGCTATGCGCCAGACAATGAGCGCAGTGCGCTTATGGTGAAGTAGCGCGCACGTGAGGAGCACGTGGCGCGTTTGGCGCTATGTGCCAGACAAGGAGCGCAGTGCGCTTCTGGTGAACTAGCGCACACGTGAGGAGCACGTGGCGTGCTTGGCGCTCTGCGCCAGACAATGAGCGCAGTGCGCTTCTGGTGAAGGAGCACACACGTGAGGAGCACGTGGTGCATTTGGCGCTATGCGCCAGACAATGAGCGCAGTTCACTTCTGGTGAAGTAGCGCATACGTGAGGAGCACGTGGTGCATTTTGCGCTGTGCGCCAGACTTGGAGCGCTGAGGGCTTCTGTGAAATAGCGCACACGTGAGGAGCACGTGGCGCGCTTGGCGCAGTACGCCAGACAATGAGGGCAGAGCGCTTCTTTAAATTTGGATCGTTAAGGCTCTGCAGCGTTGTGCGCTAGATTTGGAGTGCTGGGGCACTTTGTTTAGTTGGAGCGCTGAGGCTCTTTATAGGCAGCTTCGCGCTCTGAGAATTAATTCTCTCTTATAAGAGAGTTTGTCTCATGGATCTAAGAACAAAGTTCTTATTTTATAGGAGAGGTTTCAATCTCTTATGTTTTTAGTGAAAGGCTTTGCCTTTATGAATCTGTGATCCTGAGAGAATTGAATTATTCTCCCCCTTTTTATAATGAGATGTTATGATCTCTTTTGTGAAAGAAAATTTGTCTTAAATATTTATGATCTACCATAAGAACTAAGTTCTTTTCCTGATGAGATTTTTTATCTTTCTGTTTTTACCTTGAAGAAAAGTTCTTCTTCTGCCGAGAGTTTGCTCTTCTCTCTGAAGTTTCTCAAAGTTTATTGGGGGGAGTTCCTCTCTTTTTATACTTGAAGTCTTGGGGCCTTTATATAGTGAAGGCCGATTTGTTCAATCGGTTAAGGAGATCTTTTCTCTAATTGATTTGGGGATCCTACAAATCTTTTTATACTTGAAGTTTCTCAAATTATTTCTCCTTCAGAGTATAGCTCTTCGTCTTAAGAATTTTCTTAGGGACAGAACTCTGTCAAAAATTTAGGTAAAGATTAAATCTTTCTAGGGTTTCACCCATCAACAGAGGTTTGCTCTTTTCAAATCATATAGATTTGTAGGATTTCTCAATAGAGCTTTACTCTTCATAAATCTAAAGAGATCTTTCTTAGGGTTTCTTAACCCATTAACAGAGCTTTGCTCTTTTCAAATCATATAGATTTGTTAATCTTTCATGAAAACTCTTAGAGTTTGTTCATAGATCTTGAAGATCTCGGAATTTTTGATTCATTAAAAAGCTTTGCTTTTAAGGTTTCTGATGGGTTACTCTATCTTCCTCGCAGAGCATGACTCTTAGAATTCTCGAGGAATTTTCTTTTATTCCCTTCATACTTGATTTTGACAGGCGTCACTCCTGTCTGTAGAGCATTGCTCTCGAGGAGTTTAACTCCTTGGCCCGAGGAGCCTCTCATTAAATGAGAAATCCTTTTAGGATTCCCTCCTTAATTATACAAAATTAAATTCGATGGGTGTTTTAATCAGTACTTGTTTCTTCATGAGGATATCAAAAGTTGTTTAAATCCCCGTGTTTGTTTCAATAAGCTTTTTCAGTCTGTCCACTAACTCTCACTGATTTTCTTTTTTTCCAGACGTTATGGCCACTCATCTGTATGATCTCGATGAGATTATTTCTTACGGAGACATCCGCTCACTAGGCCGCTGCCAGAACCAGGAGTTCACAAACGCTCAGTGCGCCAAAATTATGCGTCGCTTTGATGAATACAATGGTCGACTGCTTCCTCATCGTTCTGCTCTTTTAAAGCTCATTGTGAGAGCGATCTGGGGAGCACTTCCTTTATTTTATCAAGGCATGCCGCTTAAGGCATTAGATGATACCAAAGATAAGGTGCACTCGGTGTATCTGATGGGCCTAATTTCAAAGAAAAGGCGAGACAATCTTGTTGATATTCTGCATCAAACTTTTCAACAGGCGATGATAATCACTGCCTATCGAAGGGTGGAGGAAATCGGCGAGGACCCTGACGCTTGTGATCGTGAGAGGAAGCACACGAGAATGGTCCAAGAGGCCCGAAATATTTTAGATGGCCTTACTTTTGAATTTCTCAATCCATGTCCTCGATTTGATGTCTTTCCATTGTAATCATTTTAATGATGTTCTTGTTTACTGTTTTCATCGCTGTAAGAACCTTTAAAGTATGAATAGTAAATTCCTTGTTTCCGTGTGTTTATTTTACGCACTAAATCTTTTGCACATACATAAATGGGTATGCTTCGAACGCTTAACCGGATGCAAATCAAATATTCTTCTTACTGTCATTCATAGTATGTGATTGACGTTCGTAGGTTACGCCTTTTCATCTCGATTTGACGCCGAGCAGTTTACACACTCTTGAGTAGCACCTCCATGTCTCTGGCATGTAATTTTGGCAAATGTGGTCTGTAAATAGTTGGTAGCTGTTCATCTTGGATTCTTTGCAGGGTAGCGATGGCTTAGGAAATAGGGTTAGGATCTGCCACCTAAGACTTTTCAACTTTATGAGCCGTGAGGGTCTCACAAAGACTTTTCTCCCTACGAGTCGAGACGATCTCGTAGGTGTATTTTCTCCTTAGGAATTGTGAGAATTCCTAAGTGTGTTTTTCTCTTGAGAGTCGTAAGGATCTCATAAGGGAATTTTCTTCCTTACAAGTCGAGAGGACTTGTAAGTGATTGATGAATTGACCTGCTCCCGAATCAAAGCTTTGCTTTGATGGGGAGATCGAGGGTTGACTTTGGCCGTTTTCCACGGGGTCAGGATTGACTTTGGCCGTGTTCCACGGGTTCGAAGGGTTGACTTTAGCCATATGGGGTCAGGATTGACTTTAGCCATACGGGGTCAGGAGTTGACTTTAGCCATATGGGGTAGTCATACGGGGTCAGGATTGACTTTGGCCATACGGGGTCAGGATTGACTTTAGCCATACGGGGTCAGGATTGACCTTGGCCATACGGGGTCAGGATTGACTTTAGCCATATGGGGTCATGTCGGGACCCGGTTCTTGCTCACGGAGAAAAGTGCCACACAGAACAAAGTGTCACGCCAAGTGTCATGTTAAGTGGGCGGGGGCCACCTCTTGAGTCCGTTGGACCCACTGTAGAACAATGGGGTATCTTTGGAATACATTCCGAAAGAGGGCAGATCTTTACTATAAATGGAATGATACCACTCTTCAATACAGAGGTGCCTTTTAAGTGAACCGGCACTACAAGAGCTTGAGAACTCCGTAGTTAAGCGTGCTCGAGCCAGGGAAGTTCTTGGATGGGTGACCTCTTGGGAAGTGGCCCCTGGCCGGGTCCGGTTCACCCCGAAGGAAAAAACCGTGCGACTTCGGCCAGAGCGGACAATACTCTCTGTATTGAGGGTGGGACATGACAGAATGGTATCAGAGCTGGTTCCTCAATAGTAGATATGTAGTTCGAGGACGAACCATTGCTCAAAGGTGAGGAGAATGTCGGGACCCGGTTCTTGCTCACGGAGCAAAGTGCCACACGGAACAAATTGCCATGCCAAGTGTCATGTTAAGTGGGCGGGGGATACCTCTTGAATCCGTGGGGGGCCACCTCATGAATCCGTGGGACCCACTGTAGAACAATGGGGAATTTTCGGAATACATTCCGAAAGAGGGCAGATCTGTACTATAAATGGAATGATACCACTCTTCAATACAGAGACGCTTTTTAAGTGAATCGGCACTATAGGAGCTTGAGAACTCCGTAGTTAAGCGTGCTCGAGCCAGGGAAGTTCTGGGATGGGTGACCTCCTAGGAAGTGGCCCCTGGCCGGGTCCGGTTCACCCCGAAGGAAAAAACCATGCGACTTCGGCCAGAGCGGACAATACTCTCTGTATTGAGGGTGGGGTGTGACAGAATGGTATCGGAGCCGGTTCCTCAATAATAGGTCTGTAGTTCGAGGACGAACCATTGTTCAAAGGTAGGGAGAATGTTGGGACCCGGGTCTTGCTCACGGAGCAAAGTGCCACACGGAACAAAATGCCACGCCAAGTGTCATGTTAAGTGGGCGGGGGCCACCTCTTGAGTCCGTGGGACCCACTGTAGAACAATGGGGAATCTTCGGAATACATTCCGAAAGAGGGCAGATCTGTACTATGAATGGAATGATACTACTCTTCAATACAGAGGCGCCTTTTAAGTGAACCGGCACTACAAGAGCTTGAGAACTCCGTAGTTAAGCGTGCTCGAGCCAGGAAAGTTCTGGGTTGGGTGACCTCATGGGAAGTGGCTCCTGGCCGGGTCCGGTTCACCCCGAAGGAAAAAACCGTGCGACTTCGACCAGAGCGGACAATACTCTCTGTATTGAGGGTGGGGCATGACAGGTCAGGATTGACTTTGGCCATACGGGGTCAGGATTGACTTTAGCCATACGGGGTCAGGATGGGGTCAGGATTGACTTTGGCCATACGGAATCAGGATTGACTTTAGCCATACGGGGTCAGGATTGACTCTCGATTGTCTGTGCACCGCCGAGTCCTGGAACTAGGGACTTTGCCATGGCTCTGCTTGATTGTCGCATCCGAATCCTGCTGGAATGAGGAGGAACGCTGTTGTGGGTCTTCAGGCTGTAGATGTGGCCGTCAAGACTTGGAACTAGGAACTCTGCCGTGGCTCCGAGATTGATTGTCTCGTCCGAATCTTACTGGAATGAGGAGGAACGCTGTTGTGGGTCTCCAGGCTGTATATGTGGCCGTCGAGACTTGGTTCTCTTTCTGATGGAGCCTGGTGGGATGATGTGGTTCCCTTTTTGTTTGTGCCCCTGGATTGTATACAGGGATCGATGTGATCACCTGTAGGGCAAAAGGTTTCATTTCAATTTTTTCTTTCCGCGATGCTCTATCATTTCAGCTTTTATATCGTGAAAGTCGCGATTGCCCAATCATTTTGGCTATTTTTTGCGGTGCCTAATCATTTCGGCTATTTTTGTTTTTTTTACTCGCTACTTTTTATTGCGAGTTGCCCAATCATTTCGGCTATTTTGTATGCATATATTTTTACTTGCTGATTTTTTTGCAAGTTGCCCCATCATTTCGGCTATTTCATATGCATTTTTGCCTCGCTGATTTTTTTATCGCCAGTATGAAACTCGAAACCTGATGCCAATCTCAGCATCAGCATCGCTACGACTGGAATGTTGCCAGGAGCGAATCATCATTTGCCGTGCAAGGACTTGGGATTTGATACCGATTTAGGCATCAACATCGCTACAACTGGGACATTGCCAGGAGCGAATCATCATTTGCCTTTGTCGGTTCAAACAAAGGTGGCTTAGCAAACAGGGTTAAGATCCTGTCGACTAAGGCTTTTCGACTTCATGAGCCGTAAGGGTTTCATAAAGATGTTTCTCCCTACGAGTCGTGAGGACCTCGTAGGTGTATTTTCTCCTTATGGATCGTGAGGATTCCTAAGTGTGTGTTCTCTTATAAGTCATAAGGATCTTACAAGAGTGTTTTCTCCTTACAAGTCGAGAGGACCTACAAGTGTTTGTTCACCGTGTGAGCATATCCCTCGTCGCTGGTGGGACTCTGTTAGGGAAATGTTTATTCGTGCCCGTGGATTGTATACAAGGGTCAATATTGAACCGCTTGTAGGGCGGTTTGTGGGTTGTGATGGCTTAAGAACAGCTTCGGATCCCTGTAACTTAAGGCTTTTGAATCCTATGAGCCGTGGGGGTCTCATAGAGGAATTCTCCTTATGAGTCGTGAGGATCTCGTAAGTGTAACTTCTCCTTAGGAATCGTGGGGATCCCTAAGTGTGTTTCTCCCTTGTGAGTCGTAAGGTTCTCACGCAGGTATTTTCTCCTTAAAAGTCGAGAGGACCATGCATGTGTCTTTTAACGAGATTGCGCCCTTTCGGGTTTTCACAAACTCGCTGGTAGTCTTGCTGTTTTTACTCACGGAGCCCTTTCAGGTTTTCATCCGTGCCCATCTCGCTTTTGGACGTACCGTTTTTTTTGTCTCCTCCCTTAGCCTTGGGATGTTGCGGTCCGTAGTAGTTTATAAACATCTCGGTCAGTTGCAAGTTTTAGGACATTCGGTCCATCGTTAGTTTAGGGACGTTTCGGTCCATCGCATGTTTTCGAGGCGAGGTTTCGTCGGATACTACTTATAGAGTTCAGGATTGGGAAGATAGCGAGCGGACATAGGCGTCATCATCTATCATTGACCTAGGCCGTGACTCGTTAGGCGTAGTATTTTTTCAAGAATCGGCCGTTTATTGGCCTGAAGGGTCTTTCGCCATGCATATCCATGAGCAAGTAAGCCCCACCTTGGTAGACTTTGTCTATGATGTACGGGCCTTCATAGTTCGGCTCGAATTTCCCTTGTTTGGCACGATTGGGGATCATAGGTCTCTTGACCACTAGCACGAGTTCGCCTTGGCGGAATGTTCTCGGCCTAGTCAATCTCTCGTATGAGCGCGTCATCTTTGCTTTGTAAGCCTCCAAGTTTTGCTGCGCCATGAGCCGGGTTTCGTCAAGGGCGTCGAGCTCCTCAAGCCAAAGATGAGCGTTTTCTTCATCTGTTAGCTCGTAGTGAATTGCTACTCGCAGAGAGGGTAGCTCTATCTCCAAGGGGAGTACTGCTTCTGTGCCGAATACTAATACATATGGCGTTGTATTTGTGGCTGTCTTGAACGTAGTTCGATACGCTCAGAGAGCTTCATGCAATCTCTCGTGCCGGTCCTTTTTATTTTTGGACACCGTATTTTTCACGATCTTCGTCAAGGTCTTGTTGAAAGCCTCAGTCAGACCGTTAGCTCGGGGATTGTAGACTGAAGAGTATCTCCATTCTATATTATGCTGGTGTGTGAAGCGGCTGATTTTATGGCTTCTGTAGGCCGACCCGTTATCGGAGATGATCCGACGCGGAGTGCCGAATCGATAGATGACGTATGTCTTGAAGAAATGGAGGATATTCTCCGTCTTCACTTCTCTTAATGGTACTGCTTCTGCCCACTTGGAGAAGTAATAAGTTGTCTCCAGTATGAACCGATGGCCTCTGGACGATGCTGGTTCAATGGGCCCGATTATGTCAGTTCCATAAATTTCGAATGGCCAGCTCGCCACCGTTGGATGTAGCAGATTTGGATGTTGGTGGATAAAGTCCCCGTGAATATGGCACGAGTGGCACTGCTTCGCGTATTCGAGGCAGTCTTGGATCATTGTGGGCTAATAGTGGCCCATCCTTTTGATCTTCAGTTTCATCTTTGGCCCGGCTTGATGAGATCCGCAGAGTCTGTCGTGAGTTTCTTGGACGACTCTTCTTGCTTCTTCCGGTCCCAGGCATCTTCGCCATAGAGAGTCGAATGATCTCTTATACAGAGTATCATTGATGAAGGCGAAAGAAAGAGCTCTTTTCATGAGTTGATGTCTTGAGGACACATCTTCAGGTGTCCGATGGGATTTGAAGTAATCTATAAAGACTTCTCTCGAATCCTTGACCTTTCCCTGGTCCTCTATCTGTAGGGCCGTTTGCTTGGCTGCTTCCTTTTCTTCAAACAACTCTGGAGATATTTCTGCCGGTGCGATAACCCAGCGACTTTGCACAACGATCCTCACATCATCGAGGTTTTCGTCAGCCAGTTCTTTAGCGAGTTTGGCTAATGCATCCGCCTTGATATTTTTCGCTCGCAGTATGCTTTCCAGGGCGTAGGAAGGGATTTGAGTCAGCAATTGTTGAACTCTCTCGCCGTACTTCACCAACTCTAGTTTGTACGTTTGATAATCACCGTTTACTTGGCTAACGACCAGCTGGGAGTCTCCGTATATGAGGAGGTTTTCGATTCCTATGTCGACAACGATCTCTAGACCTTCTATCAAAGCTTCATATTCGGCTTCATTGTTTGTCCTCGGCTCTGTTAGGGAAAAGGAAAAGCGCATTATCCCTCCTTGTTGAGTCACGAAGATGAGGCCTACCCCAAACTTGATTATGGTGGAGCTGTGCTTTCGTTTCTTCATGGAAGATGCCCCGTCAAAGTAGAGTTCCTATCGGGTGTTACTTTCTCCTTTCTCCCTATTGATCGTGTCAAATGCGTGCTCGCCTGGCAATTCGCAGTTCAAGAGAGAGTCGGCAGGTATTGGATGTTCAGCGAGGAAATCGGCGATGGCCTGGCCTTTCACTGCCTTGAAAGGTCAGTATGTCACCGAGAATTCCAATAAGAGTAGGGACCATTTAGCTAGCCGTTCCGTTAGAATGGCTTTTGACATCAAATACTTGAGAGGATCCACCTTTGATATGAGATGGACCTCATGCGCCAACGCATAGTGCCTGAGCTTCATTATCGCGAAGATCAACTCCAGGCAGTGTTTTTCAATGGGAGAGTAATTGTTTTCTGCCCCCAAAAGAACTCGACTCAAATAATAGAGGGCTCTCTCCTTCCCTTGGTCATTTTCTTGTGCCCATAATGCGCCTAGAGAACCCTCAAGGACGGTTGTATACAGAATGAGAGGCCTTCCTTTGACCAGAGCGGTTAGCACCAGAGGATTCTGCAGGTATTGCTTGATTTCGTCTAGTGCGCTTTGGCATTTGCGATCCTAGACGAACGGAGTTCCCTTCTTCATTAGAATACCATAGGGGAGGCATTTGCCGGAGAGATTGGCTATGAACCGCCGAATATATGCGAGCTTCCCTTGGAGAGACCGTAGTTGCTTGAGAGTTCTTGGCGGGGGCATTTCCATGATCGCCTTGATCTTCGACGGGTTTATTTCGATGTCCTGGTGTTGCACGATGAATCCTAGGAATTTACCTGAGGAAACTCCGAACGCGCATTTGAGAGGGTTCATCTTCAAGTTGTATTTCCGAAGACGTTGGAACACTATCTTCAGATGCTCCCAATACTTCTCGTGCGACTTGCTCTTTATCACGAGCTCGTCAATATAGCATTCGATGACATCATGTATGAGGTCATCAAAAATCTCCGTCATGGCCCTCTAATAGGTAGCGCCGGCATTCTTCAAGCCGAAAGGCATCACTTTGTAGCAGAATATGCCCAGAGGAGTCCGGAAAGCGATATGCTTCTGGTCTTCGGGATGTATCTTTATTTGATTGTACCCCGATGAGCCGTCCATGAAGAAGAAAACTTCGTGAGTGGACGTGTTGTCTATCATCAGCTCAGTGACCGGTACAGGAAAATCATCGCTTAGGCAAGCTTTGTTAAGGTCTCGAAAGTCCACACAGATGCGCACTGTCCCATTTTTCTTCATCACTGGGATGATGTTGGAAATCCAGTCAGGGTACTGAACCTCTTGGATGAAGCTGGAGTTGATTAGCTTCTTGACCTCGGCGTTGATGCTCATTTCAAGTTCGAGCCGCATTCTTCTTGGCGCTTGTTTGACTGGCTTGATGTCCGGAGATATCGCCAATTTGTGTACAACTACTTCAGGATCTAGTCTCGGCATTTCGGAATAGTTCCATATGAAGCAGTCTTTATACTGCACGAGCACATCTCTTAGCGTAGCTACCTGTTCTTCGGACAAAAGTTCACTGACGAATGTAGGTCTCGGGTCGTTTACCGTCCCTAAGTCGATTTTCCTTAGGTTGTCCGCAGTAGTATGTATTCCATCTACCAGCTCTTTTGGTTCCGGTGGAAACCCTGAGATCACTTCATCGTCCTCGTTTTCAAAGCACCAGGAGAGGTCATCCATATCCTCGCGTACTCCTTCTCCTGACAGCGTTATCGCGTGACAGGTCGCGTGACAGGTACGAGATCGCTTCCAAAACTGATGTTGATCCGGCTTTACTCTTGCTGCATATGTGGTTTTCGGTTCATGCTTCTGTGGTGGGGTTACCCTCCAACTGCTGGATAAAGCGAACCTGCCTTGCTGATACTGGTATTCTATCCAGTCTTTGAAGGTGAAGCAGTCTTCGAGAGGGTGTCCTATCGCTCGGTGATAGGAGTAATAATCCGGGTGATGGACCTCGCCTGCTTGTTCGGGGTGCCTGGACTCCAGGAGGGTAATCATCTGATGTTTAATGACAAGATCGAATATCTTCCTTGTTTTTTCTTGAGGAAAAGAATATGCTCGACACATCTTCTTTACAAGAGACGGATCCCGGCTACTCAATTTTCGATCGCGAGACTTTTTGGACCCGCTTTGCTGCTGTCGAACATTTTTTTCGTTCTTCAGTTTACTTTTGCCTCCGCGTCGAGTCTTCCATATGATGGGCTGATGACGAAGGGCATCGTCATTTTTCGTAGCCTGCTGAAGGAGGCGCTGCGTTCTGGCTTTCTCGTAAATGGCCATTTCGCGGTTATAATCATCCCGGACCTTTTGATCCGCTTCTCTTATTAGCTTGTCCATCGGTTCTTCAAACGACGGACTTGGCATTTTTACGGCGGGACCTTGTTTTGGTTTAGGGTTAGCGTCTTCTAACAGAGCATCTTCCTCTTCATTAAAGTCATGTATAATGTAGCAGCCATGAATCGCTCCCATTTCTTGGATTGAACATATCCAAGCCCGATCGTTTCCATTCTCCTATTGGGCAATTTCCGCTAAGTTCCAGGGATGTTCCAGATCCTGTTGTAGAACTGAGCTTTCCGAGCAGTCTGTTTGAAGGGTGCACCTTGGCACCTCAACAGCCTTTTTAATCCTTCTTTGTAGTATCTTGGCAGACGGATGGGCTGGAGCCTGTCAAGCGTAGAATCGGTGCCATGCCAGATTTCTTTCTCCACTTAGGTTTCCGCGGATCGATAAAAGAGGATCGCCTTTTCATCTTTTCGCCTTGGAGGGACGTAGAACGTCTGCAGTTCTTGCACACTGTAGGTATCAAGTGAGTTGAGCTCTTTGTAATGCTCTTGCAGAACCATGATGATCTGCAAACTCTGGTCATCTCCAATGAAACCTTGCACTGATGGACGAACCGAGAAAACTGTGTTGACCTCGTCTTCAGAGTCACTGCCAAAGACCAGAATTGGGGTAGACGACCCCGGCTTGTTGCATTGGGGAGGTCCTGAATAGACTATCTCTTCCTCCTCCTCGGTATCGCTCCCGAAGACCGGAATGGTGGTGATAGCTTTTTTCTTATTCTCTAGCTTATGGTACCTTTCCGTGTCTTCGAAGTCTGGCAAGAAGTATTTTTCATCTTCGTACTTTCGTACTTCATTCACGAAGAATGGGTTCAGCTCCCCTGTCACAGTGTATTCAAGTCCATCTTTGAAATACTTCATACACTGATATTGTGTAGAAGGGATAATGTTGTACTCGTGTAACCAAGGCCGGCCGAGCAAAGCGTTGTAGCAAGTCTTGGCGTCAATGACGTGGAACTTGATATCAGTAATGAGCAGCCCAAAGCGTAATATCAGTATCACAGACCCGAGCGTCCGTGATGACTGGGAGTCGAACCCGGAGATAGTGATTTTATCCCGAGCGAGATGTTGAACGGTCATGTAAATATCTTTCAACACTCTCACATTGAGAAGGTTGACCAAAGATCCATTGTCAATCAGGATCTTCCCTATCTTGATGTCATGACAGTATCCGGTGACGTACAAAGGACGGTTATGCACACATGTCCCGAGGAGGAGGTCTTCGTCGCTGAAGGTGATGTCAGCTGTGTGAATTTCTTCCAGCCCGTCCTTCAACTTTTCTTCGGCGAGGAAAGCTTGAAACTGGTCAGGCTCTTGTAATACCTTGATCAGAGAATCTCTCGCCTCTTTGGATAGTAGAAGAGCCTCGAGAATGCTTAGCTACGAGGGTATCTTCCTCAGGTGTGCCAGAACGTTGTAATCCACCTTGTTTTTCTTGGGAGGGTCCTTAGCTGCCAGCTCTTCGACGACTCGGTCATCGAGAGTGATATCCTCAGGGACCTTTTTTTCCCCTTTATCCTTTTTGTTCGATCCCTTGTTTGCGGGTCCAGGATTCTTTTCAGGTAGCGTGCGATAGCGCAGCTGAATGTTCTTGCAGGTCTTCATCTCTTCTGTTTCAGAGATGGATTCCTTGAAGAGATGGATTCCTACCGACGAGTTTCGCGCTTCATCCGCTTGAAATGCTGCCGGTGAGCAACGTATCCTTGCCACCAATTTTTAAAGGCCACGCACTCTTCGGTAGGGTGTGCAATCCTCTGATGGTATAAGCAGACGTTAGGATGTACGTCTGCTTCATCTAGATGTATATCGCCAGGGGAATTTCCTCCGAACGAGGGCAACTTCATTCCCATCGACAGGGCTTTAGCAAACCGTTTCCTTATCTTGAACCTGCTTTTGTCTGCAGCGAACGTGTTTCGATCTGGTTGGAGTGCTTCAACCTTTTCATTCAGTCGCCGGCGTTTGGATTTTTCGAATATAGCCAGTTCACGCTCTCGATTAGCTTTGCTTTTCAGAAGAGCTTCGTTCAGGAATACGTCAATCATCTCGTCTGATGGTCCTAGGAGTTCTAGTTCGGGATTTGCCCCCAGTTTCTCTGTATCAGGAGCTTCTTCACCATTTATTAATGAGTGAGAGATCGCGTGGCAGCTTGCCACATAATCCTCAGGTTCATCTGATGAGTCTTTTCCCTCATCTTCGTCGCCATCTCCATCTTCAAGGATATGGTTGAGGAATTTTTGGAGTGTGACCGGAGTTCGCGCCTTCTAGTTATATTCATTCAACGCGTTAATATGTTTTTGCAGGTTCGTGCGCTTGTCATTAGGCTTCACGGGCTTTTTGGTCTTCTTCTTCTTCTTTGAAGACTTTGATGGCTGGGCATGAGCGTTTTGAGTATCGCCACCACTTCTTGGCGTCAGGCGTGGTTTCAGCATTCCCTCGATGATCTCGGGTTCTAACGGACTCTTCCATCTGATCGACGGGCATGTTTGGAGATCATTCATCATTCGTTTTGTTTTGGATGAAAGAGCGACCTCCCATGGTGCTTCTTCTATAAAAGAGCATGATGCCCCCGGTGTGTCCCCCTTTTTAAGAGCGTGCGACTGAGGCGGGCTTACTTTCCAATTCTCGGACAGTGCGAATTTGCCCTGTTGGTATTGGTCCTCAATCCAGCCTTTGAAGACGAAGCAATCTTCGATTGGATAGCCTAGCACTTGGTGATAGGGGCAATAATTGGGATTATTGGCCTCACCGGGATGCAATGTGCATTTTGGATCCGGCAAGATGATGAGCCTGTTGCGCACCGCCAGCTCGGACAGTCTCCCCGTTTATCCTGGGGAAACGAATAAGGGCGCTTCAGTTTCTCATTGAAGAATCGTCGTCTTTCATCTTGGCGATCAGTTGGCTTTGGACCTCTGGGCTGCTGCTGAGTATTGGCGACGAAGGTCGCTTTCCCTTTTCCTTTCTCGTTTCGAGATTCTAATTTCGAAGAAGAGGGTCTATGACCCATCTGATCCATTTGGGCCAGTTTGTCAATCAAGGCCAGGAAAGTAGTTGGCTTGAAGAACATCATGAATTGTGAAATGGTAGCCTGAGGGTCGAGGGTCCCGACAAACATGCCTACCGCAGGCGCTTCTTCGATGCGCTGCTCGCACTTCGACCATATATTCCGCCACCGTATTGCATACTGCACCCATGTTTCGCCTGGCTTCACTCTGGCGTTAATTAACGCGGTGATTGGGGTGCGCTCACTAGTGCTAGCGAAACGTTGGGTGAACAGCAATTCCATCTCCGTAAAAGTTTTGACGGAGTCGTTGGGAAGCTCTGAGTACTATTCGAACGCCGTCTCCGCCAAGCTGCCGACGAATTGGCGAAGCAGTAGCTTATCATCCCCTCCAGTGTTGCCGCAGAGAGCCCTGAACTGAGCGACATGTTGATGGGGATTGTCTGTCCCCTTGTACACATGGAATGTAGGAATTGTGTATCCTGGTGGGTACTTTATCTGATCGTACCATCCTGGATATGGTCGCCCAGTTCTGACTTGGCCGGTTGCTTCATTCGCTCGATGAGCTCGTATTTGCTGAGCTATATAATCATCGAGCATAGCTTTGGAGATGGTCCCTCCTTGGCTGCTGACAAAGCAGGCGGAGGATTTGATATCTCTCCTCTATCATCTTCAATTATTACTGGAGGATCTTCGGCTGGAGGGTCTGGCTGGATCATCAGGCCTACCATATCTTGGAATAAAAGGGCTATTTGTTTATGTTGGCTGCTTGTTCCGCAGCCTCTTTGTCCTTCTTCTCAAGCATTCTCCGAAGGAATTCGGCATCCGTTTCCTGCTCATGACGCTGCTCCGAAGATGTCTCCGGGCCTGCTTTTGGTCCAGTGAGTGCAGCCATGGCTGTCAGCATTTCTTGGAGCTTTTGTTGTTGTTGCTCCTGAGCCTTAGTCACAGACCGTGTAAGTGGTCGGTGACTCGTAGAGATGCGGCTATCCTCTTTTCCAGAAGCCATATAAACAGTATGCACCACCATGCCCCCAGACTTGGGGCATTTAAATTCAGTATCCTTGCGATTTGCCAAAGACGCAGGGATCTTCTCCGGCCTCCTTCTTTTGTGGGCGGTCGAAGTTAAGGGAGCCGTTGCAGCGGGCACCCAAACAGATGACACCTCCTATGGCTAGACCGGGTGATCCCCTTCTTTCCGAACTTTCATCTTTTTCTGTCGGCGGGGGTAGTCTTGATCAATCACGGAGTCTTGGACCTGTCGCCAGACCTTGTGAATTTTGGAGGACAGCCGCTGAGGGGGCTGTTCCAGCTTCGCCTTTGTAGCGCTCTCCACAGGTGGAGGAGATCTCTTCAGCACGGCCTTCGGAGAGTTCTTGCGTACCCTCTTAAGTGGTTCAAAGTTGTTCCCTGTTAGAACAGCAATATCAACTTCCACCGTTGGAGCTGGTAGGGTGAGTCCAGAAGGGGAGCTGCCCCCAGCTTTCCTCACTCGGCGCCAGTGGCGACGTCAAGCATGGAGAGCGGCCGGGACTACCTCCATTGTTGGATCAACTTTTCCATGCTCTCTGTTCTGATGAGAGCCTGTTGTTGGTGTCAGCCGTCAAAGACAGACGTCCGCTAAAAGGGAATGGTCAACCTGTCGAAATCCGACCTTTGAGTAGGGAGAGCAGCTTGGACGACCTCAATTGTAACAGGAGTTGGAGTGTCCTTCTCTTGTATTGCGAGCCTTTTTGCGGGCTGATCAGTCGAAAATATTGCATTCTCAACACTATAATTACCCTACTCTTATCATTCATATATAGGTGTTTATTGTAATTATAACACAGATTACAAATTCATCTGGAAAATACCAAATAACATGTGTTATAGTTATAATTGACATTCTAAAGTGAAATTACGTGTTTATTACTAATCACATTGATTTGTATATATCAATCCTTGTCTCGAGATTGTGTGCAGGAAATTCTCCAGGTAAAAGAGCCAGAATCATAAAAAGTGCTGATAAAAATACTTCAAGTCCAAGACTTGTGATCTGGCAGTAAACAAGAAAGTCTAAAAATATTCCGGACATCAGGAAAGTACCATGAAGCCAACACAAAGCAGCACAGGAGAATTAATGCACTGAACCCATCAAACGGCCGTGGATCCGCAGCCGATTCAACTCGTCGGTGCCAGAAACCTTTTTCAGGAACCTCATTTTCATAGCCAAGCTTCTCCAAGACATTTCTAATTATGTGGGTTTCTCCAGAAGCTTCCTTCCTAACAGCCAAACTTCTTATGCAAGTTTCATAATTACCAAGCTTCTCATGCAAGCTAGCAAACTACCTTAATCTAGAAGTTTCTTCATAACTACCAAGCTTACAAGGGAAGCTATACTTAGGTTCTTGGGGAAGCTAAAGGAAAACACTATAAAAAGGCACTTAGGTCTTCATTGAAAAGGTTGTTCGGTTGTTGAATAGTGAGATCCAAATCAAAATTCTAAAACAAATTGAGTGACACAATTTGATCCAAATCAAGATTCATCGAGTTCCAAATCGAGCAAGAATCCAATAAGCCTTTTTAAGCGACACCGATCTTCATCCGAGCAAGAGATCCACGACGATCCGCGACTCAAGAAGACGATGCGAAGCTAGTTCGATGAATTTTGTTTCTCCTCAATTCTTGTAGTTTTTGAGTGTATTGTAACGAAACATCGAGTAATAAAAGGTGAAAATCTTGATTCTTGCTTTCTATTCATTCTTGCATTATGATATTCTTAGTTCTTGATTGCTTTATAATGATGCGTGAGTAAACTCCGCTTGCATCGGAATCGAAAGAATAAGTAGATGATGTTGATGAATTCTTGAACGATTCTTAAGTCTTATGAGTTTTGTACACTTTAGGAAATTGAATCGTCGACAACCTAATTTGAGCGAGATGCTTTCTTGAATGTTTTTGCTCCAAATTAAAGATCAACGATCGATGATTGAATTTCCTAGAGGCTAGAATTTGAATGCTAATTAACAAAAGGACAAGGGATGAGGATGAAGAAACCCTAGTTTCTTCAATTGATCCCTAAACCTCATTGATTGTCATCGATCTAGCAACAAATCTTCAATAGATAAGAATTTTTAATCATAAGCATCAATCATCACTATCGATTCAATTGATTCCGACAAGCCTCTCTACAAATCTTGATAACTCAAACAATTTGGATATTTTCTTGATTTTTACCATTTCTTGAATTTAGACCTAATTCGTGATTCTTGAAACTAAACTTCACAATTTTCTTTTATATTTTAAATTTCGACTCAACTAAAACAAGATCGAACAAATCACACTTTCTCAGTGGACGATCCGTATTCATTAACGCGCTACATCGACACTGTTAATTGATTGCGGTATAAATTTCTTTGGTTGTGAAACATTCTAAATACACACGACGAAATTGATCAATCATGGGCCCACTTGAGCTTTGGCCCAGCCTGTCGAAGACTGAGGCATTGAAGTTGGACGACCCCCTGAGACGAGCCGTGGTGGTCGTAAGCCGATCAAAGACCGACTTCTTCGCAGCTTCTTATGACGGCATATGAACGTTGAAGCTTGTTGGTGGGATCATGGTCCCAAAGAATAACCCTGTGGTGGCTCGCGTCACCTGTTCCACCGGCATTGTAAAAAGGGATGCCGCTTGAGGCCCGTAGGTCACTCCTCCAGCAAGGACAGAGTGGGAGTTGTTGCAGTTTGTGCAATTTGAAGCCATTGATCTTCTGTTTTTCTGCACGGAGCAAGATACCAATTTTTATTACTTCACATCCAAAGGAAACCATGTCAAACCGTGACTTGTTCGTGAAACACGACACACGAAGTGTGGAGTGGAAAGAGGAAAATGTCCCACCGGGCGTGCTAGAATCTGTTCTCCACCGAACATAGAGACGCGACCGCGTAGGTCCGTCTTGCCTGAATTTAGGGGAAGATGCTATTTGGTTTTATCCGTCTACCTCTCCGAAGATACCAAGTTGATTTATGACACCGTATATCGGAGGTTTAGACGAATGCGGCCGATGTAGCAGACTTCGTCAGATTCCCCCTGGTTTGAGGGGTTTTTGATTGTGGGGACGATCTTCCCTACAGGTGCAAGCCCCTGCAGTTAATTATACTACCACATCGCGGTAACCACTTTCTCCTTCTCCAGATGGTCACTTCGTGTCATGTGTGTTTGTTTTGTTTTTGGTTGCCCGTAGATTATATACGGAGACTAATTTATGTGGTCGCCCGTAGAGCATGGATTAGTCCAAATCCGTATTTTCTTAGATTTGGGTTTTAGGTTGGGTTTAAGGATACGTTAGTCTCATTTGAGACTAAGATCAACTTAAACGTTTGTTAAGGATACGTTAGTCTAATTTTTAGACTAGGATCAACTTAACAGGATCATTTAGATCCAACAAAAGAGCATTTGGACTCTATTGTTTTAGTTTAGGGACTTTGCGGTCCATTTTAAAGACGTCATAGTCTGTAAAGTTGAAGGACATCATAGTCCATGAGTTTAAGGACCCCACAGTCCGTAGTAGTTTAGAGACATCATAGCCTGTAAAATTTAAGGACATCATAGTCCATGAGTTTAAGGACCCCACAGTCTGTGGAATGTCTGGTTGTCGGGACTCGTCACCTCTCTGAAGATGTTGAAGAATTACAACGACAAATATCAGAGGAGTGAAGAGATGTACCCTTGAACCAATATTGGTTGGGAGATCTGTAGTCTAATTTAGGACTGAGATCAAAGATTTATGAGCATATGAGCTCAATTAATCTGAATTAGGGTTCCGTGGCTAACTTGGGCTCGGCCCATTCAGTTAAAATGCTGAGCATTGGTTCTGACAATTGTTTTTTTGTCTTTTATTGAGTGCTGAGCACTCATTATAGCTCTGGGGTCTTTTTTTAATAGAACAGTTTATGTTCTCTTAGCGCACACGTGAGGAGCACTTGGCACGCTTGACAATGAGCGCAGTGCGCTTCTGGTGAAGTAGCGCACACGTAAGGAGCACGTGTCGCGTTTGGCGCTATGCGCTAGACAATGAGCGCAGTGCGCTTCTGGTGAAGTAGCGCACACGTGAGGAGCACGTGGCGCGCTTGGTGCTATGCGCCAGACAATGAGCGCAGTGCGCTTCTGGTGAAGTAGCGCACACGTGAGGAGCATGTGGTGCGTTTGGCTCTGTGCACCAGACTTGGAGCGCTGAGGGCTTCTGTGAAATAGCGTACACGTGAGGAGCACGTGGCGCGCTTGGCGCAGTACGCCAGACAATGAGGGCAGAGCGCTTCTTTAAATTTGGATCGTTAAGGCTCTGCAGCGTTGTGCGCTAGATTTGGAGTGCTGGGGCACTTTGTTTAATTGGAGCGCTGAGGCTCTTTATAGGCAGCTTCGCGCTCTGAGAATTAATTCTCTCTTATAAGAGAGTTTGTCTCATGGATCTAAGAACAAAGTTCTTATTTTATAGGAGAGGTTTCAATCTCTTATGTTTTTAGTGAAAGGCTTTGCCTTTATGAATCTGTGATCCTGAGAGAATTGAATTATTCTCCCCCTTTTTATAATGAGATGTTATGATCTCTTTTGTGAAAGACAATTTGTTTTAAAGATCTATGATCTAGCATAAGAACTAAGTTATTTTCCTGATGAGATTTTTTATCTCTCTGTTTTTACCTTGAAGAAAAGTTCTTCTTCTGCCGAGAGCTTGCTCTTCTCTCTGAAGTTTCTTAAAGTTTAGGGGGGGAGGGTTCCTCTCTTTTTAGACTTGAAGTCTTGGGGTCTTTATATAGTGAAGGCTGATTTGTTCAATCGGTTAAGGAGATCTTTTCTTTAATTGATTTGGGGATTTCCCCATCGTTGGATCTTTGATCCTAGGGCTTCTGATTTTCAGAAGAAAATCTTCTTGTTTTTAACAAGATTGAGAAATCTTTTCTCATGCAGAATTTATTCGGCACCGTTGTGATTTTTAATCACCATTGGATCATTGATCCGATGGTGCTCTGATTTACAGAGCAAAATCTTTTTGTTTGGAAAGATTCTGAAGAATATTTTCTTAACGGAATTTTATTCTAGAAACTTGATGATTTATCATCTTTGTTGGATCTTTGATCCAATGGTGGGGAACATTTAGTTCTAGGGCTAGCACACTCGTGCTCTGCACATGACCGCTACTTCAGAGCGCTGGAGCGCTGGCGCTCTTAGCGCGAGCGCACCCGTGCTCTGCACGTGAGCGCTGCTTTAGAGCGCTGGCGCTCTTAGCGCGAGCGCACCCGTGCTCTGCACGTGAACGCTGCTTTAGAGCGCTAGGGCACCCGTGCTCTGCACGTGAGCGCTGCTTGCTGGCGCTTTTATGAAGCGCTGCTTCATTTGAAATTTTGAAAATTTGAACAGAGCTTTGCTCTGATTGGGGGAAATACATCCCACGGCTCCGATCACCTCCCGCCAAAATAACGTTTCGCAACTAACGACCGACAACTGTTGGCTATGGTGCCCTCAAGGTAATTATCATAGTCGCAGGCATGTGATCATGATGATTGAGCGAGGACCTATACCGATAAAACAGTCTTACTCGAGATGATAGTATGCTATCTGGTTTGTCTTTATCATCATGTATATGTTGATAAGGCCCATAGGATTCTTTCTTAACTGCCAGCATTGTGATGGCGATCACATACGTGGGAGCTGGGGGTCTATAAGCACATCCTTAAATGTCCCTAGTCGTGGGAGTATCGAGACTGGGCATTAATACTCCAGTGTAGACTGGTGTATACTTATCTAGACCCTGATGAGGGACGGTGGCCGGTCTCACAAGCCATTGGTGTCAGTTGTTCACCTAAGATAGTATACAGGTGCTCATTGGGTTATGAGTACACTGGACGGACTCGCCGGGAACATACTAGTTGGTATTATACCTATAGTCAGATAGCAGTTCCCTGGTGACATGTGTACAGGTTAGTCTGTCGACCTGAGATCGTCATTTGTCTCGTGTGAGTTCCCACTGTGCTTTGATTACTACCCTACCACGGCTCAAAGGAGTCGTGCAAACAGGTTTTAATTGGGTACAGTCCCGAGCCACATGGAGGCAGTGAGTGGATCGTCGGGGATTCGTCTCTCCCGGTATTGGGGGTTGATTTCGCGCAGTGCACGGGTGACCATCACTAGAAATCCTCGGCCGGTGTATGTAAGAATTGCCGATCCAGGATCGATATCTTCTCGGGCAGTGATGGTTTTCATACCGACACGAATTATCGCGTTGTTAGGGGTCTGACTTTATCCACATCCTAGACTCGATATGCGATACTCTTAGACGAACATACCAGACTGTACGGATATTGTCACTGACAGGCTCAGTAGGGGTTCGGATGAGTTTGCTCGTCGGCCTTCCTTTCGCTCAATACCTGTGTAGCCGTTACGTACAGCTAGTGCCGCTGACGTGCTTGTGGTTAAACCCACTGCCAGCGTATTGACGAGTCTTTAGAGCCCACAAAGTGGGTTTTCTCAGTTCAGGCGATATGGTGTAAGCGACGTATGTTGATACATACAGGCGTCCGATTAAATATGTGCATGGACTGCACAGAATTTAATCGGGCGATTGATAATACTAGCGGCTTAGGATTAAGCCAGATTGTTAAATCAAGTTTTGATTTAATAATTTACATATGTATTTATATATATGTATTCTAGTATTATTGCTCACTATTTATTTTCTCTCTTTGGCTATTCGTATTTTCGTACGAATACGTGTATGTGTATTTCGATACATATACCGGGAAGCATTCCGTATTTATACGGAATGGATTCTAGATGATGCCACCTCATTATTGATTTTCTTTAGAAAATCATTTGTTTTAGATGAGGTGGAAATGGTGACTTGGCATGGGTATGGGCTTTGGGTCAAATCATGGTCTTTGGATATGTAGTGATTGGTATGGTGGTATTAATTTATTGCAATTAAGCAATGAGTTTTTTGTGTGGGCATGATAGGGGGTGACCACTTTGGGTAAGGGGCTTGCTCATTATTTTGTTGGATGATTTTTGGTGCTCTCATACTCTCATATGCACATCCAAAAAGACTTAACCTTTTAGCTCATACCATTCTTGCTTGCATCACCTCCACATCTTTCATGGGTGCTCTATGAGCATTAGATTATGAAAGAAAATATAGTGAGACTATCATACACCCCATCCTCCACTACTAGCGATCTTGGAAGGTCGGTTGGTCCGCTTGGCGAACCTGGAGCTTGTGCCGTTTCCCTCGGGTGGATCATCGGAGATAAAGGAAGACCGGCGACCAAAGTCGATCCGCATCACTTGGAGCTTGGAAATGGTTGAAGATCCGAAAGACTTGGTTCATTATTTATAACCATTCTATCTTCTTTTGTTAGATTGCTAGTTTTAGGGTTAATGGTTTCGATCTTGCAAATCGGGTAATGGTAGCGCCGGGTTTTAGAAAAATTTTGTTCCGCTTTTGGCCACGGTTGGATGGCCGGGACGCTCCCACTACCCAGAATGGTATCAGAGCCACCCATTAAACCCTACTAGCTAGTTTGCACATGCTTAAAATCTCGATCGATCAAAATTTCAAAAAGATTTTTCCGTTTTGCCACGTTTCTGTCGATTTCTGAAAGTGCTCCAAAAATTATTTCCAGAGGCTTAAAACTCCGTGCAGGAGATTTTATGGGTGCAGAAAAAATTTAGGCTCCTGAACCCTCCAAAGAACCGCGGAACAGCCGCACTTACCCCATATTGGTGGCGGTTCCGCGACCATTTAGTGGCGACGGGCCATAAAATTTTTCCTGTAGCTCAGAACTTGGAATTGTGGATTTTTTGTGATGTTTAGTTTTGGCCCAGAATTTTTTGAGTACTGGATTTTCTTTTGGGGTCTTTGCGGATAAATTTAGTCGATCGAAATTTTAATTGTGTAATTTTTAAGTACTTTACATTTCTATCTGTGACCGTGAATGTCATTTGATCGGTAAACCTTGTCTAATCGCTATAGTCCTTTTAGACGGGTTTGCGAACGTGACATTCACGTTGATGTTCTGTGTTTTTGCTGATATTGTGGATCGGTTCGTCATGGTGGATAGCCTGGGTGCAGTGGTAGTACAGTTTGGATTCATTTGTACATTTGATATTGCGGGGCGAGCGTCCGACATGTGGACTGCCGTCATTTCCTGTTTGTATATTATTCTTTTGGGGCATGACCGGGCTGAGGTCGATGTCACCCTTGTATATTATTTTCTTTTCTGTACTAGGATTACTCTGCGGTGGGGTGTACGGATAGCCGGGTTCTAGAGGGCAACGGATCTGCATCTCATGGCGTTGAGACGGAGGGGACCTCACTCTAGAATTGGCAGGCTGTTCGCCGCACTCGTAGGGGGTATAGGTTGACCCAAGGAGGGGTGCTCAAGTTACCAGATTCCGTGAAGTGCTGGGCGGTCCATTCACTTTGCTGAAGGGGGTTACCTCGCTTCAGGTTTTGGCGGGTAACTTGCCGCGCTCGTAGGGGTCTAGGTTTTCATTGCACAGGCTATCTACACGACCAGGGGGATGTCGGGTTTTCAGTTGTGGCTCGAAGGAAACCCGGGGATCCCAGATTATCTGTATTATTCTGTGATGCTTATTACTTTTCTGTGATGTTGCATTTATCATGCCTGGGATGATTGTTATATATATTTATATATACTAGTAGATGTTGTATATGTTTTGCACCCGCGCTAGCCCAATCCTCGCTCTGTCGTTAGTTAAGTAACCTAACGGGTGATGACGGGACCCAGTGGCGAATGCGGATGGCATATACGTACATTTTATTTTCATTCTTTTCTGGTGTGATTAATTGATGGGACTGTGTTGATTCTTATCAATGCAAGGAAAACAAACCTATTTATATGACGTTGTTGGAACCAAGTTTTTAAAAAACTGACATTACAGACGTACGCTTTTGCTTTGCACAGTGGTATTCGGTTATGAATATCCAGCACCTCATTCGACGAGGTAAGGGCCGAGATCCCTTCATCGGGAGTGACCCCTTGGGAAAAATTTTGCGTCAACGTAATAACTTCACTATAGTCAATTACTTTTTTCTTTGCATCGTGGTATTCATTTTGGAATATCCTGCACCTCATTCGACGGGGAAAGAGCCGAGATCCCTTCACCGGGAGTGACCTCTTTAGCAAAAGTTTTCGCTACTATACTTTTGTAAAACCACTTGGATTCCTTCAACGAGATCAAGTTCATTACGTTAAAGGTTTTTCACCAAAAACCAGCCGTAGCCCTCCATCATTTCAGATTAGTATTGCTTAGTATTCGTGCTACGTTTGTTGACCATGTCAAGGCGTAGTGAGCGGTAGCTCTGTGATACTTTTCTGTCGCAAGAAAATGTGGATTGGTTAGGACAGTCGTTCGACCTTGTTTACCTTGTCAGGGGTCTGTGCGGGTGGTGTTGAAGTCAAAATTTGCACCCCGGTTGACCAAGTCAAAGTCAAGGTCAACCCCAAGCCAGGTGGGCCCAAGCCCAAGCAAGTGGGCCCAAGCCCAAGCAAGTGGGCCAATGCCCAGGTCGAGCCCGAACACGAAGCGTCCGGCCTTCCGCCATGCCAAAATAAAAATTCATGTAATAAATAATTTTTATGTAATTTTTTATGCATGAATGTAAACAAGATGGGCATAAAGCCAAATTTTTGTAAGCCCATGGCTTATGTGCAAAAAGAAATGGCACATGAGCCATGGGATGGGAAAAATGCCATTTTGTAGAGCCCAAGGGGCTATATGTAAATATGTAAGCCTATATAAGGCAACATGATGATGAATAAAAAAAACTTTTTTTCATTCCCCTAAAATCTAGGGTTCTTTATCTCTCCTGCTCTTTCTCTAAGGTTCTAAACCTTCTCATTTCTTTTGAATTAAATCAAGAGTTTTACTCTTTCTTTTCCAAAACTAAATAGTTTTTCACCACAAAACTCACAAAGGGGAACTCAGATCTCCCATCAGATCTTAAAAATTAGAGATTTTTAAAATCCCATACTTCTTGTTCTTCAAGACTCAGCCAACAGAGGAGGAAGGAGGAGACCCATCTCCAAAAATCCCACCTTGGGAAGATTCAGAACCAAAGGGAGAAACAAATAAGCCCCCTTTTGATCATTTCTAAAACTTTTGGGAGTTTTACTCCACAAATCGGGAGCACAGCTCTCAGTGAAGGGGACCAAAGTCCCCTTTCTGTTTGACGCCCAGCGTCCAGCGCCCAGAGCGCTTGCGCCACATGCAGATACGTAGCGCGCCCTGCGCCCAGAGCGCTTGCGCCCATATGCCGACACGTGGGGGCCCTGCGCTTAGAGCACTCGTGCCCACGTGCCGACACGTGGCGCGCCCTGAGCCCAGAGCACTCGCGCCCACGTGCCGACACGTGGCGCGCCCAACGCCCAGAGCACTCGCGCCCAGCGCCTAGCGCTCGCATGCTAGGCACGTGAGGCGCTGTCCCTACGCATCCTTTGGATGCCTTTCCCCCTTATATATATATATATATATATATATATATATATATATATATATACACACACACACACATATGTATACATAAGTACACACACACATACTCCACGACAATGTCCCTGTTAGAAAAAAATTTCTAATGGGGCGCTGCCTCACACCCCGCAAGGGGGCTGCTAGCCCCCTTGACCCCCAGCCAGCTATCCGGGTAGCGGGACCCCCGTAAAAACTCTGTGGGGCCCCCGATATATCCAAAACCCTTTCAAAACACAACACTGCACATTGAGTTCGCATGACCAGTTTAACCCGTCAATCGGAGGTTCCCTCGCTCCAAAGGCGAGGGGTAATTAACGGCAGCTTAGTCCGCGGCTGCCGGAGATTCGGATCCCCACAATCATTAAACCCCGGCCTACCCTAGGCAGGGGGAATCTATAATGCGCCTGATAAGGGCGCGCGTATTCCCATCTCAATAGGGTGACGAAAAACACCCTACAGATTCTGGCTCTCATGAACCGGGAAACGGTGTCCCGAAACAGCCGACACCCGTCCCCTTAAATCCAAAAGTGGGCGGACCGCATGAAAATCAGTCGCATCCTATCTCGGGAAATGTCTTGGCTACCAATGACAGTAGCCCGCTAACGCAAGATCAAATTATGGATTTGGTTGCCAAAAAAGTCAAAACATTGGTAGCTGAAGCCGAAACGCAAAAAGATGTTAGCAGTAGTGGGAGACCATATCCTGCTCAGTATGATCTGGTAGAATTTCCTAGCGGCTATGTCATCCCTAAATTCGGAAGATTTGATGGGACGGGAAATGCGAATCAGCACATCGCCCACTTCAAAGCCTCATGTGGGAATACTGGGGGCAATGACGCGCTTGTCCTCCGCCAGTTTGTTAATAGCTTGACCGATGTTGCTTTCGACTGGTACGCGAGCATACCGGATGGCTCCGTTACTACTTTTGTCCAAATGGAATCTTTGTTTCGGCAAAGGTTCATGAGCGCCAGCGATAAGATCACCATTGCCGAGCTCGTAAGGACCAATCCCAAGAACAATGAAAGCAACACGGATTTTATAACCCGATGGCGCAATCTCTCCGTCAAATGTGAACCGCCGATAGAGCAGGACCAATCTGTCAGTCTCCTTGTCGGAAATCTCAACAATTGGATGGCCCCATTTCCTATTTCTATGCACCGCGGGCCTTAAAACATTCCAAGAGCTGACCAAAAAGGTCCAAACGTTGGAACGCTCAAAGCCCAAGTCTTCTCAGGATCTTCAGTTCACAAACAGACCGAAACCTTGGAGGGACAACAACTGAAAAGGTGGAAGTTCTAACAACACCGATTCTCTAAATAAGCAGAGAGCAGGCGGAGCAAAAACTGACCAGTCTCGAGAGCCAACTTTGGAGGAAAGAAGAAATAATGTCTACTCATTCAGAAGCGACAAGGTCCATAAAAGTTTTTAAAGATGCTCTGAAGAATGGCCTGCGGCTACCAGAACCAAAAAGGCTAAGCGAAGCGAACATGACTGATCATCCCAACTTTTGCTCATACCACCGAGTGCTGGGACACACTATTGAAGACTGCTGCATCTTCAAGGATTGGGTCGAGAAACAATACAAGGCGGGAGAAATATCATTGTCCCCTGGCGTGTTAACAAACAATCAAGCTGCGACCGCCAATTTTATACAAACGGAGACCGAAGTCCTTCGGGGACCTGATTCTCTCAGACACCTGCCTTTCTCTAAAAAGAGCGGACCAAGGCAACAAGCTAAGAGCCAAGCGAGTATAGACGGGTACACAACCCATACGGTCTATATGATGGAGCTCAGAGGAGCAAGTCCTCCTACGCCTTATAACCATGACAATGATGCGGTTGTTTCCATCCAACATCGGCCCGATCCAAATGATGAAGAGCTCGCTCATGCCCTTGAGCCAAAGGAACCAGTGGTTCATGCTGAATCAAGTTCAGGCGGTAGGGATGACCCCATTGTCACACCGGAACTATAGAACAAGCATTGTTCCAATGGCTTCAAAGGCAGCTTCAGGATAGGGATGAGAAGATGGCCAAGGTCCATTCTAAAGTCGACAAGCTGGCAAATGTCGTGGCGGACCTCACGACCTAAGTCGCCCGATTGCAATTACAACAAAATCAAATTTTGGTTCGTGAGCTGGGGATTGATATCCGGAAGCAGCCGACCGATGCTCCCTCCAGCCCGAGAGCGGAACACCTTTGTGAAAAACGGACGCGATCAGCCTCTAGTCCCTCCGATACGTACACTGAACGTGGTAAGCGGACATTAGGCGAACCAAAGACTTATCGTCCTCGGGGTCCGGCATCAGTAAGGGCACCTACTCCAATAGAGAGAAAGAAGAAAGTATACTCCTTCAGGAGGGATAAAGTACGCGAAATATTCGTGGACGCCTTGAACAACGGTCTTCAACTGCCTATTCCAAAGAGGCCACGCGAGATGAACATGACCGGCAATCTCATATACTGCCCATATCATAGAATGGTGAGTCATACCATTGAAGACTGCTATGTTTTTAAAGATTGGGTGGAGAACCAATACAAACTTGGGAAAGCCTTACAGTCGCCAAATGTATCGACAAGCCACAGAGCTACGGTCAGCAACACAGCCCCGCCAAGATCAAAGTTCGAAGAGCTGGGATAAGAGAACCCACGACCACCACGTCATTAAACTGGGTACAATCGACCTCTAAGTCGTTAAACTGGGAATGTAAATATATATATATATATATATATGTAAATAAACAAAAAATGTGTAAATAAAAGAGAAATAAAGAAAAGCCGAAATGATGGGGCAACTCGCAATAAAAATCAACGAGTAAAATAAAAATGAAAAATAAAGCCGAAATGATAGGGCAACCGCGAATAAAGGCCGAAATGATAGGGCAATCGCGTTCTTCGCGATAAGAAAAGCTGAAATGATTGAGCAATCGCGGTAAAAAAAAAAAACAACGGCGAATGATGAGTCGCTCCTGGTACCATATTCCAGTGTAACGATGCAGACGCCAACCAAAATCCAATTTTTCAAAATTCTCCCAGCCCTACGACCAGTCCCCAAATTGACTACCGTATACAATCCACGGGCTCAAATAATTCTCATCATACCCATGCCCCACCGTAATCACTAGTTACGCGGCTGGTTTCCGCCCTTGGAACTATGCTCCATTGACAAGACCCACTCATGTGTCCTCACGATACATGAGGAGGAGAACAAACCTTTGTGAGATCCTTACGATTCATAAAGGAAAAACACACTTAGGAGTCCTCACGACTCCTAAGGAGAAAATACACATGCGGGATCCTTACGACTCGTAGGGAGAAAATGCTTTTATGGGACCCTCACGGCCTATAAAATTGAAAAGCCTTAGGTGACAGGGACCTAAACCTGCCTCCTAAGCCATCGCTCCCCAATCCCCAAGCGGCGAATGATGAGTCGCTCCTGCTACCATATTCCAGTGCAGCGATGCAGACGCCAACCAAATTCCAAACTTAAATCCCAAACGGCGAATGATGAGTTGCTCCTGGTACTACATTCCAGTGCAGCGATGCAGACGCCAAACAAATTCCAACTCCCATACCCCAATGGCGATGATGAGTCTCTCCTGGTACCATATTCCAGTGCAGCGATGCAGACGCCAACAAAATCTCGAAATTTTTCCGGCCCTACGGTATGGATCATCCATCCTGCAAAATCGTATACAATCCACGGGCGTAAAACGATCCCAATCCCCCCTAAGTCCTACTGACGAGACCACATTCAAAGTCCTCACCGGCGGTGAAGATTCAAAAAAAGAAGAAAAAAAAGATGGTATGTCCACAAGCAAATTGGGCACAGATGAAAACCCGAAAGGGCTCCGTGAGTAAAAACAGCAGGACTGCTGGCGAGTTTGTGAAAACCCGAAAGGGCGCAAACTCATGAAAAAGAGATGAAATGCACTCGCAAAGTCCTCTCGACTTTGTGAAGAGAAAATTCCCGCGTGAGATCCTTACGACTCACAAAGGAGCAACACACTTAGGAGTCCCCACGACTCCTAAGGACAAAAAACACCTACGAGATCCTTTCGACTCGTAGAGAGAAAATGCTTTTATGGGACCCTTACGGCCCATAAAATTGAAAAGCCTTAGGTGATAGGGATCTAAACCTGCCTCCCAAGCCATCAATTCCCAAATCCTCTCGGGGCAAATGATGAGTTGCTCCTGGCATTATTCCAGTGCAGCAATGCAGATGCCAAACAAAAAAAAAACAATCCCCAAATCCTCTCAAAGACAGATGATGATTCGCTCCTGGTACCATATTCCAGTGTAGCGATGCTGATGTCGATTCAAATCAAACAAGTCAAACCAACCAATTCCAACACCGACCTCTGCGTCAAACATCAGACACTCCGCCTCGGGGAAACGTCGACTAGCGACACTCTGCATCGGGAAAACGTCCAACACAGACACTCCGCATTAGGGAAACATCCAACAACGACACTCCGTGCAGGGGAAACGTCAAGCAGACACTCCATGCCGGGGACACGTCAACAAGCGACACTCTGCATCGGGGAAACGTCCAACACAGACACTCTGCATCAGGGAAACGTCCAAAAGCGACACTCCATACCGGGGAAACGTCAAGCAGACACTCCGTGCCGGGGACACGTCAACCAGCGACACTCTGCATCGGGGAAACGTCCAACACAAACACTCCGCATCAGGGGAACGTCCAACAGCGTCACTCCGTGCCGGGGAAACGTCAAGCAGACACTACGTGCCGGGGACACGTCAACCAGCGACACTCTACATCGGGGAAACGTCTAACACAGACACTCCGCATCAGGGAAACGTCCAACGACACTCCGTGCCGGGGAAACGTCAAGCAGACACTCCGTGCCGGGGACACGTCAACAAGCGACACTCTGCATCGGGGAAACGTCCAACACAGACACTCCGCATCAGGGAAACGTCCAACAGCGACACTCTGTGCCAGGGAAACGTCTACCACGGACACTTCGTCTCGGATACGCGTCAAGCATCGACCGTCCATGTCGTAAAAAGGGCAGTGCAGGCTTCCTACAAAGCAGGAACCAAATCGCTCCGGGCCAGGGAAACGTCTACCACGGACACTCCGCCTCGGAGACACGTCGAGCGTCGACCGTCCACATCGTAAAAAGGGCAGTGCATCCCAAAAAGTGGGAACCAAAGCAAGTCGCCTCCATGTGAAAGAAGATCCATCAATTTCATGCACACGACTCACATATGTAGTGTGCATTTATTGATGGGGGGCACTTTGTTGAAGTCAAAATTTGCACCCCGGTTGACCAAATCAAAGTCAAGGTCAACCCCAAGCAAGGTGGGCCGAAGCCCAAGCAAGTGGGCCAATGCCCAGGTCGAGCCCGAACACAAAGCGTCCGGCCTTCCGCCATGCCAAAATAAAAAGTCTTGTAATAAATAATTTTTATGTAATTTTTTATGCATGAATGTAAACAAGATGGGCATAAAGCCAAATTTTTGTAAGCCCATGGCTTATGTGCAAAAAGAAATGGCACATGAGCCATGGGATGGGAAAAATGCCATTTTGTAGAGCCCAAGGGGCTATATGTAAATATGTAAGCCTATATAAGGCAACATGATGATGAATAAAAAATCACTTTTTCATTTCCCCAAAAACTAGGGTTCTTTGTATCGCCTGCTCCTTCTCCAAGATTTTAAACCTTCTCATTTCTTTTGAATTAAATCAAGAGTTTTACGTTTTATTTTCCAAAACTAAATAGTTTTTCACCACAAAACCCACAAAGGGGAACTCAGATCTCCCATCAGATCTTAAAAATTAGAGATTTTTAAAATCTCATATTTCTTGTTCTTCAAGACTCAGCCAACAGAGGAGGAAGGAGGAGACCCATCTCCAAAAATCCCACCTTGGGAAGATTCAGAACCAAAGGGAGAAACAAATAAGCATCCCTTTGATCATTTCTAAAACTTTTGGGAGATTAACTCCACAAATCGGGAGCACAGCTTTCAATGAAGGGGACCAAAGTCCCCTTTCTGTTTGACGCCCAGCGTCTAGCGCTCAGAGCGCTTGCGCCACATGCAGACACGTGGCACGCCCTGTGCCCAGAGCGCTTGCGCCCACGTGCCAAGAAGGCTCGAATGAAAGACCCAAGCCTACATGCACGGGCCCATCCAACAAAGTACTACAAATGAAGACTCGGGCCTGTCAAGCCTGCTTTCACTGATCCATCACTTCGTCGCTTTACCTTGTATACCCACTTGCAAGAAATTTGCTTTACCGACACGTGGCACGCCCTGCGCCCAGAGCGCTCGTGCCCAGGGCGCTTGCGCCCACGTGCCGACACATGGCGCGCCCTGCGCCCAGAGCGCTTGCGCCCACGTGCCGACACGTGGCGCGCCCTGCGCCCAGAGCGCTCGCGCCCAGCGCCCAGTGAGCTAACGCTTAGCGCTCGCGTGCTAGGAACGTGAGGCGCTGGCCCCACGCATCCTTTGGATGCCTTTCCCCCTTTTTTATATACATACATATATATATATATACATATGTATACATATGTACACACACACATACTCCACGACACTGTCCCTGTTAGAAAAAAATTTCTAACGGGGCGCTGCCCCGCATACCGCAAGGGGGCTGCTAGCCCCCTTGACCCCCAGCCCGCTATCCGGGTATTGGGACCCCCGTAAAAACTCTGTGGGGCCCCCGATATATCCGAAACCCCTTCAAAACACAACACTGCACATTGAGTTCGCATGACCAGTTTAACCCGTCAATCGGAGGTTATCTCGCTCCAAAGACGAGGGGTAATTAACGGCAACTTAGTCCGCGGCTGCCGGAGATTCGGATCCCCACAATCATTAAACCCCGGCCTACCCTAGGCAGGGGGAATCTGTAATGCGCCTGACAAGGGCATGCATATTCCCATCTCAATGGGGTGACGAAAAACACCCTACAGGTGGGTCTAATGCAATCAAGATAATGACGGGTTGAACTTGACTAGGACCCTTTGACTTGTTGACCTTGTCAAGCTCACTTGGATTCTAGGGATAAAAATCATATCGGGAGTTTCAAACATACAGGAAACTTTCCAGGCATGCACATACCTTCTGGAGTGTGGTGACTTGAGTGGCTTCCATCAAGTTATCATGCGATGATAGTTGGATCCCGATTCCCACTGATGAGTAGGATTACTCCTCGGGTGATTCCGACTAATTCTCCTTTTAGGTTTGGAGGAGAATTCGAGAAAATAGTTGGAGCCATCCAGATTAGATAAAATGATTATCCATTCTGATCTATGTTAGAGTGCACGCTGAGTGTTTCTTTTCTCTCTCTCCGACAGCGACCATGACTCGTGACTCGACCCTAGACTATAACTCAGTGACCAAGTTAAACCAAACTTTCTTATAAACACTGGCTTTTGGATTGTTCTAGTTGCATACATCATTGCTACTCCTTCTTTTACCCTTTACTTTTCTGTACAACACCTCGTATCACTACGTGTATCCACTTCCATTGGATAAATCCATTGTATGGTTATATACGAACTCGAAGGAACTTTTTCGAGGATGGATTCTGGTTCTAGAGAAAAAGAATATGACTATTCAGTTGTCTTTTCCTTTTACCTTCTCTTAGGTTGTGAGGGCTCCTAGGATTGGGAGACGGTACACCTATTACGCTTATTGGATAGTCTTCTTCCAAACCATAAGCAGGTGCCGAACGGTAGGAAAAGAAGAAAACCAATTAGCCTAAGTGTGGTATACAGCAGGTAATGAGTAAAGACAAATAAAGGGATTAGAAAGAGGTCAAAGTAAAATGCGACTGCTATTCACGACCAAACCAAGACTTTCATCGCCACTCCTACTTCACCTTTGTATTTCTCCAGAACACTCCGTATCACTACGAAATCCAATCCTATTGGACAAATCCATCGTATGGTTATATACGAACTCGAAGGAACTTTTTGAGGATGGATTCTGGTTCAGGAGAAATAGAATAAGGATTATTCAGTTGTCTTTTATCACCACCTTCTCTCAGGTTGCGAGTACTCCTAGGATTAGGAGAGTACACCTATTATGCTTATTGGATAGTCTTCTTCCAAACCATAGGCTGGTGTCGAACGGTAGGGAAGGAAGAAAACCATTTAAGCCTAACAATGGTGTACAGAAGGTAACGACTGAAGACAAATAAAGGGATTTAGAGAGATGGCTAGGAAGTATAAATTTCAGTCATGAATCTGGATAATGGAAGAGGCATTACTAGGAATACCCGGATACCCCTTCGAAACATATTCATGTTTCAGTTTTACTGTATATTGTTAATAGAAAACCGATTTTCCAATTAGGCCCTTGCTCCAGGGTATGTATTTACCAGGTATGATTCTCACATCTGTATGGTTTTACAGATGATGAGTGGGAGTAAGTTATTGGGAATTAGGTGAATATCCTCATTATATCGGAATTCGTTGTAATTGGTGATATTTGAGGAAATCGCCTGGGTACAGTTTTCAACCTACGACGCACAGGGTTTGAGTTATTCAACTCACGGGACTTATACAAAGTATTGTATGTTGTCCAGTGTCCATTAGGACAGAGGGGTTGGTCCTCGTACTGTATTCTGTTTACTTATGACTTCTTAAGTTTTAGGCATGTGTTTCGTAGAAATACAAGGTCTAAGTTTGAGAAGTTATAGGTAAAAGAATAAAGTAGAGAACCAGATGTTGCAAGTATCGGGATTCTTCAAGGTGATCAAAAATATAGATACTTGTATGAGGTATTCAGTTGATAGTAATTGTTTTGAGAAACTTGTTTCTTTTTCAGGTTACTTATAATTGGACGCACTCCTAAGTTGAGTAATACTGATCGGCCTCTCTCCATTTAGTTGACATACACTGAAGATAGCTGCATGATTTGAATCTGGTTTCAATTAAATTAGTGCCTTTGTTTCTATATTAGATATATATAGAATCAATTTATATCTTAACGATGTTAAGGTATAGGGAGTCGTCCGGCTGATGCTTAAAACCAGAATCCGGATAAACTCAGGGCACGTTTCAGTAATGGCTGTTTGTGGGTTATCCCGGGCTTTGACGAGGGTTAACTTTCTACCACCTGGAAGATCAATAGTGATATTGTTCTTCACTCGCCACAGTTTTAGTAAAAAAAAAGGATTTTTTCAGAAAACAGTAGTGGGAGTATGGTAGAACTGGAAGTGATTCCAGAACCACAAACGATTACGGAAAATTTAATAGGACCTAAAGATTCAATCAGGATGGACATTCCATTAGCCACTCCGCAGAAATGGTGGGTAACCTCAGGAGCCCGAAAGGTGCTTTGGTATCCTCAAGGACGGTGACAGGGAGGTTCTTGTTTACCCGGACTTGACACTATTGTTGTTCCAGACTATGAGACCCGGCAGAAGGATGAGTATAGCGTCATTCTAAACTAGCTTTAGAAGTGAACGTGTATATAACTCTGCCCGAGGGTTGTCGTAGTCAGTGGGAGCAACGGAAGCGTAGTGGAAAAGTAGCTTGTGTCTATTTATAGACTAAAGCGGATATAGAGGAGATAGATCATCTAATTTTTGATGCGACAGTCATAGGTTTTTGACTTAATCAGAATAGGAGATGGATCTGTTAAGTAGGTAGTAGGGTGTAATGTCCTGGTATTTGGATGACATGCACATAGTAGGAAGTGAAATTCCTATACTGCGATCGGTTATACTTTGGTTGTCACACAGTGTTTTCTCCAGATAGGTTATGGATATAATATCAGGCATTCTGGTTACTAGATCTATGATTTTAGATCTAGATTTGGGAAGTGTCCCAATCTGGGTATTTAGACAGTATTCTAAAGGCATTTTAGAATGGACGGCTCCTGGCATGGTGGTGTACATGCAGGTGATGGAGTCACCCTCTCTAAAGGTGTCATACAGACTAAAGATGAGAGGGAAGTGCATGATTAGCATATCACTTGCTTAGGCAATTGAGTCAATCATGACATGTCAAGTACCACACCAGATTTTTTTTTTGCACTAGATGCAATAAGTTGATATATTAATCCAATCCTGGAGAAAAACGAATGGAATCAGTTTATGAACATAAGTGGATGTTCTAGGGATTTGATAGCGGCAGCCTTCTTGTGGAGACGGTTATCATTCCAGGCTTCCAAGGTGACCTGGATGACAGAGTGACTGTCAGTGTTATAGTTTTCCCTCTGACGAGGGGCAGTAGTTTGGACAGGTGGTCCAAGCGGATACTGAGGAAGGCATGGCGCAGCATAATGATTAAGTTCAGTAGTCGATACAGTCTAAGAAGTTTGCTGGATTTGGAGTTCATTTATGAACTGGGTCCCATCAGATATCCAGAAATATTCTAAGACGAGTATTGCTCATTTCAGGAGATAGTTTTCTCCGTGAAGTTGAGATAAAGAGAGACATAGAAAGAAACACTAGAGCAGATCCACTCACTGAGGCTATTTCTCGAACGCAATAGTTTTACAAACGAGGTTTGTGAAACTGATTAGTAGAGGAGTTGGGTGTTCGGTATCACATAGGCTGTGAGTATACGGCATCGTAATAATTAGTCTTAAGTGCAAGTGGGAGATTGTTGGCGATAGTGCCCTCAAGGCAATTATCATAGTCGGAGGCATGTGATCATGATGATTGAGCGAGGACCTATACCGATAAAACAGTCTTACTCGAGATGATAGTATGCTATCTGGTTTGTCTTTATCATCATGTATATGTTGATAAAGACCATATAATTCTTTCTTGACTGCCAGCATTGTGATGGAGATCACATACGTGGGAGCTGGGGGTCTATAAGCACATCCTTAAATGTCCCTAGTCGTGGGAGTATCGAGACTGGGCATCGATACTCCAGTGTAGACTGGTGTATATTATCTAGACCCTGACGAGGTGCGGTGGCTGGTCTCACAAGCCATTGGTGTCAGTTGTTCACCTAAGATAGTATACATGTGCTCATTGGGTTATGAGTACACTGGACGGACTCGCCGGGAACATGCTACTTGGTATTATACCTATAGTCAGATAGCAGTTCCCAGGTGACATGTGTACAGGTTAGTCTGTTGACCTGAGATCGTCATTTGTCTCGTGTGAGTTCCCACCGTGCTTTGATTACTACCCTACCACGGCTCAAAGTAGTCGTGCAAACAGGTTTTAGTTGGGTACAGTCCCGAGCCACATGGAGGCAGTGAGCGGATCGTCGGGGATTCGTCTCTCCCGGTATTGGGGGTTGATTTCGCGCAGTGCACGGGTGGCCATCACTAGAAATCCTCGGCCGGGGTATGTGAGAATTACCGATCCAGGATCGATAGTTTCTCGGGCAGTGATGGGTTTCATACCGACACGAATTATCGCGTTGTTAGGGGTCTAACTTTATCCACCCCCTAGATTCGATATGCGATACTCTTAGAAGAACAGACCGGACTATACGGATATTGTCACTGACAGGCTCAGTAGGGGTTTGGATGAGTTTGCTCGTCGGCCTTCCTTTCGCTCAATACCTGGGTAGCCGTTACATACAGCTAGTGCCGCTGACGTGCTTGTGGTTAAACCCACTGCCAGCGTATTGACGAGTCTTTAGAGTCCCACATAGAGGGTTTTCTTGGTTCAGACGATATGGTGTAGGCGACGTATGTTGATACATACAGGTGTCCGATTAAATATGTGCATGGACTGCACAGAATTTAATCGGGCGGTTGATAATACTAGCGGTTTAGGATTAAGCCAGATTGTTAAATCAAGTTTTGATTTAATAATTTACATATGTATTTATATATATGTATTCTAGTATTATTGCTCACTATTTATTTTCTCTCTTTGGCTATTCGTATTTTCGTACGAATACGCGTATGTGTATTTCGATACATATACCGGGAAGCATTCCGTATTTATACGGAATGGCTTCTAGATGATGCCACTTCATTATTGATTTTCTTTAGAAAATCATTTGTTTTAGATGAGGTGGAATTGGTGACTTGTCATGGGTATGGGCTTTGGGTCAAAGAATGGTCTTTGGATATGTAGTGATTGGTATGGTGGTATTAATTTATTGCAATTAACCAATGAGTTTTTTGTGTAGGCATGATAAGGGGGGCCGGCCACTTTGGTTAAGGGGCTTGCTCATTATTTTGTTGGATGATTTTTGGTGCTCTCATACTCTCATATGCACATCCAAAAAGACTTAACCTTTTAGCTCATACCATTCTTGCTTGCATCACCTCCACATCTTCCATGGGTGCTCTATGAGCATTAGATTATGAGAAAAAATATAGTGAGACTATCATACACCCCATCCTCCACTACTAGCGAGCTTAGAAGGTCGGTTGGTCCGCTTGGCGAACCTGGAGCTTGTGCCGTTTCCCTCGGGTGGATCATCGGAGATGAAGGAAGACCGGCGACCAAAGTCGATCCGCATCACTTGGAGCTTGGAAATGGTTGAAGACCCGAAGGACTTGGTTCATTAGGTATAACCATTAAATCTTCTTTTGTTAGCTTGCTAGTTTTAGGGTTAATGGTTTCGATCATGCAAATCGGGTAATGGTAGCACCGGGTTTTAGAAAATTTTTGTTCTGCTTTTGGCCACGGTTGGATGGCCAGGGCGCTCCCACTACCCAGCAACAACGTTCCACCTGTCTCACTCACATTGGGTGCGTCCCTTCGAGCGCGGGAATGCTTGCGGCACGTCTCGCCAGCCAACCAACGCCAGACACGTGGGCTGTCACTTCGACGAACATACACACGATCCGGTGCTTCCCTTTTAATGCGAAATCTGTCCCCTGATCTGCTGACGTCATCAAGAAAATACTAATTTTTGCCCGGGAATGCGAGCCAACGATATCTTCGAGTGAGAGCTCACCCCGGATGATCGGTCGGACCACTCTCGACCCAACCCAGGAACGTGTCGAGACGAGAGTGGGGGGCTAATGATGAGGATCGATATCGGTGACTCTCCAGATGCTGACTCATTGCAGATGGCGTGTCCCAGAACCTACAAGAAAGGATCAAGAACTTCAGTTGGGATCACACCTTGAGCCTCCTACCCGAGGAGTCTCCCGACCTTCGGTGGCCTTCCAGACCACCCCCCGGCTCGCCTCCGAGCTATCACAGAACCAAGATGCCTCGGCCACCCGCTCATTCCCGAGCCTCCCTCCGAGCTTATCTTTCTCGGTCTCACCAACCGACCCACAGCACCGATCACAGGCGCCTCCGTCACGGCTCCGCGAATCTCGCCAGGCGCGAGATATCCGCCGCCCATAATCCCGCGTTTCACGCCATCACGATCCCCCATTAACGAGCATATCTCGTCATTATTGGGGAATCCTGCCCATCACGCGGGCGTAACAGCCGGCGTGAATCTCGCGCCCGCTTGCCCATTGCTGCCACTATATAAACCCCTCTCCCAGACGACTCAGGTAAGCCATTTTTACTCCAATAGGCCGTTGCTCTGCCAAAATACCCCATCTAACTTGATCGTCGGAGGGACCTCGGTGGCACAACCACTCCGGTATTTCTTTGCAGGTAGCTCAGCCTCAACAACGCAAAACCTATTGAGATCCACACGCTCCAAGAGTCAACCCTCCAACTCAATCTCCGCCGTCCATCAGCGCTCGCAGCAGATCAATGAAAGATAACATCTGAAGGAGATCCAGAGATCCATCAATATCCGTATTTGATAGTCTTCTGAAAATTCACAGAAGATTATAAATAATGAAAATCAATATCCATATTGAAAAAATTTCAGATACGGATGTGTAACGAATGCCGGAAATTTTTTATTACATTTATTGTAAAAAATCAGATAGTAAATCAGATACGAATATGGAAAGAATATATGTGTTACTATATCTGTATTCGGCTATCGCTGGCGGATATGAATACGGGCATGGATAGTCATTGATGTCCGTATTTGCTAAAATTTTGATACGAGCACAAATGGTCATCAATGTCCGTATTTGCTAAAATTCCGATACGATTACGGATTCCATCTGGATTAGCTGTATCTATTTACATCTGTAATCAAAAGCAATAATCAAGCCCCCCACCCCGCCCCCCACATATATATACATGTGTTTTTTTCGACAATCGACACCCATTACACCCTCCATGTTTTTTTTGACGATCGACACCCATTACCTTCATATTTATCATATAAGATGTGGATACATCAAATTTCATTTGATTCCTACACTTTTTCTCCGTTGATTTAGTGTGTGCAAAATTAACGGTTTACCGACAATAGAACTTTTTACATTGCTAATTCAACGGTGAAAAAGTGGTAGAATCACATGAAGTTGGTGTATCCACATCTTTGATGATAAATATGAAGTTGATGAGTGCCGATCATCGAAAAAAATTGTTGATCTTGTATTTTTCCAACGCCATAGGAAGAAATTATTATATATATATATATATATATATATATATATATATATATATAGAGAGAGAGAGAGAGAGAGAGAGAGAATATATATTTTTCCGACACTTATGTTTTTTGTAAAACCAAGTAGTAATGAGACGCGATGGACCGGATCGAGTTGTACTGTTGATCTCAACTTCATATAACTCCAAGATATATATCAGTTTATGCAATTTAAAAAAGGGAAAAGAAAATATGAGAAACCGAAAGGAATGAAGTAGGAAGAAGAAAATACGAAAACTGAAAGGAAATTTTTAGTCTTTAGTCATGTGTAGATAAATTCAAATAGCCCTAAAGATACACTATGAATGGTTCTAATGAAAATTCGAACAAAAATGAAAAGGCAAAATCTAATATTCCAAGGCTTGGCTCTGTGCATAATCAGATAATTCGCGAATTATTCGGCGAATTCGTGAATAATTCGTGAATTTTTGATTAGCCGATTAAATCTCTCCGTTGCCGAACGGACTGAATAATTTGGGAATTATTCATGAATAATTCCCGAATTATTCGGAAAAACAGCGAATAATTCAAAAGATCAAAACCTAGCATCTCATATATTAATTTCTTGCTCGAAATCCTTCCCGAACATTTCCCGAACAATTGCCGAATTTTTTCCGAATACCTGCCGATTTTTTTTTGAATCCGAATTTTCGACCTCGCTGAATTATACCCGAATGAAGAATTTGTGACTATGGCTCTACGTAGATAAGCATAGAAATAGACGAAATAATTTTTTTATTAAAACATATAGGGCTAAGGAAAGTTTTCCTTCACTAAATAAACATCCATCAAAAGACATGTGTCAAATGCAAATATCCTTCTAAAAGACGGCTAGATCAACATTTTCCCAAGAAAGGGTAAAAAAAGAGCCGAATCCAGCAGGTACATATTTCCATCTATTACTACAAAGTTGGGTTGGTCAATATATCTTTTGCAAGTTGAATCACTAATTTTGGATTTTCCCTTTTGTCTCTTATCTTTATCAATATTTATTTCTATATCCTTTGTTAATGTAACGACTCTATTTATAGTGTACAAAATTGTTTAAAAATTAATGTACTAAATGGAGTATTTACAACCATGAGTATGCTATAAGTATTTGATTTGTTTTAAAACAGTAAGAAGCACTTGTAGCTTATTGGTAATGCCTTACACTGCTGTGACGTAGCCTTTGTAGTCAAATCCCATCAGCCACATATTATTTTATTAATTTTTCTTTTAAAAATTTTTGGAAGCCCAAAAGTTTACACATGCAATACACGTAAAAATGAGAAGTCACTAAAATCAAACATGTGGAAAATGTTGTACACACAGACCCCGACACGTGGCATTCATCCAAACCTCACCCCATTCATGATGGCCGGCGAGATGAGCCTTTGGGCCGACGCCGTGGCCCCCCCCGGGAAATGCTCCAAAATTTTGCCCTAACACCCCTTGGCCTCCCCCACTACTCCTCTTTTGTTTGTTTTTCCTGCACATTAACAGAGAATTAAAAATGAGCTTTTAATCCAATATTAAATGAATTTTAATTCCCTAAACTCTAATTCTATTCTATAAATACCACATAACACCCTAGCCCTCTCTATAATGAAATCTATCATCTAAACTCTCACAATTTTCCAAGTCAAATAAGGTGTACAAGTGGAGTTAGCCCAAGGTCATCTTCCGGCGACGACTCGGGACAAATCCGGTGACACTGCGACTCCATGATGCTTTCGAACCCTTCCCATACCTCCCCACCTCTCTCTTTATCCAGTAAGTCCTTTCTTTTCTCCTCTCTTCTCTATTAAACAAGTTCTCTTTTCAAATGACGTCGGTAAGTGGAGTTAACCGACATTTAAATTCTATTCTCTTTAAAATAACAATTTTCTTAGGAAACTCAGATCCATATTATTAAACCTTGCTTATTAAACATTAACTAAAATTTGGAAACTAATTTCACCATAAAACTCCATGTAAAACCATATTTATTACACTTTTTCAGTTTAATACCACAAAATTTACTTATGGTATTATTTCATATATTTGCTCATATTAGTTTTAGAAAACTCACGAGGTAATGACCTACCTCATCACAACACTTATCATGACATATCATGATTGACTCTTTACAATATTTTGGGATAAATACAATTTTATAACAAAACCCCTTACACTAATAAAACCGTATTCTTTAAGATTGTTTTAAATTAAATTCCTTACAATTAGGCCTCTACAACCCATTTTGAGAAAGCCGATTTGGATGGTGCGGGTTATTGCTCATCCTTGGTACTAATAGAGTGAGATGCAGACCTCCTCACGGAGCATCCGATCTCAATTGAATTTTTATTACAATTTTTAAGAAAATGAGATTTCTATTTAATAAATAAATTTATTTTTCTGTAATTATTTATAATATTATCAAATTATCTATTTTAAATACATATTATAAATTCTATGTTTTCTAAACAAAGGAATCACAAATTTCATGAATCTACCATCATAAATTCATACAATTCCAATTTATACTAAAATACCATATACTATTCAATCTAACTTTATATTCACTAGAATACTTCACATTAAAAAATTACTTCCATAAAAACCCTAAATATGATAAGTAAATACTTGAGGATTATTTTGAAAGTATACTAAACTATTTTTCATAAAACTCTCTCAAATTTATTAATTTATAATAAGGATCCTAGTAAATATAGGTTTAAGCGGGACCAATTCTCTTGAGCCTCAGAGAGCCGGAGAAATTGTGTGCTTGCCTGTTTAAGGTAGAAAACTAAAACGGGGTTATCAATGGTAATTGGCTTGAAAAAAGTCACAAATCCTACCGTCCATGTGCAGCAGTTACCGATAACTCCATAACCTAATTCAAGAATCCAATTCTGTTTAAGCGTCTGACTCAGACAGAGTCTTAGTCTTATTGGAATACAATCCATATATGAACACAATCCAAATATATCTCCAATACAACATGAATCCATATATACCAGAATACAATCTATATCAACATGACTTGATTTGACCGATCCATGGATATACATTGACTTGTCTACATGACTTTCCATTTATATCTTTATCCGTTTACATGAACAATTGATATCATGATTTCGGTAAGTCCTATATCTACAAATCATCTATAAAACAATACAATAAACATTACGGGGTTCTTTAAAGGGTAGATTGGTACAACAACAACAACAACTGAGCCTTTTATCCCAAGCATATGGGGTAGGCTACATGAACCAACATGAGAGCCACGCCGGGTCCAGCACATGAATCCTCCGCCTCCACTCACTCCTATCGAACAATATATTTTCATTGAGTCCTTTGGCAGCAATATCATTTAGTATCACCTCCATCCATGTTTCTTTCGGTCTCCCTTTTGCCCTTTTGCCATTGCCCATATCGAGAGTATCTATTCGTCGAACCGGTGCTTCCATAGGTCTGCGTCGCACATGACCAAACCATCTTAGCCAGTTTTCTTGCATCTTATCCTCTACAGGTGCTACACCAACTTTTGCACGAATATCCTCATTTCGCACCTTATCTTTTCTAGTGTTACCGCACATCCAACGAAGCATGCGCATCTCTGCTACATGCATCTTCAGTGTATGATGCTTCTTAGGAGCCCGGTATTCTGTATCATATAATAAGGCAGGCCGAATAGCGCTCCGATAAAACTTTCCTTTCAATTTTAAAGGAAAGTTACGATCACACAAAATCCCTGTTGCACTCCTCCATTTCAACCAACCAGCTTGGATCCTTTGATTAACATCACTATCGATCTCCCCATTCTTTTGGATGATAGAACCTAAATATCTAAACTGGTCGCTAGGTGATATCTCTTGCCCTTCCAATGTTATACCAATATGGTTTTGACTTCTCTGGTTACTAAATTTGCAATGCATATATGTTGTCTTGGACCTGCTCAATCTGAATCCCCGAGATTTCAATGTTTGCCTCCATAATTCCAATTTGGCATTAACCCCTGCTTTCGTCTCATTTACTAGAACAATATCATCAGCGAATAGCATACACCAAGGTACCTCATCTTGGATAGTTCTAGCAAGCTCATCCATCACGATGGTAAACAGGAATGGACTTAATGCAGATCCTTGATGTAAACCAATTGTAATCGGAAAATCACCCGTTAAGCCGCCGCAAGTTCTGACATTTGCCACTGCTCCATCGTACATATCCTTGATTATGTCAATATACTTGACGGGGACCCCCTTCTTCATCATTTTCCCCTATAATACCTCTTTAGGTACCTTGTCGTACGCTTTTTCCAAATCAATAAATATCATATGCAAATCTCTTCTCCTCTCTCAAAAATGCTCGACAAGTTGACGAAGCAAATGAATAGCCTTTGTCGTCGATCGTCCAGGAATAAACCCAAACTGGTTCTCTGTTATCTTAATATCCTTCCTTAGCCTGTGTTCAATCACTCTCTCCCAAAGTTTCATGGCATGACACATAAGTTTTATTCCACGGTAGTTTGAGCAACTTTGAATGTCACCCTTGTTCTTATAGATAGGTACAAGGATATTTTTCCTCCATTCATTTGGCATCTTTTTTATCTGCCAAATCTTATTAAAAAGATCTGTCAGCCATTTAACACCTATTTCTCCTAACCATCTCCAAATCTCAATAGGAATCCCGTCAGGACCAACCGCTTTTCTTAAACTCATTCTGTTCAAACCTTCTTTAACCTCAGGTAGGCTTATTTTACGCATGAAATCACGGTTTATATCTTGAGATTGAATGACAATTCCATCCAAATTTTTATTAAAGCTCTTATTGAACAATTTGTCAAAATAATCTCTCCATCTTTCCTTGATATCCTCATCTCGAACTAAAACCTTCTGATTTTCATTTTTGACACACTTCACCGCACATAAGTCTCTAGTCTTCCTTTCCCGCATCCGAGCAATCCGGTATATATCATTTTCAGCCTATTCAGTGTCTAATTTCTCGTACACCTCCTTGTTGACCTTATATTTAGCTTCCCGAACAGCTTTCTTAACTTCCTTTTCATCCATTTTATACTTCTCAAATCTTTCCACATCTCTACTTTTCTTCAAATCTGTATAAGAATCCCTTTTAATTTTAATAGCAGCCTTTACTTCTTCATTCCACCATGATGTGTCCTTAGATGGTGGAGCACCACCTCTCGATTCACCAAGTAGATCTCTAGCTACCTTCTTGATACAACTAGCCATTTTGTTCCATGTTCTGTCTGAATCATCTTCTGACTGTCAATCCGCTTCTTGGACTACATGATCTATAAAAACCTTTTGGTTACCTTCTTTCAATCGACACCATTTAATTCTAGGCTCTACCTTACGTCTAATCTTCCTAGGTCCTCTTCTAAATCGAAAATCTAGAACTAAAAGTCTATGTTGAGTGGTTACACTCTCACCTGGCACTACCTTACAGTCGACACAACAACCTCTATCTATTCTTCTCGTCAGAAAAAAGTCTATTTGACTAGCAGTTGATCCGCTCCTAAAAGTGATAAGGCGGGACTCACTTTTCCTAAACCAGTTGTTTGCTAAGATCAAGTCATAAGATAAGACAAAATCTGAAATCAAGTCACCTACTTCATTCCTTTGTCCAAAACCAAAACCTCCATGGATAGTATCAAACCCACTACGACTAGTACCTACATGTCCATTAAGATCACCACCAATAAATAACTTCTCTCCACTAGGTATACTTTGCACCATCTCGTCTAAATCCTCCCAGAATAGACGCTTACTAACGTCATCAAGACCTATCTGTGGTGCATAAGCACTAATAACATTAAGGATCTCTCCACCTAGAATAAGCTTAACCAGTAAAATTCTATCACTTTTTCTCCTAATCTCAACCACATCCTCAAGCAACCGTCTATCTATGATTATGCCTACCCCATTACGATTTTTATCTCTACCCGTATACCAAAACTTATAAGCTTAAGGCTCTATGACTCTACTCTTTTCATCTACCTACTTAGTTTCTTGCAAACACATAATACAAACTCTCCTCCTAATCATCACCTCTACTAATTCTATTAGTCTACCCGTAAGGGAACCTATGTTTTAAGAAGTTAGACAGATCCTATGAAACCCTTTCTTATTTGTCACCACACCCGGGTTCCGATGTAGCGTGCCGTTTCTGGACGACGACCCTTGCTTATTTGTCACTACACCCAGGGTCCGATGTAGTGCGTCGTTTCTGGACGACTACCCTTGCTTATTTGTCACTACACCTGGGGTCCGATGTAGCGCGCCATTTCTGGACGACGACCTAGAAGCCCTTGCATACTTAACACTACACCCGGGATCTGATGTAGCGCATCGCTGAGTAGGGGACGCCCCAACAATATTCTTATTATGGTTCATGTCATAGAATGTGACAAAGTTTTACATTGGCTGTCAGAAGCCTACCACAACCCTTACCCTTTCTCATCCGGACTTGGGACCGGCAACGGTGGGTTTTTTTTTATTTTCTTTAAGGGATAGATTGGTATAGAATGTGTTAAAAGTGGCATGAGACGGTCACTTTAATACACTTAACCTGAATATCCATTGCCGTTTGTTCATACCGGAATATTGCATTTAATACCGCTCATTCTTCTGCTCGTTTGTTTATAGGCAGGTGCTTTTAATCCATGTTGCTACGTATTTATAGGTTACATGTTCCCAGTCCAAAATAACGCAAAACATACAAAATCTCTACAGTTGTGCCAAAATCCAGAACATCTGTCACAAACAGATAAAAGCCGGGTTCCGGTCATCCGCATCCGTCCAATGCCGCTTACCAGTTCAAGAGACAGGGGAAAAACAGTGGTCATTCATGTCTCGGACAAGCACAGAGCACGAGAGGGGCAACACAAGATTCAATGGGTGGGCGGAGCTCGAGAGAGATAAAGGTCAAATGAATTAAAAGTGAAGCCAATTTGGAATGTTGATAATCTGAAGAAATATTGGAAGTATTTTGCAAATTAGGACCTATCAAACACAAGAAAAAAGCAACACAAGATTCCATGGAAAAAACGATAACCTAACTCTCCTAAAGAGCCGCGGAACCGCGGCCAATGTGGCATATACGCGGCGGTTCCGCAGCCGAGTTGACTCGACGCCGGAAGATATTTTTGGGGTGTTTTGGTAATTGCATTTGGGCTCAGAATTTGACCCTAGGGTTTCAGCTCTCTGCCTATAAATACTCCAGTTTTGAGCCATTGTAGGAATACTTCTTTTTAGTTAGAATTAGTGTAGTTTAGTTTGTATCTTCTTCTTCTTCTTCTTCTTCTTCTTCTTCTACTCTCCATGAAAGTGTAGTGAGAGCTCTTGCGTGGAAAATCAATGAAGATGAGGTTTTTTTTTATTTAACTTGTATTTTTATTATCTTTTCTTGTAATTTTAATTCTTAGTGTAGTTTTATTATTGTTGTTAAGTAGTTATTGTTATTTCATTTCTTGTTGCATTTTTCTTTTCTTCTTAACCGTATTTTCAAGCCATGATACTTGATGGAGTTCCTTGCTTAGGTGAGGAACCAAGTAGTTAGCTTACATCTTTGTAAAACCGTATTTTTTCCTTTCTTTCTTTACTTCCTTCTTTCTTTGTTTTCATTTAAATGTGTGAATAATTCCACACTTGTTAGGGGCTAAGGAAGGTTGGTATGAGGGACGGATAAATCTCTTATTCTTCTCCTCGCCAAACATCTTAAAATAAGCCTAAACCAAACAAACGCAACCCCCTCACTTATGCGTGCTATACGTGACATATAGCCGCGACCTAAGTCGAGAAGTCCTTTGGGCGCACTACAATGTGACATGTAGTTGTGACTTAATTGTGTACATGGTTGTGGGTGTTTGGCCTAGGGTTGGAAATAAGCATACGTAGCGGACGGACAAGAGGAACTAGGAATGGATTTAGCGTTGGAAAGTTTGCTTAAACTCGCAAATTCCATTCCTATGTCCTCCTAATCCCCACTACTTTCTTTTATCCCAACTTCATTTTAAGAATGGCAAAAGAAAAACACAAGACTAATTCTTACTCTACTAACGAACTTTAACCCTAACAAGCTTACTTGAACATAAATACGATCACTTAAGATAGATTTGAACATACACATATACATTCTTAATTGACTTGTCTAAGACAAGAACGGACATACTACCATCTCCCTGTGGATCGACCCATGCTCAACCGGCTAGCTGCAAAGTGGCACCGTCTTAATTGCGGTAAGTAGAACAAATAGGACAAGGTAGAACGCACGATTCTGCCTATCAATCATTGTTGCCCCATGGGTTTTGACGGGGCCTTGTACTCCATATACCATAGTCCACGGGGTAAGTTGGACTCCTCTCGTATACACTGACACATTCTGTACCAAGTTACATACAACCGCGTTAACATAATAATCATATCTTATATCAGATATATTCACTTTACCTGTTCAGTCTGTTTCTATCTCTCTTTGGGACTTACCGAGCGATTGTCGCTGACGACATTTCTTTTCTATTCTTTCTTTGGAATGTTGTCAGGAGGACCCGACTCTTTGGAGATCGAGCCCAGCTCAGAAGACTTGGAGCAGTTTACAGAAGACCCAGAGCTTTAGTCATTTGTATATACCTTTACTTTATGTTTATGCCATTGTTTAGGCATTGCTTTCCGCATTGTATTTACTTTCCAGTTGTATTGTAAAGAATGTTTAATAAATAAAAGTTGATTTTCATTTACATCTCATGTCATTCTTGTATACATTTATATTATATTGCTTATTTACGCTTAACGTGTTTACTTCTGAGTAAATACGTCATGTGCCTCGTCGCGTCTCCTTATCCGTACACCGGAAAGCGGGGCGTGACAGGTTTTGTTGGTGGCCCATGCAAATCAGTTCTGCATGGAACCCTACCATGCAGGGTCAGTTCTGCATGGAAACCTAAGCAATATATCACAAGAATTAGCTACTAAACATTCTTTATATTTCTATTCCTTGAATTCTATCCTAACCCTATTTTTCTTTTAAGGTTATGGATTTCCCGAACAATACGAGCACGAATGCCAATGGAAACACCACACCACCTGCTCTTCCACTTACGCCTACCGTTGTAGCTCCGATCAACGAGCAGACGGTACTGCTCGAGGCAATAAAGAGCCTCTTGGAGGGACAACAGCAGCAGACTGCTATACTCATGAACCGCCCAGAAGCGGAAGCACCTGGAGTGAAGCAATTCCTGGCACTTCATCCAAAGCAATTTTCTGGGAAAGAGAGCTCTTTGGAAGCTGAAGAATGGGCTCAGTCGATCGAAGACGATCTGGCAGCAGCACAAGTACCAAACAATGCTTGGATAAAGGTTGCGAAGTTGCAACTTACCGATAATGCCCGAGTATGGTGGAAGGCAGAAGAAAGCCGTCTTACTCAGCCGATCGAATGGAGGATTTTTCATGAGATGTTCGACGTGAAATATTTCCCCGAGACTGCCCGATTCGACATGGAGCAGCAATTCATCCACTTGCAACAAGGTTCGATGTGAACCAAATCTGTGGATGAGTATGACGCTGAATTCACCATTGTTCCTATATAAAAAAAGGGATGAGGGAAATTTCCTCACTAAAACAGCTCCATATGTTTAACACGTGAGTGCCTATATGCAGCGCATATAGGCACAACAATTAAAAACAATTACAAGGACAGAGACCCCCACGTGTTTAACACGTAAGTGCCTATATACAACGCATATAGTCACATCACTTAAAACAATTGCAAGGCCAAAGAGCCCCACGTGTTTAACACGTGAGTGCTTATATGCAACGCATATAGGCACTTTAATTAAAAATTTGCTAGTCTAAAACAGCCCTACGTGTTTAACACGTGAGTCCCTATATGCAATGCATATAGGCACTGCAATTAAAACAATTGCTAGGATAAAACAGCCCCACATGTTTAATACGTGAGTGCCTATATGCAACGCATATAGACACTGTAATTAAAACAATTGCTAGGCTAAAACAACCCTACGTGTTTAACACGTGAGTGCCTATATGCAACGCATATAGGCACATCAATTAAAATAATTGCTAGGCTAAAACAGTCCCACGTGTTTAATATGTGAGTGCCTATATGCAAGCAATTGAAACAATTGCCAAGCTAATAAGCCCTACGTATTTAACACGTGATGGCACTTCCCTACTTAACAAGGAACCGTTGGATCAAAGATCTAATGGTGATAGAATTAAATTCTATCGAACTTTTAAATGGGAAATTATATTTTCTGTTAAATAGAAAGTTGACGGATCAAAGATCCCATGAGTTGGAAAATATTTTTCATCTCTCCAAGCACCCTTGGATGAAAAATCCAACGGTGATTAAAAAATCACCAATCTACAGAATAAATTCTGTATAGGAAAATATTTTCTTAATCTTATTTAAGAAACAAGAAAATATGTTATGTGAGACAGAACCCATGGATCAAAGATCCAACAGCGGGTAAAACCCCCAAATCAATTGAAGTCTCTCAATAAGAGATTTCCTAAAACCAATTAACAAACTTTTCTCCACTATATAAAGAAACCAAGACTTCAAGTCTGCAGATGAGAGACCCCCTATAAGCTTTGAGAAACAAAAAAAAGAGAAAAGGAGAATTCAATTCTCTAGAAGAAGAAGGTCCCCTTCTTAAACAAAAAAAAACCCTAGGTAAGAAGAAAGTACATAGATTATCTTATCTCTTCTTTAAGGGTTTAACTTTTCATACAAGAACTTAGTTCTTCCTCTGGTTGAGGTCTGCAGAAGCAGATCTCCTCACAAGTTGAGAATTTAATTCTCATCGGGGAGATTTTTTTATGCAGATTCAAAACTTAGGGGAACGAACTAAGTTCAAAGAATTTAATTCTTATAAAAGTATATAGGAATTTAATTCCTCTGATAAAACTAGGGTTTAACCCTGTAAAAGAATTTAGTTCTTATAAAACAAGAAACTTGAAATTCGCTAAACTCAAATCCTAGCATCATTGATATAAGGTCAAGATCTTCATGCACATAGGGGAAAAGACTGATGATTCACACGCAAGTGTCTAAAAAGAAGAACAAGAAGTGCCTCCTAGGGCAGTCACGTGTTCCACGTGATCCCCAAGCATTTATACAGAAAAGGGAATAAATCCAAAGGTAGCGCTCGCATTTTGAAAGAACCTCATGTGTTTGCACGTGAGCATTAATGAATTAAGTGCTTAGCACTTATAAAAAAAAGGAATAAACCTAAAAAAGGCAGTACCAACTTTGGGGTGCCTCACCTACTCACACGTGAGTGCCACAAGAATTAAGTGTTTAACACTTATATATAAATGGGGACTTGAACCCAATGTACATAGCCAATTTTGAGGTGCCTCACGTGCCATACGTGAGCGCTTCTGGAATTCAATGTTTAACACTATTTTAGAACCACACGTGGGAACACGTGAGTGATGAACGTATACCAGTGTTTAACACTATGGGAAATCAATTCCTGACTCAACTTAGCTAAGTCTTCTTGAGATTAAAATATCTTCGATCTCCAAATAGACTGAGCCTTTATGCTCATAACTTCCCAAATTAATGAAGAAATCTTAGTCTCAAAATACGGCTAATGATGGAATTGGTTCAAGGATACATCTCTCTATACCTCTGATACAAGTCGTTGTAATTCCTCAACGTCTTCAGAGAGGTGGCGGGTCCCGACAACCAACTGCTTTTGGATGCACTTTCCAAAATGGCGACAACGAACCGCAGCGTCTATAAACTAGTTATGGACCGAAACTTCCTTAAACTAACAACAGACCATAACGTCCTTGAACTAAAGCAATAGAGCCCAAATGCTTTCTTGTTGGGTTTGAATGATCCCAAAATCCTGTTTAGTAGATCTTAGTCTAAAATTGGACTAATGTATTCTTAACAAAACATTTAAGTTGATCTTAATCTCAAACGAGATTCACGATCCTTAAATAAAACCAAATCCAAATCTAAGAATATAGGGATTTGGACTAATCCATGCCCTACGGGCGACAACATAAATTAATCTCCGTATACAATCCACGGGCAACCAAAAATAAAACAAAACATACACGACACGAAATGAACTTCTGGAGCAGGAGAAAGTGGTTACCACGATGCGGTAGCGTAATTAACTGCAGGGGATTGTGCCTGCAGGGAAGAGCATCTCCACAATAAAAAAACCCTCAAAAACGAGGGGGAATCTGACGAAGTCTGCTATAACGGCCGCATCCGTCCAAGCCTCCGATACACGGTGCCATAAATCAACTTGGAATCTTCGTAGAGGTGGACGGATAATTAAACCCAAATAGCATCTTCCCCTAAATTCAGGCAAGACGACCCATCCCGGTTTCGTCTCCGTTTTCGGCGGTAAACAGATTCTGGAACGCCCGGTGGGACCTTTTCCTCTTTCCACTCTACACTTCGTGTGTCGTGTTCATGAATAAATCGCGGTTTAATATGGTTGCCCCTGGATTCAAGGTACTAAGAATTGGTGTCTTGCTCCTATGCAGAAGAGAAGAGAAATCGATGGCTTCCAACTGCACCTACAATATCAACTCTCGCTCCACCCCAAATGGAGGAGTGACTTATGGGCCCCAAGCGGCCTCCATATTTGCAATGCTAGTGGAATAGGTGACTCAGGCCATCACTGGACTGTTCTTTGGGACCATGATCCCGCCAGCAAGCTTTAGTGCCCCAGTGCCATCACAAGAAGATCCAAAGAAGTTGGTCTTCAATCGACTTGCAGCCACCACGACCCCTCTCAACGGGTCGTCCAAGTCTTCAGCCTCAGTCTTCAACAGGTTGAGCCAAATCTCAAGTTGGCGCGCAATGAGGCCCGCAATACCCGAAGGGGTTATCCCGAAGCGGATAGCGATTCTAGTTCCGGCAGATGAAGTCGTCAAAGGGGATTCTCCTACTAATGGATCGGTCTTTGTAAGATTGGTCGTTCCAACTCCTTCTATGGGCGAAGTCATCAAAAGAGCTCCCCCTACCAGAAATTCAGCCTTCGAAAGATTGGCCGTCCCCTCTCAACGGACGCCAGTCTTCAACAAGCTGGCACCAGCAGTAGCCCTTCATCAGAGCAGGGGGCATGACGAAGCCACTACCACACCTGAGGAAATCCCGTCTGCAAGACATGCTCAACGTCGCCACTGGCGCCGAGTAAGAAAAGCTGGGGGCAACTCCCCCTCTGGACTTACTTCACTAGATCCAATGGTGGAAGTTGACGCTGTTGTTCCAACTGGGAACAACTTTGAACCACTTAGGAGGGTGCAGAAGAACTCTCCGACCGCGGTGCTGAAGAAATCACCCCAACATGTTGAAAACGTGGTACAGGAAAAGCTAGAGCAGCCCCCTCAGCGACTGTCCTCCAAAATCCACAGAGTCTGGCGGAAGGTCCAAGATTCTGTGATCGATAAAGTCTACTCTCGCTAACTGAAGAAAATGAAGTCTCGGCAAGAGGAGGACCATCCTTCTATCGTACCATGGAAGGCATCATCTACATGGGTGCCTGTTACAATAGTCCCTCCGAATTCAACCACCCACAAAAGGAGAAGGCCGGAGAAAACTCCACCGCCTGCGGCGAATTCCAAAGGCACCAGACCCAAACGCCTCAAATATGGGGGCATGATCGTGTACACGGTGTACAAGGCTTCCGGGAAAGAAGAAATCTATGCTTCAGATCATCGACTACTCACTCGGTCATTGATAAAAGCTCAAGAGCAGCAACAAAAGCTCCAGGAGAAGCTGATAAAAATGGCAGCACTCACTGGGCAAAAAGAAAGCCTGGAATCGACGTCTGAACAATGCCAGGAGCAGGAGACTGATACCAAATTTTTGCGAAGGGTGCTCGATAAGAAGGATAAGGAGGCCGCGGAACAGGCTACTAATATAAAGCAGATGACACTTCTGTTCCAAGACATAGTTGGGATGATGGTCCAGCCGGAACCTCCAGCCGAAGACCCTCCGATAATCATCGAAGAAGACAGAGGGGAAACGTCAAACCCTTCACCGGCTTTCTCAGCAGCTAAGGAAGAATCGATCTCCAAGGCTGCCCTTGATGACTACATAGCTCAATAAATATGAGCTCATCAAGCGAGTGAAGTGGTTGGCCAAGTCGTCAGAACTGGGTGACCTTATCCAGGATGGTATGATCAAATCAAGTACCCGCCAGGATATACGATCCCTAAATTCCATGTGTATAAGGGGACGTGCAATCCACACCAGCACGTTTCTCAATTCAGAGCTCTGTGCGGTAATACTGGAGGCGACGACAAACTGTTGCTTCGCTAGTTTGTTGGCAGCTTGTCAGAAACGACATTTGAATGGTACTCCGAACTCCCAAATGACTCTGTCAAAACATTTACGGAGATGGAATTACTATTCATACAGTGGTTCGCAAGCGCAAGAGAGCGCACCCCGATCACGGCATTAATCAATGCCAGGTTGAAGCCAGGAAAGACCTGGGTTCAATACGCAATTTGGTGGCGGAACCTACGGTCAAAATGCGAACAACGCATAGAAGAAGCTCCTACCATGAGCATGTTCATAGGGACCCTTGATCCTCAAGAGACTATATCCCATTTATGATGTTATTCAAGCCGACCACCTTCCAGGCCTTGATCGACAAGCACTGGCCTAAATGGACCAGATGGGCCATAGGCCGTCATCTTCAAAGACGGATCCCAGGAATGAAAGGGCAAAGGGAAAGCGGCCTTCGTTGCCAACGCTCAACAGCAACCAATTAACCCGAAACCGGTTGCTCGCCAAAGCTACACAGGCCCATGTCGATCCCTCGAAGAGAAGCTAGGACTTCTTTACTCATTTCCCCGAGATAAAACGAGGAGACTGTTCGAACTGGCAATGCGCAACAGACTTATCACTCTGCCGGATCCAAGACGTCCTCTGCAGCCTGGTAACGTCAACAGTCCTAACTACTGCTCCTACCATAGAGTATTGGGCCACCCAATTGAGGATTGCTACGTTTTAAAAAATTGGGTCGAGGACCAGTACCAACAAGGCAAGTTTGCGCTGTCCGAAAACTGGAGGGTGAACCCGCCACAGAAGCACGCTCTTAAAAAGGTGGACACGCCAGAGGCATCATGCTCGTTTGTAGAAGAAGCTCCGTGGGAAGTTGTCCTTTCAGCTAAAACTAAAAGAATGTTGAAGGATCTTCAAGCATGTCCGGTGATCAAATGGAAAAGCCCACTGGAGTCTGAGATCATTGAGGGGATGCTTAAACCGCGTCCAACACCGAAAGCTGGTAACGATGGGCAAGACACTCAGGTCAAGCCTTTAAAGTCTTCGAAGAAAAAGAAGAAGACCAAGAAGCCCGTACAGCCTGATAACAAGCGCACAGAGCTGAAAAAATACATCGACGCACTGGAGGAGTACAATCAGAAGCTGCGGACCCCAGTCACTCTCGAAGAGTTTTCTCAACCATATCCTTGAGAACGGAGACAGTGACAATGATGAGGGGAACGACTCGTTAGAAGAACCCAATGATTATGTAGCGAGTTGCCACATGGTTTCTCACTCGTTGTTAAAAGATGAAGAAACTCCCTCGGCGTCAGAGAGCAACGCGAAGAAACTGGGGGCAGGATCGGTGCCAAGATCCCTGAAACTGTCAGACGACCTGATTGACAGGTTGCTGAACGAAGCCCTTCAAAAGAGCAAAGCTAACCGAGAGCACGAAATGGCCATATACGAAAAGTCCAAGCATCGACGTCAGGATGAAGAAGCTGCGGCGAGGAAGAGTCATAAAGTACTCCAACCAGATCAAAACAGACCCGCGATAGACAAAAGCAGGTTTAAGACGGAGAATCGGTTCGCCAAAGCCCTCTCAATGGGAATGAAGCTGCCACCTTTCAAAGGAAATACTCCCGGGAGTGCGTGCCTTGATGAAGCGAATGTACACCTGAACTACTACTTATACCATCAGAGGGTCACGCACCCCACCGAAAAGTGCAGTGCCTTCAAGAAGTGGTGGCAGGGATACATTGCCCATCGACAACACTTCAAACGGATGAAGCGCGAAGCCCATCGACGATAAAGATTCACAACAGACGAGCGTGAAGGAACATTTGGAAACTGTCATATGGTTGATACCATTTCGACAAGAGGACAATCTCAAGTTCTTCCATTTGGAAGCAATTGTGAGGAAGAAATAACCCTCGGCACTCTCTTTAAAGAATCCACCTCTGGAAAAGAAGAGGAGAAGAACTGCGAGAACATTCATCTGCGTAACCGTACGTTGCCTGAAATGAACCTCGGTCCAATAAACAAAGGTTCGAGCAAAAGAGACAAGGGGAAGGAAAAATTCCCCAAGGAAATTGCCCTCGATGGTGGAGTCATCAAAGAGCTAGCGGCCAAGGACTCGCCTAAGAAGAACAAGGTGGATTACAATGTCCTGGCACACCTGTGGAAGATACCCTCACAACTGATCATACTGGATGCTCTCCTCTTGTCCAAAGAGGCACGAGATTCTCTAATCAAGGCACTGCAAGAGCCTGATCAGTTCCAAGCTTTCTTTACAGAAGAAAAGATGAAGAACGAGCCGGCAGAGGTTCATACAGCTGACATTACATTCGGCGATGAAGATCTCCTCCTCGGAATGTGTGAGCATAACCGTCATATATATGTCACCGGATACTGCCACGACATTAAGATAGGGAAGATCCTGGTAGACAACGGGTCCTCTGTCAACTTTCTCAACGTGAAGGTGTTGAAGGAGATCTGCATGAACGTTCAGCACCTGCCTTAGGACAAAATTACCATCTCCGGGTTTGACTCGCAGTCATCACAGACGCTTGGGTCCGGGATACTGACATTACTCTTTAGGACGCTCGTCACTGACATCAAATTTCATGTCATCGATGCCAAGAATTACTATAACGCTCTGCTCATCCGGCTTTGGTTACACGAGTACAATATCATCCCTTCTATACAACATCAATGTATGAAGTACTTCAAAGATGGCCTTGAGTACACAGTTTCATGGGAGCCAAACCCGTTCTCCGTAAATGAAGTCCGCAAATATGAAGATGCAAAGTACTTCCTACCAGACTTCGAAGACACGGAAAGATTTCGTAAATCGGAGAACCAAAAAAAAGCCGTCGCCACTATCCCTATCTTTGGGAGCGATGCCGATGAAGATGAGGAAATAGCCTACTCAGGACAACCCCAGTGTAACAGACCAGGACCATCTACTACTATTTTGGTCTTTGGCAGTGACTCTGAGGACGATGCTAACGTAGTGTTCTTTATCCGCCCGTCAATTTAGACCTTCGTTGAAGCTGATCAGAGTCTACAAATTACCATAGTTCCGCAGCGGCATTATAAAGAACTCGATGCGCTAGATATATACATCATACAAGAGTTACAGACTTTCTACGTCCCTCATAGGCGAACAGGTGAAAAGGCGATCCTCTTCTACCAATCTACGGAGACCAAAGTGGAGAAAGAAGTCTGGCATGGTGCCAAACTTACGCTTGACATGCTTCAACCAATCCGTCTGCCCAGATATTACGCAGAAGGATTGAAAAGGCTATTAAGATGCCAAGGCGTACCCTTCAAACAAACCGCTTGGCAAGCCCAGTTCTACAACAAGATTTAGGACATCCCCGGGACTCAGGGAAAGATGCCCAACGGGAGGATGGAGACGACTGGGCTTGGATATGTTCGGTCCAAGAAATGGGAGCGACTCCATGGCTGCCATGTTATAAATGACTCCAGTGGAAAAGGGAATGCTCTTCCAGATAGTGCTAATGTTGAACCAGAGCGAAATCCCGCTGTAAGAATACCAAGTCCGTTATTCGAAGAACAAATTGACAAGCTAATAAGGGAAGCAGGTCAAAAGGTTCGGGATGACCACAGCCGTGAAATGGCCATTTACGAAAAAACCAGGATGCAACGTCTCACTCAGCAATCTACGGAAAGAGAAGACTATGACGTCCTTCACCCTCAGCCTGCTGTGCGCTCTCGTGGTAAGGAAAAAGTCCGACGCAGAGGCAACAACAAGGTCAAGAACGGGAATGACATTCAAAAACAGCCAAGCGGATCCAAGAAGCCACACGATCCAGAAAAAGTCAGTTGGAACCCGTCTTTTATGAAGAAGATTGGTCGTGAGTACTCGTTCCCTCAAGACAAGACGAGGAAAATATTCAAACTTGTCATGAAGCATCAAATGATGACGCTCCCGGAATCTCGGCACCCCGAGAAAATAAAAGAGGTCCATCATCCAGATTATTTCTCTTACCGCCGAGTAATATGACATCCTCTTGAAGACTGCTTCACCTTCAAAGACTGGGTTGAAGAACAGTATCAACAAGGCAGGTTTGCTCTATTCAACAGTTGGAGGGTAGCCCTCCCCACGAAAGCATGAGCCAAAAGCAACTTACATTGTGAGGGTAAGTCTAGATCAGCATCGAGCTTGAAAACGAGCTCGTACCTGCCACGTAATAACACTATCAAAAGAACGAGAGCACGAGAATATGGACGACCTTTCCTGGCGCTTCGCAAATGAGGATGAGGACGAGGTGGTTTCAGAATTTCCACCGGCGCCAAAAGAGCTGGAAGATGGGATACACGCCACAGTGAACGACCTGAGAAAAATTGCCTTGGGGACGGAAAATGAGCCAAGGCCAACGTTCGTCAGTGAGCTGCTGTCTGAAAAGCAGGTGGCCATACTAAAGGACGTGCTTATATAGTATAAGGACTGCTTCGTGTGGAACTATTCCGAGATGCCGGGACTAGTCCAGAAATAGCGGTGCATAAATTGGCGATATCACCGAACGTCAAACCAGTCAAACATACGCCAAGAAGAATGCGGATCGAACTCGAGATGAGCATCAATGCCGAAATCAAGAATCTAATCGACTCCGGCTTCATCCAAGAAGTTCAATATCCTAACTGGATCGCCAACATTGTCCCAGTAATGAAGAAAAATGGGATGGTACGAATATGCGTGGACTTTCCGGACCTCAGCAAGGCTTGTCAGAAGGATGATTTCCAAGTACCTGTTACCGAGCTGATGATCGATAACACGTCCACTCATGAGGTCTTCTGTTTCATGGATGGATCTTCAAGCTACAATCAAATAAAAATTCATCCTGAAGACCAAAAGCACACTGCCTTCCAGACTCCGCTAGGCATACACTCAAATAAGGTGATGCCCTTCGGCTTGAAGAAAACAGGTGCTACCTACCAGAGGGCTATAACGAAGATCTTCGATGACCAAATACATGAAATTGTCGAATGTTATGTTGAAAACCTTATAGTGAAAAGCAAATCTCATGAGGAGTATTGGGAGCATCTAAAAATAGTGTTTCTGCGTCTTCGGAAATACAATCTAAAGATGAATCCTCTGAAATGCTCATTTAGAGTCTCTTCAGGAAAATTCCTAGGATTCATTATACGACATCGAGGCATCGAAATAGACCCATCAAAGATCAAGACGATTATGGAAATCCCCATGCCAAGAACTCTCAAACAATTGCAGTCGCTCCAAGGAAAGCTCACGTATATCCTACAGGGTTGTCTAACACGGCAGCAAGGTTTCGGGAGGTATCGTCCATGCCAATTTAAAAAATTTGCCATTCTAGCTAACCCTAACCCTAGAATCGTTACTAGAAAATCCGACGAAAACATATGTAAACAACTTTACATCTAAGTAAATGAGTAATACAAACTTTGTAGACCGTTCCTTCATCTCTAATGCTCCGTGTAGTAGTCCCTTCGCTGCGAGTAGAGATCTCCCGAACTCTAGTATGGGTTTACTTAGAGAAATGAACAAGCTTGCTTGATGTCTTCGAGGCCGAAGATGATCTACGTTGAGGAGACTCAAGCTCATGCTACCTCTTCACTAATGGTAAAATTAATGAAGCAAACACCCTAAACTAAATGGCTAATAGTAGAGGATGATGAAGTAGGAAATGGGCTCACTTTAGTTTACTTTTTCTCACAATATTTTCTCACCTTGAGAAAATCTAGTAAGCTTTTTCTTATGAAAAAGAAGATGAAGAATGAAGATGAGAGAATGAACCCATGAGGTGAGAATAGCAACCATGAGTGAGTTAATATCATACACTAACTCATGTAGAGAATAAACCATGGGTTAACAATAATAGTTGGGTTAATAAATATTTTCAAGTAAAAAAAAATGAGTGGACTTGGTCAATGGTTTCACAAGGTTCTACAAGCTTCAATCATGTAACTAAATACTACTAATTTTGATTTACTTTAAATAAACAAAACCTTATCATTATTATTAGTATGGTGTAAGTCTTATATACCCATGAAGCATGTGACATCTAGCATGACACAAAAGATGTACGTTAATATATATCACATATATACTAATGCACACAAGTGAGAAAAATAAATGTTTATGTGAGCTAATATTAGTTAATGTAATCTAGTATATCAAATATACATTATACAGTAAATTATTAAATCAACACTTGATTTAATAATCCGGCTATATCACATATAACCTACTAATACAAAATGTAACAACTTATCGAATCAACACTTGATCCGATAACCCGGCTATATCATATATTACCAACCGATGTCACAAATCGCGAGAATAGAATGCGGCTTCACATACACGCATTAATCTCGGTCCCACACATATCACATATGTTCTCCTACTTCATTTCACATGAACCAGGAAACCTCTGTGTAGGACTCTAAAGACTCGTTAATACGCCGGCAATAGGTGATGATCATATCAAACACCCACAAGCCGCAAGCGGTCTGCTAAACGTAACGGCCACCCGGGTATTGAGCGATCAGAAGATCAACAAGCAAGCCTGCTCATACTCCTGCGAATCCAATCAGTAACACTACCGTACAGTCCGGTCTCTTCGTTAGATTTGTCGCATATCTCGCCTGGGGGTGGTAAACGTCAGACCCCAATAGCTTAATAAGTCATGCCGATGTGAGGCTCATAACGGGTCGAGAAACTACTGATAACACTTACCAGTAAATCTCAGAAACAGCCCTGGCCAGGGACTTCCTGTTATGGCTAATCGAGCACAGCGCAACATCAACCCCCAATACTGGGAAAGACGAAATCCCCTCCTATCGCTCATTGCCTCCATGTGATTCGGGACTGAACCCAAAAACCATCGTTTTGCACATTCTCTTGAACGTGGTAAGGTGGAAATCAAAGCACAGTGGGAATCACACAAGACTCTATGAAGATCTCGGGTCGACAGACTAACCTTGTAACATTTGGAATATTTAGAAATAAATAAAATTAATTAAATTGATAATAAAGTGATAAATCACAAAACGGTTAAAAACAAATATGTCAATCTTCATAAGTTATATGTAGTACAAATTAAATAAGAATTTTTGAATGCAAATTAAATAAGTTATAAGGGTTTTAGTGATAAATCTAGCTTCATTTTAACAAAATGTGTGTTTTATAATAAGTTAGATTGTGAGGGGTTAAATTGTAAAGTTAAGTTTTTATGCAAAATAGGATATTGTTAAGGGTATAAGTGAAACTAGATAAAATCATTTCAGTTCTGAAAATATAATTAAATTAAAACAAAAATTTGAAGATAAAGCCTAAACCACCTCATGCTTGCATGCACACCTTCAACCTCCACCTCCTCCTTGCATGAAACATGCACACCCTAGCCCTTGACACCTCCACCTTCCCTTATCTCTTCCTCCACTCTTATATAAAACACCCATTCAGTTGTAAACTGAGATTTAAAACTCAAGAGAATTAAAAGAAAAAGAGAAATTAAAAGAGAAAAGAAAGAACAAGAAGAAGAAGAAGAAGCTTTATTCTTGGAGATTGTCCATCATCAAGCTAGGAGGAGCTTATCAATCTTGGAGGGTTATTCCTACAGCTATAGAGGAGGGTAAAACTCTTAATCACAGTAGGTAATTAGGCTCTGTAGATTAGTTAGTATAGATTGAACATGTCACATAACATCGTATTCTAGTTAAATTTAATCTCTGTTAAAATCTGCTTTAATCTGGAAGATAATTAACTTAACTAAACAGAGTTAAAATGATATAGGTAACAACTAGAGTAAACCACAAGACCACGACACCAAGGGGCCGACTTTAGACCGGCGGCTATAGAGGAAAATCCGGCGTCGCCGGCCATGTAGGGAGCTAGATGGGTTTGCTCTGTTGGGTAGGTTCCAGTGTGTAATTTTGGCTATTTTGGTGTTGTTTAATTAAATTAGTTTCACTGTAAATAGAATCTGGAAACATATATCGGTAAGGGTATCGTAAAACACTAAATACGATACGACTAAAACACGTCGCGTTTTAAATTCTGTAACAGTACAGATTAAGGGTAAAATTCAGTAAGATTAAGTGTTTAATGACTTGATATAATCAAATATTATGTAACTTGTAAGTGGGAAAGGGTGTTTTTCATTCCGTTATATCGGAATAGCCGTTTTCTTATATAAGTTAAATTGTAAATTTAGATTCGGATACAAGAATTACGGAAGCAGTGAGGAAAGGGAAAGGATTAGCAATTCCGGAGTAGATTCGACCTTTCCGGTGAGTAGACTAAACATCTACCGGGGAATTTTGTAAAGATAGCGTGTTTCGCCCGTAGTTTTACTTAACTTAATGTTTTATATTGTTATGCCCAAATTGATAATTTGCATTCATCACATACATATATAAATTGCTTAGTTGTTAGAACACTTCATAATTATCGACGAGTCATGCCACGTGCACATCTTATATGCTACACACACCTCGTCGATATTGCTATGTCACTTGCACTTAAACATCATACTTGTTAACATGAATTTATATCGTAGTTCACATAATCAATAATAGTAGTAAATTGCATCGTTTACATCATGTTACTTATGCGTATTTCTGTGTTATATATGAGGTAAATGCAGGATTGAGGATTTATGGTTTTGAGTTTTAAGTACTATTACATAAATCCAGTGTTTTCATGATTGATGTGTCATGTCCACCATGAGATGTTTTCTGTTTTGGTTTTATTCCGGACCGAGTGGGGGAGATATACGGTCGCGGATTTTACGTTATCCATACTGAGTGGGGGGAGATATACAGTTGGATACATGATGGACCCGGTCGAGACCGAGGGGCAGGATAGCCGTATTGAGACGGGGGAGCCTAGCGAGGTTACTCGATACCGGAGTTAGTGATAAATATACGGCGTGTATCTAGATGATAACGACCGGTATTATTGATTCATGATCATTCCTGGAAGTTTTGTGTCATTGATGGACACTGAGAAATGATTTTATTGAGTTGTGATTTCCGAAGTATCATGAGATTTATTGTTGAACTTCACATATACTCATACCTCATTTGGATTCATATTTCAGTAGTATGATTGTCATATTTACTTTATTCACCGTCATATGTTAGTCATATTCACTGAGTTGGCAACTCACCCCCGTTGTGCCACAGTTCCTTGCAGGGGTAGAGTGGACGGTTAGCTGCGAGGCAGAGCTACTTTTGCAGTTGTATTTCATCTTTTGATAGGTAGGTTACATGTGTAGTAACTTTCCTTTTTGATTTTGTATTTTGTATCTAGAAAGTCTCCATCAAACCTGTATTTTGACTTAGAATGAGAGATTATATATATATGGACAGTTGAGATCACTTGGTCATTATATCAAAATTTCTTTCTTTATGAGATTCATGGTGATGTTCTATATGTTTATATTTATGTTCATTGTTAATATTGTTGATCCCAACTAGGGATACAACTAAACCCAACACTTTATACTTGTTAATAAATTAATTTCATAAATGGGGATTTTTACTTAAAAACTAAAATTTTCATAAATAATTCCGCAATAAGGTATTTTGATCTTAGTTTCGGCTTACTTGGACTTGTGCATATCTTTAGATATGATACAATCTAAGTGCCGATCACATCCATACTCGGGTCGTGACAAAGTTGGTATCAGAGCCTAGGAGTAACCTTACGGAATTGTGTAAGGGATTTCAATAGGTTGATGTGAGTTCGTGAGTTAGGATGACCTTTGGTTTAATGGAGTAGGTGAATTAGGATGAATGCAGTACCGTACGTATGTTCCGCGGCATATTTACGTTATCGTATTCAGCCTAACTAACCTTAGGATGTTTATCTTGATCTATTCTTCCGCTGATTCTCCGTTATTGATTGCTTCTGTTCCTACACCTTATCAACTCTCATTTCTTGTTCCAGTTGCTATGGCTACGCGGGCTAGGCGAGCCGCAGCCAGAGATGCAGCTAGGGCGAGTCCACCTGTGACTACGACTAGTACACCGGACATTCCGGCGGTGCATGAGCATGTTGATCCTCCTCCTCCAGATCGCATGACTAGGATTGAGGAGGGTATGTTGGGATTACAGCGAGTGGTAGGACAGTTAGCTGAGGCCACTCGAGTACTGAGACCGGATCCAGCACTGACCGTAGCAGAGTCCGAGGTACAGCCTACACAGACGGTGGCGCTTGTAGATACGAGAGTGATGGAGGTATCACTTGCAGAGTTTATGAGATTGAGACCCCCGGTTTTTACAGGGACCGATATGGCGGAAGATCCTCAGTCTTTTCTTGATAGGATGGCGAGGATTGGCAGATCATTGCGATGTTCTGATGCTAGGTCAGTTGAGCTGACTAGCTTTCGTTTGGAGGGACTTGCACAGGAGTGGTGTGAGTCGATGGAGAGAGGGCGAGCTACGAGTCTTCCTCCGATGACGTGGACCGAGTTTTCTACGGTTTTTCTTGCTAGATTTCTTCCCCAGAGTGTGAGGGACGCTAGAGCTAGCTGTTTTGAAGCATGGAGGAAATCAGCAAGCATGTCAGTAGCAGATTATGACTTACAATTCACCCAGCTGTCGCGATATGCCCCATACTTGGTACCTACGGAGGAGCTTCGGGTGAAGAGGTTCCTAAGGAGTTTGGACACACAGTTGTATCTGGCGATAGGCTCTCAGCATTTTGATACGTACGCACAGGCCATGGATGCAGCGGTTCGAGTAGAGGAACGTTTGACCGAGTCAGTGGTCATTCCGGAGCCAAAGAGGAGTAGACCGATCGTGCCGACGAATAGACCGTTTGGCAGAGGTAGAGGGTTACATTCAGGCAGATATACTCCAGGCCGCAGTGTCGGACGAGGTCGGACACAGGGCCAGATGTTCAGTTCTTATCCTGATGATCAGAAATCACCATCTACCTGTTTTAGTTGTGGACTTCCCGGACACTTTGCGCGGGATTGTAGATCTCAGGGAGGGACCATTGCTCCACAGGTTGCTTTACCCCTTCCACTTCCTACGCCGATGGCTTTACTTCCGCCAGGCAGTTGCCGCTACACGCCAGGCAGTTGCACCACGAGGTCGAGGCTCTGCAGGACGTGCTCAGAGAGGTCGAGGAGATCGAGGTAGAAGACGACAGGATGCGGGCAGGGGCCAGGCTCGAGTATTTGCGCTGACTCCACAAGATGCCCAGGCATCAAATGCAGTCGTGACAGGTACTCTTACAGTATGCTCATTAGAGGCACATGTTTTATTTGATCCCGGTTCTACACATTCTTATGTATCTTCACGATTCGCACTTTTGTTGGGGAAAGAGTCGTCATTATTAGAGTTACCTTTAGTAGTGATTACCCCGGTTGGAGATTCTTTTATAGCACGGCACGTATTCAGATCGTGTTCGGTGCGCATTGGTGATAGAGATTCGCTAGTTGATCTGATTCTCCTTGACATGTTAGATTTTGACATACTTCTTGGTATGGATTGGTTAGCCGCTTGTCATGCCTATGTAGATTGTCGAGGAAAAGCGGTTAGGTTTTGTTTTCCAGGTGAACCGGTGTTTGTTGTGCAGGGGGATTGCAAGTTAACCCCTATCAACATGATTTCTGCTCTTTGTACGGGGCGGCTATTGAAGAAGGGTTGTCATGGGTTCTTGGCTTTCATTCAGGACTTTGGGGTCGCTGAAGTTCCATTGGACCAGATTCCGACCGCGCGAGAATTTCCTGAGGTATTTCCTGCTAAGTTGCCAGGATTGCCACCAGATCGCGATATCGAATTTTGCATCGACTTGATTCCGGGTGCGGGGCCTATTTCTATACCACCCTATCGAATGGCTCCGACAGAATTGAAAGAACTCAAAAGCCAGTTACAAGAATTGTTAGATAGAGGACTTGTTTGTCCCAGTGTTTCACCGTGGGGAGCTCCTGTCTTATTTGTAAAGAAGAAGGACGGTAGTATGAAAATGTGCATTGACTACCGACAGCTGAATCGCGTCACTGTACGAAACATGTATCCATTACCACGTATAGATGACTTGTTTGATCAATTGCAAGGAGTTTGGTTTTTCTCGAAGATTGACTTGAGGTCAGGGTATCATCAGTTGAGGGTTCGGAAGGACGATATTCCGAAGACGGCGTTTCGTACGAGATATGGGCACTATGAATTTCTGGTGATGTTGTTCGGACTCACCAACGCTCCAGCAGCTTTTATGGATATGATGAACCGTATCTTTAGACCATTTATCGATCGGTTTATTATAGTATTCATAGATGATATTCTTGTATATTCTTGGAGTCAGACAGAGCACGAGCAGCATTTACATATCACATTGCAGACCTTGAAGGAGCATCAGCTGTATGCAAAATTCTCTAAGTGTGCTTTTTGGCTCGATAGTGTGGAGTTCTTGGGTCACATAGTTACGAGAGAAGGTATATGTGTTGACCCAAGGAAGATTGAAGCGGTACAGCACTGGCCCAGGCCTATGTCAGTTACGGAGGTTCGGAGTTTCTTAGGTCTGGCAGGTTATTACAGACGCTTCGTACAGGATTTCTCACGGATAGCGGCACCTTTGACAGGATTGACTAGGAAAGAAGTTCCATTTCGGTGGACAGATGCGTGTGAACAGAGTTTCCAGCAGTTGAAGACACGCTTAACAACCGCACCTGTGTTATCTTTACCTTCCGGGTCAGGGGGTTTCATTGTGTATTGCGATGCTTCTAGAGTGGGTCTAGGCTGTGTGTTGATGCAACACGGCAGAGTTATAGCCTATGCTTCTCGACAGTTGAAGAGGCATGAACAAAACTACCCCACTCATGATCTAGAGATGGCTGCTGTAGTATTCGCATTGAAGATTTGGAGACATTACTTGTATGGAGAATCGTGTCAAATCTTCACAGATCATAAAATCTTAAGGTATATCTTCTAGCAGAGAGATCTGAATCTCAGGCAGCGTAGATGGATGGAACTGGAGAAAGATTACGATTGTGAGATCTTGTACCATCCAGGCAAGGCAAATGTTGTAGCAGATGCCTTGAGTAGGAGGCCTGGAGGTAGCTTATCTCATTTGAGCATTTTGCAGAGACAGTCTTCTACAGACTGGCAGATCTTATATGATAGTCGTATACAGTTTGAGTTCATGTCAGCAGGAGGCCAGCTAGCACATGTTCGCACCAGACCTCAGTTATTGGATCGCATTCGAGAGGCGCAGCCCACAGATACTCGTATGATGGAGATTATGGATCAGGTTAGGCAGGGCGGGGAGACGGAGTTCGTGATTGATGATCATGGAGTATTCGTTTTAGGACTCGTCTCTGTGTGCCAGATTCTGACGGATTGAGGCGTGAGATTTTTGAGGATGCCCACAGATCAGCATACAGTATTCATCCTGGTTCCACCAAAATGTATCGTGATTTGAAAGATATTTATTGGTGGGAAGGAATGAAGAGAGACATTGCAGAATATGTTTCAAGATGCTTGACTTGTCAGCAAGTCAAAGCAGAACACCAGAGGCCAGCCGGGGAGCTGCAGCCCTTACCCATTCCAGAGTGGAAATGGGAACAGATTTCCATGGATTTTGTGGTGGGTTTACCCAGGACTAGCAGAGGGTATGATTCCATTTGGGCGATTGTCGATAGATTGACAAAGGCCGGTCATTTTCTGCCATTAAAGACAACGTATGGATTTGCTCAGTATGCACAGGTTTATATCGATGAGATTGTACGTCTACATGGAGTGCCGACATGCATAGTATCAGATCGAGGTACCCAGTTCACTAGCAGGCTATGGCAGAAACTTCAGGACGCTCTTGGTACACGGCTGAGTTTTAGTACAGCTTTCCACCTACAGACAGACGGTCAGTCGGAGTGGACGATTCAGATACTAGAGGATATGCTTCGGGCTTGTAGCCTAGATTTCGGTGGTAGTTGGGATCGTCGCCTACCTTTGGTAGAATTCTCGTACAACAACAGTTTTCAAGAGACGATCCAGATGGCACCCTTTGAAGCTTTGTATGGGAGAAAATGTCGATCACCCGTTTGCTAAACGGAAGTTAGCGAGAGTGGCATTTTGGGACCGCAAATATTACAGAAAACTACAAAGAAGATTCAATTAATACGAGATAGAATGAAAGCGGCTCAATGTAGACAGAAGTCATACGCAGATCGACGACGACGTAGACTCGAGTTTGTTGTAGGAGATCATGTGTTCCTTCGAGTATCTCCAATGAAAGGTGTGATGCGCTTCGGGAAGAAAGGGAAGCTCAGCACCAGATATATTGGACCTTACGAGATTTTAGAGAGGGTGGACGCTGTAGCTTATCGGTTAGCACTCCCACCTAGTTTTCCCGACATGATCCAGTGTTCCACGTTTCGATGCTTCGCAGATATCTTCACGATCCATCTCACGCGGTCGAGCATCAGACCTTACAGCTTGAGCCAGATTTATCCTATACAGTGCAGCCAGTCGCTATTCTTGACAGGCAGGAAAAGCAACTACGATCGAGGATACTTCCATCTGTAAAGGTTCTCTGGCAAAGAAAGAATCGCGAGGAGATTACTTGGCAGACGGAGGACGCAATGCGAAAGAAATTTTCACATCTTTTCGTAGGTATATCTAGCAATTATTTTAAATTCGGGGACCGAATTTTCTTAAGGGGGGAATATTGTAACATTTGGAATATTTAAAAATAAATAAAATTAATTAAATTGATAATAAAGTGATAAATTACAAAACGGTTAAAAACAAATATGTCAATCTTCATAAGTTATATGTAGTACAAATTAAATAAGAATTTTTGAATGCAAATTAAATAAGTTATAAGGGTTTTAGTGATAAATTTAGCTTCATTTTAACAAAATATGTGTTTTATAATAAGTTAGATTGTGAGGGGTTAAATTGTAAAGTTAAGATTTTATGCAAAATAGGATATTGTTAAGGGTATAAGTGAAACTAGATAAAATCATTTCAGTTCTGAAAATATAATTAAATTAAAACAAAAATTTGAAGATAAAGCCTAAACCACCTCATGCTTGCATGCACACCTTCAACCTCCACCTCCTCCTTGCATGAAACATGCACACCCTAGCCCTTGACACCTCCACCTTCCCTTATCTCTTCCTCCACTCTTATATAAAACACCCATTCAGATGTAAACTGAGATTTAAAACTCAAGAGAATTAAAAAAAAAAGAGAAATTAAAAGAGAAAAGAAAGAACAAGAAGAAGAAGAAGAAGCTTTATTCTTGGAGATTGTCCATCATCAAGCTAGGAGGAGCTTATCAATCTTGGAGGGTTATTCCTACAGCTATAGAGGAGGTAAAACTCTTAATCACAGTAGGTAATTAGGCTCTGTAGATTAGTTAGTACAGATTGAACATGTCACATAACATCGTATTCTAGTTAAATTTAATCTCTGTTAAAATCTGCTTTAATCTGGAAGATAATTAACTTAACTAAACAGAGTTAAAATGATATAGGTAACAACTAGAGTAAACCACAAGACCACGACACCAAGGGGCCGGCTTTGGACCGGCGGCTATAGAGGAAAATCCGGCGTCGCCGGCCATGTAGGGAGCTAGGTGGGTTTGCTCTGTTGGGTAGGTTCCAGTGTGTAATTTTTGCTATTTTGGTGTTGTTTAATTAAATTAGTTTCACTGTAAATAGAATCTGGAAACATATATCGGTAAGGGTATCGTAAAACACTAAATACGATACGACTAAAACACGTCGCGTTTTAAATTCTGTAACAGTACAGACTAAGGGTAAAATTCAGTAAGATTAAGTGTTTAATGACTTGATATAATCAAATATTATGTAACTTGTAAGTGGGAAAGGGTGTTTTTCATTCCGTTATATCGGAATAGCCGTTTTCTTATATAAGTTAAATTGTAAATTTAGATTCGGATACAAGAATTACGGAAGCAGCGAGGAAAGGGAAAGGATTAGCAATTCCGGAGTAGATTCGAACTTTCCGGTGAGTAGACTAAACATCTACCGGGGAATTTTGTAAAGATGGCGTGTTTCGCCCGTAGTTTTACTTAACTTAATGTTTTATATTGTTATGCCCAAATTGATAATTTGCATTCATCACATACATATATAAATTGCTTGGTTGTTAGAACACTTCATAATTATCGACGAGTCATGCCACATGCACATCTTATATGCTACACACACCTCGTCGATATTGCTATGTCACTTACACTTAAACATCATACTTGTTAACATGAATTTATATCGTAGTTCACATAATCAATAATAGTAGTAAATTGCATCGTTTACATCATGTTACTTATGCATATTTCTGTGTTATATATGAGGTAAATGCAGGATTGAGGATTTATGGTTTTGAGTTTTAAGTACTATTACATAAATCCAGTGTTTTCATGATTGATGTGTCATGTCCACCATGAGATATTTTCTGTTTTGGTTTTATTCCGGACCGAGTGGGGGAGATATACGGTCGCGGATTTTACGTTATCCATACTGAGTGGGGGAGATATACAGTTGGATACATGGTGGACCCGGTCGAGACCGAGGGGCAGGATAGCCGTATTGAGACGGGGGAGCCTAGCGAGGTTACTCGATACCGGAGTTAGTGATAAATATACGGCGTGTATCTAGATGATAACGACCGGTATTATTGATTCAGGATCATTCCTGGAAGTTTTGTGTCGTTGATGGACACTGAGAAATGATTTTATTGAGTTGTGATTTCCGAAGTATCATGAGATTTATTGTTGAACTTCGCATATACTCATACCTCATTTGGATTCATATTTCAGTAGTATGATTGTCATATTTACTTTATTCACCGTCATATGTTAGTCATATTCACTGAGTTGGCAACTCACCCCCGTTGTGCCACAGTTCCTTGCAGGGGTAGAGTGGACGGTTAGCTGCGAGGCAGAGCTACTTTTGCAGTTGTATTTCATCTTTTGATAGGTAGGTTACATGTGTAGTAACCTTCCTTTTTGATTTTGTATTTTGTATCTAGAAATTCTCCATCAAACCTGTATTTTGACTTAGAATGAGAGATTATATATATGGACAGTAGAGATCACTTGGTCATTATATGAAAATTTCTTTCTTTATGAGATTCATGGTGATGTTCTATATGTTTATATTTATGTTCATTGTTAATATTGTTGATCCCAACTAGGGATACAACTAAACCCAACACTTTATACTTGTTAATAAATTAATTTCATAAATGGGGATTTTTACTTAAAAACTAAAATTTTCATAAATAATTCCGCAATAAGGTATTTTGATCTTGGTTTCGGCTTACTTGGACTTGTGCATATCTTTAGATATGATACAATCTAAGTGCCGGTCACATCCACACTCGGGTTGTGACAAACCTGTACCAGTTTCACAGAGAACTGCCATCTGACGTGAGGTATAATACCATCTAGGAGTTCTCGGCGAGTCCGTCTAGTGTACCTAGTCTCCACTGAGCACCCGTATATCATCTCTGATGTCAAACACCAATGTATATGGGATCATCCATCGCCCATCTACATGGGTCGAGAAAGTATACGCTAGTCTACTCTGGTATATCGATGCCCCGTCTCGATACACCCACGACTAGGGACATTAAAGGATGTACTCACGGATTACCTTTGTCCCACTAGTATGATCCGCATCATAATCTAGGTAGTCAATTACACATCCTAAGGGCTTTATCAACATGTAATAGAGAGACAATCAGTGTACATGTTAAGATAAAGAGTAACCAGATAGTATACTATCATGTCGAGCAAGAAAGTCCTCCCTATGTATTTTTAAGCATCCACTATAATATACATCGTATGTACAATAATGGCCTTTAGGGCATACATATAACTAACATATCCGACGGTTTATAGCCAAGCTCTCCGGAAAATGCCGCCCCTACAGCTTTCTAATGAAAAAGGGGACCACGTTCGTTTGGGATCGTAAATGCCAAAGTGCACTAGACGAAATCAAGAAATACCTACAGAATCCACCGGTACTGACCGCTTCCGGTCAAGGGAAAGTCCCTTATCCTGTACACAATAGCCCTCGAAGGTTCTTTAGGCGCGTTATGGGCACAGGAGAACGATCAAGGAAAGGAGAGAGCTCTCTACTATTTAAGTCAAGTTCTTCTGGGGGCAGAAAACAACTACTCCCCCATTGAAAAACATTGTCTGGCACTGATCTTCGCAATAACGAAGCTCAGACATTATGTATTGGCACATGAGGTCCACCTCATATCAAAAGTGGATTCCCTCAAATATTTGATGTCAAGAGCCATACAAACAGGAAGGCTTGCCAAATTGTCCCTCCTCTTGATGGAGTTCTCTATAATGTATCAGCCCCTCAAGGCAGTGAAAGGCCAGGCCATCGCCGACTTTCTCGCCGAGCATCTGATACCAGCCGACTCTCCCTTAAATTACGAATTGCCAGATGAACATACGTTCGACGCAATTGAAGGGGAGAAGGAAGGAAATAATGCCCGATGTAAACTATTCTTTGATGGAGCATCTTTCTTGAGGAAGCGAAAGCAATGCACCCCCATAATCAAAGCTAGAGTGGGCCTTATCTTCATGACTCTGCAAGGAAGGATAATGCATTTCGCTATTTCCTTAACAGAACCAAGGACAAACAATGAAGTCGAATATGAAGCTTTGATAGCGGGTTTTGAGATTGCTGTTGACATGGGCATCAAAAACCTCCTCATATATGGAGACTCCCAGCTGGTCGTTAGCCAAGTAAATGGAGACTACCAGACGTGCAAACCGGAGTTGGTAAAATATGGCGAAAGAGTGCAGCAATTGCTGACTTGAATTCTCTCATACATCTTGGAAAGCATATCGCGTGCAGAAAATAGTAAGGCGGATGCATTAGCCAAACTCGCTAAAGAACCGGCCGACGAAAACCTCGATGACGTAAAGATCATTGTGCAAAGCCGCCGGATTCTCGCGCCAGCAGAAATATCTCTAGAGTCGTCTGAAAGAAAGGAAGCAACCGAACAAGCAGCTTTCCAATTAGAGGATGAAGAAAATGCTAAGGATTGGAGGGAAGTCTTCATAGAGTACTTCAAATCCCATCGAACACCCAAACACGCGTCGTCAAGACATCAGCTTATGAAACGAGCTCTATCCTTCACCTTCATCAATGATACTCTATATAAGAGATCGTTCGACAGTTTGTAGCTAAGATGCTTAGGACCGGAGGAAGCAAGGAGGATCGTCCAGGAAACTCACGACGGAACTGCGGTTCTCATCAAGCCGGACCAAAGATGAAGTTGAAGATCAAGAGAATGGGTTACTATTGGCCCACGATGATTCATGACTGCCTCGATTATATGAAACAGTGTCACTCGTGCAAAATTCATGGGGACTTCATCCACCAGCATCCAAATCCGCTACACCCAACATTGGCTAGCTGGCCGTTCGAAATGTGTGGAACCGATATAATCGAGCCCATCGAGCCAGCATCGTCCAATGGACATCGGTTCATATTGGCAACAACCGATTACTTCTCTAAGTAGGCAGAGGTAGTGCCGCTAAGGGATCTAAAGACAGAGAACATCCTCCATTTCTTCAGGACACACGTCATCTACCGGTTCGACACTCCGCGACGAATCATCTCGGATAATGGGCCAGCCTACAGGAGCCATAAGATCAGCCGCTTGACACAATAGCATAAAATATATTGGAGATACTCTTCGGTCTATAATCCTCGAGCTAACGGTCTAGCTGAGGTTTTCAACAAGACCTTGACAAAGATCATAAAGAAAACGGTGTCCAGAAACAAAAAAGACTGGTACGAGAGAATGCATGAAGCTCTCTGGGCGTATCAAACCACGTTCAAAACGACTACGAATACAACGCCATTCGCATTGGTATTCGACACGGAACCGGTATTTCCCTTGGAGATAGAGCTACCTTCTCTTCGAGTAGCGGTTCGATACAAGCTGACGGATGAAGAAAATGCCCATCTTCGGCTTGAAAAGTTCGATGCCCTTGATGAAACTCGTCTCATAACGTAACAAAACCTGGAAGCTTACAAAACAAGGATGACGCGCTCATATGAAAGACTAACTAGGCGAAGAACGCCCCGCCAAGGCGAACTCGTGCTAGTTGTCAAGAGACCTATGATCCCCAACCGTGCAAAGCGGGGGAAATTCGAGCCAAACTATGAAGGTCCGTACATCATAGAAAAGGTCTGCCAAGGTGGGGCCTACTTGCTCATGGATATACATGGCGAGAGACCCTTCTGTCCAATAAACGGTCGATTCCTTAAGAAATACTACGCTTGACAAATCACGGCTCAGGTTAACGATAGATGACGACGCTCGTGTCCGTTCGCTGTCTTCCTGAGTCCAAACTCTATAAGTAGTGTCCGGCAAAACTTCGCCCCGAAGCTGGCCCTGGACCGAAATGTCCCTAAACTAACAATGGACCGAAATGTCCCTAAACTAACAATGGACCGTAATGTCCTGAAACTAAGTACGTCACCTCAAACAGGGCGATAGTGGAATTCAAGTCTATAAGTCCCAGTGGCGAGGACTACAACTGAAATCCCACCGGCAAACAGATGGGTCACCTGTGGCGAAACTATTTTCGAGAGTTTCATCATTCGGAAAAAAGACGGTACGTCCTCAAGAGAAATGGGCACGGATGAAAACCCGAAAGGGCTCCATGAGTAAAAACAGCAGGGCTACCGGCGAGTTTGTGAAAACCCGAAAGGGCGCAATCTCGTTAAAATAAAAACACCTATAAGGTCCTCTCGACCTTGTGAGGAGAAAACACCTGTGTGAGACCCTTCCGACTCACAAGAGAGCAACACACTTTGGGATCCCCATGATTTCTAAGGAGAAATTACACTTACGAGATCCTCATGACCCGCAAGAAGAATTCCCCCCTATGAGACCCTCACGGCTCATAGGATTCGAAAGCCTTAAGATACAGGGACCTGAACCTGTTCATAAACTATCACACTCCCCAAGTTGCCATACAGGCGGTCGATATTGGCTCTTGTATACAATCTACGGGCACGAATAAACGATCTCGTTAAAATAAAAACACCTGCAAGGTCCTCTCGACCTTGTGAGGAGAAAACACCTGTGTGAGACCCTTACGACTCATAAGGGAGCAACACACTTAGGGATTCCTAAGATTTCTAAGGAGAAATTACACTTACGAGATCCTCACGACTCGCGAGAAGAATTCCCCCCTATGAGACCCTCACGGCTCATAGGATTCGAAAGCCTTAAGATATAGGGACCTGAACCTGTTCTTAAGCTATCACACTCCCCAAGTTGCCCTACAGGCGGTCAATATTGGCTCTTGTATACAATCCACGGGCACGGATAAACGATTTCCCCCACCAATTTCCACCAATGACGAAGAATGTCCTCATGTGGTGAACGGCACTTATAAGTCCTCTCGACTTGTAAGGAGAAAACGCTCTTGTAAGATCCTTACAACTTGCAAGAAAAAATATCACTTAGGAGTCCTTACAAATTCTAGGGAGAACCTACACCTACGAGATCCTCACGACTCGTAGGGAGAAATACCTTTATGAGGCTCTTACGGCTCATAAAGCCAAAAAGCCTTAGTCGGCAGAACCTTAACCCTGTTTGCTAAGTCACCTTTGTTCAAATCAACAAAAGCAAATGATGATTCGCTCATGGAAACATCCCAGTGGTAGCGATGCTGATGCCTAAATTGGTATCAGATTCTAAGTCCTTTCACGGCAAATGATGATTCGCTCCTGGCAATATTCCAGTCGCAGCGGTGCTGATGCCAAGATTGGTGTCAGATCTCAAGTTCCATAGTTGCAATAGAAACCAGCGAGCAAAATATATGCATATGAAAGAGCCGAAATGATGGGGCAAATCGCAATAAAAATCAGCGAGCAAAATATATGCATATAAAAATAGCCAAAATGTTTGGGCAACTCGTAATAAAAAGCAGCGAGTAAAAAAACAGCCGAAATGATTGGGCACCGCGATAAAACAGTCGAAATGATTGGGCAATCGCAACTTTCACGATATAAAAAGCCGAAATGATAGAGCATCGCGGAAAGAAATAAAAAAATAATGAAACTTTTGCCCTGCAGGAGTGTCTACATCAACCCCTGTATACAATCCATGGGCATAAACAAAAAGGGAACCACATTTCCCCGTCGAGCTCTGTCAAAGGAAGAGCCAAGTCTTGACGGCAACATCTGCAGCCTAGAAGATCAACCCGGCATTCCTTCTCCACTCCAACAGGATGCAGACGCGACGTCAGTAAAATGGAGCCATGGAAAAGTCCCTAGTTCCAAATCTCGACGGTTCATAGACAATTTAGAGATAAAAACGGCGTTTCTCCTCACTCCAGCAGGATGCGGACGTGACGTCAACAACAGACCCCAGGGTCAGAACATCGGAGCCATGGCAAAGTCCCTAGTTCCAAATCTTGACGGTTCGCAGACAGCCTAGAGATCACCCCGGCGTTCCTTCTCCACTCCAACAAGATGCAGACGCGATGTCAGCAAAATGGAGCCATGGAAAAGTCCCTAGTTCCAGATTTTGACGGTTCACAGACAACCTAGAGATCAACAACGGCGTTTCTCCTCATTCTAGCAAGATGCAGATGCAACGTCAACAACCGACCCCCAGGTCAAAACAATGGAGCCACGGCAAAGTCCCTAGTTCTAAGCCTCGACGGTTCACCAATAACCTAGAGACTACCTCGGACCCATGGCAAAGTCCCTAGTTCCAAGCCTTGACGGTTCACAGACAACCTCGACATTCGTCTCGTTACAGCAGACGCAATGCCAACAAAGAAGCAAAGGAAAATCCCTGGCTTCAGGGTCTTGATGGCAACTCAAATAAAACCTGAAAGACTAACGGAGATCATTCCACACCAGCACGGAGTGGTTATGACTCATCAGGGCTCCCAAATTGAGCCTAACCTCAAGTTAAAAAGCGGCATGGAAAATTCCTAACGCTTGTTCTTCCAACGGTAATATGACCTGGGAGATTACTTGAATATGTCTTGTCCAGCCTCCGAAGTGATCAGAGACACGTCAGTCGTGGGGCTACTAGAACAACAAGATTGCATATTGGGAAATACATCAGCCAACACGACGGTACAACGGACAAAAAAACCTAGAACCACAGCCCCTAACGGACCTCTGTCGTAAAGAGCAGAGATTAACTGTGACGTTAGGACCGGTTTGCCTACAAGCTCAAGTGAGGTAAACTAAACAAGCTCCGAAATGAGTTCATAAACTAGAGACTCCGGGATGAGTGAATAAACTACAAGCTCCGAAATGAGTTCATAAACTAGAGACTCTGTGATGAGTGAATAAACTACAAACTCCGAAATGAGTATATAAACTACTTTATGCTAAGCCAAGACAGCAAAAGAAAGAAAAGCGCTAGTATGAAGAAAAATATGTTTTTAATTCATAAATTAAAATGAATACAAGATACTCGTATTCATGAATGAATACAAAAGAAAAGAAGAAAGAAGAAAATATACAACGAAAAAAAATGTTTAAGCCGAGGGATGGTGCAATAAGCGAGTATGTTCATCATTCTTCTGCTGGACCTCGGCTTCGAGCTCCGTTAGTGCGGCAAGACGGGTACCTGCCTGAGTTTGCTGAGTCTGATATGAAGCAAACCGACTCTCAAGCTCCCTTTCAGTGACTTTATGGGCTTCAACCATCTCGTGGGTAAAGATAACAACTTTATCAAGAGCCACCATCTCTGTAATAGCATCTTGAAGCACCCGCCAAATTTCGTATGCGTAGATAGTCTTGGCGGTAAGCTGAGCCTAAAGTTCCTCCAAAGCGTTTGAAGCTAGCTCCCTCTCCGAAAACTTCCGGTTGAGCCTCTTCTCACATGACTGTAGACTGGCTGCGCACCGTTCGATCCATTCCCGTAGACTCGATTTTATAGTTAAGACGTCGGAAGGAAGGCGGATGCACTCTAGCCCGTTTAGGCAGACCTCCACTCAGTGACAATACTCAACCCAGACGCACACCAATGCTTCGTCATGATAGGTGGCGAGAACGGATAAGGAAGCATTGGCTTTGACAGCAAATTCTTCGGCCGTAACAGAGGTAACATCGCGAAGGTATTCAATAAGAATCGTCAGGGAGTAAATGCTTTGTTTCACCATTCTTTCTGACGCACGCCGGGCATAGGGGCCCGGTGGCATAGGAATCCGAGATTCTAACGGGGTTAGAGTTGGCAGAGCTGTCAAGATTCATGAACAGTCAGTGAGATTTACGAACATAGAATAGCCAAAACAATGCCAAAGATTGAGCCTTACTTACCCACAGTCATGCAAGGGGGGTTTGAGAGATCCCCAGGCCCATCAAGGATCTCGACTTCGTCATCAGGTTCCAGAACTGTGGAGGGCATATTAGCGTCATTATAAAAAAAAAGAATAAAACAAAAGGGGTCAAAGAACGCAGACTTTGCCTAGAAGAAAGGACTATGCTTTGCGGGGGTATCGCCTGTGGGGCAGCCATATCAAGCAAACGCTGGAAGGTTTTCCTAGGAGATAGGTCCATGATGGAAGCCGCCAATTCCTGCAATTCTAAAGAAAAGAAGGGTTCAGATAACAGAGAGATCGTTAAAATGAAATGTAGAAGTTTACCTTCGATACTTCGCCCTCCTTGAACTGGAGGGATGGAAGCTTCGACAGGCTCCTCCACACCCTCAGGTACATCACTGGGGATATGTGCCGGCACGGCGGCTTCCAATTGAGAAACAACAGCCGCCACTTCAGGCTCCAAGGAGAGGACAGCGGTCTCGGCAATCCTTTCCACACCCTCCAGGGTGCCATAGAGAGATCCATTGGATCTATGGCCGGCGAGGTCACCTCTGCTGAAAGTGTAGATGTTGAAGGGATGGAGGTCGCCACCGGGAGCTCCAAGACAAGATTAATGGCTTCAGCAATGTCTTCTATACCCTTCGGCCCGTCACTAGAGATGTCCATGGGATCTGTGGCCGGTGAAGTCACCTCTTCTGGAGGAATAGACGCTGAAGGAAAAAAATTACCACCGGAAGCTCCACAGCAAGAGTAGAAACTTTAATAATCTCCTTTACACCTACCAGTGCATCATGGGAGATATTTTTAGAGTCCACAGTTATGTCCCGATCTGGACTCAAATCCTCTTTCGCCGCCGAAGTCCCTGCAAAGTTTTCACAAAAATGAGAAGACATAAAAGTAATACAGACTATTCGCTAAAAGAAGGACATGAGAAAGATGCATAACAATACGCCAAGGAGCTTGAAGTATGGCTTTTTCGAGACGTTTTTCCTTTCTCGCTAGGTACGCTCGCCGAGGTTCAAGCGCAGATGAATGACTACCTGTCTTTAATGCAAGCTCGTCTTCGGAAGCAACCGTTATGGGCTGTTTGAGGGCCCGTTCTTCCTCCATTAACAAAGGATTTATATGTGCCCGCCGTAATGATGGATCGACGTCATAGAATATAACAGGAGGGTAGGGCTTTTTTGGGACTCACACGTTCTCGGTCTCATCTTATGAGCACCTCAAAACTTTAGCCAATTGCACGTCCTCCTCAGCAGACGAGCCAGGATGGATAAGTTCGGCATTCGACTCCTCCATAGCGATCGGTTCTTCCTGAATAAACGGTTTGGACTCAAGCAGGGTGTCGAGTAAGCCGGAAACTAATTTCTTCCTCCTCTTAGAAGTCGTACTAGCACTAGCAGAAGAACGCTTCCTCCCCCTCGGAACTTTGGCGCGACGTTGACCAACCTCGCCTCTAATATCCCCCTTCGGAGACATCAACACTGGCGACGCTACCACTGGCGCTTCATTCGAAGCCTTTACTTCAACTCTAGTACGCACCGGCATACCAGCAGTATGAGGGGTCGATTCTATTTCGGCGGCTTTGAAGATAAGTACCGGACCGCTATCCCTCAATAGAGGGCGAACCACTGATTGCGGCCGCAACGGAGCCCTAGTGACTTGGGTCGGAGCTGAAACTCTACATTCGAAGAGTACCCACCTCTCCTCGGCAATGACAGGACCAACTCGATGGCGATACCAACCTTTGAAAGACCCCACAAACCTTAGAAGATAGTCGGGCTCTGGGATCATGAAACGGGAGCCGGTGTTCGGCTGCATAAAATGATGGATGGCGTCATGAGTGACTTCCGAAGACAAAGTAGGCTCAACTAAAAACGCCTCAAGAGGGATGCCCTGGTTATAGCCCAATTGCTGGGCGAAGCGGTGTGGATTATACCGCATAAAAAGAACTGTGTCATTCTGAAGAAAAACCAATTAGCCTGGCCTAATCGAGTACATGTGCATAATCTCTTTAGGCTTTAGGGATGGCGCTCCACCCTTTGACAGGTCAAATAGCTGTTGAATGGGTTCCGCGGGAGCAGATAGGACTCGGTCATTAAAAACTATCCCGCCCTCGTTTGAGTATGGGTTAAGCAACACGCGAAGGGCCCCAGTTGAGTCGGATCGGGAGTGGAAGCATACACCAATCTCATAACCTATGGGAATGTATAGGTGTCATAAAAGTCTGGCCGCCGGTGAGTAGCAACTACTCCCAATACATGCATCTTGATCCACGACGTGAAGTAGTGGAGAGAGAGATTCACAACATCTGTGCCAGGGGTCGAGGTGTTAGCCGCGACACTTAATCCATGATATAGGTACGACAATCCTGCAACTCCAACGGCTAATCGCGCCCTTCCAGCTATGCGATGAGCGGGGTAGAAGACGGAGGCTCTCATGAAGCGTCGATGCATTAGTATAGCGAACCAACTAAGCCAGAGACTTATGAAGCCAACGAAGAAGGCCTCTTCGTCCATGCCGGGAGCCGCAATCGCATCGAAGGAAACGAACGGCGAAGTCGGAATATAGAACTGTAGAAAATCTTCCTCTTTAGCCGGCAGTTTATTCAACCCGAACCCAAAAGGGTCGTCGATGTTCGCGAACTTCAGAGCCTCTTTGGATAAAGCGTCTCCAAGGAGAAAGCAGGCAATGAAGGTCTCAAAAGTGATGCATTGCCCTTCTGATATCACGAACAGTTTTTCAAAAATGCCCAGAGCTTTGATCATACTTGGGTACTTATGGCGGACGGCGTTTTCAGTCGTCAGGCCGTGAAGCATAGCCAGCATGGTCGCGAACACATACTCATCGGGAGGCAGCAACTCTTCTTAATGCTCTCCACTGATTGGCAATCCGGAGATCTCGCGGAACTCTTCCAGTGAAATAGAGACTTCGCGATCCCCTAGCAAGAAGGTGTTGGTGGGAAGATTCCATTGGTTCAGAAAAGATTTAACCCACCAGACGTGAGGGGCATGGTAATGAAATAGAGACGCGTACATCGCTTGATACAGCCCAACCTTCTGTAACCATGAACGTTGGACTGAAAGAACGTATCGAGCCCAGGGAAAGTAGCCTACTGGGTGACGGGGGGTAACGCCTACCTTATAAACTTGTCCCCAGGGTCGGGCTTCGCCCTGACATATGCGGCGCCCCAGAATATCTATAGCCGGCAAGGGCTGGTTGGGTATCCCAGTTGTTGATGGCTCAAGCCGGCCTGTAGGTGTCCAGTTAGTCGCCTCCACGCATAAGCGGTCTGCGGGCGTTCTATCAGCGATATTGGACGAAGGGGCACTGTTGACACTTCACAAGTAAAGCTACGGCGGCCCCGGATGATGCGACCATACCAAACTCCCCATAAGAGTAGACTCGTGCAGTCCCTGTCATGTGCCCTGATCATTGCCATAGCTTTCTCGTCCGACGGTGATTGCGGAAAAGCGGCGTCTGAGCGAGTATAAGGAAAGTAGGGAAGTGAAGCCATAGTTCTTGAAAAAAGGGAAAGAAAAACCATTAATAAAACATATATGTATATAATAACAGAAGAAAACGACAGGATGTTTGTTCCATGGGACCACTGACTACAAAACCAATAGACCCCACAAAATCAATATGGTGGCTCACCAATGATGAGGTAAGATAATCATTGCAAGAATAAAAAAGGATTGTCATTAAATGGACATTGGAATTTAAACAACTCTTAACATTCTCAAAGAAAAATAAGGTCTGTCAAAACACTTAAAAATTTGCAAAAAAATGAAAATATGCCCAAGAACGCCAGGGAATAAATTTCCCAAAGGGCCTCTAAATCTTTCAGAGCTAAGCTCTGTAATGAGGAACCAAATTTCATTTAAACAATGGAATTAATTTCCAAGGATCTTAAAAGATCGGTGACAGGGTAAAACCCTAAGAGGAGGATCAATGATCCCCATTGATTCAAGATCTTAAAATCTACAAAAAAAAAATGTGTGATTTGGATCTTTAAGAAACCAATCTAAGAAAAGAGCAACGTTGTCCCCAGAATTAAAATCCACGATGAAAAGAACAAAAGGGGGGGTTCCATTCATGACCTTACCAAGGAAAAAGTTTAACGGAGTTTAACTCTGAGATTCCAGTAAGCAGAGAACTAAGCTCTGAAGAGGAGAATTAAATTCTTAAGGAAAACAAGTAAGGAAGAAGATGAAAGAACAATGGCTTCCCAAAGGCAAAAACCTTATATTTATAAGACATGATGGTGAGCGGTTCATTTTCCCATTCCCCTAAGCAATCCAATGGCTATGAGGACAGAAAGCATTGCACTCACATGCAAACCACATGACAGCAACGCTGGGGGGCATTTGTTCCCTTATAAAAAAGGGATGAGGGAAAGTTCCTCACTAAAACAGCCTTACGTGTTTAACACGTGAGTGCCTATATGCAGCACATATAGGCACATCAATTAAAAACAATTGCAAGGCCAGAGAGCCCCATGTGTTTAACACGTGAGTGCCTATATGCAACGCATATAGGCACAGCAATTAAAACAATTGCAAGGCCAAAGAGCACTACGTGTTTAACACGTGAGTGCGTATATGCAACTATAGGCACTGCAATTAAAAAATTGCTAGGCTTAAATAGCCCCACGTTTTTAACATGTGAGTGCCTATATGCAACACATATAGGCACTACAATTAAAATAATTGCTAGGCTAAAACAGCCCCACGTGTTTAACACATGAGTACCTATATGCAACGCATATAGGCACTGCAATTAAAACAATTGCTAGGCTAAAATAGCCCCACGTGTTTAACACGTGAGTGCCTATATGCAACGCATATAGGCACAACAATTAAAACAATTTCTAGGCTAAAATAGTCCCACGTGTTTAACACGTGAGTGCCTATATGCAACACATATAGGCACATCAGTTGAAAAAATTGCCAAGTTAATAAGCCTCACGTGTTTAACACGTGAGTGCACTTCCCTACTTAACAAGGAACCGTTGGATCAAAAATCCAATGATGATAGAATTAAATTCTATCAAACTTTTAAATGGGAAATGATATTTTCTGTTAAACAGAAAGTTGACGGATCAAAAATCCCATAAGTTGGAAAATATTTTTCATTTCTCCAAGCACCCTTGGATGAAAAATCCAACGGTGATTAAAAAATCACTAATCTATAAAATAAATTATGTATAGGAAAATATTTTCCTAGTCTTGTTTAAGAAACAAGAAAATATGTTCAGTGAGACAGAACCCTTAGATCAAAGATCCAACATCGGGTAAAACCCCCAAATCAATTGAAGTCTCTCAATGAGAGATTTCTTAAAACTAATTAACAAACTTTTCTCCATTATATAAAGAAACCAAGACTTCAAGTCTACAGATGAGAGACCCCCCCATAAGCTTTGAGAAACAAAAAAGAAAAGAAAAGGAGAATTCAATTCTCTAGAAAAAGAAGATCCCCTTCTTAAACAAAAAACCCATAGGTAAGAAGAAAGTACATAGATTATCTTATCTCTTCTTTAAGGGTTTAACCCTTCATACAAGAATTTAGTTCTTCCTCTAGTTGAAGTCTGCAGAAGCAGATCTTCCCACAAATTGAGAATTTAATTCTCATTAGGGAGATTCTGTTATGCAGATTCAAAACATAAGGGAAAGAACTAAGTTCAAAGAATTTAATTCTTACAAAAGTCTATAGGAATTTAATTCCTCTGATAAAACTATGGTTTAACCCTGTAAAAGAATTTAGTTCTTATAAAATAAGAAACTTGAAATTCTTTAAACTCAAATCCTAGCATCATTGATATAAGATCAAGATCTTCATGCACACAGAGGGAAAGATTGATAATTCACACGCAAGCGTCTAAAAAGAAGAACAAGAAGTGTCTCCAAGGGCAGTCACGTGTTCCCAAGTGACCCCAAACATTTATACAGAAAAGGGAATAAACCCAAAGGCAGCGCTCGCATTTTGAGAGCACCTCACGTGTTTGCACGTGAGCATTAATGAATTAAGTGCTTAGCACTTATAAAAGAAAATGGAATAAACCAAAAAAAGGCAGTACCAACTTTGAGGTGCCTCACGTGCTCACACGTGAGTGCCATAAGAATTAAGTGTTTAACACTTATATGTAAACGGGGACTTGAACCCAATGTACAGAGCTAACTTTGAGGTGCCTCACTTGAGCGCCCCTGGAATTCAGTGTTTAACACTACTTTAGAACCTCACGTGGGAACACGTGAGTGCTGAACGTAACTAGTGTTTAACACTATGGGAAATCAATTCTAGCCTCAAGTTGGCTAAGTCTTCTTGAGATTAAAACATCTTCGATCTCCAAATAGACCGAGCCTCTATGCTCATGACTTCCCAAATTAATGAAGAAATCTTAGTCTCAAAATACGGCTAATGATGGAATTGGTTCAAGGGTACATCTCTCTACACCTCTGATACATGTCGTTGTAATTCCTCAACGTCTTCAGAGAGGTGGCGGGTCCCGACAACCAACTGCTTTTGGATGTACTTTCCAAAATGGCAACAACGGACCATAACGTCCTTAAACTAGTTTCGGACCGAAATGTCCTTAAACTAACAACGGACTGTAACGTCCATAAACTAAATCAGTAGAGCCCAAATGCTTTCTTGTTGGGTCTGAATGATCCCAAAATCCTTTTGAGTAGATCTTAGTCTAAAATTGGACTAATTTATTCTTAAAAAAACATTTAAGTTGATCTGAATCTCAAACGAGATTAATGATCCTTAAATCAAACTAAACCAAAATCTAAGAATATACGGACTTGGACTAATCCACGCCCTACGGGCGACACCATAAATTAGTCTCCATATACAATCCACGGGCAACCAAAAATGAAACAAAATATACACGACACGAAGTGAACTTCTGGAGCAGAAGAAAGTAGTTACCGCGATGCGGTAAAGCAATTAACTGCAGAGGCTTGCGCCTGCAGGGAAGAGCATCCACACAATCAAAAATCCTCTCACAAACGAGGGGGAATCTGACGAAGTCTGCTACAACGGCTGCATCCGTCCAACCCTCTGATACACGGTTCCATAAATCAACTTGGCATCTTCGAAGAGGTGGACGGATAAACCCAAATAGCATCTGCCCCTAAATTCAGGCAAAACGACCCATCCCGGTTTCATCTCCATTTTTGGCGGTAAACAACCATGTTGAGCAGGTAAGATATGTATTAAATATTCGAATTTCTATTATCACATAATACACAGCTAACACAAGACCATAACAGGTTCGCGGCACATCTCATACCGACTGCTGAGATCAGGGCTAGAAGATTTCAGCACGGGTTGGACCAGGAAATCCAAGTTGCTCTAACTACAGGGGATTTCCCAACTCACGACTTAGCTTTGAAGGTTGCCCGTTGATACGAGGCAGTGGTGAAGAAGAAGGGCAGACCTCAATCTTCCGGTATGAAGTGCCCTGCTACTCAGATAGCAGGAGGTGCCTCTTCCAGGCCGTCGTTTGTACCCAGGAGACCGGGAGTACCATTCAATCGGCCCAGTCCAGACTTTTGTTTTTACTGCAAAAGAAATGGACACCTGGCGAAGAATTGCAGGCGTGCTAATCACCTATGCTTAGTCTGTGGCTCATCCACACATGATATTGGGTCTTTTCCTCACAGACTCAATCAGAATCAGGCACCCAGACCAGCAATCACTTATCCGCAGCGGCCAGCTATCCAGGCACCTGCTCCACATCTTGCTCTCCCAGCTCCACCTCCTCGTAGACCTACTGCACCTCCTCCTCGTCAGTTCCATCAAGCACAAAGGAACCCACCTCGACAGAGGAACGGATATAGGTGTGCCTCCCACAAGAAGGAATGTACCTAGGCATCAGGCTTTCACAATGACTGTGGAAGAAGCTGAAGCCACTGGCCAAGTCATCACTGGTAACTTCAGATTTTTCTAATCTGTTCAATACTTTTTTACATCCATATATTCTTTTCCATACCTAAATATATCCCACATAACTTAGGTATAATCTTAGTAGCCCCACTTCCTGCACTAGCACTCTTCGATACTGGAGCATCTCATTGCTTTATGTCGCAACGGTTCGTCCGAACTCATGCGATTTCAGTCACACCACTCGTATCCGGCTGGAATGTCAGTTTAAGGAACAACGTTTTAAAGGCAACAATGGAATACGACCTGTGTCCACTTACTACGCTACCATCGACTGTCATCAAAGGAGGGTAGTGTTTGAGATACCAGATCAACCAGTCTTTTATTTCAAAAGCGGAGACCGTACCATGAAGCCTAGCACATACAAGGAAAAATCGAAGAAGACAGTGATTGCAACTTTACAGGCGGAAGAAGATAAGCTAGAGGTAGTTCGAGAGTTCGATCATGTATTTCCTGAAGACATATCAGGTTTGCCTCCTGATTGAGCTCTTGAATTTGGAATTGATTTAGTACCTGGAACACAACCGGTGATCAAAGCACCATACCGATTAAGTCCAGAAAGTTTGAAGGAGATCCATACTCAGCTAGACGAACTTCTGCAGAAAGGATGGATTCATCCTAGTACTTCAAGTTGGGGATCTCAAGTTTTGCTTGTGAAGAAGAAGGAAAGTTTATACAGAGTGTGCATTGATTATAGAGCTTTGAATAAAGTCACGATAAAGAATAAGTATCCACTACCGTGAATCGACGATCTGTTCGATCCGTTAAGTGGGTCTTGCATTTTCTCCAAATCAGATCTTTGTTCGGGTTATCATCAGGTGAAGGTCAAAGAGTATGATATTCTGAAGATGACATTCAGGACTCGCTATGGACATTATGTGTTTCTCGTGATGCTATTTGGAGTGACCAATGCACCAGCCATATTCATGAATCAGATGAATCAAGTTTTCCGAGAGTACCTAGACAGGTTCGTTGTCATATTCATCAACGACATCCCGGTATATTCAAAGAATCGGAAAGAGCGCGCTGAACATTTACGAATTGTCCTGGAGACTTTGCGACAGCATCAACTCTATACCAAGTACAAAAAGTGCGAGTTTTGGCTAAAACAAGTCGGATTTCTCGGACATATTATTTCGGGTGAAGGAATTTTGTGGATCCAGCTAAAGTATTAGCAGTAAGCGAATGGCCGACACCAAAGACAGTGAAGGAAATTCGAAGTTTCTTGGGATTAGCGGAATACTACCAAAAATTTATTGAAGGATTTTCGAAGATTGCAACACCCCTGACCAAGTTTACATATTAAGATGAAGAATTCGTGTGGTCAGAAGCATGCGAACAAACTTTCGTAGAACTCAAGTCAATATTGGCAACAGCGCCTATTCTCGTAATACCGGACCAATCTGGAGGTTTCATAGTGCATTGTGATGCATCCGGTAAGGGATTATGATGTGTTCTACACCATCATGGTAAAGTTGTAGCTTATGCATCAAGACAGCTGAAAGTTTATGAGCGCAACTATCTGACGCATGATCTGTAGTTGGCAGCCGTTATCTTTGCACTCAAGATTTGACGTCATTATCTTCTTGGAGAATGGGTAGATATCTACATAGACCACAAAAGTCTGAAGTATGTGTTTACTCATAAATAGTTGAATATGCGGCAGAGATGGTTAGAACTTATAGCGGATTTCGACATCAACCTACAATATCATTCAGGGAAGGTGAATGTAGTACCTGATGCACTTAGTCGTCAACCACTATCAATGAATCTCACCGCACAGTGGAAGCTACAACAAGATTTGCATCAGATGGAGATAGAAATGATCATACTAGGTAACGCTTCAAGTTTGATGAACTTACAAGTTCAGTCTACAATTGTCAATTAGATCAAAGCAGCTTAAGAAAGTGATGCCAAGTTACAAAAGATCAGAGAACAAGTAGAAAATGGACTTCAAGCAGACTTCATCATCCACGAAGACGGATCTTTAAGATACGGAAGCAGATTGTGTGGTACTACAAGGTCCTGTTCGAGAAAAGTTGATGAAAGAAGCTCACAGCTCCCCATACTTGGTACACCCTGGTGGTACAAAGATGTACAATGATCCGCGGAAACATTATTGGTGGCATGAAATGAAGCGTGAAGTAGCCAGAAGCGTCTCTAAATATTAGATGTGTCAGCAAGTGAAAGCTGAACACCACAGGACTGCTGATTTACTTCAACCGTTACCTATCTTAGAATGGAAATGGAAACATATCACGATAGATTTTGTGACTACTCTTCCTCGCAGTACGAAAAATAACGATGTTGTATGGGTTATTGTGGATCGACTCATAAAGTCGGTCCATTTCATCCCATTTCGAGTTGGCCAATCTACTAAGATACTAGCAAAGAAGTACATGGAGGTAAGTTTGAATCTAAGTAAGATTTAACTTTTCAATGTATACTATCTCTGATACCCATGAACTCATGCAGGAGATCGTGAGATTACATGGAGTACCGGTTTGCATTGTCTCCGATCATGACACCAGATTCCGATCGCAGTTTTGGCAGAGTCTGCAAGCTAGCTTGGGAACGAGTCTGAACTTTAGCATATCTTACCATCCACAAACAGATGGACGGTCTGAACGAACGATTCAGATCCTTGAAGTATGCTAAGAGCGTGTATGTTAGACTTCAGAGGATCGTGAGAAGATCATTACATCTTGTGGAGTTTCAAACAACAACAGCTACCAAGCGAGTATTGGAATGGCACCGTTTACAGTGCTCTATGGAAGGAAGTGTCGTTCACTAATAAGTTGGGACGACATCGGAGATAGGGAACTCTTTGGACCTGAAATGATAGTGGCGACTGTACATGTAGTTCGCACCATCAGAGAACGAATGAGCATAGCCTAAGACCGATAGAAGCACTGGGCTGATACAAAGTATCGTCACTTGGAGTTCCAACCGGGAGATCATGTCTTTCTAAAGATCTCTCCAAACCGTGTAGTGATTCGCTTTGGAAAGAGGGATAAGTTAAGACCGAGATACATTGGACCGTTCGATATACTCGAACGGGTCAAAGAAGTAACTTATCGCTTGGCACTTCCACCCTCATTGGAAGGAGTGCACAATGTGTTCCACATATCCCAACTTCAAAGATATGTAAGCAAACCCAGCCATATTCTTGATCACTCCGAGCTCACTATACAGAAAGATCTATCTTGTGAGCAACAATCCGTTGAAATCCTAAACAGAAAGGTAAAGTCACTTAGGAACAAGGAAGTAAACTTGGTTCGAGTAATGTGGAGGAAAGACTCACCAGGAGGATCAACATGGGAAAGAGAAGACGACATGCGTGCAAAATACTCTTTCTTATTTGTAAATTAGTCCTTAAATATTTATAAATTTTGAGAACGAAATTTTTATAGGGGGGGTAGATTGTAACGAATCTATTTATAATGTACAAAATTATTTAAAAATTAATGTACTAATAACCCTGAGTATGCTATAAGTATTTGATTTGTTTTAGAACAGCAAGAAGCACTTTTAGCTTATTGGTAAAGCCTTGCACTGCTGTGATGTAGCCTCTGTGTTCGAATCCCATCAGCCACATATTATTTTATTGATTTTTCTTTTAAAACTTTTTGGAAGCCCAAAAGTTTACACGTGCATTACATGTAAAAATGAAAAGTCACTAAAATCAAACATATGGAAAATGTTGTACACACAGATCTCGACACGTGGCATTCATCCAAGCCCTACCCTATCATGATGGCCGGCAAGATGACCCTCCGGGCCGGCGCCGCCGGGTCTATTCACACCATAATATTGCATTATTATATTCCCCATTCTTATTTTTTTTATAAATAAACAGGTGCTTTTGACGCATGTCTGCTACATATTACAGGTTACAGGTTCTTGGAGCGAAAACAGTGAAAAAGACAAAAGACGACACAAAAAAGGGGACTTTGACCAACAAATAAAAGGATCTTAATCAAGCCTACAAAAAAGATCAGTACAAGGCAACGCAAGGTCCAAGATTACAAAGCAAGCGGTTAAAAGTCCACTGCAATTGTTCACAGGAGATCTGGAAGAAATAGAGAAGACAAATTGAATAAAGATCCAAAGAAATAAAAAGCCCAAGAAGCCCAGAATCAAGTCCAAAATTTCCAGACATAAAATTTTACCAAAGCTTGGAAGTCTACTTTGACTAGGTCTTCCTAAGGATATTTTGGTAAATGTAGACATACGAATCAATTGTAACCTAGGGTTTCTATCTCCTATAAATAGAAACCCAAATCATTGTATTCTTTTCATGCATCCTTTTAATAATAAATTCCAGAACTCTTTTGGAGAGCATCGGTGTTTCTTTTCCATTCAGAAATTCAGATCTGACAAACCTGCATGGATGATTGGAGTGATGCATCTGTAAGTAGATTTAATTTCTCGCCCTAGTTTAGATTTCAATTCTTTGCCCTAGGTAGATTTAATTTCATGCCCTAGGAACTTGTTTAGGGTTTAGCTTTGGGGAAGGATTTTGAGAGATGAGATCTCTCATCCCTTTCTTACCCACCAAATATTTACAATAGGACTCCATGCATACACGCACACACCGTTCCCTACGGCATCCTACCCCTCGAGGTAACGATGACACCGTAGTGTAAAGGCCCGGGTGCGCGCGTTTTCCATGGAGGTTAGGGTAAGGATCTCTAAAGGAAGGATAAGAACCTAGAGGAAGGAACACCTTCCCGAATGGATCTAATCCCCTTTATTGATAATTACCATAACTCCTCATAGATTTTCATCCGGGTATAGAAAGCGTTGAGGTTTACTTGCATTTCCAAACCATCCCTAAACCTAACCCTAGCAAGAATAGATCTAGATAATTGCCCTTGAATAATTAGGTTTTTAGATTTAATAATTAATCCGAACACCCTTCGGAATTAACTCGTTTGAGCGATTAGGAGATTCACAACATCCCTGTGGACCGACCCGTACTCACCGGCTAGCTTCATATGACGCCGTTCTTGATTGCGGTTAATAGATAGTTTTTGACATACAAATCAAATGGCGTCGTTGCCGGGGATGGCGTGTTATTTCCTTTTTGCAATTTCAGGTTAATCAAAATTCAAAAAATCATAAAAATCAAAAAAATCAAAAAAATATAAAAATATATCATCTGTTATTTTTGGGAAGGGTATTTTTGTGTGAATTTTGCAGGATCTACGAACAAATTCGGATCTGGAAATCTATAGAGACCAAAACAGCAAATATCAAATCCGAACAAACAGAGGAATATCACAATAGATAACAGAAGAAATTTGGAGGACCGAATCAACAAGAAGAACCGCGGAGATCTGGTGCAAAAAAAAAACTGCCGAGGCAACCAACTGGCGGCGGATCCGCGGTCGGAGGGGGCTATTCACGGCGGTTCAGCGGTGTAGTCGACAGATCGGTTCCCAAAAACAAAGGCAGAAGCGCGGTAAAAAAAAACTATAAGTCTTCTGATCTTCTCTTCTGCAAATCTCTGATATCTCCTCTGAAAAATCTCCTGCAGGATTCTTTGCGCGTAAAAATCTTTTCCTTTCCAAATAACAAATCTTGTGCAGGATTCTTTGCTCGCGCTTAAAATAATAATTGATTGCAAGTGATTTTTTATGATTTTCATATCCTTAATCTTTTTGCTAAAAATATCTTTCCAAATAAAGAGCAAGAGGAAAAAGGAAAATTTTAATTAGAAAACTTGTAAACCTTGAAATTCACAAAAAAGATTTGATTGCAAGTGATTTACTGTTTTGCATATCTTTAATCGGATTTTAAGGGGCTTTTGACCAATTCAGATTGGGTGGGGATTTCATCACCCTTCCCAGGACCCCAGAAATCACATAAGGCATTTGCATTGACCATTCTTAATTAAAAAATACTAGACTCAGCCCTAAAGACTTCGAGCTCAATAGGACAGAGGACTAGTTATAGGCATCGACCGTTTATCCTAACCTGACTTTGCGGTGTCTAGACAAGTGTGTCTAAGGCAAGTGGTTACTTAATTAGGACCGCTACTTGTAGCGGGGAGCCTCCCACTTACCTGGCACTTACCTGTCCGCAATTGGCGGTGAAGAGGCGGTTTGAGGTCTTATTTCTAGCCCTTTTGAACAGTTAGGAGCTATCTAGCTGACCTAGGTGACCCTAGATCTAGGCCTGATTGTGCATTTCTGGTTGATTGCATTTTTGTCTAAGCCCTCTATCAAAAAATCCTTTTTGCAAACGGTTACAAATAAAAAAAAATAAAAAAAATAAAGGAATTTTTTTATAAAAACTTGCAATTTTTGTCGCTGAGAAATCCTTGCACCACCTACCTTCTTCATCTTCTCTTTCTTCTATCATGCGTACCCCACATAATAAATCACTTGCCGAACTTTGGTATCCCGAACCTAATTTTGCATCGTTCGGCAATTTGTTCGATCAATTTAAAGACGATCCTTCCATGCCTAAAATATCTTTGAAAGATCAAATAGAGGCGTCTAGGAGAAACAATTCGACTTTTCAACTCACTTTGTGTTAACCAAGTCAACCTTTACCACATCCATATGTTGATACCACTTTTTCAAGTCCTTCTGTCACTCCTAAGCCGATGTCAATTGCTGAGCATATTGCTCATTCTCGCAGCCGATCTTTCACCCCTCTCCACTCATCTAGTTCAAGGGATCCGCACGACCATTCACCTTTTTATCCATATGTTGACCCTGCCCCTGTCCAATCACCCACTTCCTACCAGTCCTACCCGACTTTCCCTCCTTCACTAGACACTGCTTCTACACAGCCTTTTGGGAGTTTCACATATCCAAACAATTTCGAATCTTTTGCCGAACCCCCCTTACCACCAAAGTCTAGTTTGGAAGAGGCGTTGGAGGTATATATCACAGCAACAAACAAAATGGTTAGGAATGTGGAAGCGTCCGTGGCCGCCCTTATGCAACCTGCTGAACCGGTAGCTAGTTTCCCGCTAGCCCCAAATTTTTCAATGTATGAAGAGGCGGTTGGACAGAATGAGAATGTGAGAGGATTTCCAAATCAAACCTACCCTTACCCAATTGAAGCCCACAACTCCAGTTTTCCATCGAATGTCCTAAATGATTCACAAGTTCAAAATAAAAATGAGTTGTGCGACTTTGTAGTGTTTGATCTGCCAAATTGTGAAGAACCCCTTTCGAGTGAAACCACACTTAATCCTTTCGATCTTTATACCTCCACTCTAGAACCTAAATCGATAAATATCCATGCTTTTGATGAGCTGTCAGAAAAAATTGATTTTCACTTGATTGAGGATATAGACGCCGGGAATATTTCGGATGATGAACCCGTCGATTTAATTGAAATTTTATGTCCAATTCATCATCCCGAGTCATTAAATGTTTCTCCCGAACTTCATATGCGTCTTGATTTTGATGATATTGGCATGGATAAGCAAATTTTTGAGGGAATATTGAGGAGAATTATGAGGATAGTACTGCGGATAATATTGAGGTTGAACCATTTTCGTTTGATGTGTCGAATTTTCCAATACACCCTCCTAAATCCTTAACTGATACCCTTCCTCACTCACTTCCTTCCGTCCTTCCTATTGTTCCGACCGTGCAAGTGACCGTTACCGTTACGCTTTCATCTCCTATACCAAGTTCGGCGTACCCATGTTTTCTTGCGAATCTTGAGGGATTTGACCCCATTTCTCGACGAGTTGATAGATTAGCACAATCAGTTTTCACACTTCGATCATCCCAAATTGCGCTAATTTATTCACTCGATTTACACCCTCAAGATCGTGCTACCCTTCTTTCCCCTTTCAGCCATTCTTCTCCTACACCGAGACCATATTCTACCCTTCTTCCCACACGGTCTCGCGTGTTTATCATTTCTTTCTTTTCTACCCCATTCTTTCACCAACTTGACCATTACCACGATAAGATTTTTGAATGGTTGGTGTTAACCTTTGGCTTGTGTAAGGCCAAGCTTAAGTTTGAGGGGAACCTTGTTGTATATATGTATATATATTTTTGTTTTCTTTTTCTATAAAAAAAAATCAAAACATTAAAAATATAAAAAAAAATTATAAATAAATAAACAGGGGGGTGCCGGCATTCTCAACCCTCTTGGTGTAGCATGACAGTGAGGACACTGTCAAGTTCAAGTTTGGGGGTATGCTCGGTACGTCTTCTTCCTTCGCATTCATTTGTACATATTTTTGCATTTGCATATTTATTTGAAAACCCATAAAAATTGAAAATTTTCAAAAATTATAAAAAATAATGTATTCAATTTTGGCCTAATTAACTTGAGTTTGACAAAAGGTTAACTAGCTAGGAACAACTAGATCTTAAACTTAGTAAATTAAAAACCCTAAAAATAACCTTCCTTAAAGTTTAGCGGTAGAAAGTATATGTCCTTGTAGTTTATTTAGAAATAGGCAAATTTTGAGTTCAATTCTTGGGCTAAGTCGAAACAAAGGAAAAGTATTGATATTTTATTAGAGTATAAGTTTGAAAAATAATTCCTAGCTTAAGTCTAGATTCTGAAAACGTATACCCTACAATTTGCACAATCACGCACCTTGAAACTTGGAATAGTAGAAGAGACCTTGAAATGCTCTTGTCTAAAGTCCTTAGTACAATGAAAATAAAAGGAAAAAAAGTGAATAAAGAAAAAAAAATGAACACTAGTTTTTGTGATTACTTAAGGCTGCAAAAATAGGAAAATATTTAGCGAGGGTGCTTCATCACCTAGTGCCTTAGACCAACTGGTTTGGGAGTCACTGTTAAAGCCTTGGGTGTTACAAGACTAGGAAGTACGCTTTAAAGTGCTAACGCATCTTGTAATCGGTTGTTGGTACCTCACGAAGTATTAACGGTCGCATGAAGGATGTGTAAGCGAAAATTCACCAATTAATAAGTACTTTGGACAATGGAACGATTGCTTGATTTGAATTTCCAAGTGTAGGGGTGATATTTACACACCTGTGGGGATATGTGATTAGAGTTTAGATAAGAGAAAGGAATGAAGAATAGAACTTGTATCTTTAGTAAAGTTGATAGAAATTTCCAAGTAGAGATGGAACTTTAGAAGGAAAACTTAGGAAATACCGAAAGCTAAGTAAGTCTATAGAACATATATAATATTAAGTTAAATGATGAGGAAGTGTGAAGAATATGGGTGGATAATTTACGGGTCAACGATAATAGAATTCCTTATTAGAAACCCTAATTGGAGAATTAAAGTCGAAAAAGCCAAATTGATAGGATTTTGTGGGTAGTATCCGCTGAAAACCCTCAGGAGACAACACTCCTCCTACTAGGGACACCTAGAGGTTTAACGGCTTGTTGCACGAGCTCAGTGCAATCGTGTTTCCCTGCGAAAGTGTGGTTAGGATTTTAGTGAATAAAAAATAAGTTTGCTCGAGGACGAGCAAAAGATAAGTTTGGGGGTATTTGTTCACACCATAATATTGTATTATTATATTCCCCATTCTTATTCTTTTTATAAATAAACAGGTGTTTTTGACGCATGTCTGCTACATATTACAGGTTACAGGTTCTTGGAGCGAAAACAGTGAAAAAGACAAAAGACGACACAAAAAAGGGACTTTGACCAACAAATAGAAGGATCTTAATCAAGCCTACACAAAAGATCAGTACAAGGCAACGCAAGGTCCAAGATTACAAAGCAAACGGTTAAAAGTCCACTGCAATTGTTCACTGGAGATCTGGAAGAAATAGAGAAGCCAAATTGAATAAAGATCCAAAGAAATAAAAAGCCCAAGAAGCCCAGAATCAAGTCCAAAATTTCCAGACATAAAATTTTACCAAAACTTGGAAGTCTACTTTGACTAGGTCTTCCTAAGGATATTTTGGTAAATGTAGACATGCGAATCAATTGTAACCTAGAGTTTCTATCTCTTATAAATAGAAGCCCAAATCATTGTATTCTTTTCATACCTCCTTTTAATAATAAATTCAAGAACTCTTTTGGAGAGCATCGGTGTTTCTTTTCCATTCAGAAATTCAGATCTGACAAACCTGCATGGATGATTAGAGTGATGCATCTGTAAGTAGATTTAATTTCTCGCCCTAGTTTAGATTTCAATTCTTTGCCCTAGGTAGATTTAATTTCATGCCCTAGGAACTTGTTTAGGGTTTAGCTTTGGGGAAGGATTTTGAAAGATGAGATCTCTCATCTCTTTCTTACCCACCAAATATTTACAATAGGACTCCATGCATACACGCACACACCGCGCCCTACGGCATCCTACCCCTCGAGGTAACGATGACACCGTAGTGTAAAAGCCCGGGTGCACGCGTTTTCCATGGAGGTTAGGGTAAGGATCTCTAAAGGAAGGACAAGAACCTAGAGGAAGGAACACCTTTCCGAATAGATCTAATCCCCTTTATTGATAATTACCATAACTCCTCATAGATCTTCATCCGGGTATAGAAAGCGTTGAGGTTTACTTGCATTTCCAAACCATCCCTAAACCTAACCCTAGCAAGAATAGATCTAGATAATTGCCCTAGAATAATTAGGTTTTTAGATTTAATAATTAATCCGAACACCCTTCGGAATTAACTCGTTTGAGCGATTAAAAGATTCACAACATCCCTGTGGACCGACCCGTACTCACCGGCTAGCTTCATGCGACGTCGTTCTTGATTGCAGTTAATAGATAGTTTTTGACATACAAATCAGGGCCCCCCGTGGGAAATGCTCCAAAATTTTGCCTTAACACCCCTTGGCCTCCCCAACTACTCCTCTTCTGTCTGTTTTTCCTGCACATTAACAGAGAATTAAAAATGATTTTTTAATCCAATGTTAAATGCATTTTAATTCTCATTTTAATTCCGTAAACTCTAATTCTATCCTATAAATACCACATCACACCCTCGCCCTATCTATTCTGAAATCTATCATCAAAACTCTCAAAATTTTCCAAGTCAAATAAGGTGTACAAGTGGAGTTAGCCCAAGGTCATCTTCCGGCGACGACTCGGGACAAATCCGGTGACACCGTGACTCCACGACGCTTTTGAACCCTTCCCATACCTCCTTCTCTCTCTTTATCCAGTAAGTCCCTTCTTTTCTACTCTCTTCTCTATCAAACAAGTTCTCTTTTCAAATGACGTTGGTAAGTGGAATTAACAGACTTTTAAATTCTATTATCTTTAAAATAACAATTTTTCTTAGGAAACTCAGATCCATATTATTAAACCTTACTTATTAAACATTAACTAAAATTTAGAAACCACTTTCACCATAAAACTCCATGTAAAACCATATTTATTACACTTTTTCAGTTTAACACCACAAAGTTTACCTACGACATTATTTCATATATTTGCTCATATTATCTTTAGAAAACTTACGAGCTAATGACCTATCTCATCACAACACTCATCATGACATAACACAATTGCCTCTTTACTTTTGGGATAAATACAATTTTACAACAAAATACCTTAAAGTAATAAAACCGTATTCTGTAAGATTGTTTTAAATTAAATTTCTTGCAATTAAGTCTCTACAACCCATTTTGGGGAATCCAATTTGGATGGTGCGGGTTATCGCATATTCTCGGTACTAGTAAAGCGAGATGCAGACCTTCTCACGGAGTATCTGATCTCGATTGAATTTTTATTATAATTTTTAACAAAACGAGATTTCTATTTAATAAATAAATTTATTTTTCTATAATTATTTATAATATTATCAAATTATCTATTTTAAATACATATTATAAATTCTATGTTTTCTAAACAAAGGAATCACAAATTTTATGAATCTACCATCACAAATCCATACAATTCCAATCTACACTAAAATACCACATTCTATTCAATCTGGGTTTATATTCACTAGAATACTTCACATTTAAAAATTATATCCATGAAAACCCTAAATACGATAAGTAAATACTTGAGGATTATTTTGAAAGTATACTAAGCTATTGTTCATAAAACCCCCTCAAGTTTAGTAATTTACAATAACGATCCTAGTAAATATAGGTTTAAGCGGGACCAATTCTCTTGAGCCTCAGAGAGCCGGAGAAAGTGGGTGCTCGCCTATTTAAGGTAGAAAACTAAAACGGGATTATCAATGGTAATTGGCTTGGAAAAAGTCACAAATCCTGCTGTCCATGTGCAGCAGTTGCCGATAACTCCAGAACCTAATTCAGGAATCTAATTCTGTTTAAGCGTCTGACTCAGATAGAGTCTCAGTCTAATTTGAATACAATCCATACATGAACACAATCCAAATATAACTCTAATACAACATGAATCCATATATACCGGAATACAATCTATATCAACATGACTTGATTTGACTGATCCATGGATTTACATTGACTTGTTTACATAACTATCCGTTTATATCTTTATCCGTTTACATGAACAATTGATATCATGGTTTTGGCAAGTCTTATATCTACAAATCATCTATAAAACAATACAATAAACATTACGGGGTTCTTTAAGGGGTAGATTGGTAAGGAATGTGTTAAAAGTGGCATGAGACGGTCACTTTAATACATCTAACCTGAATATTCGTTGTCGTTGTCCCGTGGGTTTTGACGGGGCCTTGTACTCCATATACCATAGTCCACGGGGTAAGTTGGACTCCTCTCGTATATACTGGCACATTCTGTACCAAACTACAAGCAACCGCGTTAACATAATAATCATACCTTATACCAGATATATTCTTTTTACCTGTTCAGTCTATTTCTATTTCTCTTTGGGACTTAACGAGCGATTGTTCTGTACCAAACTACAAGCAACCGCGTTAACATAATAATCATACCTTATACCAGATATATTCTTTTTACCTGTTCAGTCTATTTCTATTTCTCTTTGGGACTTAACGAGCGATTGTTCACTGACGACATTCTTTTTCTATTCTTTCTTTGGAATGTTGTCAGGAGAACCCGACTCTCTGGAGATCGTGCCCAGCTCAGAAGACTTGGGGCAGTTCACAGAAGACTCAGAGCTTTAGTCACTTGTATACACCTTTACTTTCTGTTCATGCCATTGTTTAAACATTTCTTTCCGCATTGTATTTACTTTCCAGTTGTATTATAAAGATTGTTTAATAAATAAAAGTTGTTGTTCATTTACATCTCATGTCATTCTTGTGTACATTTATATTATATTGCTTATTTACGTTTAACGTGTTTCACTACTACAAATAAGGGTTGCCTCTACGGATTTACTCATAGGGGCAAACCACTGCCCCTACGGATATATCCGTAGGGACAATAAAATACCCTATAAGTACAAACGCCGTAGGTGCAAGTTGAAGCCCTGAACTTGCCCCTACGGACAAAAACTTGCCCCTACGGAGTTCTGTGTAGGTCCCATTTCCCCTACGGAGTAGGCCGTAGGGGCAAAAAAATTATTTTATTTACGGTTTTTTAAATATTATTACTTCGACCTACGGATGAATCCATAGGGCCTAGTAATATCCCCTACGGATACATGCGTAGGTACATATCTGTAGGGGCAAAATATCAGAAATCCTGATATTTTGCCACTACGGATAACTCCGTAGGGGCTTTGGTTTGCCCCTACGGATATATCCGTAGGGGCACTCCTAACCCCCTGATACTGAGATCAGGAGGGAAATATCAGTTATTCTGATATTTTGCCCCTACGGTTTAATCCGTAGGGGCAACATATGTACCTACGGATTAATCCGTAGGTACATATTATCTGTTTTTTTTAAAAAAAAGGGTTGCCTGATTTTTTCTCGCCCTGTGCACAATAATATATACATCAATAAAATATAAAATTAATCATCACACAACATATATCGCAGTATTCATAATCACATCTCATGCATATAATATACAAAAGAAACCAAAAATCTGAATATGATATAAATATAAACCAATATCAATATCGTCCAAAATGTTTCAAAATGTAGTACAATATGTATCATATAAATAAATACATGTTTCAAAAAATAAGAATCAAAAAGCTACCCTAGCTCGGTCCAGCTCCACCTCTGATAAACGCTAGAATCTGGCGCGCCTGCTCCTCGGTCAATAAACCATGCGATTCGGCGCGTGCGGGAGTCTGAGCGGGCTATGGAGCTGGCGATGTGGTCTGCGCAGCAGCCGTCGAGGTAGTGGCTTGCGGAGCTGCGGCTGCGGGAGTCTGAGCGGGCGGTGGAGCTATAGGAGCTATCTGCGGATCCGCAGCCGATGTAGTGGCTTGCGGAGCCGCAGCCGAAGGAGATGCATGTGGAGGCTCGGCCGATGTACCCTGTCGCGTCTGGACCTAACGTGTGTAATAAGCGTGTAAGAACTGTGTATTATTCGAATTCGTATCATTATCAAGTTATTTCGAAACCCCATTTGGATATCTAGTTTGGAAAATCGTAGTTTATTTTAATTAGATATGAATGTATGATTAATCAAACCCAAGTCTGCAACCAAATAAGCTCAGGCTACGTACTAATTATGGATATGTTGATATCTATAATATGACATGATATTTTACTATAAAGTAGTATACATACCAGCATCTCCTTCAACTCCTGAACGGTGGCCCTCAAGCTCTCCAGTTCCTGCTGGACACGTCGCTCACTGGAGACGGAGGAAGTAACCGCCGGGGTGGAGTCCAACCTCATATGGGCCCTGCTAGGGCCTAGTCCCCGGCCTCTCTCCCAACCTCCGTGGTGCCCTCCGTGTGCGGCGTCCAGGACTGGGGTCAGCAGCATCGGATCGCTCTGTCCGGTAAAATCGATCCCCGAGGCCTCGGCCTGCTCAACCACCCACTCCTACACCCACATTAAGCAGTAAAGTATAAGTATAAAATTTAAATTTGAACCTTCCAAAACCAAAATTTCAAATATGGGTAGAATAAATATTAACACTTACGCAATACTCCTGGGTAGCGACGTCGGGACATCGAAGCTCGCCCGTGGCGGGATCTGTCGAGGTGCCGTGGACGGCAAGATATGTGGACAGCACGCTCGGTGTACCACCTTGCGCCACGGTCTGACCTGTCTGCAATATTAGAAAATAACTCTTAATATTAGATATATTAGAAAATAACTCTTAATATTGCAGAATATCACAAAGGTCGGTCTATTGTAATTTACCGATAACTCCATAGCTCGAGTAATATTTCTCGAGCCACCTGTGTAAGTGGGGCGACCCCTCTTCGCCGACTTCCTGTTCTCTGTATTCTGAGCGGCCTGTTTCTGCACAACGCATTAACATTTAGTTTTCTAATTAAGGAACACAAAAAAATAAATTATATCCTAAACAATGAATTACATTTAAAATACATACATGTTTGCGTTGGGAGTCGAAATATTCGCACAATATAGGCCATGTCTCTACGTCGACTCTCATAAACGCCGGAGTAGATAGGAGGGCCGCTCTCTCTGCCTCAGGGGTCGCCATCCACAGGGAGTAGAAGTCGGCCTTCAGCTCATTCCTGTTTTATCGGACCTTGGTCTGCATGTTCTTCATCAGGCCATTGTACAGAGCATGAAGGTCGAGCACCCTCCAAGGGTGATCAGGGTCGGGTACAGGCTGAAAATCGTAATCCGACTGAAAATACGAAAAAAAAACATTGTTATTAGATTGCAAGTGTTAATAATAAATATATTGGATAAATCAAATGAAAATATATATTAATACATACCCGAGCCTGATCAAAGAAGAGGGCGAATGAGCGTCGGTGCTGCTCGCCCCACTCAACGTGAAGTGGATAGTTCTTCACGAGCCGGCTCTCGTCCCCCATATACCGGCCGAACCTCTCGGTATGAGGACCGGTATAGCGATAGTCAAAGGTAAAAAAGAGGGGTAATGCTGCCTCCCCTAGCTCTGTCAGGCCTCAGCCTATGGGACTGATTCGGGCCTCGAGTCCCCCTCTAGGGATGGAGAGGCCCTGCGTCTGCAAGAAATATCAAGACAATCAATATTAAGACAAAGTTGTAATAAGAAATCAAGGTTAAACGAAAATTGAAGTGTGATATATACCTCCGGTGACTAAAGCACGAGCCTGGGCCCGGGCAGCAGCACGAGCGGGACGATAGTTCCTCCGGTGAGGAACAGCCGGGGTCCCGGATGCGGACGCATCCCCTCCAACTAGAAAATAAACATTGACGCTAAATTTTCATGAAGTTCATATTTATTCTATAGAGAATATGTAAAATGAATAAATATTTTATATTTATTCATACTAACCTGCAGAGGATGCGGAAGGTATGGAAGTGGCAGGAGTGGCCCCTGCGTCAGATGTGGACCACCTATAATTAGACAATTAAAAATAGATTATATAAGTAATTGCAAAAAGAATGTGTAGATCAATAATATAACGTTCTAAATCAATATACATGCACTATAGGATATATAAACATACCCGCAGGTGCGTTGGTGTCACCACCTACAGCTAGATAATAATAAAAATTGCTAAGTAAGAGCAAAAGGAATGTGTGTATATTTATGATATAGCATTCTAAATCAATATACATGCACTATATGATATATAAACATACCTGGAGGAGCGGGAGTGGCCTCTGTCCCAGATGTGGACGCATCACCAACAACTAGAAAATAAACATTGACAATATAAGTAATTTTGACATAAACAGGCATGAATATCTGTAATATTACATTCAAAATGGATATGCGTGTAGTATACCTGGATGTGTGGCAAAATCCACACGGAAGGAGGCATCCGAAGGGGTCTCCGATCTGGGTGCAAGACCGGCCCTCTGAAGCTCCCTACGGAGCTCTCCGGACGGCAGAACCGCTCTGCCTCTGCCTCTGCCGCGGCTGGAGCTCCTGCCGCCCCTCGCTGCTCCCGACATCGTCATCAAATCTAGATAAATTGTTCGTGGACGCATTAGAAATCATTAAAAGTATTGACTATATATGTATAGCTCGTAAAATGTGAATAAATAATATAACATTACTGATAACCTTTTCGTTTCGTGGGCGCATTATACATATCTACTTGGATTTCATCGTTGATGTCATTTCTAACCCACGTAACTTCATGATCGGCCGAAGACAACTCGTCCTTCGAAACAGACGGTCAGAGCACTCTAAGCCTTCTCTCTTCTTCGTCCTCATCGCTGTCCTCGAATTCTGGGACATCGTAGACATCTCTGGGTTTCCATCGGCATACAACACTCCATCCCAGATGCTTCAAACACCGTGAGTAGTATACTTGGAACGCTTGGTTCGGAAAGATAAACGGATCTTCCTGATGGAGTGTTGTATGCCTGATAAACGGATATATCAACGCAATAGAATTTTCTAGTTTATCCAGCATCACAACCTCCAGTGTTTTAGCACACAACTCTCTGAAAAAACAACATAGGTCATTGATTACTAGACCAACCGATTCGGGAAGAGAAGTCCTGAGGGCTAATTGAAGAAGGTGCTCCACGATAACATGGTGATCATAACTTTTCAGCCCATCGATCTTGCCCTTCACAATTTTTATTTTCATGCTGAATGATCCTGAGAAACCTGTGGGAACTTTCAAATCATGCAACACCTGCAGGAATCTTTTCTTCTCCGGTTGTGACATATGATAAGCGGCATTGGGAAGTACAAACTTGCCCGGTTTACCCGCTACCGGTCTAGGGTGTAATTCATTTCTTATTCTCCACTCTTGTAGATCCATCCGAGCATTCAGGTTGTCTTTCGATTTCCCGTCTTTATAAAGAAGCAAGTTAAGTATGTGCTCTGATACTCCCTTCTCTATATGCATGACGTCCAGAAAATGACGCACTAAATTTGTTGACCAGTATGGAAGCTCGAAGAAAATGCTTAACTTGTTCCAAAATGGTGGTTTGACCTACTTCGTCGGATCCATTTCGAAGGTCACATTATTGTAACCATCCCATTTAGCAGTCACGTCCTCTCCGGACAATGGGGATGGAGGTCCAAGAAGCTCCTGATGACCATCAAAGTGAACCATGTCTAACCTATAGGGGTGGTCTGGAGGCATTCGATGGCCGCAATAACAAACCTTCATGCTAAAATTCAAGAATTTCGATGTTGTGTGTTCATGGCAATGAGGATATGCTTTGTGACCATGTACCGACCAACCTAATAGCATTTCATACGCAGGAAAGTCATTAATTGTCCACATTAAAGCCGCACGCAGTATGAAGGTTGTATTTGTGTTTGCATCATATGTCTCTACACCATCAATGAACAAAGATTTCAACTCCTCGATCAGAGGTCGGAGATAGACGTCGATATTGTTCCCCGGTGAGTTTGGTCCGTCAATAAGAAGAGGCATCAAAAAGTATGATTGGTCCATAGCCAACCAAGGCGACGGATTATAAATTATCATTACAACGGGCCATGTGCTGTGACTTCCATCCATATAGTTGAATGGGCAGAAGCCATCAGTAGCCAGTCCGAGCCGGACATTGCGAGGATCGTTACTGAATATTGCGTGCCTCCTATCGAAATCCTTCCATACCGGTGAATCTCTTGGATGGCTCATTTTTCCATCTTCGCTTGGAGGAGCACGGTGATGCCAAATCATTGTCTCGGCTGTTTTCTTGCACCTGAATAGCCTCTGTAGCCTCTGTGTTATGGGAAAGTATCGTGCTATCTTGACAGGTATATCAGGCTTCTTATCAGAATCTTTCGGTTTATACCTGGCCTCTCCGCATGTTGGACACTCTTTCAAATCTGAATTCTCTTTCCGGTACAACACGCAATTTTTAGGACATGCTTGAATCTTCTCGCACTTTAGACCCAAATCAGACATCATCTTCTGGGCTCCGTACCAGCTGTCGGACACGTTATTTCCCTGGGGCATAGAATCTTTCAAGAACGAAAGAAGCATTATGAATGACTTATTGCTCCATCCATTTAGGCACTTAATCTGGAAAAGTTGGACGAACCATGAGAGCGTGGAATACTTCGCATTCTCATAAATTGGTTTTCTAGCATCATTCATGAAATTTTCATATTTATCCGCACGCGGTCCTTGACCGGAAGGAATGTCATCTTCGGTACGAATAGATTCACCTAGGGCAGCCTCTACCATATCCTCCATTACTTCTAATGGAAATAAATTACCGTCTTCTCCTTCTGCTGCATTACCGAATTCTTCTTCTTCTCCTGCCGCATTATCGTGTTCTCCTTATTCTTCTGCCGTAGTACTGCATTCTTCTCCTTCTCCGTGATATTTCCAAGTTGTATAAAGTCTAGTAAACCCATGTTTTACAATATGAAGCTCTGACAACTCTACCTTCTTCCAGTACTTATTGCCACATCTATCGCACGGACAGAGAATCTTCTCTATTATGACCTTATTATGTGCGCGTGCAAATTCAATGAAAGCAGCAACTCCTGCGACAAACTTAGGTTGCATACGTTGTTGCCAATCCACATACACACAGTCCTTAACTCTGACGTACTCATGGGCTATGTTAGACTGTATAACATATAAATTGTAGGTTATGGTAACTATATTGAGAAATATAAGAACATGATAGTTACTGACAAAGGAGAAAATCCGTGTATATGCTTTATGTGTGCGTTTGTCGTTGAAAAGAATAAATTATCGAACGTATGTTAACGGACAGATGGGGACTAAGTGGCGCTTTTAGTTTCATATATGAGTATCGATGAGAATATGAAGGTTTCATATTATCATCGAGTATCATATATTGGTTTTAACTTGAACATCTCGAATCACTCTCTAATTATGCATTTGTTGTGTATTCTTGTTGTATGCGTATGTTCCGGCTGTCGGGGGTAGGCTTCTATCCCATTAAGAATGTATAGAGCGACCACCCATCACTTGTGTTTTCAACCATTTCGAGTAAATTTCGGCAACACCTCCCCGCTGTTCTCCGAGTACACTGTAATAGAATAGATAATCATTTCAAAGCTGTGAAACAACATTGAAATGAACATCTAATCTATCTTTGTACACGGAGAACCAGCGGAAAGGTACCGACGAAATATCTCGAAACGGATGAAAACACAAGTGAATGAAGGTGTTTACTTTATACATTCTTAACTTGTCCACACGGGACAAATCTATCGGTTACCATACGATTGAATTTTCTCGTCACGTAGACTATACGACGGTTGTTAGTATTGAGCTATACCGTCCGATATTTAACAACCATAACATCGCATGTATGTTAACCGATAGACGGGGACTAAGTGTCGCTTTTAGTTTCATATATGAGTATCGATGAGAATATGAAGGTTTCATATTATCATCGAGTATCATATATTGGTTTTAACTTGAACATCTCGAATCACTATCTAATTATGCGTTTGTTGTGTATTCTTGTTGTATGTGTGTGTTCCGGCTGTCGGGGATAGGCTTCTATCCCATTAAGAATGTATAGAGCGAACACCCATCACTGGTGCTTTCAACCGTTTCGAGTAAATTTCGGTAGCACCTCCTCGCTGTTCTCCGAGTACACTGTAATAGAATAAATAATCATTTCAAATCTGTGAAACAATGTTGAAATGAACATCTAATATATCTTTGTACACGGAGAACCAGCGGAAAGGTACCGACGAAATATCTCGAAACGGATGAAAACACAAGTGAATGAAGGCGTTTGCTTTATACATTCTTAACTTGTCCACACGGGACAAATCTATGGGTTACCATACGATTGAATTTTCTCGTGGCGTAGATTATACGACGGTTGTTAGTATCGAGCTATACCGTCCGATATTTAACAACCTTCGTACAGTTCTATGTCACGACGAACATCGCACGTATGTTAACCGATAGACGGGGACTAAGTGGCGCTTTTAGTTTCATATATGAGTATCGATGAGAATATTAAGGTTTCATATTATCATAGAGTATCATATATTGGTTTTAACTTGAACATCTCGAATCACTCTCTAATTATGCATTTGTTTTGTATTCTTGTTGTATGTGTGTGTTCCGGCTGTCGGGGGTAGGCTTCTATCCCATTAAAAATTTATAGAGCGAACACCCATCACTTGTGCTTTCAACAGTTTCGAGTAAATTTCGGCAGCACCTCCCTGCTGTTCTCCGAGTACACTGTAATAGAATAGATAATCATTTCAAAGCTGTGAAACAACGTTGAAATGAACATCTAATCTATCTTTGTACACGGAGAACTAGCGGAAAGGTACCGACAAAATATCTCGAAACGGATGAAACATAAGTGAATGAAGGCGTTTGCTTTATACATTCTTAACTTGTCCACACGGGACAAATCTATGGGTTACCATACGATTGAATTTTCTCGTCGCGTAGACTATACGACGGTTGTTAGTATCGAGCTATACCGTCCGATATTTAACAACCTTCGTATAGTTCTATGTCACGACGAACATCGCACGTATGTTAACCGATAGATAGGGACTAAGTGGCGCTTTTAGTTTCATATATGAGTATCGATGAGAATATGAAGGTTTCATATTATCATCGAGTATCATATATTGGTTTTAATTTGAACATCTTGAATCACTCTCTAATTATGCGTTTGTTGTGCATTCGTGTTGTATGTGTAACATGATTTTAAACCATTGAGATCAAGATTTGAGAAACTTTATAAGTGGCCGTTAACATGATAACAATCATCTCTACTTATCAGTCCATATCTGAATTCTAAAGGGCAGTATATTTGCTATTAAAAGATCATGTTCAACTCTAAAGAAAGGGAAAAATAGAGGAATATAGATCTATTAAAGTCAAGCCATAAAGCTAATCACATATTTACAACATTGCAGATAGATTAACGCAAAACATAGTTATGATGCTTCAAAAAAATCAATTATCAAGGATCTGGGAGTGGAGATGAGCATACAGCTTCCCGTCAATAAGATCAACAGGACAGAGACAGATAAAATATAAGATTAGAATGATGAACAAGATAATATGCTTGAAAGATGCTATATTTGCTGATTGAATATAAATGAATCCACCAATAAGATTATATACATGATAATATATGTAGAGGAATTCAGGCCATGAACACAAACCACCAACTATTTCATATGCTGGCTGAAAGAAACGGACGAAAAGATTCATAGTTTTCCATAAACTACAAGCAGATTCTGCCATTACTAAGTACAAAACAAAATGGATTATAATTTAAAGGAGAAAGACGAGCTTGAAGCAAAATCAGATCAAATTATATTGTCCCACATGGGTTGCTCGCCCAGACATTCGATAGCATACATGTCACAAGAAAAATAACAGAAAAACAATTTCTTAAGCTTAAATACCCTCTAAATATGCCAAACAGCTTGCTTACAGTTCTACTGATACATTATTAAACGTAAAGTCCCTGCAGACGCCAAATCAGGAACAACTATCACCTTATCATCGAATGTTACGTCCACAAAAGTGAAGGTAACAGAATAAATGCACCAGTACAAACTCGACCTCGAATTAGCCTAAAGCTTTGTCGGGATGGAACTAAATCAACAAGCAAAGCATATTTACACTAAAATCTTACACCTACTATAAGGGATAAATAGGGCACTCTACAGTTCACATCTCACAGCCCAACCGAACCCTAACCCCAGCCCCAGCCTAGCCCCAGCCCAACCGAGCTCTAGCCCCAGCCCCAACCCAGCCCCAGCCCCAACCAAACCCCAGCCCCAACCCCAACCCCAACCGAACCTCACAACCTAACCCTAACCCTAACCCTAACCGAACCCGATGCTGATGCCGACGCCGATGCCCTCACCCATACCCGAACCTGGCCTGAACTCTAGACTACAACGTAAAAATTAAAATTTATTTGAGATTTACTTACAAACCGTGCGCGCGGTAGAGGAGACGGTGGAAATTGGTGGTCGACGACGATCGGCGAAGGTGGCGACGAGGCGCGGGAAGTCGACGAAGGTATGGGGAAGACCGACGAAGTTGGCGACGAGGCGCGAGCGCGGTGGCGGCGAAGCGCGGGAACAGGCGACGATAGGCGCGGGAGTGAGAGAGAGAAATTTTGGGAACGATGCATATAATTTTTCTGTGCTTTTTTTTTTATATTAATAACCTATTTAGATGCCCCTACAGACATAACCGTAGGTCCACGGCTTGCGGCTCCGTAGGGCCAAACAAAAAATTAGAATGTAAGGCACCGTAGGGACAACGATTTGGCCCTACAGACAAATCAATAGGGGCAAGAAATATTTGCCCCTACGGATTTCTGAGTCCATAGGGGCAACCTCATATTGTAGTAGTGTTTACTTCTGAGTAAATATGTCGCATGCCTCGTCGCGTTTCCTTATCCGCACACCGGGAAGCGGGGCGTGACAGTTAATGGATTCATAATAGCCTAAGAAAAACAATGAATATTTAATGGATAGGTGTTTTGAAGAGTTTGCCCATTAATTTTTTTTATCAATTTTTCAATAATTATTTATTTGCTAAAATGTTTTTAATTATTATAATTAGTTTATGTGCTAATATATTATTAATCATTAATAATTGGTTGTTGATGGACTGTTACCCATTTCGATAAAATTATAAAACAATGAATCATATAAGAAGATTTACTAAAAGTTTATTATATTGACATCCACAAATATTTTTAATGCTTTTAGTTTAAATCATATTAGATTATTTATAATGCATTGTACAAAATATATGCTTATTCTTTTTTTTAAGACTTATTTCAGAGAAACCATCCTGTGGTTTACTTTAAATTTCCAAAAAAACCCTATAGTTCAAATTCAATAAGAAACTCTCCTGAATTTTCAGTTCGCTGTACAAAAACTCATGTGGTTTGATTTGTAAAGTTTTTTGAAGATTAACGGATCATGCGATCTCATATTTGACCGATTCTTAAATTTTTATCCTAAATTATTCATCATAATCTCATTATATAAACTCTTTTTTCTCTAAATTTTGATTCAATTTTAAATCTCCAAATCTTCTAAACTAAAATTTTGTTCTTCAAATTAGGACAAATTGTTCACTAAACGGCACTAGAAGTCTCATTTACCTTCAATCCATATAGAAAATCCTTATCTTTATTAAAATAAGCGGTTAATTTAATCATTTTTTGTAATAAATAACCGCAAAAGGTTTCTCTATAACGAAATAAAAGTTCGGGAGTTTTTCGTGATAAGTTTAAACTAGAAAGTGGTTTTAGAAAACTTGAATAAATCATATGGTGGTTTATATGAAATAACCCCTTTTTAAACTAAATTCAATAATTATTTTTTCAATCAGAACCCAAGAACCCAATAACATGCTTATAATTCGTACAAAGATAAATATAAATGATGATTTTATATACTAATTAATTTTTCTAAACCTATATTGTTTTAAGAAGAAATGTCACGATTCACAAAAACTTTAATTCGTAAAGATTATTTTGAGTTACAATAAGTTGGATCTATATATTATTTTTATCCCATATTGTTTATATATTAAATTGTAACGCCCCCGCTGATTTTTTGAAAAAAAAAGACTAATATTGATTATTAGTATGAATTTGAAAATTTTGGGCATGTGTTGTATATATTTATGGCTTAAATATGATATTATAAGTCTTTAGCTCAGTTGGTTGTGCATTTTGTTTCCAAAGAAAAGATCTTGGGTTTTACAATTATTTTGGATTTAATTAAAGAGACTATGGATCTCATTAGAATTCATTTTCATATTGCAAACTTCCCCTGTGTTATAACTGGCATACTGAAACTTTTGTTACTACTTTATAAATTATTCAACGATTTTATATAATACTTATCATTAATTTATTGTCGTAAGTTTGCTTTGTCTGGTGCTCCCTATGGCAAAAATCCCCGCGTCCACCCATGATTATGTGTAATTTACAGATTCAGTTATAAATATTTTGGATTATTTTTTATCTCACGCATTACGTGTGGGATCAAACTCTAGTATATATACATATAATGGTGAAGGCCTTGATCTCTCGTTTAATTTTAGAAAAAAAGTCTCGAAAAACAAATGATCAACGGGTTGTTTTTCTGATCAATCACAGGCGGGATTTGACAATCACACTCAACACGACTTTGGTATTCAAGAATGGATGTTTGTTTGAGTCTTGTGATCTCTCCATTAACATCCTTGTTACTCAGATGGCCCAAATCGAGTAAGAATACCCTCAACAAATTGATCCCATGTCGGTATATTCCACGACAAGACTCGAACTAGTTGTACAATAGAGTAGCATCTCCTTCCAAGATTCATTGAGGCTATTTCAACTTTAGAAGAGCTAGGGTATGATAGCATCGAATGAAGTTCTCTGCTCAAGAAATCCATCCGATGAGATCTTTATTTTCCCATCATGGAAACTTTACCTTCATATGTGGCAAATCATGATCAAGATCATCATGAACACCATTGTTTTATTTTATATTTTTAATATAGCTTTGTTATTATCAATTGAATGTGCCAAGTTATGTTGTTGATCCCGTTGCTGAATTGCTTCCACGATCATCTGAGAATACTCGAGTTCTTGAAACTGTCGTGTAAATTCTGTTTTGCAACCTGCCCTGATTCCTTTTTTGCGAAGAACTTTCTCTAGCCATGGTGTTTTCGACCTTTGGAACTTTAGACTTTTCATCTGGTTATGCGTGAGAGGTATACATAGGAAAGGCCGCTCTGATACTAGCTGATAATAAGGAGCATATATATGGGTTTTTTTGGTTAACTTTTAGCATATTCTCACGCATATAATCTTGAACCTATGCGTGAGAGGTATTACACATTTCCGGATCAAGGCGCTAAATGGGCGAACCATTTCAACAGGTGCAATATACAATAAAGCCTCGCCAGGCAAGCTTGATTCAAAAATAAAAAAACTAAAAAAATGGAGGCCACAGATGGGGGACTTGCAAACCTCTTGCTCGTGCGTCCGCACCTCCAGTTAACAACAAGTATCGCTGGGGTTTTCAACACAAATGCAACAAAATACAATAATATAGAGCTTTTCAAGGAAACTGAATTGGGTTAACTGGAATGGCTAGCTATAAGGGGACTGCAGTCTGGACACTGCAGTTCTAGGACTGCAGGGCCCGTTTTCCCAACTGGAATACCCATGAGTTCCAACAATAATTATCATGTCTTTGTTCAAGCCTGGCTGCTTCCTGAATTTAATGAAGGGAGGCAAATTATCTTTCGAAGCTTACACACACTAATTAACAACAAACAGCAGAAAGCAAGGGCATGCATGCATGCAATGCATCCAAAGAGACAAGAGAGTAAAAGAGAATGATAAGTCACTGAATTAGCACAGGGGCCCTCTAGATAGCATACTGTTTGTTAGGAGATAGGACACCAATTTCTACGCGGTGTCTTGGCTCCTATTTCATCATGCATCTCATTATCAAACCCAACACACACGTGCCTGATTAATCATTCATTTTGACTAACCATGCTTGCCTTTATGGCCCTCTTCAACTCTTAACTAATCCTTCATTATTAGACATTTACTACTCATTTTTGTCATAATCTAACTTAATTTTATTTTGGATAAATTGTTGTAAAACCCCGTCCCTGTTGGACATTTTGAACATGTTAAAAAAAAAAAAGGGCTCATTACTTTTTCCATCACCTACTCACAACAGTAGATATTTTAGTACATTCCAAAAATTCCCTTAGGATCCGTTTGGTAGAAGGTAATATAGATGGTAATTTTAGATTACCATGAAATAGTATCACATTTTTTAGGTGTAAAATATATTCTCGGGAATAAAGGATTGCCACGGTAATCAAATGATCCCATTTTCTAGTAATTCTATTCCCCTCAAAAATATGTGTCTATCCTAAATTACTACGAAATATTCCTGTCTAACATGAATGAGCCATGGCAATCCATCGTTGGCCTCCATCGCCACCCGACGGCCGGTCGGCCCCGCCGCCAATCAGACGTTCGCCGCCGGTCGGCCATAGTTCATCACCGGCCGACCGCGTCTCCATTGTCGGCCCTCCACCGCCACCGATCGGCCGTTTGTCGTCGGCCTTTCCGCCATCCATCGGTCCCGCCACCGGTCGACGGTTGCACATATATATATTATCAGAAATGATTAAAATATATCAAGCACGTTAATGCAAGATTCCTAGGAATTAGATGCCCGGTCATCCCATTCCTAGGAATGCGAAGATTTTAGGTAATCTTTCATTCCATATACCTAGCGTAACCTTAGAGACCCATGTACCCAAATATAATTTGGCAACTAGGAATTTTTGGACAAAAATTGTGATATTATAGTTGCATGTAACTTCTGTCAGCTTGCTTGTAATTTCTATCATGAATTGAGTTTTATTGATTCTTTCTAAAAGGACTGAGCATTAATTGCTCCAACCAAACCATTTTCTCTCTAAATTCACTATTTTCCCCTCCAAGAAAAACCCGATTTTCCATCTGAACCATAATTATCCCTTTAATTTTATCCATTTTCCTTCTCTCATTTACTCTATTTTCATTTAACATCTAATAACTTACCTGTAATTTTTAATAAGCTGCATATAACTTCTAAGTAGTTGCATGCAATTTCTAAGCAGTTGTCTGTAATTTCTAATAACTTATCTGCAACTTTTAATAAACTGCATATAACTTCTAATAAACTGCATGTAACTTTTAAACACATGTTTATAACTTTAATAACTTGTTTGTAATTCCTAATAAACTACATGTAAGTTCTAATAAGTTGCATATAATTTCTAAGCAGTTAATTGTAATTTCTAATAATCTGTCTGTAATTTCTAATAAGCTTCCTTTTAATAAGCTGCCTGTAACTTATAATAAGCAACCTGTAACTTATAAGTAGGGTTGTTAAACGAGCCAAACGAGCCGAGCTTCGGGTTATTCGGCTCGGCTCGATTATTTAAACGAGCTTAAAACTTGTTCAGGCTTGGCTCGTTTATTTACCAAACGAATCCGAGACGAGCTTTCATTGAGCCTCGAGCTTTATCGAGCCTACCTAAAATCCAATTTTTTTTATAAATAATTACATCATTATTTAAAAACATGATATCAATATTCTATATTATATCTAATAAAGTGAGCAGTGAGAAATACAGTTATTATTATTATTATTTAATAAACGAGTTTAAAACTGGTTTTGAACTTTGTCGACAAAATTTAAAGCTATCAATTATTTAAATTCTTTAATAGTTTTAACATAATATTTGATTCGATATTTATCATGATGTAAGCTCAAGTTAACATCAACAAGCTAATAATTATAATATAAATTTAAGAATAAGTAATCATATGTATATTCATATTGAATACCAAAAAAATACCGATTATCCAATTTTACACGAGCCTTAAACACGCTGAGCTTGAACACGGGCTGGGCTTGAGCCTGTCGTGTTCGTGTTTGTTCGTTTTTTTTTCGACCTTAGATTTTTGTTCAAGCTCGGTGTCACGCCCCGTTTCTCAGTGGATGGAAATGGTGACGTGGTAAGCCCGCGGCATATTTATCCAGAGTTGAAAAATTTACAAATAAATATGCTAAGCGTATTGAAACAATAATACACACTATAAGAATAAATGGAGACTGTAAATTTTTCAACAAATATTTTTATTTATATTCAAACTTGAAAAATTTACAAATACAAGAGTTTAACTGAAAAGTAAATATAATATCAGAAATGCCTAAACATGTGGCATATATAAACTTAAAGAAGAGATAAGCTAATCTAAACCTGAGCAGCGATCTGGTCGTACTCCTCTGTGGCGTCCACCTCCTCAGTCTCAACCGTATCTGACGAACATTCCAAGAAAATAAAAGTGTGTGGAATGCCCGTCAGCGAACTAGTACTCGGTAAGTTCCAAAGATAGGGTAAAAGTGAAGTGTGACAGTTATAAAATAAAATGAAGTAAAGTAAAGGACAATTAAAAAGTATGTAGAAATGAATATGAGTATATATACTATAGGTCTCTATATGGTCATTATGTTAACGTTAAGTTTCAAGTGTTAATGTCAAAGTAACCGTAGAAGCATTCACGAGCTCAAGAGTGGGGACACAGGAGTAAAGAATCACGAGACATTTCATGTGTTAGTATCGGGTGTCACGCCCCGCTTCCCAGAGTATGGGTAAGGAGACACAACGATGCCCGCTATGTATTTACTCAGAAATAAATATGCTAAGCGTAACTAAGTAATATAATGTAAATATATACAAGAAGACATGAAATGTAAATTGAACAGCAACTTTTATTTATTTAACATATCTTTAGAATACAGCTGAAAGTAAATACAGTGATGAAAGCAATGCCTAAACAATGACATGGGCATGACAGTAAAGCATATACAAGAGTCTAGTGCTCGAGGTCTTCGCTGAACTGATCCAAGTCTTCTGAACTGGGCTCTATCTCCAGTGAGTCGGATCCACCTGACAACATTCCAATGAAAGAAAAGAGAAGGAATGTCGTCAGCGAACAATCGCTCGGTAAGTCCCAAAAAAAGTAGGAATAGAATAGACAGATAAAAGAATATAACTGATATAAGGTTTGATTGTTAAGTTAACACAGTTGTTTGTAGCTTGGTTCAGAATATGCCAGTGTATACGAGAGAAGTCCAACTATTCCGTGGACTAAGCTATACGGAGCACAAGGAACCGTTAAGCCACGGAACAACAGCAAATGATATTCAGGTTAGGTGTATTAAAGTAACCGTCCCGTTCCACTTCTAACATCTTCCGTACCGGTCTACCCCTTTAAAACCCCGTAATGTGTTTTGTATTGATTTGTATTGTTTTGTAGTAATAGATGTACGACTTGCCGAAACCATGATATCATGTAAACGGAATGGATATAAATGGATAGTCATGTAATCAGAGTATATCCATGGTTCGGTTCGGTCGAGTCATGTTGATATAGATTGAATTCTGGTATAAATGGATTCATGTTGAATTAGAGTTATACTTGAATCATATTCAAGAATAAATTGATTGATTGATATCAGATTAGACTGAGACTCTGTCTGAGTCAGACACTTAAACAAAATTGAAGTCCTGAATTAGTTTTGATGTTATCGATAATTGTTGCATATGGATGGCATGATTTGTATCTTTTTCCAAGACAATTACCGTATTGATAACACCGGTTTAGGTTGTCTACCTTAGATAGACAACACTCATATTCTCCGTCTCCCTGGGGCTCAAGAGAACCGGTCCCGCTTAAACATATGTTTAGTAGGGTCCTTATTATAAATTAAAATAACTTGAGAGGGTTTATGAAAAATAATTTTGATATATTTTCAAAATAAATCTCAAGTATTTATTTATCGTCTTTAAGGTTTTCATAGATGTAATTTTTATAAAATGAGATATTTTAGTGGATATAAACCTAATTGAATAGTATACGGTATTTTAGTGTAATATTGGAATTGTATTGATTTGTAATGGTAGTTTCATGAAATTTGTGATTCCTTTGATTTAGAGAAACATAAATATATATAATATATTTAAAGTAGATATTTTGATAATATTTATATATATTTAGTAAAATAAATTTTATTTATTAAGTAGAAATCTCATTTTTCTTAAAAATTGCATTAAAATTCCATCGAGATCGAATGCTCCGTGAGGAGGTCTTCATCTCGCTCTACTAGGCATGAGGATGTGCGATAACCCGCACCATCCCGACCGGGGTCCCCAAAATGGGTTGTAGAGGCGCATTTGCAAAAAATTAAATAATACACTTTTAAAGAAAATGGTTTTTGATAATTTATGGTATTTAAATGTAAATTCGTATTTATCCTACAAACTAATGTTCCAATAGCCATCGTGCTATGTTAAGAATGAGTGTTGTGATGAGATAGGTCATTACCTCATGAGTTTTCTGAAGGTAATATGAGATAAACTATAAAATAATGTCGTATGTAAACAAGATGGTATTTTACCGTAAAAGTGAAATAGAATTTGTTTAGCATAATATTTTGAATTGAAACGTGGTCCAATTGTTATTTTATGGTTACTAAATAATATATAATTAAATGGTTAATTTGTGGTTTAATAAAATTTGAGTTTTTAAAGAAATGAGAATCGGAAGTCGGATTAACTCCGCTTCCGACGAGTTTTGAAATGAGGGTGTTTTAGACTAGAATGAGAGGAGGAGAGGGGACTTATGGGCTTGGAGAAGAGAGGGGAGGTAGATGGAACTATTGGAAGCGTCATGGAGTCGCATCGTCTCCGAATTTATCCCAAATCGTCGCCGGAATTTTGACCTTAGCTAACTCCACTTGTACAACTTTTGGACTTAGAAATTTTAGAGAGTTTTGGCAATGGATTTCTGAATGAGGAGGCTATGGTGTGATGTTTGTATTTATAGGTGAAATTAGGGTTTTGAGGATTGAAGAATGAATTAAAAATATGTATTAAAATTTGGATTAATGGCTCATTTTAATTCTCTGGAAATGTGCGGGGAAATCAAACAGATTAGGGTTAGTGGGGGGAGTCCAAGGGGTGAGGGTTAAATTTTAGGAGCATTCCCTATGGACTTCCCCGGCGGTGCCGGTCCTTTCCTTCATCTCGCCGGTCGGATCCGAGGGGATAGGGCTTGGATCTTGGCTACGTGTCCTCGGCTGCTTAAATAACAATTTCCACATGTTTGTTTTATGAGACTTTTCATTTTACGTGTGTTGGGGTAAAAATTTACACCCCTGTTGACCGAGTCAAAGTCAAGGTCAACCCCCAAACTAGGTGGGCCCAAGCCCAGGTCAAGCAGGCCCATACCCATGTCGAGCCCGTGGCCAGCCTCCCCATGCCAACAACAAAATCATGTAACAAATAATTTTTATGTAATTTTTCTGCATGAATGTATGCAAAATGGGCATAAAGCCAAATTTTTGTAAGCCCATGGCTTATGTGCAAAATGAAATGGCACATGAGCCATGGGATAGGCAAAAAGCCATTTTGCAAAGCCCAAGACGCTATGTGTAAATATGTAAGCCTATATAAGGCAACATGATGATGAATAAAATGGACACTTTTCATTCCCCTCAAAAAACCTAGGGTTCTTTGTGCCTCCTGCTCCTTCTCCAAGGTTCTAAACCTTTTCATTTCTTTTGAATTAAATCAAGAGTTTTACTCTTTCTCTTCCAAAACTAAGTAGTTTTCCACTACAAAACCCACAAAGGGGAACTCAGATCTCCCATCAAATCTCAAAAAGGAGTGATTTTTAAAATCTCACATCTCTTGATCTTCAAGATCCAGCAAATAACAGGAGGAAGAAGAAGAACCCCTTCCATTAACCCCAAAAACACACTCAGGAGTCCAACTTCTTTCTGATTTCTCTTTCGAGAAATCTTTTTTAGGCTAAAAGCTTCTTTTTCTCGCCGGCGCTCAAGCGCAGAGCGCCCGCGTGCCGACACGTGGCGCGCTTGCGCTCCAGCGCAAGCGCTCGAGCGCAAGTCGCCCCGGTGTCGACACGTGGCGCGCTTGCGCTTAAGCGCAAGCGCTCGAGCGCAAGTCTCTCCCGTGCCGACACGTGGCGCGCTTGCGCTCCAGCGCAAGCGCTCCAGTGCAAGCGCTCGAGCGCAAGTCGCCCCCGTGCCTCGAGCGCAAGTCTCCCCCGTGCCGACACGTGGCGCGCTTGCGATCCAGCGCAAGTCGCCCCTGTGCCGACACGTGGCGCGCTTACGCTCCAGCGCAAGCGCTCGAGCGCAAGTCGCCCCCGTGTCGACACGTGGCACGCTTGCGCTCCAGCGCAAGCGCTCGAGCGCAAATCGCCCCCGTGCTGACACGTGGCGCACTTGCGCTCAAGCGCAGAGCGCCCACGTGCCGACACGTGGCGCACTTGCGCTCAAGCGCAGAGCGCCCACGTGCCGACACGTGGCACTCTAGCGCCTGAGCGCACAGCACCTAGGCGCTGCCCCATGCATCCTTCTGATGTCTTTTCCCCCTATTTTTATGTACATACATATATATATATACATATGTATACATATTTACTCACACACATACTCCGCGACACTGACCCCCGTAAAAACTCTGCGTGGCTCCCGATATATTCAAACCCCCCTCCAATACACAACACACGCACACTGCACATTGAGTTCGCATGACCAGTTTAACCCGTCAATCGGAGGTTCCCTCGTCCCAATGGCGGGGGGTAATTAACGGCAGCTTAGTCCGCGGCTGCCGGAGATTCGGATCCCCACAATCAATTAACCCCGGCCTACCCTAGGCAGAGGGAATCTGTAGTACGCCTGACAAGCGCGCGCGTATTCCCATCTCAATGGGGTGACGAAAAACACCCTACAGATTCTGGCACGCCCGGTGGGACCTATCTCTCCTCCCATATTTCGGGTTAAGCGTTCATGCGAACTCAATCATTATACATACCTGTATTTATACTAAAATAATGCTCTGTCATGAAGGATCTTCAAGCAATCACCTTTCAACAATGTCTCCAAAGATGAACTCAGCTCTCAGCACGACTCCCATCTCCTACGCGATGAAGGTAGACTCCAGGACGGTTCTTCCGGCCAGTCTCGGACGACAATGGGAGGAGCCGCTGCTACCATTCGGCTCTATTGTGTTCATACCAGTTGGCGCCATCCCAGCTCCTCGAGCCCCGGTGGCAGACAAACCGGCCTCGAAAGGCAAGAGGCCGAATGTGGTGGTCTCGAGGGCGCCCCAACCCAAACGCAAATCGGTGTCTGGACGGCTTTCCATGGCCCCAACTGGGGGCGAAGCCATCGGAACAAAAGAAGTTGCCAGACGTCGTGGGCAAGCCCAGGCGATACCTTCGATGGACATGCGGGCGGATGTCTTCTCAAGCATCCCCATCACTCGGCCCATGGCGGCTTCCCGAAGAGCAGAAGCCTGCCAAGCGCTTAAGGCAGAGAAGCTGAGGCAGAAGCGGCTCAGATATAGAGCCAATAAAAGGGCTAGGGCTCTGGCCATGTTAAAATTTATGAATTTCCAAAGCCCGGACCACTCCGCGAAACCAGCTGCCAGTGGTGAAAGAATGGCTGAATGTGTTATCCACACTGTCTACATGGCCGGACATGAAGAAACGAACCCTCTTCTTCTTCACAGCCATGATGATGATACGGTTGACGCTACCCAGCATCGGCTCGATCTAAATGATGAAGAGCCCGCTCAGGCCGATAAGCCAGAGGAGCCCGTGGTTCCTACGGAATGGAGCTCAGGCAATAAAGATTACCCGGTTGTCATAGCCGGAACTACAGAACAAGCATTATTCCAATGGCTTCAAAGGCAATTTCAGGACAGGGATGAGAAGATGGCCGAGGTCTATTCCAAAGTCGACGAGCTGGCAAACGTCGTGGCAGATCTCGCGACCCAAGTCGCCCGATTGAAATTACAGCAGAATCAAATTTTGGCTCATGAGCCAGGGATTGGTACCCGGGAGCAGCCAACTGATATCCCTTTAAACCTAAAAGCGGAGCGCCTTCGCGAAAAACGGCCGCAATCAGCCTCCAGTCCCTCCGATACATACGCCGGGGGGGGGGATCGCCTCTGAAAGAGAAGCTGGAAAAGGTCTATTCCTTCAAGAGGGAAAAAGTCCACAAGATATTCAGGGACGCCCTAAGAAACGGTCTACAACTGCCAGAATCAAAGAGACCGCAAGAAGAGAATATGACCGACGACCCAAAATATTGCCCCTATCACAGGGTGATAGGTCATTCCATTGAGGACTGCTTCGTCTTCAAAGATTGGGTCGAAAGGCAATACAAGACGGGAGAGATAGAACTGTCTAAAGGCGTGTTAGCAAACAGTCAAGCTACGACCGCCGATTTCATGCAAATGGAGACCGAAACCTTTCGGGAACCTAACCCTCCCAGACATGTGCAGGGCGAACCAAAGATTGATCGGCCTCAGGGACCGGCGTCAGTGAGGGCACCTACTCTGATGGAGAGAAGGAAGAAGGTATACTCCTTTAGGAGGGATGAGGTCCGCGATATATTCGAGGAAGCCCTGAACAATGGCCTGCAACTGCCTATTCCGAAGAGGCCACATGAAATGAATATGACTGGCAATCCCATATACTGCCCATACCATAGAGTGCTGAGTCATACTATTGAAGACTGTTGTGTTTTCAAAGATTGGGCAGAGGACCAATATAAGCTTGGAAAAACCTCTCAATCCTCGGATGTATCGGCAAGCCACAGAGCTAGGTCATCAACACAGCTCCGCCAAGATCAATGTTCAAGGAGCTGGGATAAGCAAAGAGGACCACCATGTCGTTAAACTGGGAAACAATCGACCTCTAAGTCGTTAAACTGGGAATGTAAAAAAAAATGTTTGTAAATAAAAGAAAAATAAAGAAAAGCCGAAATGATAGGGCAACTCGCAATAAAAATCAGCGAGTAAAAATAAAAATGAAAATAAAGCCGAAATGATGGGGCAACCGCGAATAAATAGCCGAAATAATAGGGCAATCGCAACCTTTGCGATAAGAAAAGCTAAAATGATAGAGCAATCGCGGTAAAATAAAAACAAAACAAAAAAAAACAAAAAAATAACGGCGAATGATGAGTCGCTCCTGGTACCATATTCCAGTGCAGCGATGCAGACGCCAACCAAAATCCAATTTTCCAAAATTCTTCCGGCCCTACAGCTAGTCCCCAAATTGACTGCCGTATACAATCCACGGGCTCAAATAATTCTCATCACCCTCATGCCCCACCGTAATCACCAGTTACGCGGCTGGTCTCCGCCTTTGGAATTATGCTCCATTGAGAAGACCCACTCATGTGTCCTCACGATACATGAGGAGAACAAACCTTTGTGGGATCCTTACGACTCACGAAGGAAAAACACACTTATGAGTCCTCATGACTCCTAAGGAGAAAATACACCTGCGAGATCCTCACGGCTCGTAGGGAGAAATTGCTTTTATGGGACCCTCACGGCCCATAAAATTGAAAAGTCTTAGGTGGTGGGGATCTAAACCTGTCTCCTAAGCCATCGCTCCCCAAACCCCAAGTGGCGAATGATGAGTCGCTCCTGGTGCCATATTCCAGTGCAGCGATGCAGACGCCAACCAAATCCCAAAGTGGCGAATGATGAGTCGCTCCTGGTGCCATATCCCAGTGTAGCGATGCAGACGCCAACCAAATTCCAAATCCCATACCCCCAACGGCGAATGATGAGTCGCTCCTGGTACCACATTCCAGTGCAGCGATGCAGAAGCCAACAAAGTCCTGAAATTTTTTCCGGCCCTACGGTCTGGATCATACATCCTGCAAAACCGTATACAATCCACGGGCGTAAAACAATCCCGATCTCTCAAAAAAAAAAGAGAACGGTATGTCCACAAGCAAAATGGACACGGATGAAAACCCGAAAGGGCTCCGTGAGTAAAAACAGCAGGACTGCCGGCGAGTTTGTGAAAACCAGAAAAGGGGGCAAACTCGTAAAAGAAAAAAAAAAGAAATGAAATGCACTCGCAAAGTCCTCTCGACTTTGTGAGGAGAAAGTTCCCGCGTGAGATCCCTACGACTCACAAAGAAGCAACACACTTAGGAGTCCCCACGACTCCTAAGGAGAAAATACACTTACGGGATCCTTACGACCCGTAGGGAGAAAGTGCTTTGTGAGACCTTTACGGCTCACAAAATGGAAAAGCCTTAGGTGACAGGGATCTAAACCTGTCTCCTAAGCCACCAATTCCCAAATCCTCTAGGGGCAAATGATGAGTTGCTCCTGGCATTATTCCAATGCAGCAATGCAGATGCCAAACAAACCAATTCCCAAATCCTCCCGGGGCAAGTGATGAGTTGCTCCTGGCATTATTCCAGTGCAGCAATGCAGATGCCAAACGAAGAAAAACCAAATCCAAATCCTCCCGGGGCAAATGATGAGTTGCTCCTGGCATTATTCCAGTGCAGCAATGCAGATGCCAAACAAACCAATTCCCAAATCCTCCGGGGGCAAGTGATGAGTTGCTCCTGGCATTATTCCAGTGCAGCAATGCAGATGCCATACGAAAAAAAACCAAATCCAAATCCTCCCGGGGCAAATGATGAGTTGCTCCTGGCATTATTCCAGTGCAGCAATGCAGATGCCAAACAAACCAATTCCCAAATCCTCCAAGGGCAAATGATGAGTTGTTCCTGGCATTATTCCAGTGCAGTAATGCAGATGCCGACAAAAAAAAACGATTCCCAAATCCTCTCAAAGACAGATGATGATTCGCTCCTGGTACCATATTCCAGTATAGCGATGATGATGTCAACTCAAATCAAACAAATCAAACCAACCAATTCCAACATCGACCTCTGCGTCAAATCAACAGGCACTCCGTCTCGGGGAAACGTCCTACCAGCGACACTCCGTCTCGGGGAAACGTCCTACAACAGGCACTCCGTCTCGGGGAAACGTCCTACAACAGGCACTCCGTCTCGGGGAAACGTCCTCGGGGAAACGTCGACCAGCGACACTCCGTGCCGGGGACACGTCTACCAAATCGCTCCGGATCAGAGCGTCGACCGTCTATGTCGACACGTCTACCAAATTGGGAACCCAAATCGCTCCGGATCAGAGCGTCGACCGTCTATGTCGCAAAAAAGGCAGTGCAGGCTCCCGCAAATTGGGAACCCAAATCGCTTCATAACAGAGCGTTGACCGTCTATGTCGCAAAAAGGGCAATGCAGGCTCCCGCAAATTGGGAACCCAAATCGCTTCGGATCAGAGCGTCGACCGTCTATGTCGCAAAAAGGGCAGTGCAGGCTCCCGCAAATTGGGAACCCAAATCGCTTCATAACAGAGCGTCGACCGTCTATGTCGCAAAAAGGGCAGTGCAGGCTCCCACAAATTGGGAACCCAAATCGCTTCGTAACAGAGCGTCGACCGTCTATATCGCAAAAAGGGCAGTGCAGGCTCCCGCAAATTGGGAACCCAAATCGCTTCGGATCAGAGCGTCGACCGTCTATGTCGCAAAAATGGCAGTGCAGGCTCCCGCAAATTGGGAACCCAAATCGCTTCAAAACAGAGCGTCGACCGTCTATGTCGCAAAAAGGGCAGTGCAGGCTCCCGCAAATTGGGAACCCAAATCGCTTCGTAATAGAGCATCGACCGTCCATGTCGTAAAAAGGGCAGTGCAGGCTTCCTACAAAGCAGGAACCAGATCGCTCCGGGCCAGGGAAACGTCTACCACGGACACTCCGTCTCGGAGACGCGTTAAGCGTCGACCGTCCATGTCGTAAAAAGGGCAGTGCAGGCTTCCTACAAAGCAGGAACCAGATCGCTCCGGGCCAGGGAAACGTCTACCACGGACACTCCGTCTCGGAGACGCGTTAAGCGTCGACCGTCCATGTCGTAAAAAGGGCAGTGCATCCCAAAAAGTGGGGACCAAAGCAAGTCACATCCACGTGAAAGAAGATCCATCAATTTCATGCACACGACCCACATATGCTGTGTGCATTTATTGATGGGGGGCAATTTGTTGGGGTAAAAATTTACACCCCTGTTGACCGAGTCAAAGTCAAGGTCAACCCCCAAACTAGGTGGGCCCAAGCCCAGGTCAAGCAGGCCCATACCCATGTCGAGCCCGTGGCCAGCCTCCCCATGCCAACAACAAAATCATGTAACAAATAATTTTTATGTAATTTTTCTGCATGAATGTATGCAAAATGGGCATAAAGCCAAATTTTTGTAAGCCCATGGCTTATGTGCAAAATGAATTGGCACATGAGCCATGGGATAGGCAAAAAGCCATTTTGCAAAGCCCAAGGGGCTATGTGTAAATATGTAAGCCTATATAAGGCAACATGACGATGAATATAATGGACACTTTTCATTCCCCTCAAAAAACCTAGGGTTCTTTGTGCCTCCTGCTCCTTCTCCAAGGTTCTAAACCTTTTCATTTCTTTTGAATTAAATCAAGAGTTTTACTCTTTCTCTTCCAAAACTAAGTAGTTTTCCACTACAAAACCCACAAAGGGGAACTCAGATCTCCCATCAAATCTCAAAAAGGAGTGATTTTTAAAATCTCACATCTCTTGATCTTCATGATCCAGCAAATAACAGGAGGAAGAAGAAGAACCCTTTCCATTAACCCCAAAAACACACTCAGGAGTCCAACTCCTTTCTGATTTCTCTTTCGAGAAATCTTTTTTAGGTTAAAAGCCTCTTTTTCTCACCGGCGCTCAAGCGCAGAGCGCCCGCGAGTCGGCACATGGGCGCTTTGCGCTCGAGCGCTGAGCGCTGGAGCGCAAAGCGCCCACGTGCCGACACGTGGCGCGCTTGCACTCCAGCGCTCGAGCGCAAAGCGCCCACGTGCCGACACGTGGCGCGCTTGCGCTCCAGCGCAAGCGCTCGAGCTCCAGCGCTCGAGCGCAAAGCGCCCACGTGCCGACACGTGGCGCGCTTGCGCTCCAGCGCAAGCGCTCGAGCGCAAGCGCTCGAGCGCAAAGCGCCCACGTGCCGACACGTGGTGCGCTTGCGCTCCAACGCAAGTCGCCCCGGTGTCGACACGTGGCGCGCTTGCGCTTAAGCGCAAGCGCTCGAGTGCAAGTCTCTCCTGTGCCAACACGTGGCGCGCTTGCGCTCCAGCGCAAGCGCTCGAGCGCAAGTCGCCCCCGTGCCGACACGTGGCACGCTTGCGCTCCAGCGCAAGTCGCCCCCATGCCGACACGTGGCGCGCTTGCGCTCCAGCGCAAGTGCTCGAGCGCAAGTCACCTCCGTGCCGACACCTGGCGCGCTTGCGCTCCAGCGCAAGCGCTCGAGCGCAAGTCGCCCCCGTGTCGACACGTGGCGCTTGCGCTCCAGCGCAAGCGCTCGAGCGCAAATCGCCCCCGTACTGACACGTGGCGCACTTGCGCTCAAGCGCCCAGCGCTCAAGCGCAGAGCGCCCACATGCCGACACGTGGCACTCTAGCGCCTGAGCGCACAGCACCTAGGCGCACAGCGCCCAAGGCGCTGCCCCATGCATCCTTCTGATGTCTTTTCCCCCTATTTTTATGTACATACATATATATATATATATATACATATGTATACATATTTACTCACACACATACTCCGCGACACTGTCCCTGTTAGAAAAAAATTTCTAACGGGGCGCTGCTCCGCACCCCGCAAGGGGGCTGCTAGCCCCCTTGACCCCCAGCCCGCTATCCGGGTAGCGGGACCCCCGTAAAAACTCTGCGTGGCTCCCGATATATTCAAACCCCCACTCCAAAACACAACACACGCACACTGCACATTGAGTTCGCATGACCAGTTTAACCCGTCAATCGGAGGTTCCCTCGCCCCAAAGGCGGGGGGTAATTAACGGCAGCTTAGTCCGCGGCTGCCGGAGATTCGGATCCCCACAATCAATTAACCCCGGCCTACCCTAGGCAGGGGAAATCTGTAGTACGCCTGACAAGCGCGCGCGTATTCCCATCTCAATGGGGTGACGAAAAACACACTATAACGTGCAGTGCACATGCAAACTTTTGGGCTTCTAAAAGTTTAAAAGAAAAATCAACAAAAAATATATGTGGCTGAGGGGATTCGAACACAGGAGCTACGTCACAGTAGTGCAAGGTTTTACCAATGAGCTACAAGTTCTTTCTTGCTGTTCAAAAGCAATTTAAATACTTATAGCATATACATGATTGTAAATACTCCATTTGTACATTAACTTTTAAACAAATTTTTTGTACAATAAAACAGAGTCGTTACATTCTACCCTCCTTACAAAAATTTCGTCCTCGAAATTTATAATTATTGTAAGGACTAATTTACAAACAAGTGAGGGTATCTTGCACGCATATCGTCTTCTCTTTTCCACATTGATTCTTCTGGTATGTCTTTTCTCCACATCATCTGGACCATGTTTACTTCCTTGTTCCGAAGTGACTTCACCTTTCTGTTCAGGATTTCAACAGGCTGTTGCTCACAAGATAGATCCGTCTGTACAGTGAGCTCGGAATGATCAAGAATGTGACTGGGGTCACTCACATACCTTCTGAGTTAGGATATGTGGAACACATTGTGCACTTCTTCCAATGAGGGTGGAAGTGCCAAGCGATAAGCCACTTCTCCGACTCGTTCTAGTATGTCGAATGGTCTAATGTACCTTGGACTTATCTTACCCCGCCTTCCAAAGCGAATCACTTCACGGTTTGGAGAAATCTTTAGAAAGACATGATCTCCCGGTTGGAACTCCAAGTGACGGCGCTTTGCATTAGCCCAATGCTTCTGTCGGTCTTGGACTATGCGCATTCTTTCCCTGATTGTGCGAACAACATCCACTGTTGCTACTATCTTCTCAGGTCTAAAGAGTTATCTATCTCCGATGTCGTCCCAATTTAATGGTGAACGACACTTCCTTCCATATAGATCTGCAAAGGGTGTCATTCCAATACTTGCTTGGTAGCTGTTGTTGTATGAAAACTCCACAAGATGTAGGTGATCTTCCTACGATCCTCCGAAGTCTAGCATACAAGCTCTTAGCATATCTTCAAGTACCTGAATCGTTCGCTCAGACTGTCCATCTATTTGTGGATGGTAAGCTGTGCTAAAGTTCATACTTGTTTCCAAGCTAACTTGCAGACTCTGCCAAAATTGCGATCGAAATCTGGTGTCACGATCGGAAACAATGCAAACCAGTACTCCATGTAATCTCACAATCTCCTGCATGAGTTCATGGGTATCAGAGATAGTACACATTGAAGAGTTAAATCTTACTTAGATTCAAACTTACCTCCATATACTTCTTTGCTAGTGTCTCGATAGATTGGCTAACTCGAAATGGGATGAAGTGAGCCGACTTTGTGAGTCGATCCACAATAACCCATACCGCATCGTTACCTTTCGTATTGTGAGGAGGATCAGTCACGAAATCCATAGTGATGTGTTGCCACTTCTATTCTGGGATAGGTAACGGTTGAAGTAAACTAGCAGTTCTGTGATATTCAGCTTTCACTTGCTGACACACCAAACATTTAGTGACGCTTCTGGCTACTTCACGTTTCATTCCATGCCACCAGTAATGTTGACACGGATCTTTGTACATTTTTGTACCCTTAGGGTGTACTGAGTAGGGAGAGCTGTGAGCTTATTTCATCAATTCTTCCCGTACAGAACCTTATGGTATACACAATCTACTGTCGTATCTCAAAGATCCGTCTTCATGGATGATGAAGTCAGTTCTAAGTCCACTTTCTACTTGTTCTCTGATCTTTTGCAACTTGGCATCACTTGCTTGAGCTGATTTGATCTGATTGACAATAGTAGACTGAAATTATAAGTTCATAAAACATGAAGCGTTGCCTGGCATGACCACTTCTATCTCCATCTGGTACAAATCTTGTTGAAGCTTCCACTGTGCGGTGAGATTCATTGATAGTGGTTGGAGGCTAAGTGCATCAGGTACTACATTCACCTTCTCTGATGATATTGTAGGTTGATGTCGAAGTCTGCCATAAGTTCTAACCATCTTCTCTGCCACATATTCAACTCTTTCTTAAACACATATTTCAGATTCTTGTGGTCTGTGTATATGTCCACTCGTTCTCCAAGAAGATAATGGCACCAAATCTTGAGTGCAAAGATAACGGCTGCCAACTCAAGATCATACGTCGGATAGTTGCGCTCATGAATCTTCAGCTGTCTTAATGCATAAGCTACAACTTTACCGTGCTGATGTAGAACACATCCTAATCCCTTACAGAATGCATCGCAATGCACTTCGAAACCTCCAGATTGGTCCCATATGACGAGAATAGGTGCTGATGTCAATCTTGACTTAAGTTCTACGAAAGCTTGTTCGCATATTTCTGACCACACGAATTCTTCATCTTTACGTGTGAGCTTAGCCAGGATTGTTGCAATCTTCGAAAATCCTTCAATAAACAGTCTGTAATATCCTGCTAAATCCAAGAAACTTCGAATGTACTTCACTAACTTCGGTGTCGGCCATTCTCTTACTGCTGATACTTTAGCTGGATCTACATAGATTCCATCGCCTGATACAATATGTCCGAGAAATCCGACTTGATCTAGCCAAAACTCGCACTTGCCGTACTTGGCATAGAGTAGATGCTGTCGTAAAGTCTCCAAGACAATTCGTAGGTGCTCGGCATGTTCTTTCCGACTCTTAGAATACACCATGATGTCATCGATGAAGATGACAACAAACCTGTATAAGTACTCTCGGAAAACTTGATTCATCGGGTTCATGAATATAGCTGGTGCGTTGGTCACTCCAAATGGCATCACAATAAACTCATAATGACCATAGCGAGTCCTGAATGCCGTCTTCGGAATATCAGACTCTTTGACCTTCACCTGATGATAACCCGAATGAAGATCTAACTTGGAGAAAACGCAAGACCCACTTAGTTGATCGAAAAGATCGTCGATGCGCGGAAGTGCATACTTGTTCTTTATAGTTACTTCGTTTATAGCTCTATAATCAATGCACATTCGATATGAACCTTCCTTCTTCTTCACAATCCGAACTGGCGATCCCCAACTTGAAGTGCTAGGACGAATCCATCATTTTTTCAATAATTCGTCCAACTGAGTTCGGATCTATTTCAAACCTTCGGGACTCAAGCGATACGGAGCTTTAATCACCGGTTGTGCTCCAGGTACTAAATCAATGCTGAATTCAAGAGCTCGATCGGGAGGCAAACCTGATATATTTTCAGGGAATACGTCGTCGAACTCTTGAACTACTTTTAGCTTTGATCCTTCCTCTGCTTGAAGTGCTGTAATCACTGCCTTCTTCGGTTTTGCTTTGTATGTGCTTGGCTCCAGGATACGGTCTCTACTTTTAAAATAAAAGACCGGATTCTCTGGAATCTCAAACACTACCCTCCTTTGAAGACAGTCAATGGTAGCATAGAATGTTTCTAGCCAATCCATACCCAAAACGACATCGAAATTCGGTATGTCCAGCACCTTGAAGTCAGCGTAGAATTCTCTGCTATAGACGACTACTAGACACAGGTCGTATCCCATCGTTGCTTTTAGAACGACGTTCCCTGAACTGACATTCCAGCTGGATATGAGAGGTTTGACTGGAATCGCATGAGTTCAGACGAACCATTGCGACATAAAGCAATGAGATGCTCCAGTATCGAAGAGTTCTAGTGCAGGAGTGTGGCTACTAAGATCGTACCTAAGTTATGTCGGATAGGTTTAGGTATAGAAAAAAAATATGGATATAACAAGTATTGAACAGTTTTGAAAGATTGAAAGGTTACCAGTAATGACTTGGCCAGTGGTTTCAGCTTCTTCCACAGTCATTATGAAAACGTGTCCCCTCGGTACATTCCTTCTTGCCGGAGGAGCATTCCTCTGCCCGTTCCTTTGTACTTGAGGTAAGTTCTTTTGTGCTTGATAGAACTGACGAGGATGAGGTGCAGTCGGTCCACGAGGAGGTGGAGCAGGGAGAGCACGACGTGGAGCAGGTGCCTGGATAGCTGGCCGCTGCGGATAGGTAATTGCTGGTCTGGGTGAAGCATTAGGATTGAGTCTATGAGAACAAGACCCAATATCATGCGTGGATGATCCATGGACTAAGAAAAGGAGATTAGCATGCCTACAATCCTTCGCCAGGTGTCCATCCCTCCTGCAGTAGGTGAAAAAGGCTGGACTAGGCTGGTTGATTGGTACCCCCGGTCTCCGGGGTACAAAAGGTAGCCTTAAAAAGGCTCCTCCTGCCATTTGAGTGTCAGGGCGCTTCACTCCGACAGATTGGGGTATGCTCTTCATCTTTACTACTGCCTCATATCGACGGGCAACCTTCAGAGTCAGGTCGTGGGTTGGGAAATCCCCTGTAGCTAAGGCAGCTTGGATCTCCGAGTCTAACCTTTGCGGAAATCGTCTGGACCTGATCTCAGCAGTCGGAATGAGGTGTGCCGCGAACTTGTTACAGTCTTGTGTTAGCGATGTATTATGTGATATTAGAAAATCGAATATTTGAAACATATCTTTACCTGCTCAACATAATGAACTCGGCATCATACTCATCGACCGATTTGCTCCACTTAGAGCCTTATTGTAAGTGAATGAATTGCTGCTCTATCTCGAATCGGGTAGTCTTGGGAAAATACTTCGCGTCGAACATGTCGAGAAAAGTTTTCCATTCGATAGGCTGGGCAAGACGGCTTTCTTCCGCCTTCCACCATACTCGGGCGTTGTCGGTGAGCAGCTTTGCAATCGAAACCCAAGTGATCTCTGGCACTTGTGCTGCTGCCAGATCGTCCTCAATGCTCTGAGCCCATTCTTCATCTTCTAAAGGGCTCTCTTTCCCAGAAAATTGTTTCGGGTGCAATGCCCGGAATTGCTTCACTCCGGGTGCTTCCGCTTCTGGGTGGTTCAATAAGATAGCAGTCTGCTACTGCTGTCCATCCAGGAGGTTTCGGATTGCCTCAAGCAATACCGTTTGCTCGTTGATCGGAGCTGCAACGGTAGGCGTAAGTGGAAGAGGTGGTGGTAGGTTGTTAACATTGGTGCCGGTATTGTTTGGAGAATCTATAACCTTGAAATAAAAATAGGGTTATGATAGATTCAAAGTATATGAAATTGTAAGAATCAAGGAATATGAAATGTAAAAAATGTTTTTAGTTGCTGATTCTTGTGTTATATTGCTTAGGACTTCATGCAGAATTGACCTGCATGTCAATGCAGAACTGACCTGCATGGGCCACCAACAAAACCTGTCATGCCCCGCTTCCCAGAGTACGGGTAAAGAGACGCGACAAGGCTCGCTACATATTTACTCAGAAGTAAACACGCTAGGCATAACTAAGCAATATAATGTCAATATACACAAGAAGACATGAAATGTAAAATGAACAGCAACTTTTATTTATTTAACATTTCTTTACAATACAACTGAAAGTAAATACAGTGATTAAAGCAATTCCTAAACAATGGCATGAACATGAAAGTAAAGTATATATAAGACTCTAGTGCTCGGGGTCCTCGCTGAACTGATCCAAGCCCTCTGAACTGGGCTCTATCTCTAGTGAGTCGGATCCACCTAACAACATTCCAAAGAAAGAAGAGAGAAGGAATGTTGTCAGCGAACAATCGCTCGGTAAGTCCCAAAGAAAAGTAGGAATAGAATAGACAGATAAAAGAATATAACTGATATAAGGTTTGATTATTAAGTTAACGCAGTTGTTTGTAGCTTGGTACAGAATATGCCAGTATATACGAGAGGAGTCTAACTATTCCATGAACTAAGGTATACGGAGCACAAGGAACCGTTAAACCACGAAACAACAGCAATGGATATTCAGGTTAGGTGTATTAAAGTGACCGTCTCATGTCACTTCTAACACATTCCGTACCAGTCTACCCCTTTAAAACCCCGTAATGTATTTTGTATTGATTTGTATAGTTTTTTAGTAATAGATGTACGACTTTCCAAAACCATGATATCATGCAAACGGAATGGATATATATGGATGGTCATGTAATCAGAGTATATCCATGGTTCGGTTCGGTCGAGTCATGTTGATATAAATTGAATTCTGGTATAAATGGATTCATGTTGAATTGGAGTTATACTTGAATCATATTCAAGAATAGATTGATTGATTGATATCAGATTAGACTGAGACTCTATATGAGTCAGACACTTAAACAGAATTGAAGTCCTGAATTAGTTTTGATCTTATCGATAACTGCTGCACATTGACGGCATGATTTGTGTCTTTTTCCAGGACAATTACCGTATTGATAACACCGTTTTTAGGTTGTCTACCTTAGATAGGCAAGCACTTATATTCTCCGGCTCCCTGAGGCTCAAGAGAATTGGTCCCGCTTAAACCTATATTTACTAGGGTCCTTATTGTAAATTAATATAACTTGATGGGGTTTTATGAAAAATAATTTTGATATATTTTCAAAATAATGCTCAAGTATTTATTTATCGCCTTTAAGGTTTTCATAGATGTAATTTTTATAAAATGAGATATTCTAGTGGATATAAACCTAATTGAATAGTATACGGTATTTTAGTGTAATATTGGAATTGTATTGATTTGTAATGGAAGTTTCATGAAATTTGTGATTCCTTTGATTTAGAAAAACTTGGAATATATATAATATAATTAAAGTAGATATTTTGATAATATTTATATATATTTAGTAAAATAAATTTTATTTATTAAGTAGAAATCTCATTTTTCTTAAAAATTGCATTAAAAATTCCATCGAGATCGGATGCTCCGTGAAGAGGTCTGCATCTTACTCTACTAAACCCGAGAATGTGCGATAACCCGCACCATCCCGATCGGGGTCCTCAAAATGGGTTGTAGAGGCGCATTTATAAGGAATTAAATAATACACTTTTAAAGAAAATAGTTTTTGATAGTTTATGGTATTTAAATTTAAATTCGTATTTATCCCACAAACTAATGTTCCAAAAGCCATCGTGCTATGTCAAGATTGAGTCTTGTGATGAGATAGGTCATTACCTCGTGAGTTTTCTAAAGGTAATATGAGCCAAACTATAAAGTAATGTTGTATGTAAAGTAGATGGTATTTTATCGTAAAAGTGAAATAGAATTTGTTTAGCATAATATTTTGAATTGAAACCTGGTCCAATTGTTATTTTATGGTTACTAAACAATATATAATTAAATGGTTAATTTGTGGTTTAATAAAAATTGAGTTTTTAAAGAAATGAGAATCGAAAGTCGGATTAACTCCGCTTCTGACGAGTTTTGAAATGAGGGTGTTTTAGATTAGAATGTGAGGAGGGGGAGGGGACTTACGGGTTTGGAGAAGAGAGGGGAGGTGGAGGGAACTATTGGAAGCGTAGTGGAGCCGCGTCATCGCCTGATTTGTCCCGAATCGTCGCCAGAACTTTGACCTTAGCTAAATCCACTTTTACAACTTTTGGACTTAGAAATTTTAGAGAGTTTTGGTAATGGATTTCTGAATAAGGAGGCTAGGATGTGATTTTTGTATTTATAGGAGAAATTAGGGTTTTGAGTATTGAAGAATGAATTAAAAATTTGCATTAAAATTTGGATTAATGTCTCATTTTAATTCTCTGGAAATGTGCAGGGAAATCAAACAGACTAGGGTTAGTGGGAGAGTCCAAGGGTGCAGGGTTAAATTTTGGGAGCATTCTCTACGGACTTACCCGGCGGTGCCGGTCCTTTCCTTCATCTCGTCGGTCGGATCCGAGGGAATGGGGCTTGGATCTTGGCCACGTGTCATCGGCTGCTTAAATAACAATTTCCACATGTTTGTTTTATGAAACTTTTCATTTTATGTGCAGTGCACGTGCAAACTTTTGGGTTTCTAAAAGTTTAAAAGAAAAATCAATAAAAAATATATGCGGCTGAGAGGATTCGAACACAGGGGCTACGTCACAACAGTGCAAGGCTTTACCAATGAGCTACAAGTGCTTTTTTGCTGTTCAAAAGCAATTTAAATACTTATAGCATATACAGGATTGCAAATACTCCATTTGTGCATTAACTTTTAAACAAATTTTCTGTAAATTAAAACAGAGTCCTTACATCGGAACTCCAAACTGTGGAGGAGTCGGCCCGACCGAGATTCGAGTAAATAGAATTCGAGTATGTTAATATGGGGCTTCTGAAGTTCCGTGTGATTCACACTTGAAACTATCCCAAACACCCATAGTATAATAAATTATAACTGTTGTATCGACATAGTTGATTTGATTGGTTGTTTATAACATATATTGATCGAAACCATAGATTACAAAAGTGAATAATATAGTCGAGTAAGTAAAGTAGAATGCGAGTCATGTCATTTGCAATTCTGGGTCGAGTCAAGTTAGTTCGAGTAGATTGAGTTCGAGTTTGGATTCGAGTTCGAGTTTATATTCGGGTTATAACCAATATCTTATGAATGGATTTAACTTTAGAAATTCTTAAGTTCGGGAATAATCGGACAACCGCTACACATGAACAGTGGGATTTGTGTCTTTTTCCAAGACGTTGCCATTGAAAATTCCTTTAATTTGCAGTGTTATCTAATCTAAATAGGCAAGCACTCAATTTCTCTGGCTTTCTGAAGCTCAAGAGAAATGATACCGCTTAAACCTATATTAATTTAGGGTCCTTAAAAAAATTTCAAGTTGTTTATTATGTATTTTCATTGTTTGCATTTCTCGAGGGGGTTTTATGTAAAATATTTTAATATTGTTTAAAAAAAATCTCGAGGGTGTTTTAGAATATTAAGAGTTTTTATAAAAAATATATTTTAGTTTTAGTGGTATTTTAGTGATAAAACCTAACTTTTTAAAAGTTTATGGTATTTTTATGAAAAACTATACTTTTAGAAATTTGATGGTATTTTTGTGTAACTTTAATTTTTCATATTAATAATATAGTTTTCAAAAAAAAATTCATAGAAAAATACAAATTTGTGATTTATGAAAATTTTCAAATGATTTAATTTGTTGAAAAAGACGTATTCTTTAAAATCGTATTTTTATTCCTTTCGAGAGCAAATTCTCCGTGAGGAGTTCTGCATCTCGCTCTACTATCTTAAAGATATGCGATAATCCTCACCATCCGCAAATGGGTCTCCTAATGAGAGTTGTAGAGACGTAATTGCAAAGGGTTAAAAATAGCGATAAAAAGTATTTTTAAAAGCGATAGTATTTTAATGAAAATTATTTCATTTAGGATAAAACTTTGTAATCTAAAATATCGTGCTATAAAACCATAGTGTATGTGATGGGGTAGGTCGTTACCCCGTGAGTTTTCTAGAGTTATAGTTCATGTTGATGTTAAAAGGGTATAAGTAAGGTTCATGATATTTTTGTGTAATTTTGTTGTATGATTTATTTAGTACAAAATTTTAAACAATTCAAAAGAAATTGAAATAAATAATATTTAAAGTGGTGTTAGAAGGATTATGGTGAAATATTTAACATAGCATGGGTGATAAAACTTTTTAAAAGAAGATTCATTTAGACTAACTCCACTTAGTCGATATTATTTTAAGAATCATTTTGAGATGAAACGAATGAGAGAAAGAAAAGACTTACAGGTTTTCGAATGTTGAAAAGAGAGGAAAAAGAGAGGGGGTTGTTCACCGCCAAAAGACTGGACTGAGACGTTGAGATGTCTAGTCTTAATTTGGGGGTAGATACTATTTGGACTTATTTATCCACCTCTCCGAAAATACCAAGTTGATTTATGGCACCATATATCGGAGGTTTGGATAGACGCGACCGTTGTAGTAGACTTTATCAGATTCCCCCTCTTTTATGAGGGTTTTTGATTGTGGGGACGCTCTTCCCTGCAGGCGCAAGCCCTTACAGTTAATTACGTTACCGCATTACGATAACCATTTTCTCCTTCTCCAGCAGTTCACTTCGTGCCGTGTGTATTTTTGTTTATTTTGGTTGCCCGTGGATTGTATACAGAGACTAGTTTATGTCGTTGCCCATAGGGCGCGGATTAGTCCAAATCTGTATATTTTAGATTTGGGATTTTGAACTTAAGTTATATTTTTTCTTTAGTTCAAAAATATTTTGTTTGGTTTAAGGACCGTTAATTTAGTTTAAGATTAAGACCAACTTAAACATATGACCATTTGGGACCAATTTATTTTTAACTAAGGATATATTAGTCTTATTTGAGACTAAGATCAACTTAGCAATATTTTAAGAATCCTTAAATTTTATTAAGGTCTAACAACAGAGCATTTGGGCTCAACTGCAAGAGACTTAGTCAATTTGGGCTAAGTCTGCTCAGTTTCTTTTTTTTTGTTCAAAAGTGCTAAGCACTTATTTGGCTTCTGTTTGTTCAGCCCTCCTTTTTATGCAAAAGTGTTAAGCACTTTTTTGACGCTCTGACACTCATATAGGTATCATATGAAGCCTTCAGTTATGGGCACTGCCCAATCAGTGCTAAGCACTCAGTTATATATATTGCTAAGCACTTTTTTATATGGTGTCCACATGAAGAGCACGTGAGGCGATGCCCAATCAGTGATAAGCACTCAGCCGTTTTGACTGTATATGAAGTGCTAAGCACTTTTTGTTCAGCGCTCACGTGTATTTCACATAAGGCGCTGGCCTTCTGTTTGGGCGCCCGCGTGTTTTTTGCGTGAGGCGCTATTGGAAGGGCGCCCACGTAGAAAACATGTGAGGCGCTAAGCTCTTTTCTTTTTTTAGAGATTAAATCTCTATTAGTGCCATTTTTTGCCATTAATGATCATCAAGATCTCCATTTTGAAGACCTTGGATCGTTTTTTCTTCATTGGGGAACTAAGTTCTTATATTCTTTTTATAAGAACTAAGTTCTTTACGAAGAGTTAAACCCTAATTTCGAAAGAATTAAATTCCAAGAATATATGTTCTTTTTCTTTTTTCTTTTTAACCTAGTTCTTTTCTGAATTTTTTGTCACGCCCCGCTTCCCAAAATACGGAATACGAGGGGTTGACAAGGCCAGCCATGCTCTTACGGTCGAGGTAATATCTCCCCGTAGTCACACTTCGGCTTCTAGCTTTACGTGGTAATCAGTAAACAACGCACAGGTAATGAGAAATGCAGCAACTGAGACAAAACAGATACAAGGAACTAACCTGATGGAGATCAAAAGAGTATAGCTCTGGATAGCTGATCAAGATGTCCGTGATGTACGTCTGGTCCTGGTCCAGGCTAGATCCACTCCTCACTCTGAGCATGCATACTCAGGCCGTCAGAGCGACGCGATAGCAATATATACATAGGAGCAAGTGGTAACTCATACAGTAATAATGGATATATAACAGTAAATCAAGATAGTGGAGATATGAACATGAAATAGCCAATGTGGGTGTCTAAAAGAGCAGGTGAATAGTAATGCAGTAAAATAGTATGTCAGGTGTGTCAATACAGTAAGTAATGCATGTCAATGTCACTATCCCTATCAGTCTCTAAGTCTCACTGTACGGGTCACTAAGCCTATCGTCAGTCCAAGTGTGAGAGTCAACCACTCGTGAGTGTCCTCCACCCAAGGGTAGGACCCAAGGGCAAGGGACCACGGGCCCAAAATATAACTCACGGTAATAATCATGTAATGTCCCTGTAAATCTCCATATATATATGCCGGCATGGGACTCCCGAGATTCTGTTGAACTCACACTCAAACTACCCCACACCCCGTGGTCTACATCAAACGCCAACCATAACCTCAAATACCGGTCGGTCCATGACAAGTCTGCGCGAGAACTGGAGACATGATCTCCATCAAGCACGTCCCGACTGATACCCAAGATAAATGGACAGTGTCTGGTGCCTTACCTGTGACACCCATACAAATGCTTCTATAAGTGTCCCATACCACTTATAGTCACACTTATACGCGTCCCACAGACGTCGACAATGCAATAGAACAATAGGGTCCACTGATTGTGTACAAGTACGTGTCACTTTTACTTATCCACTCATGCACGAACACTGACGTACTTGCCACAATCACCGCTAAAACCTAACACTGGGTAATGCACATGATCACTAGGTTACCAATGCAACGACATATATATGATGTGATGAGAAAACAGTATTTAAGGCATGATTAAGATGTCATCAAACGATATCCTACCACTTGCATGATTTATCATAAATCATACGTGCACAATTTAGCGAAACAATGAACAGGGGATAAGTAGTATGTTTGATTATCTATCCAGCAAATTTGATCTCACGTCAATCGGTTTTCAGGATCACTAGATATGGCCATTTCATTTTAAGCGTTCACTGCTGGAAATCCGGTTTCAGAATCGGAAGTCCGTTTCACAACGCATTTTAATCCCAGTTGGGACCAGAATTTAGCGACTCTATAGTTGAATGAAATCTAGGGTTTTCAATAAGGTTTTCAACGCAGTAGACGGATTCTCAATCGCATCTGTACGTCAGGAGTTATCCACTATTCAAGCCTAGGGTATCAGTTCTGGTTCTGTTTGGGACTGCTATACGTCCCGATCTTTTAAATTGCAGTTAAAATAGTAAACGACGATAAAATGGGGTGAAATCACTTGAGTTATTTATCTAACAGATTGATCATCAATAAAATGCTGGGTTCCGTAACATACGAGTTCAGGCAGCAAGGTAGTAAAGATTACGGGACAGAAAACAATAACCAGAGTTGCTCTGGACTGCAGTACAGGGCCGCTCTCGAACCAATTCTCGTCATAATATCAGTACAGAAACATTTAAGAAATTGCATAGGGCTACAGGTCGTCGAATCTTCTTCGATTTGATCCCTCGAACACCTCATTTCAATATGTACATAATTTATTGTGATTTTAACGATTTTCAGGTGCGGGAAATTCCCAGTTTTACGGGTGTAATTAGGGGTGTTCGTTTGAGTCGTTAACAGTCATATTTTTCAGTGAAACTTCTACACAAGGTTCATTATCACACGGGCCACAATATGCAATCAAATTCCATCAAATTAATTGAAGGTTTTCATTGGAATCTTGCATCGAACACTTACGTTATCTAAGTCTTCATGAATCGCAAGTAGGGAAAAATACGGTTTGATTTGTAATGGAGGTAATATAGCATGTAGCAAGTAGGGTACTTGCCTGGAGAAGTTTTGGAGATGCACGACAGCTGCAACGGCATGGACGCGTGGCAAACGGTACGGTTTGGATGCACGGCCTCGGCTCGCGATTCGGGTTCGACGTCGGAGTTGTCCGGGGGTGGCTCATGTTCGCTGGAAGCTGAGGGGGTGCTCTGTGGATCTCCCGAGGTGTGCTGGGGTTGACGACGGTCGGCGGTGACGCTCCGGTGATGTGTACAGTGGGTTTCATGTGATGGTTTGTTGTGGGTTGGTGGTTTTGGAGAGAGGGCGAGAGGCAGTGGGGCTTGGGCTAGGAGGTAAGGCGATGATGCTGAGGTTGTAGGGGTGTCGACGAGGTGCTTTAGGGCAGTTGGGGGCTCACCGGCGTCGAGTGCAGGTAATGGTCGAGCTCGGGGCTGGGGAGTCAGTGAAGCAGTGAAAGGACAATTGGTGGTTTGGGTTTGTGAGAGGGAGTGATGGGGTCGACAAGGAGGTTGTCGTCGTCGTCGTTGAGCGGGGTTGGGAGCTCGGTGGCGTGGTTTCTGCAGAGAGAGAGAAGAGTTTGAGAGAGAGAGTGTGGGGGAGAGAGGAGGAGTTGGAGAGTGAGGGTGTGAGGGGGAGAGGAGGAGTTGGAGTTTGAGGAGAGGGTGAGGAAAACGTGGTCGAGGTCGGGGGAACGGCGCGGGCGACGTGGGCACGAGGGAGAGGCTCGGGGACGTCGTGGGTGCGAGGGAAAGAATGGGTGGGAGAAATTTGTAACGGGAGGAAGAAGGGGAGGTGGGACACGGGCCGGGTCGGGTTGGGTGAAGGTTGGGTGCGGGCTTGGAGGGAGATTGGGCCGGGGGAAAGATTAAGGATTTAATTCATTTGGGAAAATAAAGTGTTGGGCTGGGTTAAGGTTTAACAAAAATTAATTTAATTAAATTAGTTTGTTGGGCTGGGTTGAGGAAATTGGGTATGGGCTAAGGATTAAAGAATTAAAGTTTGGGTTTGGGAGCAGGGGCTTTTATTTGAAATGAATGTGTTTATGTTATTCGGCTGGGCTGGTGAAGTTGTGGGCTGTGGAAATTGAAGTTTAATTTATTCGTAGGGGAAAGGAAAGAGAGTGGGCCGGCCTGGGGAAAAATAAAGAAAGAGAATAGAAATGGGTTAGGGTTTAACAGTTAGCGTTAGGAAAAATTGGATGGAAATTAATTGGAAGAATAGAAATATTTAAGTAACCCAAATTTTTAATCTTGTTTAAATTACGGAAATAGTTAAAAGGGACTGGGTATTACATCAAACCCCACTTACAAAAATTTCGTCCTCGAAATTTAAAATAAACGATAAGCTACAAAATAATAAGAGAAAGACTACTACATCGAACACTAACACATAGTGATTTTACTTAAAACAGGTGGATAAAAAAACTGTGAAGGTCTATATATGTATACAAATAACACAACTAAAAGGATAGGTCTAAATAAGTATAAGGCAAAAACAAATATAAGGGTAAACTACATATACAAGAGGATAAAATAGCAATAACGAGCAATAACATCCGAGGCATGCTAGATAAAATCGAAAATCCTAAATATGTGCACACATACGTATATCAAAAGTAGCGCCGCTAAAATAACAAGTATAAGACATAACCAAAATGAAATAGTGAAGGATTTGTCGGTAGGTTAAAACATTTTAGAATAACGTATCAATCAAACAATTTTAACATAACTTAGAAAACCACATGGTAAAAATAAGAAACATATCATAAAATAATATGTGCAATATATGGTTGCGCTACCGAAAATAATGGGAAGACTAGTAGTGAAGTACTAGAAATGCATAAAACGGGGATAGTTAATAATACGCACTTTTCGATAAATACAAGATAATGAAAACTAAATTTTCGAATAACGATGTCCCTAAATATAGTTAGGGTAATGGGAAATAGCACAAAAATGTATAGGGCTAGCTAGGGTAGGGATTACAATGGAGTATGGCTCACTCAAAAGGTCGGAGTGTGACGGCTTTAGACTGAAGGTCGAAGTGATTGGGGTCGGGTCAGCACAGGGTGTAAGGGTGAACAGTAATGAATCTCAGGAGGGGAAGGAAATGTATGGGAAGAAAAACGGTCGATACATCATGCGAATCAAAAATCCGAAGGGTTAGCGAACTCGGAGATTTCACTATCAATTTCTCCTCCAGAAGGATCTCAAACGAAGCACACACGAAGGATGAAGGATGGCCCATTCAGAAGATTGGGGTGCGGTACTTTTTAATCTAAGCAAGGGTCAAAACGGTACAAGGTGCAGGGGTGGACAGTCAGGGATCTCAGGAGGAAAATAGGTGTGTAGGGGAATCAGTCAAGCATCATGTGAACCAAAAAATGAAAAGATTAGTGAACTCAGCAAATTTATTTCATTCCAGAAAGATCCGAACAAGGCATCCCCGACGAATAAAAGATAGTCCTAAACTATACATAGATTTTATTTGGCCAGAGGAGACAAAAGATCAATCACGTCCGTCGCGGTTGTGGAGGTTCAGCAGGTTACGGTAGGCTCGCACGCTCAGATAGGGGTGTCCATTTCCATATTGTATCGCAGGGATCGGTTCTTCTGCCGCGGGGTCTTGTTCTTCTGGTCCTTCTGTCTCGACTGGAGCTTCTTCATCGAGGTCTGTTTCCATGTTATTCTCTTGTTCTGGATTCTCCCCAAAGTTTTCCCCTTCTGGATTTTCTTCTATCGGGTCCCCCTCGGAATCTTCCTCTAATGGGTCTTCTCCGAGGTCCTCCTCTTCGTCGTCCGAGTCGCTGATCACGTTAACTTCTGGGGCTGCGAATCCCTCACCCTCGGAATCGCTGTTCCCGAAAATAACCTGTGGACCATTGATCTCGTTATCTGAACTCACCAGCATGCAGTCCAAGGAAACGCACGACCGCGTGTCCTCATCTAGAGGCGGCGCTTCTCCAAAGTGGGCCATGACCTGAAAAGAGAGAGTCGTGATTAGACAGTGGGGCACGTTAGGAAGATATCCAAGGATACAGTGGCACAGGGAGGATATGCTGGAGGCAGGGACGGAAATTAAAATGTAAAGATGCTGATGCAATGAATAGTATTGAATAAAGTGAGAAGCAAAAGGACGGTACATACATCAAAACTCAGAATTCTGTTGCATTCAGCTAAAAGTTCGACGGATACAAGATTTCAAATGAAAAGAAATATTTACAAAAGAGTGACAACATCTTTATTGAAAGTAGAAAATGTGATAATTCTTCTTTGATTTCTGGACTGCTACATTCCTGTCGCGCGAGTTGAATCCTGCACGGGGTCCGCACTGTCCTCGAAGGTCGAACTACGAAATACCCATCACTTAGCCGAAGTGGAGGGTGTGGACGAACTGCCTCCTTGTAGCTCCTTCCTTTCATGGCAACTATTGATAAAGTGTTCGCCGGATCCGCAAATCAGGCATCTCCCTTTGGCGCGGCGACAATCCCTCTGAAGGTGTCCTGGCTTCTTGCAGTACCTACAACGTTGGATCTTCTGCTGCTTCTGTCACGGGGAAACACATGGGCGCTTCATCTTCACCTCTTTTCCTCGTGTAACAGGGATCCCTTTACGATTGGAGGCTTCCGCTGGTGCCTGAGTCATCTGCCTTCTTAGTCCCTCAGCTAATAGGTCGTTTGTTCTCTCTTGGGCTTCCTTCAGACTTTGCAGTGCATTCAGAATCTCTATGGTCTGATTCTGGGGAGTGGAGGTAGGGGGAGAGTCGTTGGAAGACATGGTCTCTAAACAACGATTTGAGGACGATATAAGGCACAAGCTATAAGAATAAAAATACAATATGGATTAGGCAAGGAATCAAGAATATCGAGTGCGGTGAAATTCAAACAAGTGGGAATCAACTGTAGGACTCTAAGTCACTCGAACATAGTACAGTATTGTAACTATGATATAGTTCACAATTACAACTACGTAACTCTGCCAAGTTACCGAAACCCTAGCGGATGGATAGCAGAATGCACTATGTGAATCAAGATTAAGAACAACAAGTTTTCAATCTTGTCCGAGGAATGTCTTAGATTGTCAAGCTCTACACGGAAAACTGCAATCCCAATCGAAGTAAAACCTGGCTCTGATACCAACAAAACCATGTCACGCCCCGCTTCCCAAAATACGGAATACGAGGGGTTGACAAGGTCAGCCATGCTCCTACGGTCGAGGTAATATCTCCCTGTAGTCACACTTCGGCTTCTAGCTTTACGTGGTAATCAGTAAACAACGTACAGGTAATGAGAAATGCAGCAACTGAGACAAAACAGATACAAGGAACTAACCTGATGGAGATCAAAAGAGTATAGTTCTGGATAGCTGATCAAGATGTCCGTGATGTACGTCTGGTCCTGGTCCAGGCTAGATCCACTCCTCACTCTGAGCATGCATACTCAGGTCGTCAAAGCGACGCGATAGTAATATATACATAGGAGCAAGTGGTAACTCGTACAGTAATAATGGATATATAACAGTAAATCAAGATAGTGGAGATATGAACACGAAGTAGCCAATGCGGGTGTCTAAAAGAGCAGGTGAATAGTAAAGCAGTAAAATAGTATGTCAGGTGTGTCAATACAGTAAGTAATGCATGTCAATATCACTATCCTTATCAGTCTCTAAGTCTCACTGTATGGGTCACTAAGCCTATCGTCAGTCCAATTGTGAGAGTCAACCACTCGTGAGTGTCCTCCACCCAAGGGTAGGACCCAAGGGCCCAAAATATAACTCACGGTAATAATCATGTAATGTCCCTGTAAATCTCCATATATCTCCATTATATATATGCCGGCATGGGACTCCCGAGATTCTGTTGAACTCATACTCAAACTACCCCACACCCCGTGGTCTACATCAAACGCCAACCATAATCTCAAATACCGGTCGGTCCATGACAAGTCTGTGCGAGAACTGGAGACAGGATCTCCATCAAGCACGTCCCGACTGATACCCAAGATAAATGGACAGTGTCTGGTGTCTTACCTGTGACATCCATACAAATGCTTCCATAAGTATCCCATACCACTTATAGTCACACTTATACGCGTCCCACAGACGTCGACAATGCAATAGACAATAGGGTCCACTGATTGTGTACAAGTACGTGTCACTTTCACTTATCCACTCATGCACGAACACTAACGTACTTGCCACAATCACCGCTAAAACCTAACACTGGGTAATGCACATGATCACTGGGTTACCAATGCAACGACATATATATGATGTGATGAGAAAACATTATTTAAGGCATGATTAAGATGTCATCAAACGATATCCTACTACTTGCATGATTTATCATAAATCATACATGCACAATTTAGCAAAACAATGAACAGGGGATAAGTAGTAAGTTTGATTATCTATCTAGAAAATTTGATCTCACGTCAATCGGGTTTCAGGATCACAAGATATGTCCATTTCATTTTAAGCGTTCACTGCTGGAAATCCGGTTTCAGAATCGGAAGTCCGTTTCGCAACGCATTTTAATCAAAGTTGGGATCAGAATTTAGCGACGCTATAGTTTAATGAAATCTAGGGTTTTCAATAAGGTTTTAACGCAGTAGAGGGATTCTCAATCTCATCTGTATGTCAGGAGTTATGCACTATTCAATCCTAGGGTATCAGTTCTGGTTCTGTTTGGGACTGCTATACGTCCCGATATTTTAAATTGCAGTAAACGATGATAAAATGGGGTGAAATCACTTGAATTATTTATATAACAGATTTATATTCAATAAAATATAGGGTTCCGCAACATACGAGTTCAGGCAGCAATGTAGTAAAGATTACGGGACAGAAAACAATAACCAGAGTTGCTCTGGACTGCAGTCCAGAGCCGCTCTCGAACCAATTCTCGTCATAATATTAGTACAGAAACAGTTAATAACTTGCATAGGCTATAGGTCGTCGAATCGTATTCTATTTGAGCCCTCAAACGCCTCATTTCAATATGTACATAATATATTGTGATTTTAAACGATTTTCAGGTGCGGGAAATTCCCAGTTTTACGGGTGTAATTGGGGGTGTTCGTTTGAGTCGTTAACAGTCATATTTTTCAGTGAAACTTCTCAAAAAAGTTCATTATAACACGGGCCACAATATGCAATCAAATTCCGTCAAATTAATTGAAGGTTTTCATTGGGATCTTGCATCAAACACTTACGTTATCTAAGTCTTCATGAATCGCAAGTAAGGAAAAATACGGTTTGATTTGTAACGGGAGGTAATATAGCATGTAGCAAGTAGGGTACTTGCCTAGAGACGTTTTGGAGATGCACGGCAGCGACAACGGCACGGACGCGTGACGAACGGCGCGGTTTGGATGCACGGCCTTGGCTCGCGATTCGGGTTCGACGTCGGAGTTGTCCGGGGGTGGCTCGTGTTCGTGCTGAAGCTGAGGGGGTGCTCTGTGGATCTCCGAGGTGTGCTGGGGTCAACGACGGTCGGCGGTGATGCTCCGGCGATGTGTACAGTAGGTTTCGTGTGATGGTTTGGTGTGGGTTGGTGGTTTTGGAGAGAGGACGAGAGGCAGTGGGGCTTGGGCTAGGAGGTAAGGCGATGATGCTGAGGTTGTAGGGGTGTCGATGAGGTGGTTCAGGGCAGTTGGGGGCTCGCCGGCGTCGAGTGTACGTGGTGGTCGAGCTCGGGTGCTGGGAGTCGGTGAAGTAGTGAAAGGAAAATTGGTGGTTTGGGTTTGTGAGAGGGAGTGATGGGGTTGACGAGGAGGTTGTCGTCGTCGTCGTCGGTGAGGTGAGCGGGGTTGGGAGCTCGGTGGCGTGGTTTCTGCAGAGAGAGTGAAGAGTTTGAGAGAGAGTGTGTGTGGGGGAGAGAGGAGGAGTTGCAGAGTGAGGGTGTGAGGGGGAGAGGAGGAGTTGGAGTTTGAGGAGAGAGGGCGAGGAAAACGTGGTCGAGGTCGGGGGCACGGCGCGGGCGACGTGGGCATAAGGGAGAGGCTCGGGGACGTCGTGGGTGCGAGGGAAAGAATGGGCGGGAGAGAAATTTGTAATGGGAGGAAGAAGGGGAGGTGGGACACGGCCGGGTCGGGTTGGGTGAAGGTTAGGTGCGGGCTTGGAGGGAGATTGGGCGGGGGGGAAAGATTAAGGATTTAATTCATTTGGGAAAATAAAGTGTTGGGCTGGGTTAAGGTTTAACAAAAATTAATTTAATTAAATTAGTTTGTTGGGCTGGGTTGAGGAAATTGGGTATGGGCTAGGGATTAAAGAAATAAAGTTTGGGAGCAGGGAGCAAGGGCTTTTATTTGAAATGAATGTGTTTATTTTATTCGGCTGGGCTGGTGAAGTTGTGGGCTGTGGAAATTGAAGTTTAATTTATTCGTAGGGGAAAGGAAAGAGAGTGGGCCGGCCTGGGGAAAAATAAAGAAAGAGAATAGAAATGGTTTAGGGTTTAACAGTTAGGGTTAGGAAAAATTGGATGGAAATTAATTGGAAGAATAGAAATATTTAAGTAACCCAAATTTTTAATCTTGTTTAAAATACGGAAATAGTTAAAAGGGACTGGGTATTACATTTTTGATTCTCAAGAACAAGATCTTCCTGATGAGAATTAAATTCTCAACTTGTGGGAGACTTGTCTTGTGGATTTCCGATCCAGAGAAAGAACTAAGTTCTTTAAGAAGGATTAAACCCTTAGATAGGTAAAAGGAGATATTTTGATCTCTGTGCTTTTTACTTAGGGTTTTTGAGGAGGAAAGTCTTCTTCTTCTCTGTTGTTTTTAAAACTTTCTATATTTTTTAGAAACTTATGGGGGGTTCTTTCTCCCTGAGACTTGAAGTCTTAGGTCCTTAATATAGTACAGGTATATTGTTAATTAGTTTTGAGAAAATCTCTCATTGAGAGATTCCAATTGATTTAATTAGTCTCAAAATTGATTTCGGGAATTTTACCCACCGTTGGATATTTGATCCAAATGTTTCTGTTTTACAAAATATGTTTTCTTGTGTTTAGCAAGATTGGGAAAATATTTTCCTATATACAGAATTTTATTCTGTCAAACGGTGATTTTTAGTCACTATTGGATTTTTAATCCAAGAGCTCTCTATTTTCAAAGAGAGTAATCTTTTTTTTGTATGTAAAGATTGAGGGAAAATATTCTTCAGAATAGAATTTAATTCTATTATTTAATGATTTATCATCACCATTGGATATTTGATCCAACGGCTCTGTTTAACATAGAGTATCTCAATTTATAGGGAAATATCCCTATGTAGAATTTAATTCTACTTGATTTTAATTTGGGCGCCGGCGCTCACGTGTCATGCATGTGGACGTCATTTAAGAATTTAATTCTAGGCGCTCCTGTGCTTTGTACATTGGAGCCCACGTGAGCTTCACGACGACACCACCATAAGATTTAATCCTCAGGCACCGGTGCCGGCGCCCTCGTAAGGGGCATGTAAAACGCCGCCTTAACAAAATTTTACAGAGCTTAGCTCATTTATTATGTTTAAATATTAGGGGAACAAATGCCCCCCAACGTTGTTCTCACGTGGCTCATACGTGAGTGCAACGGTGTCATATTTTCCACCGTTTGATTTTCTAGGGAGTTGAACCGTCCCTTCACATCCTATAAATAGGACCTTTGGCCCTTGAGATGACTGTCATCTCTTCATTTTCTTTCTTGAATCTTCCTTTATTTGAGAATTTAATTCTCGTTTCCAGAGGTTAGATCTCTGTCTCCCAGAACTCTTTTGAACAGAGTATACTCTGCCAGATTTCTTGGTAAGAACTCTTTTTGAGCATATGTATTTTCTTAGTTTTGGATTTTAAGTCCATTATCAGTTTCGACAGAGCTTAGCTCTCTCTCTTTCTCTCTTTTGTGAATCGATCTCTTGGAGATCTAAAAAAAACTTTCTTTTTACAGATCATGGACCTTAATGTTCTCATCCAAGACTTGAGAATCTTTAATTCTCTTATTTAGGGTTTTATCTTACTGTCAATCTTGACACTTGTTCTGGAATTTGATTCCATCAATTAACCCATGAATTCTTTTAGCATGAGGATTGTTCTGGGATTTAATCCCACTGTTTAGGGGAATTTAATTCCATTTTTTTTTTTGCAGAGCTTGACTCTGATTTGGATCTTAAGAACTTTGGGAATTTTATTCCCTTTACCGTTCTTGTATTTTATTCCCTTTACCGTTCTTGTATGTTTTATTATTATTATTTTTATTTTTAGGGTTTTAATCCCTTCTTTTTTTCTTAACAGATTTTAATCTGTTGTTTGTTTTAAAGAGCCCGCATTTTGGGGAATATTGGGAGTTTTTAACTCCACTGTTTAATGAGCACTATTCATTTAATGAGAATCCTTTCAGATTCTCACAATGGGCACATGTCTTATCATTGATGAGCTATCACCTTGATTTTGTGGGGCCCACTGTAGTGATTTTTATATGCTAATCGCTAACTCTCAACTGGGTTTTCTTTTCAGGTACCATGGCTGGTCGTCTGTATGACCTTGAGAGATTATCTCTTATGAGGAGATTCGCATCCAAGGTCGTTGTCAAGGCCAGGAGTTTACTGACGCCCAATGCGATGCGGTGATGCGTCGCTTCTACGATTACAACAGTTGATTGCTCCCCCGTCGTTCTGTCCTTTTGAAGATCGTCGTTAGATCGATATAGGAAGCTATACCTAGGCGCCTTGAGGTTATGCCGCTTCAAGCACTCGATGATGCTGAAGACAAGATGCATTCTATGTATATGATGGGGTTGATATCGAAGAAACGGTGAGATAATCTTGTCACCATCTTGCACCGTGTCTTTCAACAAAAGGCGATAGTATCAGCATACCAGAAGGTGGAGAACATTAGTGGTGACCCTGATGCTTGCATCCGAGAGAAGATGCACAAAAAGATGGTCGATGAAGTTGAAGGCGCACTGCTCAAACTTGCTTTTGAATTTGAGAATCCGTGTCCGGAGTTTAGCTTCTTGCCGTTGTAGACCTCAGATGATGTAGTATCGTTTTTTAATCGTTCTTATCATCACTGTGTAATCTTTTCTAAAGTATGAATGACAAGCCCTTTTTTCATATTTGCACTTTCCTTTTCTTGATTGTCATGATTCTGCACGAAGTAGTTTATGCACTCATTTTGGAGTTTGTAGTTTATTCACTCGTTTTGGAGTCTCTAGTTTATTCACTCGTTTCGGAGTCTCTAGTTTATTCACTAATTTCGGAGTCTCTAGTTTATGTACTCATTTCGGAGTTTGTAGTTTATTCACTCATTTCGGAGTCTCTAGTTTATGTACTCATTTTAGAGTATTTTTTGTTTACCTCCCTTGGATTTACAAGCAAACTTTTCCTAACGTTGTATGTAGATAACCCCCATTCTTTACGATAGGGGTCCGTTAGGTTTGTGGTACTAGGGTTTTAGTCTGTGGTACCGTCGTGTTGACTGATATATTCCTCGATATGCAGTCTTTAAGATGTTGTTCGAGTATCCTCACGACTGTCGTGTTTTCGATCCCTTCGGGGGCTGGAAGAGACGTCTTCGAGTAATCTTCTTAGGTTATATTACCGTCTGAGCAAGCATTAGGAATTTGCCATGACAATTTTTACTTGAGGTTAGGCTCAATTTGGAGCCCAGATGAGTCATAACCGCACCCTTCTAGGGTGGGATAATCTCCAACGGTCTTTAGGCTTTATATGAGTTGCCGTCAAGACCCGAAATTAGGAATACGCCATCACTTCATTTTTTGCTTTGACGATGTCGCGTCGATTCTTTGCTGAAGTAGGGTAGATATCTGTAGGACATGTTTCCCCTAATAAAAGAGAAAAGCTCTGTTCAAATGCAGCGGCTTACATGCCTTCCACGAGGGCGTCAGCGCCAGAGTTAAAAACTCTTATATAAGCAGCGCCCGTGTGCAAAGACACAAAAATATTAAGCAATGCCTCACGTGCCTTCCATGAGGACGCCAGCGCCAGAGTTAAAAACACTTATATGAGCAGCGCCCATGTGCAAAGCACACAAAAATCTTAGGCAGCGCCTCACGTGCTTTTCACGAGGGTGCCGGCGCCAGAGTTAAAAACTCTTATATGAGCAACGCCTGTGTGCACAGCATATAAAAATCTTAAGCAGCGCCCACGTGCACAGCACGTGAGCGCCGGCGCCTTGTAGAATTAAATTCTACTCTCTGTTAAACAGAGCCATTGGAACAAAGATCCAACGGAGATGATAAATCATCAGGATGCAGAATTAAATTCTGTTTAGGGAAAATATTTCTCAAATCTTTCTAAACAAGAAAGATCGCCCTCTGTAAAACAGGGTACCGTTGGATTAAAAATCCAATGGTGATTAAAAAATCACTGATCTGCAGAATAAATTCTGTATGGGTAAATATTTCCCTAATCTTGTTAAAAAATAAGAAAATACTTTCTATAAAACAGAAGTTCTTAGATCAAAAATCCAACGGTGGGTAAAATCCCCAAAATCAATTAGGATCTCTTAATGAGAGATTTCTTCAACTAATCAACAAACTTTCCTCTACTATATAAAGGACCCAAGACTTCAAGTCTCAAAAGGAGAAACCCCCCATAAGCTTCAGAAAGAACAGAGAATTAAATTCTCAAGGAAGAAGGACTCTTTTCTTGGAAAATTAGGTAAATAAAAATAAAGGAGTATTTAGCACTCAGTGATTGGCACCCAACACCCCCACGTGCCTCTCATGTGGGCGCTACAAAATAAAGGAGTGATTGGCGCTCAGCGCCCCACGTGCCTCTCACATGGGCGCTACAAAATAATGGAGTGTCTAGCACTCAGTGATTGGCTCTCAACGCTCCACGTGCTTCTCACGTAGGCGCTACAAAATAAAGGAGTGCTTAGTACTCAGTAAGCGGCGCTGAGCGCCCAGCGCCCCACGTGCCTCTCACGTGGGCGCTACAAAATAAAGGAGTGCATAGCACTCAGTGAGCGGCGCCCAGCACCCCACGTGTCTCTCACGTGGACGCTACAAAATAAAGGAGTGCTTAGCACTCAGTGATTGGCGCTCAGCACCCAGCGCTCCACGTGCTTCTCATGTGGACGCTACAAAATAAAGGAGTGCTTAGCACTCAGTGAGCGGCGCCTAGCGCCCAGCGCCTCACGTGGGCGCCACAGAATAAAAAGTGCTTGACACTCACTAGGCAGCGCCTAGCACCTCATGTGCTACGCACGTGGGCGCCATAAAGAGAGCTCAGCACTCTATAAAGAGACAAAAAGGGTAAAGTGTTTAAAACTTATTGGGCAAATCCCCATGACTGAAAACCCCACATGGTTATATGTGAGTATCAGAACTTACATAAGTGCTCAACACCTTTTACATAAAAAGAGGGACTGAGCCCAAACAAGTGCTTATCAGTCTCTTTCAAATAAAAAGAAAATTGAGTGGACCGAGCTCATGTGCTCAATACTTCCTAAACTAATCTTAGTCCCTAATATGACTATCAATCTTTCAACTGATGATATCCCAAAACGATCTTTGTCCCACATTCCCCTGAGGAAGTCTTAGTCTCAAAATACGAATAATGATTTCTGGGTTTACCACTGATTCCTTTTTTCCCTCAAATACGCGAATTGGTTCAAGGGTGCATCTCTCCATATCTCTGATACATGTCGTTGTAATTCTTCAACGTCTTCAGAGAGGTGGCGGGTCCCGATAACCAACTGTTTTTTGGTGCACTTCCCAAACTGACGTGCACATCCCAAATCAAACCACACCCAAACTAGGTGCATCCCAAATCATCGTTGTCCATCCTTTCATGTAACAAATACACATGCACGTAAGATGATAACGGACCGAAATGTCCTTAAACTACAATGGACCGAAATGTCCTTAAACTAAACGTTGCCTCCAAAATGGCGACAACGGACCGTAACGTCCTTAAACTAAAACCTCACCTCAAAAATGGTGATCAACAGACCGAAATGTCCTCAAACTACAACTTTGCCTCCAAAATGGCGATAAGTGACCGAAACGTCCTTAAACTAAAACAATATAGCACAAATGCACTCTTATTGGATCTGAAACAAAAATGATCCTAACACCTTGTTAAGTAGATCATAGTCTCAAATTAGACTAACGTATCCTTAACAAAAAAAACCAATCGAGCCCCCAAATACTCACATACATTTAAGTCAATCTTGATCTCAAAGCAGATCAACGATCTATAAATCAACCCAAACCTAAATCTAAGATATACGGATTTGGAATAATCCACACCCTACGGGCGACAACATAAATTAGTCTCCGTATACAATCCACGGGCAACCAAAAAATAAAACAAACACACACGACACGAACTGAACTTCTGGAGCAGGAGAAAGTGGTTATCGCGATGCGATAACGTAATTAACTTTAGGGGTTTGCGCCTGCAGGGAAGAGCGTCCCCACAATCAAAAACCCCTCGCAAACGACGGGGAATCTGACGAAGTCTGCTACAACGGCTGCATCCATCCAAATCTCCGATACACGATACCATAAATCAACTTGGCATCTTCGGAGAGGTGGAATGATAAATCCAAATAGCATCTGCCCTAAAATTCAGGCAAGACGACCTACGCGGTTCGTCTCTGTTTTCGGCGGTGAACAGATTCTGGCACGTCCGGTGGGACCTTCGGAAATGTGGACGGATAAATCCAAATAGCATCTGCCCCCAAATTCAGGCAAGACAACTTATGCGGTTCGTCTCTGTTTTCGGCGGTGAACAGATTCTGGCACGCCCGGTGGGAGCTTTTCCTCTTTCCACTCCACACTTCATGTGTCATGTTCGCGAACAAAATCGCGGTTCGTTATGGTTGCCCTTGGATTTGAGATACTAAGATTTGGTGTCTTGTTCCTGTGCAGAAAGAAGAAGTGAACATCAATGGCTTCCAGCTGCACCAACTGCAACAGCAACTCCTGCTCCAGCCCAACTGGTGGAGTGTCTTACGGGCACAATGCGGCTTCCATCTTTTCAATGCCGGTGGGGCAGGTGGCTTAAGCCACCACTGGATTGTTCCTCGGGACCATACTCCCGCCAGTGAGTTTCAGCGCCCAAGTGCCACCACAGGAAGCTACCAAGAAGTCAGTCTTCGATCGACTTGCAACCACCACGGCCCCTCTTAACGGGTCGTTCAAGTCTGCCACCTTAATCTTCAACAGGCTGAGCCAAAGCTCAAGTGGGACTGCAAAGAGGCTTGCGATACCTGAAGGGGTTATCCCGAAATAGATAGCCATTCTAGCTCTGGCAGGTGAAGTCGTCAAAGGGGCTTCTCCTACTAAAGGATCGGTCTTCGCAAGATTGGTCGTTCCAATTCCTGCTATGGGCGAAGTCGTCAAAAGTGCTTCCCCTACCAGAAAGTCGGCCTTCGAAAGATTGGCTGTCCCCTCTCAACGGACGTCGGTCTTCAATAGGCTGGAACCAGCAGTAGCCCTTCACCAAAGCAGGGGGTATGACGGAGCCACTCCCACAACTGAGGCAATCCTGTCTGCAAGACATGCTCGACGTCGCCACTGGCGCCGAGTGAGGAAAACTGGGGGAAACTCCCCCTCTGGACTTACTCCACCAGCTCCAATGGTGTAAGTTGACGTTGCTGTTCCAACCGGGAACAACTTTGAACTGCTTAGGAGGGTACGAAAGAACTCTCCAACCGCAGTACTGAAGAAATCTCCACTTCCTGCTGAAAACATGATGCAGAAAAAGCTGGAGCAGCCCCCTCAGCGGCCGTCCTTCCAAATCCACAGAGTCTGGCAGAAAGTCCAAGATTCCGTGATCAATAAAGACTACTCTCGCCGACTGAAGAAAACGAAGGCTCGGCAAGAGGAAGACCATCCCTCCACCATACAGCGAGGGACTTCGTCCACATGGCTTCCTGTTACAACGGCCCCTTCGACTTCAATCTCCTACAAAAGGAGAAGGCCGGAGAAAATACCACCACCGGCGGCAAATCCCAAAGGTGATGGATCCAAATGCCCCAAGTCTTGGGGCATGGTTGTACATACCGTCTACATGGCTTCCGGGAAAGAGAATAGACGTGCTTCCATGAGTTATTGACCGCAAACTTGGTCGTTGACTAAAGCTCAGGAGCAACAACAAGAGCTCCAGGAGATGCTGACAAAAATGGCAGCACTCAACAGGCAAAAAGAAAGCCCGGAAGAGGCATCTGAACAGCGGCAGGAGCAGGAGACCGATACAGAGTTTTTGCGAAGGATGCTTGAAAGAAAAGACAAGGAGGTCGCGGAACAAGCTGCTAATATAAAAAAGATGGCACTCCTGTTCCAAGACATGGTTGGAATGATGGTCCAGCCAGAACCTCCAGCTGAAGACCCGCCAATAATCATCGAGGATGACAGAGGAAAAACATCGAACCCTCTTCCGGCTCTATCAGTGGCCAGGGAGGAAATGATCTCCAAAGCTGCTCTTGATAACTAAATAGCTCAACAAATACGAGCTCATCAAGCGAATGAAGCGGCTGGCCAAATCATCAGAACTGGGCGACCGTATCTAGGCTGGTATGATCAAATCATATACCCACCGGGATATACAATCCCCAAGTTCCATGTGTACAAAGAAACAGGCAACCCGCATTAGCATGTCGCTCAGTTCAGATCTTTATGCGGCAATACTGGAGGCGACGACAAATTGCTGCTCCACCAGTTCATTGGCAGCCTGTAGGAAACAGCATTTGAATGGTACTCGGAGCTCCCAAATGACTCTTTCAAAACATTCACAAAAATAGAGCTGTTGTTCACACAGCGGTTCCCAAGCGCAAGCGAACGCACCCCGATCATGGCATTAATCAATGCCAGGGTGAAGCCAGGAGAGACCTGAGTTCAATACCCAATTCGGTGGTGGAACCTATGGTCGAAATGCGAACAATGCATCAAAGAAGCTCCTGCCGTGAGCATGTTCATAGGGACTCTGGATCCTTAGGCGACTGTGTCCCAGTTCATGACGTTCTTTAAGCCGACCACCTTCCAGGCTCTGATCGACAAATTGGCCCAAATGGACCAGATGGGCCACGGGCTTTCCTCTTCAAAAATGGACCCTCGGAATGCAAAGGGCAATGGGAAAGCGGCTTTCGTTGCCAACACTCAACAGCAATTGAGTGACCCAAAACCAGTTGCTCACCAAAACAAAGCGCGTCCGCACCAATCCCTGGAAGAGAAGCTAAGACGTGCTTACTCGTTCCCCCGTGATAAAATGATGAGATTGTTCGAACTGGCAATGCGCAACAAACTCATCACACTGCCGGATCCGAGACGTCCACTGCAGCCCGGTGACATCAACAATCCCAACTACTGCTCCTATCACCGAATGGTGAGCCACCCTATTGAGGATTGCTACATCTTCAAGAACTGGGTCGAGGACCAGTACCGTCAAGGGAAATTCGCGCTGTCAGAGAACTGGAGGGTGAACCCGCCACAGAGGCATGCTCCTAAAAAGGTGGATACGCCGGGGGCATCATGTTCGTTTGTGGAAGAAGCTCCGTGGGAAGTTGTCATTTCAGATAAAACCAAAAAATGCTGAAGGATCTTCAACCATGTCCGGCGATCAGGTGGAAAAGCCCGCTGGAGCCCAAGATCATTGAGGGGATGCTGAAACCGCGTCTCACACCGAAAACTACTAACGATGGGCAAAACACCCAGGTCAAACCCTCAAAGTCTTCGGAGGGAAAGAAAAAGGCTAAGAAGCCCGTGCAGCCCGACGACAAGCGCACGAACCTGCAAAAGTACATCGACGTGCTGGAGGAGTACAACCAGAAGGCGCGGACCCCAGTCACCCTCGAAGAGTTTCTCAACCAAGTACTTGAGAATGGAGATAGTGACGATGATGAAGGAAATGGCTCGTTGGGAGAAATCGAAGATTATGTAGCAAGTTGCCACATGGTTTCTCATTCGTCGTTAAATAACGAAGAAACTCCCTCGGCGTCGGAAAGCAACGCAGAGGAACTGTGGGCAGGTCGATGCCAAAATCTTCGGAGCTTCCAGAAGGCCTAATTGACAGGCTGCTAAACGAAGCTTTTCAAAAGAGCAGAGCTGACCGAGAACGTGAAACGGCCATATACGAAAAGGCCAAGCATCGGCGTCAGGATGAAGAAGACGCGGCGAGGAAGAGTCACAAAGTACTCCAACCAGAGCGAAGCAGTGTCACTCGTGCCAAGTTCATGGGGACTTCATCCACCAACATCTAAATCTGCTACACCCAACGGTAGCTAGCTGGCCATTCGAAATGTGGGGAACCGATATTATCGGCCCCATCGAACCAGCATCATCCTAGAGACATCGGTTCATATTGGCAACAACCGATTACTTCTCTAAGTGGGCAGAGGCAATACCGCTAAAGGGAAGTGAAGACAGAGAATATTCTCTATTTCTTCAAGACACATGTCATCCACCGGTTCGGTACTCCGTGACGGATAATCTCGGATAATGGGCCAGCCTACAGGAACCATAAAATCAGTCGCTTCGCAGAACAACACAAAATAGACTGGAGATACACTTCAGTCTATAATCCCCGAGCTAACTGTCTAGCTGAGGGTTTTAACAAGACCTTAACGAAAATCATAAAGAAAACGGTGTCCAGAAATAAAAAGGAATGGAATGAGAGACTGCATGAAGCCCTCTGGGCGTATCGAACTACGTTCAAAACGGCCACGAATACAACGCAATACGCGTTGGTATTCGGCACGAAAGCGGTACTTCCTTTAGAGATAGAGCTACCCACTCTAAGAGTGGCAGTTCGATATGAGCTGATAGATGAAGAAAATGCCCATTTTCGGCTTGAGGAGCTCGATGCCCTCGATGAAACTCGCCTCATGGCGCAGCAAAACCTGGAAGCTTACAAGACAAGGATGACATGTTCATACGAAAGACTGACTAGGCCGAGAACATTCCGCCAAGGCGAACTCGTGCTAGTCGCCAAAAGACCTATGATCCCCAATCGTGCAAAAAGGGGGAAATTCGAGCCAAACTATGAAGGCCCGTATATCATAGACAAGGTCTACCAAGGTGGGGCCTATTTGCTCATGGATATGCATGGAGAAAGACCTTTCCGGCCAATAAACGGACGATTCCTTAAGAAATACCACGCTAGACGAGTAATGACTTAGGTCATTGATAGATGACGATACTCATGTCCGCTTGCTATCTTCTTGAGTCAAAACTCTAAGTGGCATTCGGAAAAACTTCACCCCAAAAATGGTAACAATGGACCACTACGTCCTTAAACTGGCAATGGACCATTATGTCCTTAAACTGGCAATGGACCGAAATGTCCATAAACTAGTACTCCACCTCAAATACGGCGCATCGCACCAAATACGGCGATATATTCTCTTAGGATCTATGTTGCAATCAAAGCTCCAACGGCAAAGACTGCAACCCAACTAAAAAAACTGTATGTCCACAAGCGAAATGAGCACGAATGAAAACCCGAAAGTGCGCCGTGAGTAAAAATAGCAGGGCTACCGGCGAGCTTGTGAAAACCTGAAAGGGCACAATCTCGTTATTAAAAAAACGGTACGTCCATAAGCGAAGTGGGCACGGATGAAAACCCGAAAGGGCGTCGTGAGTAAAAATAGCAGGGCTACCGGCGAGCTTGTGAAAACCCGAAAAGACGCAATCTCGTAAATTTTTCACTTACGAGATCCTCTCGACTCGTAAGAAGAACTCCCCCCTATGAGACTCTCATGGCTCATAGGATTCAAAGCCTTAAGCTACAGGGACCTGGACATGTTCTTAAGCCATTGTATCCCCCAAGTTGCCTTACAGGCGGTACAATGCTGGCCCTTGTATATAATCTACGGACATAAATAAACGTTTCCCCCACCAAGTTCCACCAATCATGAGGAATGTCCTTATATGGTGAACGACACTTGTAAGTCCTCACGACTTATAAGGAGAAAATACTCTTATGAGATCCTTACGACTTATAAGAGAACATATAATTAGGGATCCTCACGATACCTAAGGAGAAAATACACCTACGAGATCCTCACGACTCGTAGGGAGAAATACCTTTATGAGACCCTTACGGCTCATAATGTCAAAAAGTCTTAGTAAGTAGGATCTTAACCCTGTTTGCTAAGCCACCATTGTTCAAATAAACAAAGGCAAATGATGATTCGCTCTTGGCAATATCCCAGTTGCAGCGATACTGATGCTTAAATTGGTATCAAATTCTAAATCCTTTCACGGCAAATGATGATTCGCTCCTGGCAATATTCCAGTTGCAGTGATGCTGATGCCTAAATCGGTATCAAATTCCAAGTCCTTTCAGGGCAAATGATGATTCGCTCCTGGTAATATTCCAGTCGCAGTGGTGCTGATGCCAAGATTGGTATCAAATCTCAAGTTCCATACTCGCAACAAAAATCAGCGAGCAAAAAATGCATATGAAATAGCCGAAATGATGGGACAACTCGCAATAAAAATCAGCGAGCAAATATTTGCATATAAAAATAGCCGAAATGTTTGGGCAACTCGAAATAAAAAACAGCGAGTAAAAAGAAAAGAATGGCCGAAATGATTGGGCACCGCGATAAAAAGCCGACATGATTGGGCAATCGCGACTTTCGCGATATAAAAAGCTGAAATGATATAGCATCGTGAAAATAAATAAAAAATGAAATAAAACTTTTGCCCTGCAGGTGAGTCTACACCGACCCCTGTATACAATCCATGGGCACAAACGAAAATGAACCATATTTTCCCACCAGGCTCCGTCAAAGGAAGATCCAAGTCTCGATGTTTCAATAACAACCTAAAGACTATCCCGACATTCGTCTCATTGCAGTAGACGCAATGCCAACAACGACGTTCCTTCTTATCCCCAGCAGGATGCAGACACGACGTTAACAAAGACTCCAGGGTCAAAAACAAAACGGAGCCATAGAAAGTCCCTAGTTCCAAATCTCGACGGTTCACAAACAACCTAAAGACCACCTCGACACTCGTCTCGTTGCAGCAGACGCAATGTTAACAACGACGTTCCTTCTCACCCCCAGCAGGATGCAGACCGACGTCAACAAGGACTCTAAGGTCAAAAACAAAATGGAGCCATGGCAAAGTACCTAGTTCCAAGTCTCGACGGTTCACAAACAACCTAGAGACCACCTCGACACTCGTCTCGTTACAGCAGACGTAATGTCAACAGCGGCGTTCCTTCTCACTCCAGCAGGATGCAGACGCGACGTCAACAAAGACTCCAGGGTCAAAAAAATGGAGCCATGGCAAAGTCCCTAGTTCCAAGTCTTGACGATTTACAAACAATCTAGAGACCACCTTGACACTCGTCTCGTTACAACAGACACCATGTCAACAGCGGCGTTCCTTCTCACGCCAGAAGGATTCAGACGCAACGTCAACAAACGACCCTAGGGTCGAAACAAAGCGGAGCCATGGCAAAGTCTCTAGTTCCAAGTCTCGATGGTTAACAAAATAACCTAGAGATCACCTCGACATTCATCTCATTACAGCAGACGCAGCGTCGAAAAAGGAAGCGAATGCTAAATTCCTAGCTTCAGGGTCTTGACGGCAACTCAATAAAGCCCGAAAGACTATCGGAGATCATCCCACACCAGTGTGGAGTGGTTGTGACATATTAGGGCTCCTAAAATGAGCCTAACCTCAAGTAAAAAGTGACTTAGCAAAATTCCTAACGCTTGCTCTTCTGACGGTCAAACCGACTAAGGAGATTACTTGAAGACGTCTTGTTCAGCCCATCGAACAACAGCGTTGTCCTCCGCTGAAAGACCGGGAAGACTGACGTCTTTCCTGAATTTGGAGGCAGATACCATTTGGTTTTATCCATCCACCTCTCCGAAGATACCAAGTTGATTTATGGCACCATGTATCGGAGGTTTAGACGGATGCGGCCGTTGGTAGCAGACTTCGTTAGATTCCCCCTCGTTTGAGGGGTTTTTGATTGTGGAAACGCTCTTCCCTGGAGGCGCAAGCCCCTGCAGTTAATTACGCTACCGCATCGCGGTAGCCACTTTCTCTTTCTCCAGATGGTCACTTCGTGTCGTGTGTGTTTGTTTTATTTTTGGTTGCCCGTAGATTGTATACGGAGACTAATTTATGTTGTCGCCCGTAGGGCGTGGATTAGTCCAAATCCGTATTTTCTTAGATTTGGGTTTGGTTTGGGTTTAAGGATCGTTAATCTCATTTGAGACTAAGATCAACTTAAACGTTTGTTAAGGATACGTTAGTTTAGTTTTAGACAAAAATCAACTTAACGTTTGTTAAGAACACTTTAGTCTAATTTTAGACTAAGATCTACTTAACAGGATCATTTAGATCCAACAAAAGAGCATTTGGGCTCTATTGTTTTAGTTTAGGGACTTTGCGGTCCAAAAAGTTTAAGGACATCATAGTCCATGGAGTTTAAGGACATCATAGTCCATAGTTTAAAGTCGTCATAGCCTGTAAAGTTTAAAGACATCATAGTCTATGAGTTTAAAGACCCCACAGTCCATGGTAGTTTAGAGACATCATAGTCTATAAAGTTTAAGGACCCCACAGTCTATGAGTTTAAGGACCCCATAGTCCGTGGAATGTCTGATTGTCGGGACCCGTCACCTCTCTGAAGACGTTGAAGGATTACAACGACAAATATCAGAGGAATGAAGAGATGTACTCTTGAACCAATATTGGTTAGAAGATCTGTAGTCCAATTTAGGACTAAGATCAAAGATTTGTGAGCATATGGGCTCAATTAATCTGAATCAGGGATCTGTGGCCAACTTGGGCTCGGCTCATTCAGTTAAAATATTGGACATTTAATTAGGCTCAGTCCTTTTTTATTTAACAATGCTGAGCATTGGTCCTGACAACTTTTTGTCTTTTATTGAGTGCTGGGCACTCATTATGGATCTGGGCTTTATTATTAAAGAACAATTTATGTTCTCTCAGTGCACACGTGAGGAGCACGTGGCGCGCTTGGCGCTGAGTGCCAGTCAATGAGCGCATAGCGCTTCTTGGGAAGTAGCGAACACGTGAGGAGCACGTGGTACGCTTGGCGCTGAGCGCCAGTCAATAAGCCCAGAGCACTTCTTGTGAAGTAGCGCACACGTGAGGAGCACGTGGCGTGCTTGGCGCTGAGCGCCAGTCAATGAGCACAGAGTGCTTCTTTAAATTTGGAGCGCTAAGGCTCTACAGCGCTGTGCGCTAAATTTGAAGCGCTGAAGCGCTTCTTTTAATCGGAGCGCTAAGGCTCTTTTTAGACAGCTCTGTTCTCTGAGAATTTAATTCTCTCTTATAAAAGACTTTGTCTCGTGGATCTAAGAATAAAGTTCTTATTTTATAGGAGATGTTTCAATCTCTTATGTTTTTGGTGAAAGACTTTGCCTTTATGGATCTGTGATCCTAAGAGAATTGAATTATTCTCCTCCCTTTTTTATAATGAGATGTTATGATCTTTTTTGTGAAAGACAATTTGTCTTATAGATCTATGATCTTAGAAAAAGAAATAGGTTCTTCTTCTCTTATGAGATGATTTCATCTCTCTGTTTTATTTACCTTGAAGAAATTCTTCTCTTTCTGAGAACTTGCTCTTCTCTTTGAAATTTCTCAAAATTTATGAAGGTGTTCCTCTCTTTTCTTTTTTAGACTTGAAGTCTTGGGTCCTTTATATAGTAGAGGCTGATTTATTGAATTAGTTGAAAAGATCTTTTCTCTAATTGATTTGGGGATGTTTCCCACCGTTGGATCTTAGATCCTAGGGCTTTTATTTCACAGAAGGCAATCTTCTTGTTTTTAACAAGATTGGGAAATCTTTTCCCATACAGAATTTATTCTGTGTTTTGGTGATTTTTAATCACCATTGGATCATTGATCCAACTGTGCTCTGATTTTCAGAGCACATTTTTTCCTGTTTGGAAAGATACTGAGGAACGTTTCCTTAACAGAACTTTATTCTGATTAATTGATGATTTATCATCTTCATTGGATCTTTGATCCAACGGTGGGGAACATTTAGTTCCATCGCTAGCACTCTCGTGCTTTGCACGTGAGTGCCGCAACAGAGTCTTTGACTCTCAGCGCTGGCGCTGCTAGCGCTAGCGCTCTCGTGCTTTGCACGTGAGCGCTGCAACAGAGTCTTTGACTCTCAGCGCTGGAGCTATTATGAAGCGCTGCTTCATTTCAAATTTTAAAATTTGAACAGAGCTTTGCTCTGATTGGGGGAAACAAATGCCCCCCCACCGTTACGCTCACGTGGCTCATACGTGAGTGCAGCGGTGGCAGCATCTGCGCCATTAGATCAACTTGGAAGTTGAAACGACTCTCCGTGCCAATAAATAGGACCCTTGGCCCTTGAGATGACCTCTGTTCATCTTCTTGCTTTGTGTTTTGAGAATTAATTCTCCCTCAGAGCCAAGCTCTTTCCCTTAAGAAATTTGTTAAGAGTCAAAACTCTGCCCAACTTAGGTAAGAATTGAACTTTTTAATAGAGCTTTGCTCTTCTTAGATCATAGATCTAAAATATCTTTAGGGTTTTACCCATTAACAGAGCCATGCTCATCTTTAGATCATAGATCTAAAAATTTTAGGGTTTTTATCCAGAGCCATGCTCATCTTTTAGATTAGAGATCTTCAAGATATATAATCTTTTTATTTTAGGGTGATTTTAACTTATGAACTGGAACATTGTTCATGAAGAACTCTTAGAGTTCACAGATCTTGAAGATCTCAGAATTTTTAATTCATTAAAAACTTTACTTTAAGTTTTCTGATGGGTTATTCCATCATTTTTACAGAGCATGGCTCTTCAGAATTTTTCTCGAGGAATTTTTATTCCTTTCATCATCAGAGCTGACAGATGTCACTCTGTTATAGAGCGCTGCTCTCATCGGGAGATTTACTCATTGTCCCGAGGGGCCCTCATTAAATGAGAATCCTTTGAGGATTTCCTCATTTAATGACAGTCTCATCAAATGATGATATTGTTTTATCAATGATGAGCCGTCAACCAGATCATGTGGGTCCCACCTGGTCCCTTTCCACTGCATTGTAGTGCGGTACAAATTTAAAATACCTAGTGATAGAACTTAAACTGTAGCATTGATGGCTGAAAATTTTGGTCTTTTCCGCGCAGGTACTATATCTTTCGACACTTCTTTCCCGTTTGTTCGTTCGGAAGGCGGATTCCCCGAAGGGCCTGTTGATAGGGAGGTGTTTGCACTGATCAAAGATCATGATCCGGAATAAAAGAACCTTCATTTATGGGGAACGTGGTACAATCAAATCATCAGGGGGCGGCATAGCTTCTCTTGCGCAGCACCTTCAGAGCCTATTTCGGCGATCCACTACGCCGACCCACCCCTGGTGAACTATACCGTGGAGGAGGTCAACTGGACTTCAGAGGGTCTCCTTCAGCCTTCTCTGGCTGCAATACCCGTATAGCCTCCAATGGCTTTAGATACCTTGGGGCGACGTATCTGCAAAGGCGAGTCACGCCCTTGGGGACAGCCGTATATGATAGGCCTAACTCCTCGTCATCCAACTGGGTATTTGCAATGGGCTCGCTATATTTTGTCGGCCAAGCAGTCGCAGCTGCTGAAGCTCGGGTTGTATCCCACCATTTACGCTTCACTTTTTCAATATTCTACATCTCCTGCCTGGTAGGTCAACCCTTTTCTGGAGCAATGGAATATTCTGACCCACACCTTCCTTCTGTTGGATCGAGAAGTCTCAATCTCTTTAGAGGAGTTTGCAGAGGTTTCTGGCTTACCGGTTATGGGAGAACACTATGAGGAGCTGCTTCCTCCGGACGAGTACGTCTTTGCTGCCAAGTCAGTGATGAGAGGCCTTACCCCTGAGAACGCCATTCAACATCAATTCCCCAGTTTGATAAGGTGTTGAATATCTACGAGAGCCTTTTTCTCGAATCCGGAGGCCGTGGGGTTAATTTCACAGATTTCATCACCCGTTTTCTCCACTCAGAAGTCATGTCGAAGGAAACCACGAAATTTGCCAAACTCGATAATCCTTTTGGTTTTGGTTTGGACAACCAGCCGGCAGCGGAGGTGGATCAGAGGAGTTTCTTTCTCCCCAACACCCCGGCCGTCTCTTTCGCAGAGCTTGCAGCTCCTGGGATCGACGAAGAAGCGTTCTTTTTGGGGTTCCTCGGGCTATGACTAAGCCGGTTTGTGCTTCCGATGCACCCTTACCATATGTGGCCGTCCGTTTTTTATCCAGCTCACCGAATGGTTATTGGGATGCAAGTGGCCGTCGGGGTCACTGGGTTAGCCCATTTATATCACGGCCTCAGCTTGGTGACAGACACTACTGAACCAGGGGTGTAGCATGTGAACTTCTCGATGCATTATTTTATGTCATGGATCGAGCTACATGTGCTTGGCGTTTTCGGTGCCCACAAAAGGCCCTACTTCTACGACAAGTATAACTTCCCTCGGATCATGCGGTTAGTTGACGCATCCATTGTAAATTCGACACAGCGGGAAGCTAGGGGTTTGCTCCTTCGTCCGCGCACGGTTGGAGATGGCATAACCTTTACCGATAAGGTTCTAACCATCGGTAATGAATCCGCAAAAATGGTGCAGCCATTACGGGACATTTTTAACGGGGCCTCTATCTTGAAAGCTCGGGAGATTTTTCATTTATACTCCATCAGGCCGGGCTTTCTCATGTTTAGACAGAATGATTCGGCGTTGTTCATGAGGTACAACCCGCATCGTTTTGCCCAGCAATTAAGCTATAATTAGGGCGTCCCGCTTGAGGCCTTCTTAGCTGAGCCAGCTGCTACTGAAGAGGGTATCCGGAGCGCATTGCACCATTTTATGCGGCTGAACACCGGCTCCAATTTCTTTATTAGTGAGCCGAGTTGCGTTCCAAAAGCCCTGAACGTATATGTAGCGTGGTACCAGCATTCGATGGGCGCCGTTATTAGAGAAGAAAAATGATTATTGCTTGATCGCAAGGGCACCGCCCCAGCGGTTAATCCAAACGTTCCTCTGAAGCGATGGACCATCGTCCATCCCCCCTTAAGAAAGCCGCTGTGGCTGTGGTACTACGTGTTATGCCTGAGCTGCCGCTACCCTACGTGCCTGTAGAAGCGGTGGCTGTGGCATCTCCCGAGTCTGGCGTGGGTACTGAGATCGGGACTCGTTGCCCAAAATTGCCCGCCAAGCACAAGCTCATGTTATCTGCTGCCGGAGTTAAGTCGCAGAAGAAAAAGAAATCGATACTTTCTGCAGACATTGTATTTGGCCAGGAGCCTCATGATCCTTACAGCAAGGGCCTAAGTGAGTACGGAACTAACGAGGGCTTGTTTATGGCGCCAGATGACACCGATCTGGAGGCTGCCCTCGCAGCTTCCAAGCAATTAGCTCGCAACAAAGAAGGAATGATCTCCCTCGCACAGTCAGGTAGACCTCAGTCGTATTTTTCCACGGTTGTTTTAATTATCATCCTTTGACTGACGTTTTCTTCTTCAACAGGTATCTCCGTTGAAGAAGCTCTTGCAGCTTCCCTCAAGACTTTCGAAGAGGAGGAAAGGCTTCGCGCTTCCTTAGGCCTCGGTATATTTCGGCTCACTGTGCCTTCATTCCCTTTTTTTATGGGTAAACTAACTCTTTTTTTTCATCTTATTGCAGGGACTACCTCAACTCAAGTCATCCCAAGTGCAGTGCCGATCGCGAGTGGTGACGCAACGGCATCGTTAGCGCCGGCCACTGCAGCCATGGCTATCCCTAAGTCGCCACCAGGGGGCTCGCAGAAGCAGCCAATGATGGACGTCGCAACGAAGCTGGAGGCAGAACTTGGTTCAGATGATGGTCTACTTTTATCGGAAGTCCTGAGGAGGTCAGCTCTCGCGGCTCAGGCTAAAAGGAAGCGCAAGAGGCGTGCAGCGAAAGAACGCAATGCCACCCTGGCTGTAGGTGCAGGCTCGAGCACTGCTTCCCCTGTCCCTATTTCTCTAGAGGGTGCTCCGGCCGCCCTGTCTACCGCTCATAGACAGGAGGTACGCGCGGCTCGGGAGGCAATTGAAAGGCCGTCCCAAGGTAACGTAACACCGAGTCCTTTTATTAGAGCTTGATCTTCAGATTTTCATATATCATACCATGCAGGTCCAAGTCCTGGTGAGGAGGTGGTAGGTGAGGTGACGGCAATCACCGAGCCCGAAGTGACCACTCTTTCTCAGGAGTCCGGGACTGCCCCAACTGACACTCTTTCCCCTTGCGGTTCCCTGCCATCTCCTGGCATCACGAGTGTCATGACAGCTCTCATAGAATCGGGGGATGAAGCCACGGGCGGCGAAACCATTCCAATGGAGGAGAGCGAAGCAGTCGCTGCGCCTGTTGATGCTCTTGTCGCGGTTTCGATTGGCGACTCATTAGGTAGATCTTGGGTCATTGTTTTCCTTTTTATTCCACAATCCCTTTCAATCCCTTCTGACGGCATTTATTTTGTTTCTTATGCAGGTGTGGTGAGCGTTGAGGTCGTGCCACCCGAAGAAGCGTCACCGGTTGCTGCTCTGACGGTCGCTGACCCTTCGCCTTCTCTCATGTCTTCTCAAATGCTGCAAGGTATGGGTTTGCAGTTTGTCTAATTTAAATTGTGGATGTCATCTTCCTTGTACTGACCATACATCGTCGCAACCTTGCAGGAGTTCTCTTCGATCATCTGTATCAAGTGTTGAACCCGCACTTCTCCTTCCAGTCGGAAGTTAGTCTGCCTGCTGGTGCCGGTGAGTATCTTTTCTAACCGACGTCCTTTCTTTTCTTTAACGGGTGACCCTACCGTTGTTAACTTTAAATTGATTACAGCGCTACAAATTGAAGGAAGGGACAAGAGAATTGTCGCGCCACCAGTACTCCGAGCTCTGCCACCTGCCGTAGCCAGTATAGTAGCCTTCATCGCTCTTGCATCTTCTTTGTCTCTTAAGCCAATATCTGGCTATAATTTGTTTTGCAGCAATCGCACCGACTCCAGCTCCCTTCGAGTCTCGCATCTTAATGCCGTCAGGGCCCTTTTCTAGACGTCCATCTTCCAAGGGCGCTGTGACCAGCCTGCGCATGTTAAGTGAGTACATCGAGGAGCTTAACGCGGAGGTCCCCTGCATTTGCTGCAGATTTTGCTGCCGAGATTAATCCCATGCTGGCGACGCTCGTGAACTTCCATAGCGAAGGCGTCGTTGAGTCTTGGGTTAATTACTGCAGGAAGATTGAGGCCTGCCTGCATGAGCTTGAGATTAGGCGTCCTGCTCTGGAGGTGTTGGCTTCGAACTCCCAGCGAGCTGCATGGGTTGAGCAGAGCATTCCGTTCCTTAGCCATTTCGAACGAGAGGCGACCCTTTAACGAAAGGAACATGAGGCGACTTCCGCTGAATCTGTCCAACTGCGTGATGAGGTCGCAGCGAATGCTGCACAGCTGAACTTCATCTTTGAAAGCCTTCAACGATGTATTTCTGACGGGCTGGTGCTAAGGAAGAAGCTTGATCTTAATAAGCAGGTCGCGCAGAGTCAGGAAGTTGCTCAGAAGGAAATTGATGAGAAACTTTCATCCTGTCTGCAGTAACGGGCCCAAGTCGAAGCAGAGCTGGTCGCGGCGGCTGATCGTGAAAAGGAGTTGAGAGGAGTGCGCGAGCAACTGACTGATTTATTGAAAACGCCTCCTTCTCAGTAGCTGCTTTTGTATCAATTAAACATTTGTAGTTTTTGAATAACATGTATCCATTTTTTATTCTTTTATATGATTCATCTTGTATTCCATTGAATTTATGAATAAAAGATACACATTTTTTCCTCCCACTGTTGCTTTCTTCTCTTTGCTGTGTCGTTGCCATGTGATTTTAGCAAGTGTGGCCTGTGGATAGTAGGTAACTGTCCATTTTGGACTCTTTGCAGGGTAGCGATGGCTTAAGAAACAGGTTCAGGTCTGCCGCCTAAGACTTTTCAATTTTATAAGCCATGAGGGTCTCATAAAGATTTTTCTCCTTACGAGTCGAGAAGATCTCGTAGGTGTATCTTCTCCTTAGGAATCGTGAGGATTCCTAAGTGTGTTTTTCTCTTGAAAGTCGTAAGGATCTCCCAAAAGAATTTTCTTCCTTACAAGTCGAGAGGACTCGTAAGTGATTGATGAGTTGACCTGCTCCCGAATCAAAGCATTGCTTTGACGGGGAGGTCGAGGGTTGACTTTGGCCATATGGGGTCAAGATTGACTTTGGCCATACGGGGTCAGGATTGACTTTAGCCATACGGGGTCGGATTGACTTGGCCATACGGGGTCAGGATTGACTTTGGCCATATGGGGTCAGGATTGACTTTGGCCATAAAGGGTCAGAATTTAAATTTGGCCATAAAGGGTCAGGATTGACTTTGGCCATACGGGGTCAGGATTGACTTTGGCCATACGGGGTCAGGATTGACTTTGGCCATACGGGATCAGGATTGACTTTAGCCATACGGGGTCAAGATTGACTTTGGCCATACGGGGTCAGGATTGACTTTGGCCATACGGGGTCAGGATTGACTTTGGCCATATGGGGTAAGGATTGAGTTTGGCCATATGGGGTCACGATTGACTTTCGCCATGGGGGTCAGGATTGACTTTGACCATATGGGGTCAGGATTGACTTTAGCCATACGGGGTCAGGATTGACTTTGGCCATATGGGGTCAGGGCTTAACTCTCAGTTGTCTGTGCACCGCCGAGTCCTGAAACTGGGAACTTTACCGCGGCTCCGCTTTGCTGACGTTGCGTCTGCTGTAATGAGACCAATGTCGAGGTGGTCTCTAGGTTGTCTGTGAACCGTCGAGATTTGGAACTAGGGACTTTGCCATGGCTCCGAGGTTGATTATCGCGTCTGAATCCTGCTGGAGTGAGGAGGAACGCTGTTGTGGGTCTCCAGGCTGTAGATGTGGCCGTCGAGACTTGGAACTAGGGACTCTGCCGTGGCTCCGAGGTTGATTGTCGCGTTTAAATTCTGCTGGAATGAGGAGGAACGCTGTTGTGGGTGTCCAGGCTGTAGATGTGGCCGTCGAGACTTGGAACTAGGGACTCTGCCGTAGCTCCGAGATTGATTGTCGTATCCGAATCCTGCTGGAATGAGGAGGAACGCTGTTGTGGATCTCCAGGCTATAGGTGTGGCCGTCGAGACTTAGCTCTCTTTCTGATGGAGCCTGGTGGGATGACATGGTTCCCTTTTGTTTATGCCCCTGGATTGTATATAAGGATCGATGTGATCTCACATGTAAGGCAAAAGTTTCATGTTATTTTTTTTCTTTCCGCGATGCTCTATCATTTCAGCTTTTTATATCATGAAAGTCGCGATTGCCCAATCATTTCAGCTATTTTTCGCGGTGCCCAATCATTTTGGCTATTTTTTTTCTTTTTACTCGCTGTTTTTTATTGCGAGTTGCCCAACCATTTCGGCTATTTTGTATGCATATATTTTTACTTGCTGATTTTCTTGCAAGTTGCCTCATCATTTCGGCTATTTCATATGCATTTTTGGCTCGCTGAATTTTTATCGCGAGTGTGGAACTTGGAATCTGGTGCCAATCTCAGCATCAGCATCACTACAACTGGAATATTGCCAGGAGCGAATCATCATTTGCCGTGAAAGGGTTTGGAATTTGATACCGATTTAGACATCAGCATCGCTACCACTGGGACATTGCCAGGAGCGAATCATCATTTGCCTCTGTCGATGTCGAACAAAGGTGGCTTAGCAAGCAGGGTTAGGATCATGTTGACTAAGGATTTTGACTTTACGAGCCGTAAGGGTCTTATAAAGGTATTTCTCCTAACGAGTCGTGAGGATCTCGTAAGTGCATTTTCTCCTTAAAAATCATGAGGATTCTTAAGTGTATGTTCTCTTATAAGTCGTAAGGATCTTACAAGAGTGTTTTCTCCTTATAAGTAGAGAGGACTTACAAGGGTCATTCGCCGTATGAGCATATCCCTGGTCGCTGGTGGGACTTTGTTAGGGAAATGTTTATTTGTGCCCGTGGATTGTATACAAGGGTCAGTATTGAAACACTTGTAGGGAAAAATCGGGGTGTATAACGGCTTAAGAACAGGTTCAGATCCCTGTAGCTTAAGGATTTTGAATCCTATGAGCCGTGAGGGTCTCAAAGGGGGATTCTCCTTACGAGTCGTGAGGATCTCGTAAGTGTGTTATCTCCTTAGGAATCATGGAGATTCCTAAGTGTGTTGCTCCCTTGTGTGTCGTAAGGATCTCACGCAGGTATTTTCTCCTTACAGGGTCGGGAGGACCTTGCAAGTGTCTTTTAACGAGATTGCGCCCTTTCAGGTTTTCACAAACTCGCCGGTAGCCCTGCTGTTTTTACTCACGGAGCCCTTTCGGGTTTTCATCCGTGCCCATCTTGCTTATGGACGTACCGTTTTTTTACGTCAGCCTTGGGATGCTGCAGTCCGTAGTAGTTTATAGACGTCTCGGTCTGTAGTTAATTTCAGGACATTTCGGTCCGTTGCTAGTTTAGGGACATTTCGGTCCGTCACACGTTTTCGAGGCGAGGTTTCGTCGGATACTACTTATAGAGTTTGGGCTTGGGAAGATAGAGAGCAGACATAGGCGTCGTCATCTATCGTTGACCTAGGCCGTGACTCGTCAGGCGTAGTATTTTTTTAAGAACCGGCTGTTTATTGGCTTGAAGGATCTTTCCTTATGCATATTCATGAGCAAGTAAGCCCCACCTTGGTAGACATTGTCTATGATGTACGGGCCCTCATAATTCGGCTCGAATTTCCCCCGTTTTTGCATGATTGAGGATCATAGGTCTCTTGGCCACTAGCACGAGTTCGCCTTGGTGAAATGTTCTCGGCCTAGTCAATCTCTCGTATGAGCGCTTCATCTTTGCTTTGTAAGCCTCTAAGTTTTGCTGCGCCATAAGACGAGTTTCATCGAAGGCATCGAGCTCCTCAAGCCGAAGATGAGCATTCTCTTCGTCTGTTAGCTCGTAATGGACCGCCACTCATAGAGAAGGTAGCTCTGTCTCTAAGGGGAGCACTGCTTCAGTGCCGAATACCAATGCATATGACGTTGTGTTTATGGCCGTTTTGAACGTGGTCCGATACGTTTAGAGAACTTCATGCAGTCTCTCGTACCGGTCCTTCTTATTTTTGGACACTGTTTTTTTCACGATCTTCGTCAAAGTCATGTTGAAAGCCTCAACCAGACCATTAGCTCGGGGATTATAGACCAAAAATTATCTCCAGTCTATATTATGTTGTTGTGTGAAGCGGCTGATTTTGTGGCTTCTGTAGGCCGGCCCATTATCGGAGATAATCCATCGCGGAGTGCCGAACCGATAGATGACATGTGTATTGAAGAAATGGAGGATATTCTCCGTCTTCACTTCTCTTAGTGGTACTGCTTCTGCCCACTTGGAGAAGTAATCGGTTGTCGCCAGTATGAACCGATGTCCTCTGGACGATGCTGGTTCAATTGGCCCGATTATGTCGGTTCTCCACATTTCGAACGGCCAGCTAGCCACCGTCGGTTGTAGCGGATTTAGATGCTGATGGATAAAGTCCCCATGAATCTGGCACGAGTAGCACTGCTTTGCGTATTCGAGGCAGTCTTGGATCATTGTGGGCCAATAGCAGCCCATCCTTTTGATCTTCAGCTTCATCTTTGGCCCGGCTTAATGAGAACCGCAGATTCCGTCGTGAGTTTCTTGGACGACTCTCTTTGCTTCTTCAGGTCCCATGCATCTTAACCATAGAGAATCAAATGATCTCTTATATAGAGTGTCATTGACGAAGGCGAAGGATAGAGCTCGTTTCATGAGCTGATGTCTTGAGGATGCATCTTCAGGTGTTTGACGGGATTTGAAGTAGTCTATAAAGACTTCTCTCCAATCCTTGACCTTTTCCTGGTCCTTTATCTGTGGGGCCGCTTGCTTGGTCGCTTCCTTGTCTTAAAAAGACTCCCGAGATATTTCTGCCGGTGCGAGAACTCGACGGCTTTGCACAACGATCCTTACGTCATCGAGGTTCTCATCAGCCAGTTCTTTAGCGAGTTTGGCTAATGTGTCAGCTTTGCTATTTTATGTACGCGGTATGCTTTCCAGGGTGTAGGAGGGAATTTGCGTCAGCAGTCGCTGCACTCTCTCTCCGTACTTTACCAACTCTGCTTTGCACGTTTGATAGTCGCCGTTTACTTGACTAACGATCAGCTGGGAGTCTCCGTATATGAGGAGGTTTTCGATTCCCATGTCGATAGCGATCTCAAGACCTGCTATTGAAGCTTCATATTCGGCTTCATTATTTGTCCTTGGCTCTGTCAAGGAAAAGGCAAAGCGCATTATCCCTCCTAGTGGAGTCACGAAGATGAAGCCTACCCCAGATTTGATTGTGGGGGTGCTGTGCTCTCATTTCTTCATGGAAGATGCTTCGTCGAAGTAGAGTTCGCATAGGGTGTCACTCTCTCCTTTCTCCCCATCGATCGTGTCAAACGCCTGCTCGTCTGGCAATTCACAATTTAGGGGTGAATCAGCAGGTATCGGATGCTCAGCGAGGAAGTCGACGATGGCCTGGCCTTTCACTGCCTTGAGCGGTCGATATGTTATCGAAAATTCCATTAAGAGTAGGGCCCATTTAGCGAGCCGCCCTGTTAGTATGGCTCTTGACATCAAATATTTGAGAGGATCCACTTTTGATATGAGGTGGACCACATGCGCCAACGCATAGTGTATGAGCTTCGTTATCGTGAAGATTAATGCCAGGCGATGTTTTTTGATTAGGGAGTAGTTGTTTTCTGCCCCTAGGAGAACTCGACTCAGATAGTAGAGGGCCCTCTCTTTCCCTTGGTTGTTCTCCTGTGCCCATAGTGCGCCTAAAGAACCTTCAAGGGCTGTTGTGTACAGGATAAGAGGCTTTTCCTTGACCGGAGCGGTCAGTACTGGCGGATTCTGCAGGTACTGCTTGATTTCGTCCAGTGCGCTTTGGCATTTGCGATCCCAAACGAACGGGGTTCCCTTCTTCATCAAGTGACTGTAGGGATGACATTTGCCGGAAAGATTGGCTATGAACCGCCGAATATACGCGAGCTTCCCTTGAAGAGACCGCAGTTGCTTGAGAGTTCTTGGCGGGGGCATTTCCATGATCGCCTTGATCTTTGACGGGTCTATTTCGATACCTCGATATCGTATGATGAATCCTAAGAATTTGTCCGAGGAAACTCTGATCGCGCATTTCAGAAGGTTCATTTTCAGATTGTATTTCCGAAGACGTTGGAACACTATCTTCAGATGCTCCCAATGCTCCTCGTGTGATTTTCTTTTTACAACAAGGTCGTCAATATAGCATTCGACGATTTCATGTATGAAGTCATCGAAAATCTTCGTCATAGCCCTCTGATAGGTAGCGCCGGCATTCTTCAGACCGAAAGGCATTACTTTGTAGCAAAATATCCCCAGCGGAGTCCGAAAAGCGATATGCTTCTGGTCTTCAGGATGCATCTTTATTTGATTGTACCCCGATGAGCCGTCCATGAAGGAGAAGACTTCGTGAGTGGACGTGTTGTCTATCATCAGCTCGGTGACCAGTACGGGAAAGTCATCCTTTGGGCAGGCTTTGTTGAGGTCCCGAAAGACTACGCAGATGTGCACCGTCCCATTTTTCTTCATTACCGGGATAATGTTGGCAATCCAGTCAGGATACTCAACTTCTTGGATGAAGCCGGAGTCGATTAGCTTCTTGACCTCGGCATTGGTGCTCATTTCAAGTTCGAACCGCATTCTTCTTGGTGTTTGCTTGACTGGCTTGACGTCCGGAGATATCACCAATTTATGCACCGCTATTTCTGGAGCTAGCCCTGGCATTTCGGAGTAGTTCCACGCGAAGCAGTCTTTATACTGCATAAGCACATCTCTTAGCATAGCTACCTGTTCTTCGGACAGCAGCTCACTGACGAACGTAGGTCGTGGGTCGTTTGCCGTTCCCAGGTCGATTTTTCTGAGGTTATCTGCATTAGTATGTATCCTATCTTCCAACTCTTTTGGCGCCGGTGGAAACTCTGAGATCACCTCGTCATCATCGTTTTTGAAGCAACGGGAGAGGTCATCCATATTCTCGGTCATTCCTTCTTCCGACATCATTATCACGTGACAGGTACGAGATCGCTTCCAAGACCGATGTTGATCTGGTTCTACTCTCGCTGCATATGTGGCTTTCGGTTCATGCTTTTGTGGCGGGGTTACCCTCCAACTGCTGGATAAAGCGAACCTATCTTGCTGATACTGGTCTTCTACCCAGTCTTTGAATGTGAAGCAGTCTTCGAGAGGATGTCCTATCGCTCGGTGAGAGGAGCAATAATCTGGGTGATGAACCTCATTTTCTTGATCAGGGTGCTTGGACTCCGGGAAGGTCATCATCTGATGTTTTATGACAAGATCGAATATCTTCCTTGTCTTGTCTTGGGGAAAAGAATATGCTCGACCCATTTTCTTTATAAGAGACGGATCCCGGGTGCTCAATTTTCGATCGCGAGGTTTCTTAGACCCGCTTTGCTGCTGTCGAACGTTTTTTCTGTTCTTCAGTTTGTTTCTACCTCTGCGTCGGGTCTTTTGTATGACGGGCTGTCGACGAAGGGAATCGTCATTCTCCATAGCCTGATGAAGGAGGCGCTGCGTCCTGGCTTTCTCGTAAATGGCCATTTCGCGGTTGTGGTCATCCCGGACCTTTTGACCCGCCTCCCTTATTAGCTTGTCCATCTGTTCTTCGAACGACGGACTTGGCACTTTCCTGGAGAGACCTCATTTTGGTTCAGGGTTAGCGTCTTCTAACAGAGCATTTCCTTCTTCATCGAAATCATGTATAACGTAGCAGCCATGTAATCTCTCCCGTTTCTTGGATTGAACATATCCAAGCTCGATCGTTTCCATTCTCCCGTTGGGAAATTTTCGCTGATTTTCGGGGACGTTCCAGATCCTGTTGTAGAACTGAGCTTGTCGAGCAGTCTGTTTGAAGGGTACGTCTTGGCACCTCAACAGCCTTTTTAATCCTTCTGTGTAGTATCTGGGCAGACGGATGGGCTGGAGCCTGTTTAGCGTAGAATCGGCGCCATGCCAGATTTCTTTCTCCACTTTGGTTTCCGCGGATCGATAAAAGAGGATCGCCTTTTCATCTTTTCGCCTAGGAGGGACGTAGAACGTCTACAGTTCTTGCACACTGTAGGTATCAAGTGCGTCGAGCTCTTTGTAATGCTCTTGCGGAACCATGACGATCTGCAAACTCTGATCATCTCCAATGAAGACTTGCATTGATGGCCGAACAGAAAATATTGCATTGATCTCATCTTCAGAGTCGCTGCCGAAGACCAATATAGGGGTAGACGGTCCATGCTTGTTGCATTGGGGCGGTCCCGAATAGACTATCTCTTCTTCCTCCTCGGTATCGCTCCCGAAGACCGGAATGGTGGTGAGAGCTTTTTGCTTATCCTCAGGTTTATGGCATCTTTCCGTGTCTTCAAAGTCTTGTAAGAAGTACTTTGCATCTTCGTATTTTCGGACTTCGTTTACGGAGAATGGGTTCAGCTCCCCTGTTACAATGTATTCAAGCCCATCTTTGAAGTACTTCATACATTGATGCTGTATAGAAAGGATAATGTTGTACTCGTGTAACCAAGGCCGGCCGAGCAAAGCATTGTAGCAAGTCTTGGCGTCAATGTCGTGGAACTTGATATCAGTGACGAGCAGCCCAAAGCGTAACGTCAGTATCACAGACCCGAGAGTCGAGTCGAACCCGGAGATAGTGATTTTATCCCGAGCGAGGTGTTGAACGCTCATGCAGATTTCTTTTAGCACCCTCAGATTTAGGAGATTGACAGAGGACCCATTGTCAATTAGGATCTTCCCTATCTTGATGTTACGGCAATACCCGGAGACATAAAGGTGACGGTTATACTCGCACGTCCCGAGGAGGAGGTCCTCGTCGTTGAAGGTGATGTCAGATGTGTGAATTTCTTTCAGCTCGTCCTTCATCTTTTCTTCGGCGAGGAAAGCTTGAAACTGATCAGGCTCTTCTAATGCCTTGATCAAAGAATCTCTTGCCTCTTTAGATAACAGGAGGGCATCGAGAATGCTTAGCTGCGAGGGTATCTTCCTCAGGTGTACCAGAACATTGTAATCCACCTTGTTTTTCTTGGGCAGGTCCTTGGCTGCCAGCTCTTCGACGACTCGGTCATCGAGGGTGATATCCTCAGGGACCTTTTCTTCCTCCTTATCCTTTTTATTCGATCCTTTGTTTGTGGGTCCGAGATTCTTTTCAGGTAGCGTGCGATTGCGCAGCTGAATGTTCTCGCAGGTCTTCATCTCTTCTGTTTCAGGGATGGATTCCTTGAAGAGAGGGCCGAGGGCTATTTCTTCATCAGAATCACTCCCGAAGGTGAGAACTTGCGATCCCCCGGAATTAACCATGTGGCAGTTGCCAGCAGTTCTTTTATGCTCATCGGTCGCGCTTCTTTGCTCCCGACGAGTTTTGCGCTTCATCCGCTTGAAATGCTGCCGGTGAGCAACGTATCCCTGCCACCGATTTTTAAAGGCGTTGCATTCTTCAGTAGGGTGTGTAGTTCTCCGATGGTACAAGCAGTAGTTTGGATGTGCATCCTCTTCGTTAAGGTATATTCTATCAGGAGTGTTTCCTTCGGAGGGTGGCAGCTTCATTCCCATCGATATGGCTTTGGCGAACCTTTTCCTTGTCTTGAACCTGCTTTTGCTGGCGGCCGAAGTGCTCCTATCCGGTTGGGGTATTTCAATCCTTTCGTTCAGTCACCGACGTTTAACTTTTTCGTATACGGCTTTTTCACACTCATGATCAGCTTTTCTTTTCAGAAGAGCTTCGTTCAGGAATACGTCAATCATCTCGTCTGACGGTCCTAGGAGTTCCGGTTCAGGATCTGCCCCCAGTTTCTCTGTATCAGGAACTTCTTCACCATCTACTGACGAGAGAGATCACGTGGCAGCTTGCCACATAATCTTCAGGTATGTCTAACAAATCTTCTCCCTCATCTTCATCTCCATCTCTATCTGCAAAGATGTGGTTGAGAAACTCTTAGAGTGTGACCGGGGCTCGCTCCTTCTTAGTAGCTTCTTTCGTATCAATTAAACATTTGTAGTTTTCTTCAGCCTTCTCCTTTTGTGGGTGGTCAAAGTTGAGGGGGCCGTTGCAGCGGACACCTAAGTAGACGACACCTTCTGTGGTATGACAGGGTGGTCCTTCTCTTGCCGAACTTTCAACTTCTTCGGTTGGCGGGAGTAGTCTTGGTTGATCACCGAGTCATGGACCTATCGCCAAACTTTATGAATTTTAGAGGACAGCCGCTGAGGGGGCTGCTCTGGCTTCACCTTTGTAGCGTTCTCCATTGGTGGAAGAGATCTTTTTAGCACGGCCTTCGGAGAGTTCTTGCATACCCCCCTAAGTAGTTCAAAGTTGTTCCCAGTTGGAATAGCAGCATCAACTTCCACCATCGGAGCTGGCGGAGTCAGTCCAGAAGGAGAGCTGCCCCCCAGCCTTCCTTATTCGGCGCCAGTGACGACGGCGAGCATGTCGTGCTGACGGGACCGGCTCAGTTATGGGAGTGGCTTCTTCATGCCCCCTGCTCTGATAAGGGGTTGTTGTCATCGTTAGCCTGTCGAAAACCGACGTCCGCTGAGAGGGGATGGCCAACCTGTCGAAGGCAGACTTTTGGACAGGGGTAGCAGTTTTAATGACTTCGCCTGGAACGGGAGCTGAAACGGTCAGTCTTGCAAAGACCGACTCCTTAGCAGGGGAAGTCTCTCTGATGACTTCAGGAACAGGAATGACTATCCGCTTTGGGATGGCCGCTTCAGGTATCGCGGGCTTCTTCACGGGCCCACTTGAGCTTTGGCCCAATCTGTTGAAAACTGAGGTACTGGACTTGGGCGACCCGTTGAGAGGGGCCGCAGTAGTTGTAATTCGATTAAAGACCGACTTCTTCGGAGCTTCCTGTTCCACTGGCATGGCGAAGATGGAGGCCGCTTGAGGCCCATAAGTCACTCCTCCGGCGAGGACGGAGTGGGAGTTGTTGTTGTAGCTGGTGCAGTTGGAAGCCATTTTCTCTTCTGCGCGAAGCAAGACACCAAATCTTAGTACTTCAAATCCACAGGCAACCATAGCAGACCGCGATTCATTCGCGGACACGACACACGAATTGTGGAGTGGAAAAAGGAAAAGGTCCCACCGGGCGTGCCAGAATCCGTCCTCCACCGAAAGACCGGGAAGACCGACGTCTTGCCTGAATTTGGGGGCAGATGCTATTTGGTTTTATCCATCCATCTCTCCGAAGATACCAAGTTGATTTATGGCACCGTGTATCGGAGGTTTAGACGGATGCGGCCATTGTAGCAGACTTCGTTTGAGGGCTCTTTGATTGTGGGGACGCTCTTCCCTGCAGGCGCAAGCCCCTGCAGTTAATTACGCTACCGCGTCGTGGTAGCCACTTTCTCTTTCTCCAAATGGTCACTTCGTGTCGTGTGTGTTTGTTTTATTTTTGGTTGCCCGTGGATTGTATACGGAGACTAATTTATGTTGTCGCCCGTAGGGCGTGGATTAGTCCAAATCCGTATTTTCTTAGATTTGGGTTTGGTTTGGGTTTAAGGATCGTTAATCTCATTTGAGACTAAGATCAACTTAAACGTTTGTTAAGGATACGTTAGTTTAGTTTTAGACAAAGATCAACTTAACGTTTGTTAAGAACACTTTAGTCTAATTTTAGACTAAGATCTACTTAACAGGATCATTTAGATCCAACAAAAGAGCATTTGGGCTCTATTGTTTTAGTTTAGGGACTTTGCGGTCCAAAAAGTTTAAGGACATCATAGTCCATGGAGTTTAAGGACATCATAGTCCATAGTTTAAAGTCGTCATAGCCTGTAAAGTTTAAAGACATCATAGTCTATGAGTTTAAAGACCCCACAGTCCATGGTAGTTTAGAGACATCATAGTCTATAAAGTTTAAGGACCCCACAGTCCATGAGTTTAAGGAACCCATAGTCCGTGGAATGTCTGATTGTCGGAACCCGTCACCTCTCTGAAGACGTTAAAGGATTACAACGACAAATATCAGAGGAATGAAGAGATGTACCCTTGAACCAATATTGGTTAGAAGATCTGTAGTCCAATTTAGGACTAAGATCAAAGATTTGTGAGCATATGGGCTCAATTAATCTGAATCAGGGATCTGTGGCCAACTTGGGCTCGGCCCATTCAGTTAAAATATTGGACATTTAATTAGGCTCAGTCCTTTTTCATTTAACAATGCTGAGAATTGGTCCTGACAACTTTTTGTCTTTTATTGAGTGTTGGGCACTCATTATGGCTCTGGGCTTTATTATTAAAGAACAATTTATGTTCTCTCAGCGCACACGTGAGGAGCACGTGGCGCGCTTGGCGCTGAGCGCCAGTCAATGAGCGCAGAGCGCTTCTTGTGAAGTAGCGCTCACGTGAGGAGCACGTGGCGCGCTTGGCGCTAAGCGCCAGTCAATGAGCGCAAAGCGCTTCTTGTGAAGTAGCGCACACGTGAGGAGCACGTGGCGCGCTTGGCGCTGAGTGCCAGTCAATGAGCGCAGAGCGCTTCTTGTGAAGTAGCGCACACGTGAGAAGCACGTGGCGCGCTTGGTGCTGAGCGCCAGTCAATGAGCGCAGAGCGCTTTTTTAAATTTGGAGCGTTAAGGCTCTGCAGCGCTGTGCGCTAAATTTGGAGCGCTGAAGTGCTTCTTTTAATCGGAGCGCTAAGGCTCTTTTTAGGCAGCTCTGTTCTCTGAGAATTTAATTCTCTCTTATAAGAGACCTTGTCTCGTGGATCTAAGAACAAAGTTCTTATTTTATAGGAGATATTTCAATCTCTTTTGTTTTTGGTGAAAGGCTTTGCCTTTATGGATTTGTGATCCTAAGAGAATTGAATTATTCTCCCCCTTTTTATAATGAGATGTTATGACCTCTTTTGTGAAAGACAATTTGTCTTATAGATCTATGATCTTAGAACAAGAAATAGGTTCTTCTTCTCTTATGAGATGATTTCATCTCTATGTTTTATTTACCTAGAAGAAATTCTTCTCTTTCTGAGAGCTTGCTCTTCTCTTTGAAATTTCTCAAAGTTTATGGGGGGGTTCCTCTCTTTTCTTTTTTAGACTTGAAGTCTTGGGTCCTTTATATAGTAGATGCTGATTTGTTGAATCGGTTGAAGAGATTTTTTCTTTAATTGATTTGGGGATGTTTCCCACCGTTGGATCTTTGATCCTAGGGCTTCTGTTTCACAGAAGGCAATCTTCTTATTTTTACCAAGATTGGGAAATCTTTTCCCATATAGAATTTATTCTGTGTTTTGGTGATTTTTAATCACCATTGGATCATTGATCCAACGGTGCTCTGGATTTCAGAGCACAATCTTTCCTGTTTGGAAAGATTCTGAGGAACGTTTCCTTAACAGAATTTTATTCTGATCAATTGATGATTTATCATCTTCATTGAATCTTTGATCCAACGGTGGGGAACATTTAGTTCCAACGCTAGCGCTCTCGTGCTTTGCACGTGAGCGCTGCAACAGAGTCTTTGACTCTCAGCGCTGGCGTTGCCAGCGTTAGCGCTCTCGTGCTTTGCACATGAGCGCTGCAACAGAGTCTTTGACTCTTAGCGCTGGCACTGCTAGTGCGAGCGCTCTCGTGCTTTGCACGTGAGCGCTGCAACAGAGTCTATGACTCTTAACGCTGGCGCTATTATGAAGTGCTGCTTCATTTCAAATTTCAAAATTTGAACAGAGCTTTGCTCTGATTGGGGGAAACAAGCGTAAAGACTGTATATCAGGGAATGTATCAGCCAACGCGACGGTACGACGGACAAAACCCTAGTACAACAAAACCTAACGGACCTCTGTCGCAAAGAGCAGGGGTTATCTATGACGTTAGGGCAAGTTTTCCTACAAGCCCAAGGGAGGTAAACTAAACAAACTCCGAAATGAGTTCATAAACTCCAAACTCCAAAATGAGTTCATAAACTACAAACTCCGAAATGAGTTCATAAACTACAAACTCCAAAATGAGTTCATAAACTAGAGACTCCGGAATGAGTGAATAAACTACAAGCTCCGAAATGAGTTCATAAACTAGAGACTCTGAAATGAGTAAATAAACTACAAACTCCGAAATGAGTATATAAACTACTTCACACCAAATCAAGACATTGAAGAAAAAAGAAATGCCAGTATGAAATAAAATATGTCTTTTATTCATGAATTTAAGTGAATACAAGATACATTCATTCAAGAATCAAAATGAATACATGTTATTCATGAATCAGAAGTTTAAGAAATACAATCAGTGCAAGAAGGGGGGTACAATGACACTAATTAAGGAGGAGGCGTTTTCAACAAACTGACGAACCGCTCGCTCGCTCCCCTCAACTCCTTCTCGCGTTCAGCTAAGGCGGCCAACTCCGCTTCGATTTGAGTCCGTTGTTGCAAGCAGGATGAAAGCTTCTCATCGATTTTCTGCTTGGCAGTTTCGCAATCCTGTGTGACCCGCTCAGTGAAATCAATCTTCTGCCGTAGCCCCAGCCCGTCAGAAATACATCGTTGGAGGTTTTCAAAAATAACTTTCAGCTGCGCAGCATTCGCTTCAACCTGGGCGCGCAATTGAACGAATTCGCCGGAAGCCGCTTCATGCTCCTTCCGCCTCAAGGCCGCCTCTTGTTCAAAATAGCGAATGAAAGAGACACTCTGCTTGACCCACGGAACCCGCTGAGAGTTCAAAATCAATACCCTAGGAGCGAGACGCTTAAGCTCAATCTCGTGCAGGCAAGCCTCAATCTTCCTACAATAATCAACCCAAGAACCGATGAGATCTTCATTATGAAAATTCACGAGCGTCGCCAGGATTGGATTGACTTCGTCGGCAAAATCCATAGCAGAGGTGATATTGGTGTGTAGTAGCGCCTCTAGTAAGATTGCAACATCATAAAGTAGTGAACTTTTAAATTCTAGAGGGTTATTACAAACGAACTACGAATCGTAACTAGAGATTATGGTAATATCAACATAATAAGAAGTCTAAGCTAAAGGAAAAGGAAATACAACCTTTGTAGCCAACTCCTTTGGTCTTTAGGACTCCTACGGCTTTGCACGAAGCTTGGAACGACTCCGCTCAAGGTCCTTCGTCGTTTACGATGATCCATCCGGAGATTCCTAGATCAAGCTCTTAGCTTCACAAAATGAAGCAAACACTCTACACTAAAGGGCTAGGGTAGTGTAGAATGGTTGTGTGGTTTGTAAACTCACTTAAAAACCCTTTCGTTTTAAGTTCTTCACTCAAAACAAAACTCAAGAGATCTTGAAGAAGGAGGAAGGTGAAGATGGCAAAAGCTTTTGTGAATATAATGCAAAACTTTTTTTTTCAATAATTGAAAAGAAAAGATTATATATGAGACACTCTCAAATATAACCATGGTTGGCTAAATATCTAGATATTATTTGGATGGGTTAAAGAACTAAGGAAATATAACCATAGTTAAAGTCAATGGTCAAAGAAGAAGTGTGTAGAAAAATGCGTCATTATAGCTAATTTCCTTTTTCTTTAAATCATTACCAAAATCTAGATATTTATCAACCATGTAAGTCTTGATTGCCATCTCCTTTGTATCATCAACCATGACACATATGTATGTGTGTATGTGTGCATGCACATCATCATGTGTATGTGTGAACATATATGCATACATCCGAAAGAAAAAGGGTTAATTAAAAGTGAGCTAAAAGATAATATTAAATCAACACTTGATTTAATAAATCGTTCATATCAAATACGACCCAACCAATATTGAACGCCCAATTAAAATACGGTATAACATATTCGTATTTAATCGAGCTCCTGCGCATATCACATATGAACACCACATCATTTCGCTTGAGCTAGAAAAATCATGTGTGGGACTCTAAGACTCGTCAATACGCCGGCAGTAGGTGATGATCATATCAAAACACCTACAAGCCGCAAGCAGTCAGCTAAACGTAACGGCCACACGGGTATTGAGCGATCAGAAGAAAAACAAGCGAACCTGTCAAAACTCCTGTCGAGCCATTGGCAACACTTACCGTACAGTCCGGTCTCTTCGTCTGATATGTTGCATATCAAGTCTAGGGATGGAATCATCGAGCCCTAATAACTCAATAAATCATGTCGATATGTTCTGTGACCGGTCGAGAAACTACTGATAACACTTATCAGTAAATCTCATAAGCCCTAGCCAGGGACTTCAAGTCAGAGCCAATCGCACATTGCACAACATCAACTCCCAATACCGGGAGAGACGAAACCCCTCCTATCGCTCACTGTCTCCATGTGTCTCGGGACTATACCCAATAGCCACCTGTTTGCACGACTCAGTAGAGCCGTGGTAGGGTGGAAATTAAAGTACAGTTGGAGAACACAGAAGACTCTATGACGATCTCGGGTTTACAGACTAACCTGTACCAGTGTCACCAGAGAACTGCTATCCGACGATAGATATAATACCATATAGGAATTCTCTATGAGTCTGTTCAGTTTACCCAATCTCCACTGAGCACCCGTATACAATCTTCGATGTCACAACACCAATGGATATGGGATCATCCATCGCCCATCATATGGGTCAAGAAACGTACACGCTAGTCTACTCTGGAATATCGATGCCCTGTCTCGATATACCTACGACTAGGAACATTCAAGGATATGCTTATAGACTACACATGCCCCACTAGTATGATCTTCATCATAGCCAAGGAAGTTAAGCATATATCCTCAGGGCTTTATCAATATATATCAAATGAACAGTATCAAGTAAACATGTCAGATAAAGTAAAACCAGATAGCATACTATCATGTCGAGCAAGAAAGTCACATATCAAATATACATATATACATGTCTAAGAATCCACTATACATATAATGGCCTCTAGGGCATACATATATCCAACAATCTCCCACTTGCACTAAGGCCAATTATTGGCGTATCTCATACCCAACATCTCAAAAAGTCGCTCATGTTGCGGCTGTAAAAGGGCCTTAGTGAGTGGATCTGCGGTGTTATCCTTTGTATCTACTCTCCGAATCTCGATCTCTTGGCGATCAACTATCTCCCGAATCAAATGATATCACCTGAGGATGTGTCTGGACTTTTGATAGGATCTAGGTTCTTTGGCCAACACCATAGCTCCATTATTATCGCAATACAATGGTATTGGATTAATAATGGTTGGAACTACTCCTAGCTCTGCAACGAACTTCCTCATCCAGATGGCTTCCTTGGCAGCATCATTTGCAGCAATATACTCAGCTTCCATCGTGGAGTCTGCAACGGTATCCTGTTTGGAACTCTTCCAACATACCACCCCTCCATTGAGGGTAAATACAAACCCTGAGATAGATTTACTGTCATCCTTATCACTTTGGAAGCTGGAATCGGTAAAGGCGTCCATTTGGAGATCCCCATTACCATACACCAAGAACAATTCTTTAGTCCTTCGTAAGTACTTAAGAATGTTCTTCACGGCTATCCAGTGTTGCTCCCCTGGGTTGGATTGATACCTGCTTACTACAGCTAGTGCATAAGCTGCATCAGGGCGAGTACATATCATCGCATACATTATAGATCCTACGGCTGAAGCGTAGGGTATAATGCTCATGCGAGCTCTCTCTTCATCAGTCTTCGGACATATGTCCTTAGAGAGAGTGATTCCATGGAAGCGGGCAAAGCACCACACTTGGAATCTTCCATACTAAACCTTTTAAGGATGGTATCAATGTACTTTGATTGGGACAATCCCAATAATCTCTTGGATCTATCTCTATAGATCCTTATGCCCAAAATGCATGAGGCATCACCCAGGTCCTTTATGGAGAATCTTTGTGATAAGAATAATTTGACCGATTGTAGCATAGGAATGTCATTTCCTATCAAGAGAATGTCATTTACGTACAATACGAGGAAAGTGACAGTACTCCCTACAATCTTCTTATAAATGCATGGTTCATCTATATTTTTGATAAAATCAAACTCTTTGATTGTATCATCAAAACAGATGTTCTAGCTCCGAGATGCCTGTTTTAACCCATAAATGGATTTAAGCAACCTACACGCTTTTTCGCTGCTCCCACTGTCTGTGAAGCCTTCTGGCTGACCCATAAAAATGCACTCTTCTAAATCACCATTTAGAAATGCAGTCTTAACATCCATCTTCCAGATTTCATAGTCGTAGTGAACAAAAATAGCAAGTAGGATCCGAATGGATTTAAGCTTTGCTACTGGAGAGAAAGTTTCATCATAGTCCAGTCCTGGTCTTTGAAGAAAACCTTTTGCTACAAGCCTTGCTTTATAGGTCTCTACCTGTCCATCTACACCAATCTTTTTCTTAAAGATCCATTTTCACCCTACGTGTTTTATCCCAGGAGGTGCAACGTCCAAAGTCCATACTTTGTTGGTGTACATGGACTCCATTTCAGATTTCATGGCATCCAGTCACTTCACTGAGTCTCCACTCGTGATAGCTTGCTGAAAACTAGTAGGATCATCATCATCCATGATGCAATCTTCTCTATCACCATCAATGAGAAACCCATAGTATCTCTCCGGCGGGCGAGAAGTTCTACTAGATCTCCGGAGCGGCTGAGGTTCTTGAAGTTCTACTGCAACATCAGTTTCAACCAATTCGTCCTGAGTAATTTGTGTCTCTAGAAGCTTTTCTAGTTCTACCGCATTGCCATCATTACTATTTGTAAAAAATTCATTTTCCAAAAATGTGGCATGTTGAGAAACAAATACCTTTTGTTCTTCCTTGTGGTAGAAAAGATATCCATATGAATGTTTTGGATATCCCACAAATGTACACATGACCGACCGTGTCTCGAGTTTATCCGGATTCTACTTTTTGACATAAGCCGGACAACCCTATATCCTAACTCTTTTAAGAGATGGTCTCTTTCCACACCATATCTCATATTGAGTGGTAGACACGGTCTTTAATGGAACCCTGTTCAATAGATAAATTGCCGTCTCTAATGCATGTCCCCAAAAGGAAAGTGGTAACTCAGCATAACTCATCATGGACCATACCATATCTAATAGGGTACGATTCCTACGTTCTGACACACCGTTGTGCTGTGGTGTGTACGGAGAAGTGAGCTGAGAGAGAATCTCATTCTCTTTTAAGAAGTCTGAAAACTCAGTGCTTAAATACTCTCCACCTCGATCTGATCGAAGTTTCTTGATACTCGAGCCAGTTTGTTTTTCTACTTCAAGTTTGTACTCCTTGAATTTCTCGAAGGCTTCGGATTTATGCTTCAAAAAAAACACGTGTCCGAATCTTGATAAATCATCAGTAAAAGTGATGAACTATGAAAAACTGCCTCTACCATGTGTAGACATTGGTCCGCATACATCACTATGTATGAGGCTTAAGAGTTCTGTAGCTCTCTCTCCGTGTCCTATAAACGGAGTTTTGGTCATTTTACCTTTGATACAAGACTGATGATTGTAATAGATTTCGTTTGTGTTTATCGAATCAAATAGTCCCCGGCAACGGCGCCATTTGATTGAAACGAATTCTCGTTTGTGTAAATCGAATCAAATAGTCCCCGGCAACGGCGCCATTTGATTGATCATTTCTTTGTGTGTCGTTTTAGAAAATGAATAGAATCACAATCAAAGAATTATTTGACCGCAATCAACTACGGTGTCGGATGTAGTTTGTAAGTGAGTGCGGATCGTCCACAGGGATTGTGCGATTCGTTTTTATATTTGATTTGTTTGAATCGAAAAGTTATTTGCAAAGAAAAGAAAACATGATTCAAGAATTTATCAATTGATTCAGGTGTCACGATGTTTAATCAAGAATCAAGAAACTGATAAACAATCAAGAATAGGGTTTCGATAATATTTTTCCAACCAAAATGTCAAGGATCTAAATGAGGCTCGTAGGAATCGATCGGATCGATAGACGTGATGTAATCTAAAGATAACGTGTTCTTGTCCTTCGAAGGATTGATACTAGATCGATAATGATCGACGAGAGTTAGGGCTTTCTCGTGAAACTAGGGTTTCATCATTTAACCTTTGTTCTTTCGTCGATATCATTCACATTCTAGCCTCTAGCAATTTTAAGAAACGATCGTAATTTCCCAATTTCGAGCGATATCAATCAAGAAAGCATCGCAACGAAATGGGTTGTCGGTTCTTGAACTTGCTAGGGTTTACAAAACTCGTAGGAATCAAGAATCGTTTTCCGATATATTACAACATCATTCTATTGATCGTCTCGACTCCTCGACGAGCGGAGTATTACTCAAACATCACAACAAGAATTATAACTAGAAATTTAGATTGATTCATGATGCAAGAACTTAAAGAAAACAAGATAAAAGAATATCACCTTTTATTTATATCAACACTTTGATTACAATCGCTCAAGAACTACAAGAGGAAGAATCTAAATTGTTGAATTGGCGTCGCTCGGCTCCGTGAGTCGCGGATCGGCTTTGACCACTTGCTCCGTTGAAGATCGGCTCGGCTCGTAAAAGGTTGCAAGGCTTCTTACTTGAATGGGTACTCAGGATCTTGGCTTTTGATTGGGATTTAGGGTTAGGGTTTCACACAAATCCTCTCACTAGATTTGTGGAAGGAAGAAGATGAAGAGAGAGATAGAATGAACTAATGGATTGATTCAATAGTATTGAATTTCCAAGCTTCCCCTTTTATTATAATGAGCCTAGGGTCTTATTTATAGAGCACCCAAACCCTAAGCCTTTGAGTTCCCTCCAAAAGTTTGTTGAAAGACTTCTAGAAGTAGTTTGTTAGGCTTAGCTTAGGGTTTAAGCTAGGGTTTAGGGAGAAGGTTCTAGAATGTTAGGCTTAGTTTAGTGTAGGAACAAGGGTTTGCTGATCTGGCAGAAGTCTCTGGAGTTTTCTGGAACTTGAGGTACATTTCTGAACTGTAGCCATTATGAGAAGCATTGTGCACCAAAATTGGGAGGGTGATGTGGCAAGACGGCCGCGGAACCGCGGCGCAAGCAGGCTCCGGCCGCGGTTCCGCGGCCATGTAGGAGGCTTGGAGCTTGGTCTCTTTGGTGTGGTCTTGTGATGGTATTTGGGGCTTCTTCTGATATGTTGATTTTTGTTTGTCCCTTTGGATTGATACCAGAACTGAAATCATTGAGTTGGCGTAACGTTTTATCGGTACCCTGTACATTTTGGCCTTTCTGCTGGATTTTCCTGCACAGATCTCAAAACAAGTGTTGCGCAAATGTAGCGAAGATGCGATGCCATGAAATGCAGTCAATTTCCTGTATAGTGTCGGTTTAAGAGTCTAATACATGTAATCTGCTATTTTACGACAGTTTTGCTAATATGTAGAATATGAATGCCGAACACTTCTATATGAATGCAATTGATGAGGAAATTGCCGGTAAAAATATACAATATTTTTGACTAATCAAATTCCCCCAAACTTAATTTCGATCGTCTCGAGCGAACTGTTTTATTAAAAAGAGAAGGAGAAAATAAAGAAAGAGAAAAAAACTAACTAGCACACTTTCGTAGGCAACACGATTGCACTGAGCATGTGCAACAAGCCTTTAAACCTCTAGGTGTCCCTAGTAAGAGGAGTGTTGTCTCCTGAGGGTTTTCAGCGGATTGCACCCACAAAATCCAATAAAAGAAAGATCATGAATATTACATTTAAAAAAAAGAATTGTGAAAGAAAAGCCTTGAAAATTAGGGTTTCCAACTAAGCTAGCTTTTCGGTTGTCATGAGCCCTATTTTAATGGTCAAGAAAAAATGTCAGAAATCACGTCCTCCCTCAATAAAACATCGTCTTATTCTTCATTCCTATCTTTCATCCAAACATCGATCATATAACCCTGCGTGTGTGTAAAGACATCCCTACACCCGGAGAATTCAATTCAAGCTATCATACTCTTGCCCATCAGCCTTAGTACTTTTTAATTAATGAATATTTAGATGAGATTGCTCACACACTTTCATGCGACCGTTAATACTTCTTGAGGTACTAACCGACCGATTACTCCTGTGCTTGCTTACTTGGTGTATTTTCCTCGTCTTGCACCACCTCAGGCATAGCAGTGACTCTCAGACCAGTTGGCCTTAGGGCACTAGGTGAAGAAGCACCCTCGCTATACATTTTTATTGCCCTTGGTGATAACAAAACCAGTGTCCATTTTTCTCACCACTTTATATTTTTCTTTATTTTTTTATTTCCTTCATACTTTTAGCTTTAAGACAAGAGCATTTCAAGGTATCCTCTACTATCCCAGGCTTTAAGACGTGTGTAAGTGCGAATAGCAGGGTAGAAACGTTCAAAATGTTTGGCTTCCAGAATAGAAACTATTTTTCAGACTTATTTTTATCCTCAGATTAGTGACGTCTTTCATCTTACTAACCCTTGGGACAACGGCTCATAACTACTTATTACTAGTTCGTATAAGAAAACTTCTAATTTTCTTGGTTTTCTTAAATTTTTCTAATCTCATGGATGTAATTGTTCATTATCTAAACTTTTATTATCTTATTTATGTACAAAATATATTTTTCTAAATTTTTTAAATTTTTATAGGTTTTCAAAATAATGTTTTGTGCTTATGCAGAGAATGATGCAAATGATGCGAAAATAAGCACAAACCTCCCCCAAACTTGTTTTCAACAGTGTCCTCACTGTTGCCATCTGCTAAATCTCGAAAAACCTGTAAGCTTTGGAGGAATTTATTAGTGGGGGCAAAATATTTAAGTGAAGAATCTCCCCCAAACTTGTTTTTGGCTCAAAATTTTTGTAAAAATTTTCTTTTCAGGAGCCTGGAAAAAAAAATGTACCCCCCCAAACTTGAGTTATGCAATGTTAATCTTTGAAAATCACAAGAGGGGGTCAAAAATCAGTGGTCGATGCCAAGCTTTGCAAAGACCGAAGGTTAACACCAACCATTCAAAAATTTTATCAATGCAATGCTCTGGTTGGTGGAAGAAGAAGTGTGGAAATGGTAAGTGGTGGAATAGAATGTGTGTGCGTCTCATTTTGGAGAGACGATGCAGTGAATGTGATGGATTGCTCGCATTCTTTTTACAGTCCATATGAACGGGGGGTGGAGGTTCAATTTCAATGATTGGGACATGATTCATCTCAACACCCGTGCTTTTTAGAAATGCGAGTTCATCAGCGAAGATCTCCTCAAAAGTTTCATCTATACCCCGAAGAATAACGTCATCACAAAGTGCGGGGTGATCTTCAGACTCTAAAAACAGTTCATAATCAGTGTTCATTGTTGACCCGGACATCTCGGTGGAAGAGTCCGTATGTGTATGATACATAGTTGGGTCAAACAATAACGTATGAAAAGAGTCAAGATCAGTATCAGGAGGATTATCAAATTCGCTGCTGTCGACATCCATTAAGTCGACAGAACAGACCTGAGCAGTAGGTTCGGAGGGTACACTTCCCAACTTGTAAATGTTCAGCTCTATTGACCTATTCCCGAAGGATAGGGTCATAGAACCGTTACGACAATTGATGATAGCGTTGGAAGTGGCCAAAAAGGGGCGACCTAAAATCACCGGAATTTGATTCCGTGAGTTCGCTACAGACTGTGTATCAATTACAATAAATTCCACAGGGAAGATAAATTCCCCTATTTTTATTAACACATCCTCTAGTTCACCCCTAGGTCTGGTGATTGATCGGTCAGCCATCTGGAGAGTGCAAGGAGATGGTTTCAACTCTCCGATCCCTAACTGCTCATAAACTGAGAAAGGAAGTAGGTTAACACTTGCCCCAAGATCTAGTAGAGCACGGTTAATGTGTTTTTCCCTGATAGAGATGGAAATCGTAGGATAACCAGGATCCTTACGTTTCCTCGGTAATTTTTGGGGGAAAGCCGTGTCTACTGTTTTTGCCATGAATATCTTCTTGGGCATTTGTTTCTTCCTCTTTCTAGTGCAAAAGTCTTTAAGAACTTTCGCGTATGCGGGGACTTGTTGGATAGCATCTAGAAGAGGGATATTGATGTTAACCTGTTTAAACATCTCAGTAATCTTCTCCATATGTGGACTTGGTGTGTTAGCCCTTAACCGATTAGGATAAGGTGCTTTAGCAATAAGCGCTGGGTCCATCATAGGAGAAGGAAGTGTGTGTGGAACCGATCCCAAAATAGAAGTGGGGATCGTCTGTGGAGGGGTAAAAGAGGTGGGCTGTAGTGGCGAGCCTTTTGGGAAATGGAGAATAGGCTCGGAAGAAGGTGGTAGGGTAGAAGAACTGGGGTCAGAATTAGAAGTGTGTGTGTGAGGAAAGGTCTCAGCCGGGGTGTTGATATGATTTTCATTATCATCAATACCTTCCCCGACATGATTGTCAAGCACTCTTCCAGATCTCAACGTGGTGATTGCATTCACATGATGTGAATAACCAGGATTGGGTAAGGGTTGAGCTGGAAGTTTCCCTTTCTCTCTTGCACTAATTTCGGCTTTTAATCGTGCAATTTCTTCTTCCATCGATTTAATACTCTCGTTTTGGGACGCAGAGTTTTTCTCAATTTTATCGACAGAAGACTTCATTTCAGCCGAAACTTGCATGATATTTGATAAGACCAAATTCATGTATTGTGCGAAAGAAGAGGATTCATCAGTTCCGGTCAACTGTAAAGGACTAGACAGTGCAGGTGTGTTGACCTGATTTTGAAAATTATGTGCTTGAAAGGGGTGCTGACTCAATTGAAGTTGTGGCTGCTGTTGTGGTGGAGGGACCCTTTGAAAATTGTTTTGGTTTGGAACCGTGTTTTGAGAGTGTGATTGGTTCCAAGCAAAATTAGGGTGATTCCTCCAACCCTGATTATATATGGAAGAAAAAGGATCGTTCCTAGGTCTTTGAAATGCGGCATTGGTATGCTCACGACCTTGAAACGGACATTCTTCCGTCAAGTGAGACGGATCAGAACAGCAGCCACATACAGTTTTGGAAAGTGACATTTGATTAAGGGAGGCGGCTAAAAATTTGTTTTCCATAGTCTCGAGTTTCTTGTGTATAGCTGAAATGTCAGCTCTAACTCCTATGGAAACATCTGATTGGTTGTTGCCACTCCTAAATGATGGACTTTCCCACTGTAAAGACTTTTCAGCGAACTCTTCTAAATATCGCCAAACTTCCCCATCATCCTTAGACATGAAGGTGCCTTGACACATATTTTCAAGGCTCTGTTTAGTGTTAGGGTTACTGCCCTCATATATAATTCGGCAAAGCTCCCATCTCGGGATGCCGTGATGAGGACATTGAACCAATAGATCCTTGAAACGTTCAAAGCATTTTGAAAATGGTTCAGCAGGGAGCTGGGCAAATTGATTCAGTTCGCTACGGATTCGAGCTGTCTTTTGTAGTGGGTAAAATTTCTTAAGGAATGCAGCGACGAATTCTCCCCAATTCGTAATAGAATGTGCGGTAGTGTTATATAGCCACTTCTCGGCTATATCGCACAAGGTAAATGGAAGAAGTCGTAGACGCATAGCATCCACTGAAAGTTGTGACGTACCCATCATTGCGCATACGTTTTCAAATTTGGTAATGAAAACGTAAGCGTCCTCAGTCTCGAGTCTGTGGAATTTGGGTAAAAGATTGATATACTGGGGTTTAATCTCAAAGTTATCCCCATTGGCTGGTGGTGTGGATAAGCAGGTCGAAAGAGGACCTCGAATAGGGTAGCACCTCTTCTGGAGAGAGATGCGGGGTGGATTCTGTGCACCAACGGACGGCGGCAGATTAGGGTTAAAGAAGTTTAATGGATTTGGATCCATCGGTATGGTAGTGGTAGTGGGTAAAGGAAAGGTAAATGGAGAAATATCGACTTCGGGGTCGATAAAAGGTACGCGGACTAAACGGGCACTAGAATCCCGTGTCCAGCCTATCTTGTACTAAAAAGGGTTAGTACAAGTGGCAGCGTTGGCTTATAATTAGGGGTAAATGATTGCGGTGTTTACTTTTGAAAAAGGGACGGACTTTTGAAAAAATGATGCGACACAACAAATGCAGCACACAACCCTAGAATCTAGTGGTCACCTAGGTCCGGCTCTAGACCGCTCCTAACTGCCAAAAGACAAGTCGCATGATAGAATCCTCCACTACCTCTTTGTTCCCCTGTGGCCGGATAAGTGCCAGGTAAGTGGGAAGGTACTCCACTACGTAAGTAGTGGGCCTAATTAATAACCACTAGCCTTCGACACACTTTCCTAGGCACCACAAGAAAACGCGGATAAGCAATGAATTACCCACGGCCTTCTTCTGTCCTAATTGAGCGCGACAGTCCTTAGAGTCATCTCTAGATTTCTTTTAGTTAATGTGGGTCAATGCGGATGCAAGTTTGGTGGTTTTCGGGGCCTAGGAAGGGTAATGAAATCCCCACCTAATTTGGATTTGGCCGTGCCCCTTAATTTCTGTATTTATAATGCAAACAACCAAGAAACAAAATCACGCACAATTTTAATTTGCAATTTGCGAGCTGCTATTCTTTGCAAAGAATCCTGCAGAAAAGTATTAGTTGGAGCTAAAAAGAGGAGAGAGGAGAAGGTAAGAAATCACCTGAAGAATTTTGGCACAGAGAGGGCTTAACCAAGCCGCGGTTCCGCCGCAATAGGGGACTAATGCCGCCTTTCCGCGGTCCTTTCAAGAGATCAATGCACCATATTTCACTACAAAGCTACTGTATACTTCCTCAGCCCTCTGGAATTTTCCAAAAATTTTTATCAATTTCCAGCAAGCTCCAGATCTCCTTGCAATGACACACAACAAATTGTTCAGGGTTTGCACGAATTTTGATCTCAAAATAACAATGGAATAATTCTTTCAATTCAAACTTTGATATACAACGAATTAGCGCGCGATCCCGGGCAACGGCGCCATTTGATTGTAATAGATTTCATTTGTGTTTATCGAATCAAATAGTCCCCGGCAACGGCGCCATTTGATTGAAACGAATTCTCGTTTGTGTAAATCGAATCAAATAGTACCCGGCAACGGCGCCATTTGATTGATCATTTCTTTGTGTGTCGTTTTAGAAAATGAATAGAATCACAATCAAAGAATTATTTGACCGCAATCAACTACGGTGTCGGATGTAGTTTGTAAGTGAGTGCGGATCGTCCACAGGGATTGTGCGATTCGTTTTTATATTTGATTTGTTTGAATCGAAAAGTTATTTGCAAAGAAAAGAAAACATGATTCAAGAATTTATCAATTGATTCAGGTGTCACGATGTTTAATCAAGAATCAAGAAACCGATAAACAATCAAGAATAGGGTTTCGATAATATTTTTCCAACCAAAATGTCAAGGATCTAAATAAGGCTCGTAGGAATCGATCGGATCGATAGACGTGATGTAATCTAAAGATAACGTGTTCTTGTCCTTCGAAGGATTGATACTAGATCGATGATGATCGACGAGAGTTAGGGCTTTCTCGTGAAACTAGGGTTTCATCATTTAACCCTTGTTCTTTCGTCGATATCATTCACATTCTAGCCTCTAGCAATTTCAAGAAACGATCGTAATTTCCCAATTTCGAGCGATATCAATCAAGAAAGCATCGCAACGAAATGGGTTGTCGGTTCTTGAACTTGCTAGGGTTTACAAAACTCGTAGGAATCAAGAATCGTTTTCCGATATATTACAACATCATTCTATTGATCGTCTCGACTCCTCGACGAGCGGAGTATTACTCAAACATCACAACAAGAATTATAACTAGAAATTTAGATTGATTCATGATGCAAGAACTTAAAGAAAACAAGATAAAAGAATATCACCTTTTATTTATATCAACACTTTGATTACAATCGCTCAAGAACTACAAGAGGAAGAATCTAAATTGTTGAATTGGCGTCGCTCGGCTCCGTGAGTCGCGGATCGGCTTTGACCACTTGCTCCGTTGAAGATCGGCTCGGCTCGTAAAAGGTTGCAAGGCTTCTTGCTTGAATGGGTACTCAAGATCTTAGCTTTTGATTGGGATTTAGGGTTAGGGTTTCACACAAATCCTCTCACTAGATTTGTGGAAGGAAGAAGATGAAGAGAGAGATAGAATGAACTAATGGATTGATTCAATAGTATTGAATTTCCAAGCTTCCCCTTTTATTATAATGAGCCTAGGGTCTTATTTATAGAGCACCCAAACCCTAAGCCTTTGAGTTCCCTCCAAAAGTTTGTTGAAAGACTTCTAGAAGTAGTTTGTTAGGCTTAGCTTAGGGTTTAAGCTAGGGTTTAGGGAGAAGGTTCTAGAATGTTAGGCTTAGTTTAGTGTAGGAACAAGGGTTTGCTGATCTGGCAGAAGTCTCTGGAGTCTTCTGGAACTTGAGGTACATTTCTGAACTGTAGCCATTATGAGAAGCATTGTGCACCAAAATTGGGAGGGTGATGTGGCAAGACGGCCGCGGAACTGCGGCGCAAGCAGGCTCCGGTCGTGGTTCCGCGGCCATGTAGGAGTCTTGGAGCTTGGTCTCTTTGGTGTGGTCTTGTGATGGTATTTGGGGCTTCTTCTGATATGTTGATTTTTGTTTGTCCCTTTGGATTGATACCAGAACTGAAATCATTGAGTTGGCATAACGTTTTATCGGTACCCTGTACATTTTGGCCTTTCTGCTGGATTTTCCTGCACAGATCTCAAAACAAGTGTTGCGCAAATGTAGCGAAGATGCGATGCCATGAAATGCAGTCAATTTCCTGTATAGTGTCGGTTTAAGAGTCTAATACATGTAATTTGCTATTTTGCGACAGTTTTGCTAATATGTAGAATATGAATGCCGAACACTTCTATATGAATGCAATTGATGAGGAAATTGCCGGTAAAAATATACAATATTTTCGACTAATCAACTGACAAGTCGCATAAGATTTATATTCAAAAGGTTTTAAATATTCATCTTTATGAAGCTTGTTTAGTCTTGTTTCATTAATATGACCAAGTCTACAATGCCAAAGAAAAGATTCATTTGTATCTGAAATCTTTCTTTTATCTGTATGTTGTATATTGAAAACTGTGTGTTGGTTTAGGACGTAAATTCCGTGACTTAGTGTACCATACCCAATCAACTGTTGATTCAAGTTAATGTTCATAACAATATTTTGCAACACAAAATGATATCCTTCATTGTCCAACAAAGATACGGATATTATATTACTTAGCATGCCAGGTACAAAATAACAAGGGTTCAAAACCAAAATACATCGTGAAAGCAACCCCAGATGATACTCTCCTACGGATACAGCATGTACATTGGAACCATTTCCAACCCATAGAGTGTGGTCCCCAGTCTTCAAAACTCTACTGTTTCTCAATCTCTGCATACAATTACAGATGTGAGAACCAGAACCGGTATCTAATACCCAAGATGTAGAGTTTAATTACAAACACACCTGAAGCGGAAGCATCAACATGCTTCTTCTTCTTGAGATCTGCAAGGTATAAAGCACAATTGCGTTTCCAGTGTCCCGACTTGTGGCAGTACAAACATTCTCCTTTTCCACTTCTCGCGGTCCCAGACTTGTCTTTCCCCTTCGCCTTTCCAACTCCACTTCTCGTCTTGGTGGGATTCTTGTTCTTCTTTTCCTTGGCCCTGGCTTTCGGGACTGAAGAGGAAGATGGCCCATAAAGCAGAGCGGGAGTTTTCGCTATCTTAAGCATGCTCTATGTATTTCTCAACATATTGAGAAGTTCAGGTAATGATTTATCCAAATCGTTCATATTGAAATTCACTATGAACGGAGCAAAAGCGGGGGAGAGAGACTGTAGAACAATATCTGTATATTGCTCATTATCCATAGTCCATCCCAGTTCCTCAAGTTCTTCTATAAGACTAATCATCTTCAGAACATGGTCTCCTACTGATGCACCGGGGGCCAACCGCATCTGAAACAACTTTCGAGACGCGTCGTATCATAAAGTACGAGATTGCTCTTCATACAACTCCTTTGTATGAAGAAAGATGGATTGTATATCTATCTTCTCGTGTTGTTTCTGATGGATACTGTCCATAGAAGCAAGTGCGAGGCACGTGGCCGTGTTGCAATCAATATCCCATGTTTTTCGGATCTCCTTATCCGAAACTGATGATTCAGGTCCTGGGACGGGCGAGACTTTGGTAGTGAGGACATATGATACTTTATCATATGTGAGTGCAATGTTCAAGTTCCTCAACCATTCTTTAATTTGGTCCAGTCAGTTTGTTTTTCTCTAAAAGAAGCTTAAGTCCCGTCATCGATATCTGCCATTAGGAGAGAGAAAAGAATGCACTCAGCGAAATGCTCTTGCAAAGATCAGATTGGTTATTATCTTATCTAATCGATGTCTCCCACTGCTTTTATCAAATTTTCTTTCAAACCTGAAAAGAAAACTAGCCAGGATTAATTACATTCTATAGTTTCGCTAACCGGTCAGCCAGACCAGTGTCGGTACTTTGAGGGAGGTTCCCCATGCTTGCGCACGGACCTAATTAAAATAAACCTCATTTTCCCCAGAGGTTAAACCCCGTTAACACCTTTCTAGACACCTACTGGATTAGCTAATTGTAAAGTGTAAAACTCTCCTGGGAGTAACTCTTACCCACAGTGGGATCGGGATCCAAATATCATATGGATGGTATGCAATCTCATTGCAAATTTCAACACTTGAAATTCCTGATATAGTTTTTACCCCTAGATGCTTATGATCTTGGCTATGGTCAACATATCATAAGCTCTAGTCAAGTTCTACCCGTCATTTCGTGATTAACTAGACCCGCCCATATGACCCTTGACTATGATCAATATAATCACATGAATGTCCTAACTTACCGCATCATATGCTTTGTAGGAAGACATCACTTAGCTACCGTACACTACGCCTTGACTATAATCAACATACGTAGCACGAATACTAAGTACTCTGCTTCTTAAAATGACGGAGGGCTGCAGATGTTTTTTATGAAAACCTTTAACGCTTTGAACTTGATTTCGTTGTAGAATCTAAATAGTTTTTAGAAAAGGAGTGGCTTAAGCTCCGCATCTTTTAAAACTTGCTTTTTCATAAAAAGGAGCCGAGTGGGTTTCAAATCCGATTCTACAACATCATTAGGTTTCTTTTCTTTTACATTAATCTCATTAATGTATTCCCATTATTTAAGTTCCTAAGTCATTCCAGAAAGAAACGAAAAACCGTATTACATATCACATATATAACAATATCACATTCATCTCAGATATTAAGCAATCACATCACAGAATAATCAGCAGCAGAAACACATATATGAAAATATAGGATATACTAGGAACTCCGTATCTTATATTTAGCCTTCGATGGAAAATACGGATTCCACATTCGTGATGAATAGCCAAGCCCACACCCTTAGACCCCTACGAGAGCGGTAAGCGACCCTTCCAATTCTGGAGTTTAGAAGACCCGGTCTCGACTCCTCGAGATGGCCTCCCACTGAACTCCAGAACCCGGTCACTCGTGCTCCCTTCCTTGGGTCTATCCTAATGCGAAAAAGTAAAATATAAATCAATGGAGACATCATCCTCAATCCGGATGTGCCCCAATAAAAGAATAATATATACAATGAATTTTACATAAATGAAAAGATAAACTCTCGTCTCACATAAAACCCCAACCATTCGATCACGACGATCCTATACATCATATCACATCAACAATTGAAAAGCATAGACGACGTTAAAATATATATCAATCAACACATCAACATACCCACTGTAGTAATAGATCTCAACACTTGAACCTGCATAAAAGTTCCCAGAGAGCATATATGGTACCTACGGATCAACGCAAGAGCGCACGGTCCAAGCCTCACCAACGGCGCCGCGAAACCGCCGCAAATACACCTATTCGGCCGCGGTTCCGCGGTCGTTGTGTCGTGTTAGCGCTTGTTTTTCTTGGGGATCCATAGAAAACCCTGCTCTATTTTCTGCATATTTTTAATTACAAAAATTCCAACTTTTGAAAAAAATTCCAGTGAGCATGCAAAAATATCATTTTTCATGTTCGATTGAGTTTTTAAACGTCGTCCGGTTTACCCTAAAGCTCTAGCTATGCTCAGATACCATGTTGGTGTGTGGTAGCGCCTCTAGTAAGGTTGCAACATCATAAAGTAGTGAACTTTTAAATTCTAGAGGGCTATTACAAACGAATTACGAATCGTAACTAGAGATTAGGGTCATATCAACATAATAAGAAGTCTAAGCTAAAGCAAAAGGAAATACAACATTTGTAGCCAACTCCTTCGGTCTTTAGGACTCCTACGGCTTTGCACGAAGCTTGGAACGACTCCGCTCAAGGTCCTTCGTCGTCTACGATGATCCATCCGGAGATTCCTAGATCAAGCTCTCAGCTTCACAAAATGAAGCAAACACTCTACACTAAAGGGCTAGGATAGTGTAGAATGGTTGTGTGGTTTGTAAACTCACTTAAAAACCCTTTCTTTTTAAGTTTCTCACTCAAAACAAAATTCAAGAGAGCTTGAAGGAGGAAGGTGAAGATGGCAAAAGCTTTTGTGAATATAATAAAAAAAAAATTCTTCAATAATTGAAAAGAAAAGATTATATATGAGACACTCTCAAATATAACCATGGTTGGCTAAATATCTAGATATTATTTGGATGGGTTAAAGAACAAAAGAAATATAACCATAGTTAAAATCAATGGTCAAAGAAGAAGTGTGTAGAAAAATGAGTCATTATAGCTAATTTCCTTTTTCTTTAAATCATTAACAAAATCTAGATATTTATCAACCATGTAAGTCTTGATTGCCATCTCCTTTGTATCATCAACCATGACACATATGTATGTGTGTATGTGTGCATGCACATCATCATGTGTATGTGTGAACATACATGCATACATCCGAAAGAAAAAGGGTTAATTAAAAGTGATCTAAAAGATAATATTAAATCAACACTTGATTTAATAAATCGGTCATATCAAATACGACCCAACCAATATTGAACGCCCGATTAAAATACGGTATCATATATTCGTATTTAATCGAGCTCCTACGCATATCACATCATTTCGCCTGAGCTAGAAAAATCCTGTGTGGGACTCTAAGACTTTCAATACGCCGGCAGTAGGTGATGATCATATCAAAACACCTACAAGCCGCAAGCGGTCAGCTAAACGTAACGGCCGTCCGGGTATTGAGCGATCAGAAGAAAAACATGCAAAACCGTCAAAACTCCTGTCGAGCTATTGGCAACACTTACCGTACAGTCCGGTCTCTTCGTCTGATATGTTGCATATCAAGTCTAGGGATGGAATCGTCGAGCCCTAATAACTCAATAAATCATGTCGATATGTTCTATGACCGGTCGAGAAACTACTGATAACACTTATAAGTAAATCTCATCAGCTCTGGCCAGGGACTTCAAGTTAGAGCCAATCGCACATTGCACAACATCAACTCCCAATACCGGGAGAGACGAAACCCCTCCTATCGCTCACTGTCTCCATGTGTCTCGGGACTATACCCAATAGCCGCCTGTTTGCATGACTCAGTAGAGCCGTGGTAGGGTGGAAATCAAAGTACAGTTGGAGAACACACAAGACTCTATAACGATCTCGAGTCTACAGACTAACCTGCACCAGTGTCACCAGAGAACTGCTATCCGACGATAGATATAATACCATATAGGAATTCTCTGTGAGTCCGTTCAGTGTACCCAGTCTCCACTGAGCACCCGTATACAATTTTCGATGTCACAACACCAATGGATATAGGATCATCCATCGCCCATCATATGGGTCAAGAAACGTACACGCTAGTCTACTCTGGAATATCGATGCCCTGTCTCGATATACCTACGACTAGGAACATTCAAGGATATGCTTATAGACTACACATGCCCCACTAGTATGATCTTCATCATAGCCATGGAAGCTAAGCATATATCCTCAGGGCTTTATCAACATGTATCAAATGAACAGTATCAAGTAAACATGTCAGATAAAGTAAAACCAGATAGCATACTATCATGTCGAGCAAGAAAGTCATATATCAAATATACATATATACATGTCCAAGCATCCACTATACATATAATGGCCTCTAGGACATACATATATCCAACAAGTGAGGGCCTCGGCGTCGAGATCTTCAATAAACTCGCTTAACGTTCGCCGGCAATTCACTGCACCCTTAGAGAATGGACGTTTAGCGAAGGGCCCTGCGGGCATGGGAATGCAGGATTCAAAAGGAGCTGAATCCGGTGTAATCGCTGCAAAATGAATCAGGGTCAGATTTCAACTCGAAAGACAAATAAAACACCCGAGGGACGGAATCTACTGTACCGACTGTTGAAGGTGGCAAAACAGGGAGCACCGGAGGCATGGTTATTCTTTCGCTTCCTCCTCCGAGCCGTGATACTGTGATCAATATAAGGAAGGCTTAGCAACAAGAAATCTACTCATAAAACGGAGGAACACTAGGTGAAGAATATATTGACCAATACCGGAAGGTGGAACGACTTCCGTTTGAAAGGGAAAATGCGGGTTTAGCACCTAGTATAAGTGGTCGAAAAGTACTCCTGCGGAGCCGCGGCAATATATTGTCAACGCAAAGAGAATTGTATCCACAGTAAAGCAACTAAGTGAGAAACCTATACCTTCTAAAATTTGAGGAAGCAAAGAAGAAAGCGAAGGAACTGTGACCGTCAAAGTGGCGGTCGGCGATAATTCTTCAGCCGGCATAGCTTCAGGGTTTACCGCGCCTATGCTCAAGACAAACGTAATATCATTAGAGGGGATTAACATGATTAAAAACTTAAAGATAATAACCTAAGGAGTACCTGATAAGTCAGACACCGAAACCGAGCTGAAAGCGTCACCAAGTGTAATGACTTCCCCATTCTCCCTGGGGGGAGTAGATTCCGCACCCATAGCTTCATCTCCTGATTCGACAAGGGCCGTTGTAATGCTTGCGACACTCGCTGATACCAAGGAGCTACAAGGAGAAAAAGCAGCAGTCTGGACAGTCCCAGACTCCCGAGAAAGAGTGACCACTTCGGGCTCTATAATCATTGGCGTTTCACCTGCTATGCCACTGTCAGGACTCGTCCCTTCTTAAAAGAAAATGCGTATGTCATGATTCGAGGACTAAGTTCTAATAATGGACTGGGCGTTACGTTACCTTGAAGTAGCTTTTCAGTTTCCTCCCGAGCTGCATGCGCAAGCTGTCTATAGGCGGTAGACAAGGCGTAAGGAGCGTCCACCAGGGGGATGTTAGAATATGGGGCATTGCTCGAACCTGTACCCGCGGCTAAGACAGGTTCACGTTCCCTCACGGAGCCCTTTCTACTCTTCCTATCAGCGTGGACCATGTGAACCGACCTCCTTAACACTTCCAACAGGGGGACGGCGTCGTCCAAATTTAGTTCAGCCTCCGAATCCGCTATGGCACCCATCATTGGATGCTTCAGTAATGCCTCCTGTGGTGGCCTTGGGAGGGCCGCGGCCATGATCGGTGGCTCTAGAAGCTTTGCTGCATAACCGCTTGGGATTGGCACTACACTTGAAACAACTTGGGCTGTGGTAGTTCCTGCAATAAGGTTAAGAAAAGGGTCAGATCATGAATAAAAAGAGTAAAGGTGTAATGAAACGAATTATACCAAGGCCCAAAGAAGCGCGGAGCCTCTCTTTCTCCCCGAACGTCCTGAGGGAAGCCGCGAGAGGCTCTTCGGCAGAAATACATGTTGAAGAAGAGAGCTTTAATAAAAGCATAATAAGGGGAGAAGGGATAGGTGCAAAAGAATGTAAATGAAGTATACCCGACTCCGCAATAGAGACCAACGCTGCTTCCTCGCGGGCTAGTCACTTGGAAGCTGCGATGGCAGCCTAAAATCGGTATCGGTAGCAGGTGTGTCAAACAGACCCTCATTGGTGCCATATTCGCACAAGCCCTTACTATAGGGAGAATGGGGCTCCTGGCCGAATACCACATCTGCAGAGAATAGAGACTTCTCCTTCTTCTGTGAACGAACACTAACGACCGATGGTAAAAGCTTTCGCTTGACAGGCACCTTCGGACGGCGGGTCCCGATCTCTAAACCAATGCCTGATTCCAGGGACGCCATGGCTACCGCAGTCGTAGGGACATCCGGCTGAAGCTTCTCAGGGAAAGCTCGTGGGACTATCGCCGTAGTGATTTCACTTAAAGAAGGGCGAACGGCTGCTCGTCGCTTCAAAGGGACTGTTGGATTACCGGCTGGGACGGCATCCTTATGGTCGAGTAGCAGCTGCCTCTCCTCCCTAACAACAACACCGGTCGCATGCTGGTACCATGCTACGTAAGCGTTCGAAGCTTTCGGCACATAGCTCAGATCGCTGACGAGGAAATGGGACCCCGTATTTAATCGCATAAAATGATGCAGCGCGCTGCGAATACCCTCCTCCGTAGCAGCCGGCTCGACTAAGAATGCCTCGAGAGGAACACCTTGATTATAACCCAGCTGTTGAGCGAAGCAGTGCGGGTTGTACCTTATGAACAACACCGAGGCGTTCTGTCTAAACACTAGGAAGCCTGCCCTGATAGAGTACAGGTGCATAACCTCCCGGGCCCTCAATGCAGAAGCCACATCCTTAAATGTATCGCGCAACGGTTGGACCACTTTGGTGGATTCTTTGCCGATAGTCAAGACTTTATCGACAAAGGTCATACTGTCCCCAACCATGCATGGCCGAAGGATCAATCTCCGAGCCTCTCGCTGTGATGGATCTGGAGCGGAAGCGTCAACTAGGTACATGACCCGGGGGAAGTTGTAGCTTTCGTAGAACTGGGGTCGTTTGTGAACGCCAAAGGCACCCAGCACGTGCATCTTAATCCATGATGTGAAGTAATGCAATAGGAGATACACGGGCTTTACCCCCGGCTGAGTAGTGTCAGCTGCTAAACTCAAGCCGTGGTACAGATGAGCTAACCCCACGATCCCAACGGCCATGCGCGTCCCTACGACGATGCAATGGTCCGGATAAAAGACAAATGACCTCATATAGCGGGGGTGCGTGGGAAGCACGAACTAACTCAGCCACAGGCTAATGAACCCCAAAAAGAACGACTCTTCGTCAACACCTGGGGAAGCGATCTCCGCAAAGTAGACAACTGGAGTGTCCAGAATATAGAAATTCGTTAGATCCGCTTCCTCCGTCGGCAAGTTATCTCAACCAAACCCAAACGGGCCGTCGAGTTTAGCGAATTTTGCGTCTTGCTTAGACAGAACTTCTGGACGAAGAAAACGAGCGATAAAATCCGCGAAGCTAATCCCATGCCCGCCAGACTGCAGGAATAGATTTTCGTACATGTTCAACAGCTTATCAAGCTGGGGAACTGATGTGAACGACGTTCTCCGAGGTGAGGCCTATTACCACTGACTTAGTGGCAAAGATGTACTCATCGGGGGAAGTATCTCCTTATAGTGCTCCCCTCTGACGGGTAAGCCGGAGATCTTCGCGAACTCTTCCAATGAAATTGAAACTTCCCAATCTGATAAGAGAAAGGTATGGGTCGAGATATTCCATTGTTCCAAAAAAGACTTGATCCACCACACATGGGGAGCGTGGTAATAAAAGAGAGACGCGTAGATTGCAGGGTACAACCGGGTCTTCAACAACAACGACTTCTTGGCTGACAGGATATACCGAGCCCACTGTAGGTAGCCGGCAGAATGACGGGGCGTCAATCCTATCATATAAACTTGCCCCCAAGGGTGCGACTCTCCTTGGCTTATGCATCGTCGCAAAATGTCCAAGGCCATCGGTGGCTGTATGGGTATCGACGCCATGGAAGGTTGAAGACGGCCTTCCGAGGTCCAGTTAACCTCTTCTACAGCGTAAGTCACTTGAGGCGGATCAGCATAATGAATCGCTAGGATTGGTTCCGAAGGCGCTGCACAAGAAAAACAGCGCTGACCCCGGATAATCTGACTATACCAGGACCCCTACAGATGAAGAGATTTTTGTTCTGGGTCATGATCCTTAATAAGCACGAAGACTTCCCGATCTACGGGCGCGTCGGTGAAAGCGTTTTCCGAATGTACGAAGGGAAAAGAAGAATCAGAAGCCATAGTACCTGCACAAAAAAGGAGAAGGGTTAGCTATCGATACTATGTTCAGGACTCTAACACTCTTTGGTACTTAAAAATTGTGTTGTACCGTAGTTCAAAAGAAAAAGACAAGGGGGCCCATAAAATTAAAGTAACGCCCCATCAATGATGGGGCAGTCACTCATTAAGAATAGAATCCAAAAAGATTCTCATTTAATGATAAACATCATTAGACTGAGGAGTTAAACTCCCTCGAGAGCTGTGCTCTACAAACAAATTTCAAATCTGTCAAGAAAATTAAGAAGGGAATAAAATTCCCTAAAGATTTTCAGAGCCAAGCTCTGTAGAACAATGGGATAACATCCTAGAACCTTCAAAAGCAAAGTTGAATCCTAAGATCTTCAAGATCCGCAAGAAAAATCTTAGAACTCTAAGAGATCTTTATAAAAGAAGAGCAAAGCTCTGATTAACAAGTTAAGAAACCCTAAATCATTTTTTAAGATCTACGATCTAATCACTGAAAAGGAAGAGTAAAGCTCTGTTAATGGGTTAAAACCCTAGAACAAGAAGAGATTCCTTCAAGAGTTCGATCATAATCCTTACCAAAATTTTGACAGAGTTCTGTCTCTAAAAGAGTTTCCTTGGACAGAGATCTGAGCTCTGGAAAGAGAATAAAATTTCCAGAAAGAAGAAGGGAAGATGAACAGCAGTCATCTCAAGGGCCAAAGGCCCTACTTATAGGCACAGGAAAACGGTTCAACTTCTAAGAAGATCAAACGGTGGAAAAGGTGCCACCGCTGCACTCACGTGTGAGCCACGTGAGTGCAACGGTGGGGGGCATTTGTTTCCCCCAATAAAAGAGCAAACCTCTGTTCAAAACTCAAGAGGAAGCGCCTCACGTGCCTTCTACGAGGGCGCCAACTCCAGAGTTAAAAACTCTTATATGAGCAGCGCCCGTGTGCAAAGCACACAAAAATCTTAAGCAGCACCTTATGTGCCTTCCACGAGGGCGCCAGCGCCAGAGTTAAAAACTCTTATATGAGTAGCGCCCATGTGCAAAGCACACAAAAATCTTAGGCAGCGCCTCACGTGCCTTTCACGAGGGCGCCAGTGCCAGAGTTAAAAACTCTTATATGAGCAGCGCCCGTGTGCAAAGCACACAAAAATCTTAAGCAGCACCCACGTACACAGCACGTGAGTGCCGGCGTCTTGTAGAATTAAATTCTACTCTCTGTTAAACAGAGCCGTTGGATCAAAGATCCAACGGAGATGATAAATCATCAGGATGCAGAATTAAATTCTGTTTAAAGAAAATATTTCTCAAATCTTTCTAAATAAGAAAGATTGCCCTCTGTAAAACAGGGTACCGTTGGATTAAAAATCCAATGGTGATTAAAAAATCACTGATCTGCAGAATAAATTCTGTATGGGTACATATTTCCCTAATCTTGTTAAAAAAAAGAAAATACTTTCCGTAAAATAGAAGTCGTTGGATCAAAGATCTAACGGTGGGTAAAATCCCCAAAATTAATTAGGATCTCTTAATGAGATATTTCTTCAACTAATCAACAGACTTGCCTCTACTATATAAAGGACCCAAGACTTCAAGTCTCAAAAGGAGAAACCCCCCATAAGTTTCAGAAAGAACAGAAAATTAAATTCTCGAGAAAGAAGAACTCTCTTCTTGGAAAATTAGGAAAATAAAAATAAAGGAGTGCTTAGCACTCAGTGATTGGCGCCCAGCGCCCCATGTTCCTCTCATATGGGCGCTACAAAATAAAGGAGTACTTAGCACTCAGTGATCGGCGCCCAGCGCCCCATGTGCCTCTCAAGTGAGCGCTACAAAATAAAGGAGCGCTTAACACTCAGTGATTGGCACTCAGCACCCAGCTCTCCACGTGCTTCTCACGTGGCCGCTACAAAATAAAGAAGTGCTTAGCACTCAGTGAGCGGCGCCCAGCGCTTCAAGTGTCCCTCACGTGGACGCCACAGAATAAAAAGTACTTGACACTCACTAGGCAGCGCCTAGCGCCTCACGTGCTTCGCACGTGGATGCCATAAAGAGTGCTCAGCACTCCATAAAGAGACAAAAAAGGGTAAAGTGTTTAACACTTATTGGGCAAATCCCTATGACTGAAAACCCCACATGGTTATGTGTGAGCGTCAGAACCTACATAAGTGCTCAAGCACCTTTTACATAAAAAGAGGGACTGAGCCCAAACAAGAGCTTAGCACTCCTTTTCAAATAAAAAGAAAACTGAGTGGACCGAGCCCATGTGCTCAATACTTCCTAAACTGATCTTAGTCCCAAATACGACTATCGATCTTCCAACTGATGATATCCCAAAACGATATTCATCCCACATTCCCCTGAGGAAGTCTTAGTCTCAAAATACGACTAATGATTTCTGGGTTTACCACTGATTCCCTTTTTCCCTCAAATACGAAAATTGGTTCAAGGGTCCATCTCTCCATACCTCTGATACATGTCGTTGTAATTCCTCAATGTCTTCAGAGAGGTGGCGGGTCCCGACAACTAACTGCTTTTTGGTGCACTTCCCAAGCCGACGTGCACATTCCAAATCGAACCACACCCCAAACTGGGTGCATCACATATCATCGTTTCTCATCCCGTCACATAACAAATACACGTGCGCGCAAGATGATAACGGACCAAAACGTCCTTAAACTACAACGAACCGAAATGTCCTTAAACTAAACGTTGCCTCCAAAATGGCGACAATGGACTGTAACGTCCTTAAACTAAAAGCTCACCTCAAAAATGGTGATCAACAGACCGAAATGTCCTCAAACTACAACTTCGCCTCCAAAATGGCAAGAAGGGACCGAAACGTCCTTAAACTAAAATAATAGAGCCCAAATGCTCTCTTGTTGGATCTGAAATAAAAATAATTCTAACAACTTGTTAAGTAGATCTTAGTCTCAAATTAGACTAACGTATCCTTAACAAAAAATAACAATCAAGCCCCCAAATGCTCACATACATTTAAGTCGATCTTGATCTCAAAGAAGATCAAGGATTTTTAAATCAACCCAAACCCAAATCTAAGATATACGGATTTGGACTAATCCACACCCTACGGGCAACAACATAAATTAGTCTCCGTATACAATCTACGACAACCAAAAAATAAAACAAATACACACAACACGAAGTGAACTTCTGGAGCAGGAGAAAGTGGTTATCGCGATGCGGTAACATAATTAACTGCAGCAAAGAGCGTCCCCACAATCAAAAACCCCTCGCAAACGAGGGGGAATCTGACGAAGTCTGCTACAACGGCCGCATCCATCCAAACCTCTGATACACGGTGCCATAAATCAACTTGGCATCTTTGGAGAGGTGGACAGATAAATCCAAATAGCATCTGCCTCCAAATTCAGGCAAGACGACCTACGCGGTTCGTCTCTTTTTTCGGCTGTGAACATCACCTCTATGCTGTATGTATTGCAATTGAAGTCCGGAGCTAGGAATATACCATTGCTCTAATTTCATTTTAAGTCGCATCCGCATCCTGCTGAAATGAGAGGGAACGTCCAGATAGTCTCTAGGTTGTATATGAACCGTTATGACTTGGAGCTAGGATTTTGTCGTTACTCCATTTCTGTTTGACCCTTGGGTCTTTGTTGACGTTGCGTCTGCATCTTATTGACATGAGAAGATCGTCGAGCCAGAGCCAGGATTTTGCCATTACTCCGTTTTTATCTAATTGTTGTGTCCGCACCCTGCTGTAATGAGAAGAGCGTCGGGGTGATCTCTAAGCTTTAGATGTTGCCACTGAGACCTGAAGCTAGGATTTTGCCATCACTTCATTTTTATTTGATTATTGTGTCTACCCCTGCTAGAATAAGGAGGGGACACAGGGATAATCTCTAGGTTGTATATGAACCGTCAAGACTTGGAGTTAGGATTTTACCATTACTCCATTTTTGTTTCGACCCTTGGGTCTTTGATGGTGACGTTGCGTATTCATTCTTCCGGAGTGAGAAGGAACGCCTGGATAGTCTCTAGGTTGTATACGAACCGTCTAGACTTGGTACTCCTTTTGACGAAGCGTGGTGGGAGATATGGTCCCTTTCTTTCATTTGTGCCCATGGATCGTATACAAGAGTCAATATGGACATACTTGCAGGGCAAAGGAAATTTTATTCATTTTTTTATTTCCGCGATACTCTATCTTTTCAGCTTTTCATATCGCGAAAGTCGTGATTACCCAATCATTTCGGCTATTTATCGTAGTGCCTAATCATTTCAGCTATATATTTTTTATATTTACTCGCTGCTTTTTATTGCGAGTTGCCCAAACATTTCGGCTTTTTTATATGCATATTTTTTGCTTGCTGATTTTTATTGCGAGTTGCCCCATCATTTCGGGTATTTCATATGCATTTTTTTGAATCGCTGGGTTTTATTACGAATCAGGTACTTCAAATCTAATCCCAATCTTGGCATCAGTATCGCTGCAACTGGAATATTACCAGGAGCGAGTCATCATTTTTGGTGAGAGGACTTAGAGTTTGACACTTGTTTAGGCATCAGTATTGCTACAACTGGGATATTTCTAAGAGCGAATCATCATTTGTCTGTCTATTTGAACAAAGGTGGATTAGCGAACAGGGTTAGGATCCTGTCGACAAAGACTTTTTGACTTTGCGAGCCGTAAGGGTCTCATAAAGGTTTTTCTTCCTGCGAGTCATGACAATCTCATAGGTGTGTTTTCTCCTTAAGAATCGTGAGGACTTCTAAGTGTGTTCTCTCTTATAAGTCATAAGGATCTTACAAGAGTATTTTCTCCTTGTAAGTCAAGAGGACTCACAAGTGTTGTTCACCATATGAGGATATTTCTTACCATAGGTGGAACTTGGTGGGGGATATATTTATTTATGCCCGTGGATTGTATACAAGGGTTGATATTGGACAGCTTGTAGGGCAACGATGGCTTAGGAAACAGGTTTAGATCTGTTGCCTAAGGCTTTTGAATTCTATGAGCCGTGAGGTTCTCTCAGGGGGAAATTCTACTTACGAGTCGTGAGAATCTCATAAGTGTAATTTCTCCTTAGGAATCGTGGGGACTCCTAAGTGTTTTGCTCCTTTGTGAGTCGTAAGGATCTCACGCAGGTGGTTTTTTTAACGAGATCATGCCCTTTTGGGTTTTCGCGAAGCTCGCCAGCAGTCCTTCTTTTTTTACTCACGGCGCCCTTTCGGGTTTTCATCCGAGCCTCTTTTTGCTTGTAGACATACCCTTTTTTGGCGATGGAACTCTCGAAAGTAGTTTTGCCCCGGGTGCTCATATGTTTGCCGGTAGGACATAGCTTGCAACCCTCGCCGTTAGGACTTCAATTGAAATATGGATCTCAAGATAGAACATCGCCGTATTTAGGGCAATGCACTAGTTTAAAGACATTTCGGTCCATTATCGCTATGTTTGAGGTGAGGTTTTAGTTTAGGGACATCTCGGTCCGTTGTTAGTTTAAGGATATCTCGGTCCGTTGTCTCTATGTCTGAGGCGAAGCTTTTTGGATACTACTCTCAGAGTTCTGACTCATGAAAATAGTGAGCGGACACAAGCATCGTCATCTATCATTGACCTAAGTCATGACTCTTCAAGCGTAGTACTTTTTGAGGAATCGACCGTTTATTGGCCGGAAAGGTCTTTCGCCATGCATATCCATGAGCATGTAGGCTCCACTTTGATAGACTTTGTCTATGATTGATTGATGTGTTTTGAAGATGTGTTTGGTAAAGTAATAAATATTATAAGCATATATTTTCCTTCATAATGTCAAGTATAGTGTATAAACATATGATAAAGAGTATTTTGCAGATAAACCCACATATGTTCCATATTTACGATAAACACCTTTAAGTACTTAACAAAAGTAAGGAAAATGTTCCATCAAATGTGCAATATTTTCGACTGAACAATGATGTATGGGCCTTGATAGTTCAGCTCGAACTTCCTCCTTTTTGCACGATTGGGGTTCATTGGTCTTTTGACGACTAGCACGAGTTCGCCTTGACGGAACGTTCTTGGCCTGGTCAGTTTTTCATATGACCTGTCGTCTTTGCCTTATAAGTCTCCAGGTTTTTTTGTGCTATAAGACGAGTTTCTTCGAGGGCATTGAGCTCCTCAAGCCGAAGATGAGCATTTTCTTCATCTGTCAGCTCATATCGAACCACTACCCGTAGAGAGGGGAGTTCTATTTCCAGCGAGAGCACTACTTCCATGCTGAACAACAATGCCTATGGTGTTGTATTCGTGGCCGTCTTGAACGTTGTTCGGTACACCCAGAGAGCTTCATGCAGCCTTTCGTGCCAGTCTTTTTTGTTTCTGGACACTGTTTTCTTTATAATCTTTATCAAGGTCTTGTTGAAAGCTTCAGCTAGATCGTTGGCCCGAGTATTATAGACCGAAGAGTATCTCCAATATATTTTATGTTGCTGTGCGAAGCGGCTTATTTTATAGCTTCTATAAGCTGTCCCATTATCCGAGATAATTCATCGCGGAGTGCCGAACTGATAGATGACATGGGTTCTGAAGAAATGGAGGATATTCTCCGTCTTCATCTCCCTTAGTGGTACTGCTTCTGCCCACTTAAAGAAGTAGTCGGTCATTGCCAATATAAACCAATGTCCTTTGGACGATGTCGGTTCAATGGGTCCAATTATATCGGTTCCTCACATTTCGAACGGCCAGCTAGCCACTTTCGGGTGTAGCGGTTTTAGGTGTTGGTGGATGAAGTCCCTATGAATTTGGCATGAGTGACACTGCTTCACATATTTGAGGCAGTCCTGAATCATTATGGGCCAATAGTAACCCATTCTTTTTATCTTCAGCTTCATCTTTTACCCGGCTTGATGAGAACCGCATAGTCCGTCATGAGTTTCTTGGACGACTCTCTTCGCTTCTTCCGGCCCCAGGCATCTTAGCCATAGACAGTCGAACGATCTCTTATATAGAGTATCATTGATGAAGGCGAAGGACAAAGCTCGTTTCATGAGCTGATATCTAGACAATGCTTTTTTGGGCGTTCGTTGGGATTTGAAGTAGTCTATGAAGACTTTCCTCCAATCCTTGACATTTTCTCTGTTCTCTATTTGAAGGGCTACTTGTTTGGGCATTTCTTTTCTTTCGGATGGCACTATTAAGTCTTCCGAAGATATATCTGTTGGCGTTAGAACTCTGCGGTTTTGCATAATGATCTTTACGTCATCGAGCTCTTCATCTGCCAGTTCCTTAGCCAATTTGGCCAACGCGTCCGCCTTGTGTAGGGTTCCTAGGCACACTCATGAGGTTCCGCAAGGTATCAACCATGCCAAATTCAAAAATTTATGTGCCGAGAAACCCTAATGAAGATCGTTAACTAGAGGATAGGCGAAAAACAACCAAGCAAACTACTTTGCTACAAAGTGAAAGGGATTACAACCTTTGTAGATCCTGTCCTCCACTTCATTAGCTTCGTGTAGACGTCCCCATCGCTGCGATCATGAACTCCGGACTCTATAGAAGCTCCACGAGAAGAACGAACGTGCTTGCTACGTTGACTTCGAGGCCGAAGATGATCTACGTCGGGGAGACACTAACTCAAGCTATTCCTTCACTAGGTCATAAACTTTGTGAAGAGAACACACTCTACTACATGGCAAGTGGTAGAGGATGAAGAAGTAGGAAGTGGGCTCACTTTAGAATTGATTTTCTCACTCTTTTGCTCAAGGCACCATTGGAGCTAGTAAGCTTTTGGATGGAGCTTGATGATGAAGAAGAAGAAGAAAGAAAATATCCATCCAAATGAAAACTTATCCAAATGAATTATATCACCATGGTTGAGTTAAGCCCTCATGCTTAACTCATGTAGATAATTAACCAAGGCTTTAGGTTAAAGGTTAGGTTAAAGAATATCAAAAGAAATGACAAAAGAGTGGACTTTGTCAAAGCTTCTCCAAGCTTCTTCAAGCTTGACAACTTTGACCAAGTTTAATCCTTTTGTTAAATCTTAAGATAAAACAATAACCCTAATCATAAACCTAATCTTGGTATGAGTCTCATACACCCATCTTGTGTGTATCATCAAGCATGATACAAACATGTACACCTGCATATATCATATATAAACAATGTGCACATACTAGTGAGAAAATAAATCATAAGTGAGCTAATACTAGTAAATGCAATGTAATATATCAAATATATAATTATGCATTAAATTATTAAATCAACTCTTGATTTAATAATCCGGCTATAACCGACTAATATCAAAAGTAACAACTTATCGAATCAACACTTGATCCGATAACCCGACTATATCGCATACAACCGATCAATGTTACAAATCGCGAGAATAGAATACGGTATCTCATATCGTATTAATTTCGGTCCCGCACATATCGCATATGTGCTCCTACTCCGTTTCGCTTGAGCCAGGAAACCCCTGTGTAGGACTCTAAAGACTCGTCAATACGCCGGCAGTAGGTGATGATCATATCAAACACCCACAAGCCGCAAGCGGTGTGCTAAACGTAACGGCCACCCGGGTATTGAGCGATTAGAAGATCAACAAGCAAGCCCGCTAGTTCTCCTGTGAATCCAATCAGTAACACTACCGTACAGTCCGGTCTCGTCGTCTGATATGTCGCATATCTCGCCTAGGGGTGGTAAACGTCAGACCCCAGTAGCTCGATAAGTCGTGTCGATATGAGATCTATAACAGTTCGAAAAACTACTGGTAACACTTACCAGTAAATCTCAGCAACCCTGGCCAGGGATTTCTGGTTATAGCCAATCGAACACAGCACAACATCAACTCCCTATACCGGGAGAGACGAATCCCCTCCTATCGCTCATTGCCTCCATGTGATTCGTGACTGTACCCAAAAGCCACCGTTTTGCACGCCCTCTTGGACGTGGTAAGGTGGAAATCAAAGCACAGTGGGAATCACACAAGACTCTATGACGATCTCGGGTCAACAGACTACTCTGTACCAGTATCACCGGAGAACTGCCATCTGACGTGAGGTATAATACCATCTGGGAGTTCTCGGCGAGTCCGTCCAGTGTACCTAGTCTCCACTGAGCACCCGTACACCATCCTTGATGTCAAACACCAATGGATATGGGATCATCCATCGCCCATCATATAGGTCAAGATGCGTATACGCTAGTCTACTCTGGTGTATCGATGCCCTGTCTCGATACACCCTCGACTAGGAACATTTATAGGATGTACTCGTCGACTACCGTGGCCCCACTAGTATGATCTCATCATAATCCCAGTAGTCGAGTACATATCCTAAGGGCTTTATCAACATGTAACATAGAGACAATCTGAGTACATGTTAAGATAAAGTACAACCAGATAGCATACTATCATGTCGAGCAAGAAAGCCATCCCTATATATGTCCAAGCATCCATTACAATATACATCGTATGTACAGTAATGGCCTCTAGGGCATACATATAACTAACACCTTGCTGTTTTATGCACGCGGGATATTCTCCAGGATGTAGTAAGGGATTTGTGTCAGCATTTGCTGCACTTTTTCTCCATACTTTATCAGCTCTGGCATGCATGTCTGATAGTCGCCATTTGCTTGGCTAACGATCAGCTGGGAGTCTCCATATATGAGAAGGTCTTTAATTCCCACATCGATAATGATCTTTAGACCCGCTATCAAAGCTTCGTATCCAGCCTCGTTATTAGTCCTTAGCTCTATTAAGGAGAGGGTGTAATGCAATATCCCTCTTTGCGGAGTCACGAATATAAGGCACATCCCGGCTTTGATTATAGGGGTGTTTCGCTTTCGTTGCTTCATGGAAGATGCTCCATCGAAGTAGAGTTCCCATTAGGAATTATTTTCTTCTTTCTCTTCTCAATTGCGTCGAACGCATATTCGTCTAGCAATTCTTAATTTAACGGGGAGTCGGCTGGTATCGGTTGCTCCACGAGAAAGCCGGCAATGGCCTGACCTTTCACTGCTTTAAGGGGTCGATACGTTACCAAGAACTCCATCAGGAGGAGGGACCATTTGGAAATCCTTCCTGTTAGTATGGCCCTTGACATTAGATATTTGAGAGGATCCACCTTTGATATAAGATGGACTTCATGTGCCAATGCATAATGTCTGAGTTTCGTTATTGCGAAGATCAACGCCAGGCAATGCTTTTCGATAGGGGAATAGTTGTTTTCTACCCCCGGGAGGACTTGAATTAAATATTATAGAGCTCTCTCATTTTCCTAATCGTTCTCTTGTGCCCACAATGCGTCTAAAGAACACTCAAAGGCCGTTGTATATAGAATAAGGGGTTTTCCCTTAACCGGAGCGGTCAAAACCGGTGGATTTTGAAGGTATTTCTTGATTTCATCAGTGCATTTTGGCACTTTTGATCCCAGACGAGCGGGGTCCCCTTCTTCATCAAATGACTATAGGGACAGCATTTCCCGGAAAGGTTAGCTATGAACTGCCGGATATACGCGAGCTTTTCTTGGAGAGACCGCAGTTATTTGAGGGTTCTTAGCGTGGGAAATTCCATAATCGCCTTGATCTTTGAAGGGTTGATTTCGATACCCCGGTGACGTATGATGAATCCTAGGAATTTGCCTGAAGAAACTCCAAACGCACATTTTAGAGGATTCATCTTCAGATTATATTTCCGAAGGCGTTGCAACACTATTTTTAGATGTTTCCAATGTTCCTCGTGAGATTTACTCTTTACTACAAGGTCGTCGATGTATCATTCGACGATCTCGTGTATGAGATCATCAACGATCGTTGTCATGGCCCTCTGGTAGGTGGCGCTAGCGTTCTTCAAACCGAAGGGTATCACCCTATAGCAAAATATGCCCAATGGGGTTCGGAAGGCAGTATGCTTTTAGTCTTCAGGATGCATTTTTACTTTGTTGTATCCTGAAGATCCATCCATGAAGGAGAAGATCTCATGGGTAGACGTGTTATCGATCATCAGCTCGGTAACAGGTACTGGGAAATCATCCATCGGGAAAGATTTGTTGAGGTCCCGAAAGTCCACGCAGATGCACACCGTCCCATTTTTCTTCATCACTGGAATGATGTTGGCGATCCAGTCAGGATATTGAACTTCTTGGATGAAGCCAGAGTCAATTAGTTTCTTGACTTCAACGTTGATGGTCATCTCAAGTTCAAGTCGCATCCTTCTTGGCGCCTGTTTGATTGGCTTTATACCTGGCGATATAGCCAGTTTATATACTGCCACCTTTGGATCTAGACCTGGCATTTCAGAGTAGTTCCAGGCGAAGCAATCTTTATACTGGATGAGCACGACTTTTAACGTGGCAACCTGCTTGATTGATTCTAGATTTGGAAAGAAGTGTTTTGTAAAGTAGTAACCGCAATCAATAACGGTGTCGCTCGTAGCTAGCCGAAATGAGTACGGGTCGTCCTCAGAGAAACGTGGAACCCTTATCTTGCTTTAGACGAGTTAATTGAAAATAGGGAGAATAGTTTTTAGATCTATGTTGAACACGGATGTAAAGTTTATGAAGAAGAGGCTTGTAGGGTTCATACAATTTGGTAGTAATGGATGATTTAATTAAAGATGACTCATTTTATCTTTTAATAGATTTAAAACTAGATCGATAGTGATGAATGCGGAATAGGGTTCTTTTGGAAGAAACAAGGGTTTCCCCACTCTTAACCCTTGTCTTTTCATTGACCTCTATTCATGTCTAGCCTTTATCAAAACAAGTGTTAATCTAATCTCAAATCGCGGTCGGGACTATCCATAAATTAGTAGCGCGCCCGATAAGGATGTTAACAATTACTTTGCTAAAGTTTATAAACTTCATAAGATATAAAAGAAGTTAAGAGATTTAATCATTCATGGATCTAATGTTTGTGCTTATTCACGTATCATTTTTTTGCATTATACTAAATAAAAGTACAAAAAAAATTGATAATGAAAGTTAGAAAGCGAAAAAATACATATGACAGGAAGGAAAAGTTTAAGAAAAGCAAGAAAATTAGATATTTTATAACGAAGCTAATAATAGATAGTCATGAGCTGTTGTCCCAAGAGTTAGTAAGATGAAGGGAATCACTAATCTGAGAATAGAAATAAGTCTGAAAAATAGTCTTTATTTTTGAGTCCAAACATCTGAACATTGATACCCTACTATACGTACTTGCACACCTTGAAACTTGGGATAGTAGAGAATACCTTGAAATGCTCTTGTCTAAAAGCCTCAGTATGAAGGAAAATAAATATATAGACAAAAAAATAAATGAAATAAAACGGTGAAGAAAAATGAACACTGGTTTTGTAATTACTTAAGGCAGCATAAAAAATATAGCGAGGACGCTTTATCACCTAGTGCCTTAGACCAACTGGTTTGGGAGCCACTGCTAAGTCTTAAGCGTTGTAAGACGAGAATATTGCTAATTACGCCTAAAAGAGTGAGCACATTTGATAATCGGTTGGTTAGTACCTAAATAAGTATTAACGGTCGCATGAAGAATATGTGAGAATTCCATCTATAAAATATTCACCGACTAAAAAGTACTAAGGAAGATAGACAAGAGTATGATAGCTTGAATTGAATTTTCTAAGTATAGGGATGTCTTTTACACACACGTAGGGATATATGATCAATGTTTGGAAGAAAGGTAGGGAGGAAAACTAAAGGCGATATTTTATTAAGGGATGATGTGATTTCCAACATCTTTTCATGACCATTAAGATAGGGCTCATGGCAACCGAAAAGATAGTGTAGTTGGAAACTCTTCTTTTCAAGTTCTTTATTTTATATGATCCTTATCTTTATATGTAACTTTCATCTTCTTTCTTTTATTATGGCATTTTTTGGGTGTAATCCGCTGAAAACCCTCAGGAGACAACACTCCTCCTACTAGGGACACCTAGAGATTTAAAGGTTTGTTGCACGTGCTCAGTGCAATCGTGATTGCCTACGAAAGTGTGCTAGGTTTTTTTTAGAGTATAAGAACCTTAGTTTATGCTCCCGATCTCTATCTCGTAGGAAGTAGATGAACAGCTGATGATCAACCTGGATGCGTGGATCGTCTTGGACCTCTTGATCTCTTTGGTTTGATGATTTTTCGTATGAAGCTCTCGGTCCTTTAAATAGTCCTAGAAGCAGAAATCATAGATGCCCTGTGTTAGGATTTACTGTTTTGATCACACTGAGAAAATCTCAGATCCTACGGCTACGATGAAGCCGCGGATCCGCCGCGTATATAGGCTATTGGCCGCGGTTGGGCGGCATCTTGGTGAGATCTCGTTTTGAAATTTCTTCTGCTTCTAAGTGTTGACACGTGGAGATCTTTGTGATATCTGGATTCTTCAAATCATCTTTTGGGTCTCTGTCATTCATGATTTTACGATTTGGTTCAACTTTTATCGCCAGATTTTATTCCTGATATCTCGGATCTCCTGACCTGAGCTAAATCTGCACAATATCTCAATTCATAGTATTAGTAATATTTTTTATATTTGAGATATTATCCTAATCATTATATATATGATACAATATTTTAAAAATATTGATTAGAATATTTGATATGATATGCATATAAATATTAAACACAACAGGTTGATGTGCTTAAAGAGTGTTGCTGTAAATAAAATAACCGCAATCAGGACGGTGTCGCTAGTAGCTAGACACGATGAGTACGAGTCGTCCGCAGGAAAACATGAACCTTTTTCTTGCTTTAGACGAGTTGATTGAAAGATGGGTGATTGGTTGTAGATCTATTTGAAACGGATGTAATATTTATAAAGAAGAGGCTTGTAGGGTTCGTATGACTTAGTAGTAATAGATGAATAATTAAAAATGACTCTTTTATCTTTTAATAGTTTAAAATTAGATCGATAGTAATGAATGTGGATTAGGGTTCTTTTGGAAGAAACTAGGGTTTCCCCACTCTTAACCCTTGTCCTTGCATTGATCTCTATTCATGTCTAGCCTTTAAAAAAACAAGTGTTAATCTAATCTCAAATTATGGTCGAGACTATCAATAAATTGGTAGCGCGCTCGATAAGGATGTTAACATTTATTTTGCTAAAATTTATAAACTTTAAAATGTATAAAAGAAGTTAAAAATTTCTATCAATCATTGATTTACTCTAGCCTACGAGCCCTAGCAAGTTAGGAATTACTCACGCATGGTTGGAGAAGAAAGGATGAAGAATGAGATCATAATGTAAGATGCAGAAATTAAGTGCAGAAATTAATTGCGAAAAGACTAATAAAAACTCTACCTTTTATTAATCAACTACATCATGTACAAATCCTTTAAAGGTAGAGTACAAGAACCCTAGTTTTTGCTCTCGATCTCTATCTTGCTGGAAGTAGATGAATAGCTGATAATTAACTCGGATGTGTGGATCGTCTTGGACCTCTTGATCTCTTCAGTTGATGATCTTCAAAGTATAGCTCTCGGTCCCTTAAATGGTCACAGAAACTCTAAACCCTAGATGCCCGATGTTAGGATATGCTGATACGATCACACCAAAAAAATCCCAAATCCTACGACCATAAGGAGGCCGCGGATCCCCCGCATATCATGGGGTTTGGCCGCCCAACCGCGGCTCTTTGGTGAGATCAAGTTCTGGGATTTTTTGTGAAGTCTTCTGTTGACATGTGTATATCTCTTCGATGTCTGGATATTGGAAATCTTACTCTGAGTCTTTGCCATTGCTAGATCTTATATTTTCCCTCAATATTTCGGCAGATTTGATTCCGACATCTCGGACTTTTGATCTCCAGATCTGAGCTAATATCTGCACAATATCTCAAGTCATAGTGTTAGTAAAATTTGTTATTATTTTGAGATATTATCCTAACCATTTATATGATATAATATTTTAAGAATATTGATTAGAATTATTTAATATGATATTCATATTTTAATTACTAATATTTTATATAAATATTATATACATGTATTTTCCCCCATTATGTTAATTATAATGTAGAAATATATAATAATAAACTTTATACACATAAACCCTCATATGTTCTATAATTACAATAAACACTTTTTAGAACTTAACAATAGTGGGGAAAATAATCATTCAAATATGCAATATTTCAGACTAATCACTGCTTTTTAGATAGCAGTTCACTGACAAACGTTGACCTCGGATCATTTTCCGTCCCTAAGTCAATATTTCTTAAGTTGTCTGTCGTGGTATGTATCCCATCTTCCAGCTCTTTTCGTGCTGATGGATTCCTCTTCTTCATTTGCGAAGCATATGTGGAGATCATCCATAGTATCATGCCCTCCCTCTTTTGAGAGTGTTATCATATGGCAGGTACGAGTTCGCTTCCATTCTTGATATTGAGCTGGTCCAATCCTCACGGTATAGGTCCTCTTTGGTTCATGTTTTTGTGGCGGGGTTACCCTCCAGCTGTCGGATAAAGCGAACATGCCTTATTGATACTGGTCTTCTACCCAGTCTTTGAAGGTGAAGCAGTCTTCAAGGGGATGATGACCTATTACTCAATGATAGGAGCAATAATCCGGATGATGGACCTCGTTTATTTGTTCGGGGTGCCGAAACTCTGGAAGTGTCATCATTTGGTGCTTCATGACAAGATTGAATATTTTTCTTGTCTTGTCTTGAAGAAAAGAGTATTCCCGATCCATCTTCTCTATAAAGGACGGGCTCAAACCGAGTTTTTCTCGACTGCATGGCATCTTGGATCCACTTTGTTTTTTTTTTAACGTTGTTTGCGTTCTTTACCCTTTTTCTGCCTCTATTTCGGGATTTTCCCCTTTCGCGAGAACATACAGTGGGCCGAGGATGAAGAGCGTTATAGTCTTCCTTCTCCGCAGAATGCTGACTGAGACGCTGCGTCCTGGCCTTTTCATAAAGGCCATTTCGCAGCTGTGATTGTCTCGGCTCTTTTAAAAAGCTTCTTTTATTAACTTGTCAATTTGCACTTCCAGCGACGGACATAACGTTTTTAGAGCGGGCTCTCGCTCCGATCTGACGTCACGGCTATTTGGAAAGGCGTCTTCCGCTTCACTTGAGCTGTTTACGACATGGAAACTGTGGAACTACTCCCGTTTCTTAGACCGAACGTATCCGAGCCCGGTTGTCTCCATCTTCCCGTTGGGCATCTTTTGCTGAGTCCCAGAAATATCCCAATTTTTTTGTAGAATTGGGCTTGTCGAACAGTTTGTTCAAGAGGTACACCTTGGCATCTTAACAGCCTTTTCAATCCCTCTGTGTAATATCTGGGCAGACGGATTGGTTGAAGCTTATCGAGTGCAAAATTGGCACCACACCAGACTTCTTTTTCTACTTTGGTCTCCGTAGATTGGTAGAAGAGGATCTTCTTTTCACCTCTTCGCCTGGGAGAGACATAGAAAGTTTGCAGTTCTTGTACGCTGTATGTATCGAGCGCATCAAGTTCCTTATAATGCCGAGACGGAGCCATTGTAATTTGTAGACTCTGATCTGCTTCGGCGAAGGTTTGCAATGACGGGCGGATGGAGAACACTATGTTGGCCTCATCCTCAAAGTCGCTGCCAAAGACCAGAATAGGAGTAGTTTGTTTAGGCTTATTTTTTTCATTTTGGGGTTGCCCCGAGTAGACTATTTCTTCGTATTCCTCGGTATCACTCCCAATGATCGGGATAGTGGCGACAGACTTCTGTTTTTCCTCTGGCTTATGACACCTTTCCGTATCTTCGAAGTCAGGTAGGAAGTACTTTGCGTCTTCATATTTCTGGACTTCGTTTACTGAGAACGGGTTTAGCTCTCCCGTGGCAGTGTACTCCGAGCCATCCTTGAAATACTTCATACACTGATATTGTGTAGAAGGGATGACGTTGTACTCGTGTAACCAGGGCATGCCGAGCAAAGCGTTATAGCAAGTCTTTGCATCAATGACATGAAATTTGATGTCAGTGACGAGCAGCCCAAAACGCAGCGTCGGTATTACAGACCCAAGCGTTCGTGACGGCTGTGAGTCGAACCCGGAGATGGTAATTTTATCTTGGGCAAGGTGCTGTCGTTCATGCAAATCTCCTTCAGCACTTTTACATTAAGAAAGTTAACGGAGGATCCGTTGTCGACAAGGATTTTCCCTATCTTGATGTCTTGGCAGTACCCGGTGACGTATAACGGGAGATTATGCTCGCATATACCGAGGAGGATATCTTCATCGCTGAATGTAATGTCAGCCGTGTGGACCTCTGCCAGTTCATCTTTCATCTTCTCTTCTGTGAAAAAAGCTTGGAACTGATCGGGCTCATGTAATGCCTTGATCAGGGAATCTCTTGCCTCTTTGGACAGGAGGAGAGCATCCAATATGCTTAGTTGTGAGGGTATTTTCCCCAGATGTGCTAGGATATTGTGATCCACCTTGTTTTTCTTAGGCGGGTCCCTTGCTGCGAGCTCTTTGACAGCTCCATCGTCGAGGGCAATTTCCTCATATATTTTTTCTTTCTCTTTGTATATTTTGCTCAAACCTTTGTTTGTAAGTCCGAGTTTCTTTTCAGGCAGCGTACGGTTACGCAGCTGAATATTCTCGCAGTTTTTCTCCTCCTTTTCTTTTTCGGAGGGGGAGTCTTTGAAGAGAGGGCTGAGAGGTATTTTGTTCACAGAATCGCTCCCGAAGATAAGAACTTGGGATTTTTCCCCTTCCGAACTGGTACCAACCATATGACAGTTGCCAGTCGTTTCTTCATGCCCGTTTGTCGCACTATTTTGCCATCAGCGAGCATGAGTTTCGCGCTTCATCCTCTTGAAGTGTTTTTGATGGGCAACATATCCTTGCCACAACTTCTTGAAGGCACTGCATTCCTCGGTGGGGTGGGTGACCCTCCGATGATATAAGCGGTAGTTTGGGCATGCATCTTCTCCATTGAGGCATATGACCCTGGGAGTGTTCCTTACGAGAGGTGGCAGCTTCATCCCCATTGACAGGGTTTTGGCGAACCGCTTCTCTGTTTTGACCATACTCTTATTTATAGCAGATATACTTTGGTTTGGTTGGAGTACTTTACGACTCATCCTTATCACAGCTTCTTTATCCTGACGTTGACGCTTAACCTTTTTGTATATGGCTGTTTCGCATTCTTGGCCAACTTTGCTTTTTTGAAAGGCTTCGTTTAACAGCCTATCGATCAGGTCTTCTGGCAGTTCCGCGGATTTTAGCGCCGATTCTGCCACCAGTTCCTCTGCGTTGTTTTCTGACGCTGAGGGAGACTCTTCGTCATATAACGACGAATGGGAGACCATGTGGCAACTTGCTATACGGTCTTCGGTGTCTTCTGATAAGTTATTTTCCTCATCGATGTCATTATTTTCGTCCTCAAGAATATGCTTAAAGAACTCTTCGAGCGTGACTGGTGTCCGCACCTTCTGGTTGTACTTCTCCAGTGCGTGAATGTATTTTTGTAGATCTGTGCGCTTATCGTCATATTCGGCAGGCTGCACAGGCTTCTTGATCTTCTTCTTTTTTTTCAAAGACTTTGAAGGCTTGACTTGGGGGGTTTTCCCCTCGTCAACAATTTTCGGTGTGGGAAGAGGTTTTAACATCCCTTTGATGATTTTGGGTTCAAGTGGGCTTTTCCACCTGACTGTCGGACATGCTTGTAGATCCTTCAGCATTCTTTTAATTTTTTTTGAAAGAACGACTTCCCATAGAGTTTCTTCTACGAGTGAGCATGATGCCCCCTGCGCATCCACCTTTTTTTGAGTGTTCTTCTGGGGTGGGTTTACCCTCCAGTTATCAGACAACGTGAATTTCCCCTGTTGATACTGGTCTTCGACCCAGTTCTTGAAGACATAGCAATTTTTAATAGGGCGGCTCACCATTATGTGATATGAGCAGTAATTAGGGTTGTTGACGTCGCCGGGTTGCGGTGGACGCTGCGGGGTTGCGGTGGACGACGCGGGTTTGGTAATGTGATAAGTTTATTACGTATTGCCAATTCGAACAGTCTCCTCATCTTGTCGCGTGGAAATGAATAAGCGCGTCCTAGTCTTTCCTCTAAGGATGGGCACGGACGCACGTTGTTTTGGCGAGCAGCTGGTTTTAGGTCGCTCGGTTGTTGTTGCGTATTGGCAACGAAGGCCGCTTTCCCTTTACCCTTGGCATTTCGAGGGTCCTTATTTGAGGAGGAAGGCCCATGGCCCATTTGGTCCATTTGGGCCAGTTTATCTATCAGGGCCTGAAAGGTGGTCGGTTTAAAGAATGTCATAAACTGGGACACAGTCGTTTGAGGATCAAGGGTCCCGATGAACATGCCTACGGCGGGAGGTTCTTCAATGCGCTGTTAGCACTTAGACCATAGGTTCCGCCACCGGATCGCATATTGGACCCAGGTTTCTCCCGGCTTTACCCTGGCATTGATTAATGCCATGATTGGAGTACGTTTGCTCGCGCTTGAAAAACGCTGTGTGAACAGCAGCTCCATTTCTGTGAATGTTTTTATGGAGTCATTTGGAAGCTCCGAGTACCATCATTCAAAGGCTGTTTCTGACAGGCTACCAATGAACTGGTAAAGCAACAGTTTGTCGTCGCCTCCAGTGTTGCCGCACAGAGCTTTAAATTTCGCTACGTGCTGATGAGGGTTGCATGTCCCTTTGTATACATGGAATTTGGGGATCGTATATCCCGACAGGTATTTGATTTGGTCATACCAGCCTGGATATGGTCACCAGGTTCTGACGATTTTGCCAGCAGCTTCATTAGCTTAATGAGCCCTTATTTGTTGAGAAATATAATCATCAAGAGCAGCCTTGGAGATCATTTCCTCTTTGGCTGTTGATAAGACCGGAGGAGGGTTTGATGTTTCCCCCCTCTCATCCTCGACGATTATCGGCGGATTTTCGGCCGGGGGTTCTGGCTGGATTATCCTTTCAACTATGTCTTGGAACAAGACAGCCATCTGCTTTATGTTAGCAGCTTGCTCAGCGGCTTCCTTGTCCTTTCTCTCGAGCACCCTTCGCAGAAACTCTGTATCGGTTTCCTGCTCTTGGCGCTGTTCAGCTTTTTTGTCCGGACTTTCTTTCTGTACGGTAAGTGCTGCCATTTTAGTCAGCATTTCCTAGAGCTTCTGTTGTTGCACCTGAGCCTTGGTCAGCGACCGAGTTTGCGGTCGGTGACTCACCGAAGCACGGCTTTCTTCTTTTCCCGAAGCCATGTAGACCGTATGTATTGTTATGCCTCTGGCCTTGGGGCGCTTAGATCTATCGCCTTTGGAATTTGCCGCAGATGATAGAGTTTTTTCCAACCTCATTCTTTTATGGGAGATTGGAGTTGAAGGAGCTATTATGACAGGCACCTGCTTAGGGGAAGTCCTCTGCTGTATGGCGGAGGAGTAGACCTTTTCTTGTCGAGCCTTCGATTTCTTCAGTCGACGAAAGTAGTTCTGGTCAATCACAGAGTCCTGGACTTTTCGTCAGACCCTATAAATTTGCGAGGAGAGCCGCCGATGAGGCTTCTCCGACTTTGCCTGCACTGTAACTTCTGTAGGCGAGGGTGATTTCTTTAGCACCGCCGTTGGAGAGTTTTTGCGCACCCTCTTAAGCGGTTCAAAACTGTTCCCAGTTAGAACAACAGTATCGATTTCCACCATTGGAGCTGGTGGGGTGAGTCCAGAGGGAGAGTTACCCCCAACTTCTCTGTCATGACCCACCCCCAATACAGAGAGTATTGTCCGCTCTGGCCGTAGCCGCACGGTTTTGTCGTTCGGGGCGAACTGGACCCGACCGATGAGGCTTCTCCGACTTTGCCTGCACTGTAACTTCGGCAAGCGAGGGTGATTTCTTTAGCACCGCCGTTGGAGAGTTTTTGCGCACCCTCTTAAGCGGTTCAAAACGGTTCCTGGTTAGAACAACAGTATCGATTTCCACCATTGGAGCTGGTGGGGTGAGTCCAGAGGGGGAGTTACCCCCAGCTTCTCTGTCACGACCCACCCTCAATACAGAGCGTATTGTCCGCTCTGGCCGTAGCCGCACGGTTTTGTCCTTCGGGGTGAACTGGACCCGACCAGAAGAGCGGTATCATTCCATTTATAGCACAGATCTATCCTCTTTCGGAATGTATTCTGAAAATTCTCCATTGTTTTACAGTGGGCCCCCATGCTGATCTGGTATAAATGGGTACACCAGATAATACATGGGGTTTTACATTCTCCCCCACTTAGTACAATGGTTCATCCTCGAACTACAGACCTACTATTGAGGAACCAGCTCTGATACCATTCTGTCACGACCCACCCCCAATACAGAGAGTATTGTCCGCTCTGGCCGTAGCCGCACGGTTTTGTCCTTCGGGGCGAACTGGACCCGACCAGGGGCCACTTCCCTGGAGGTCACCCATCCCAGGACTTCCCTGGCCCGAGCACGCTTAACTACGGAGTTCTCAAACTCCTGTAGTGCCAGTTCACTTAAAAGGCGCCTCTGTATTGAAGAGCAGTATCATTCCATTTATAGCACAGATCTGTCCTCTTTCGAAATGTATTCCGAAGATTCCCCATTATTTTACAGTGGGTCCCTATGCTGATCTGGTATAAATGGGTATACCAGATAATACATGGGGTATTACATTCTCTTACTCGGCACCAGTGGCGACGTCGAGCATGCCTTATTGAAGGGACCGCCTCAATTTTGGAAGTGGCTTCATCACGCCCCTGGTTTTGCTGAGGAGCTGCAATTGGCGTCAGCCTGTTGAAGACCGACGTCCTTATTAAAGTTTGGGGAGTGTTGGCCAATCTTTCGAAGACCGACTTTTTGATGGGGGAAGCAATGGATTCTCCCGTAGCAGGAGTTGGGAGAGCTAGCCGTTTTGGGGTAGCCCCTTCAGGTATCACGAGCTTCTTTGCTGGCCCGTTTGTGCTTTTGCTTAGCCTGTTGAAGACTAAAACGCTATATTTGGATGGCCTGTTGAGAGGGGCCGTTGTGGTTGCCATTCGATCGAAGACCGACCTTTTGGGAGCTTCTTCTTATGGCGATGAGGCACCGAAACTCACAGGTGGGAGCATGGTCCCAAAGAACAATCCAATAGTGGCTTATGTGACTTGCCCTACTGGCATTGAGAAAATAGAGGCCGCGTTAGACCCATAAGTCACTCCTCCAGGTAGGGTAGAGCGAGAGTTGCTGTTGCATGCAGTGCATTGAGAAGCCATCGATTTTCTCTGCATAGGAGCAAGACACCAAGTTTTAATACCTCGAATCCAAGGGCAACCATAGCGAACCACGATTTTGTTCACGAAACACGACACACGAAGTGTGGAGTAGAAAGAGGAAAAGGTCCTACCGGGCATGCCAGAATCTATTCACCGCCGAAAGACCGGACTGAGACGTTGAGACGTCTAGCCTAAATTTAGGAGTAGATGCTATTTGGACTTATCCATCCACCTCTCCGAAAATACCAAGTTGATTTATTGCACCATATATCGAAGGTTTGGACAGACACGACCGTTGTAGCAGACTTTACCAGATTCCCCCTCATTTGTGAGGGGTTTTTTTATTGTGGGGACGCTCTTCTCTGCAGGCACAATCTCCTGCAATTAATTACATTACCGCATTGCGAACCACTTTCTCCTTCTCCAGCAGTTCACTTCGTGTAGTGTGTATTTTTTGTTTTTTTTGGTTGCCCATGGATTGTATACGGAGACTAGTTTATGTCGTCGCCTGTAGAGCGCGGATTAGTCCAAATCCGTATATTTTAGATTTGGGATTTTGAACTTAAGTTATATTTTTATTTTAATTCAAAAATATTTTGTTTGGTTTAAGGACCGTTAATCTAGTTTGAGATTAAGATCAACTTAAACATATGAGCATTTGGGCCCAATTTATTTTTAACTAAGGATACATTAGTCTTATTTGAGACTAAGAACAACTTAGCAATATTTTAAGAATCCTTAAATTTTATTAAGGTCCAACAACAGAGCATTTGGGCTCAACTGCAAGAGACTTAGCCAATTTGGGCTTAGTCTGCTCAGTTTATTTTTTTGTTCAAAAGTGCTAAGCATTTATTTAGGCTCTATTTGTTCAGCCCTCCTTTTTATGCAAAAGTGCTAAGCACTTGTTTGACGCTCTGGCGCTCACATGGGTATCATGTGAAGTCTTCAGTTATGGGCGCTGCCCAATCAGTGCTAAGCACTCAGTAATATATAGTGCTATGCACTTTTTTTATATGGCGTCCACATGAAGAGCACGTGAGGCGCTGGACGCTGCCCAATCAGTGCTAACCACTCAGCCATTTTGGCCACAAGTTAGGATAGATTCAAGAAATTTGAAATGTAAGAAATGTAAATGTTTTTTGAATTCATTAATTCTTGAGGTATTTTGTTTAAGACTTCATGCAAATCTGACCTGCATGGGCTACCAATAAAACCTGTCACGCCCCCTTCCCAGTAGACGGAAACGGTGATGTGGCAAGCCCGAGGCATATTTATCCAGAGAAAGTCGTTTGCTAAATAAATATGCTAAGCATATTGAAACAATAATACACAATGTAAGAATAAATGGAGACTGTAAATTTTTCAACAGATATCTTTATTTACATTCAAGCTTGAATTATTTACAAATACAAGAGTTCAACTGAAAAGTAAGTACAATAACAGAAATGCCTAAACAGGTGGCATCAATAAATTGAAAGAAAAGATAAGCTATTCTAAGCCTGAGCGGTGATCTGGTCGTACTCCAACTCTGTGGCGTCCACTTTCTCAGTTTCAACTGTATCTGACGAACATTCCAAGAAAATAAGGGTGGGTGGAATGCCCGTCAGCGAACTAGCGCTCGGTAAGTCCCAAAGGTAGGATAAAAGTGAAGTGTGACGGTTATAACATAAAATGAAGTAAAGTAAAGGACAATTAAAAAGTATATGAAACAACCTTAAACTTTCTGTACAATTTTTTTTTCAAAAATACAGAAAGGGGTACTTGAGCCTGAGCACAAGTTATAAATTTGATTTGTTTTTGAACAGCAAGAGGGAGCTTGTAGCTCATTGGTAAGACCGTGCACTACTGAACCATAGCACCAGAGTTCAAATCCCATCAGCCACATATTCTTTTTATTTAATTTTCTTTTAATCTTTTAGAAGCCCAAGAGTTGCACGTGCACTACACGTAATAGGGTAAGTTACAGAATAATCTAACAGGTGCAATATGCTAGTTGAAGTGTCGTGGACACATGGCGAGGATATGAACCCCAACCTTCTGACTCGGGCCGGCGAGATGTCAACTCGGGCCGGCGCCGCCTTTGGAAGTGAGCCCAAACCCTAATTTTCTTTAACCCTCTGCGCCATTTGGCCCACTCCATTCCCCCTACACTGTTTAAATTCTCTACAATTAACCAGAGAATTAAAATACCCCATTTTAATCCTTTTTAATGCATATTTTTAATGCATTTTCATCACCCCTAAACCCTAATTTTTCCCTATAAATACCACCCTCAAATTCACCCCTTCTCACTCACAATTCCCTGCCAAAACTCTCAAGAAAATTGCCAAGTCTTTTGTGTGCAAGTGGAGTTAGCAAAAGGGCGAAGCTCCGACGAACTTCCGACGGCAATCCGAAGAGATTCCGACGACGAAACAATGCACTGGAACCTCCCACCTCTTCCTCTTTCTCTCCTTTAGCTAATCATCTAGTAATTCCCTACTTCTCCTTCTTTTCTCTATTTTAAAAACATTCAAAACTAAAACCCGACGGAAGCGGAGTTAATCCGACTTCCGATTCGGTTTTTCCTTAAAAAGTTCTATTTTTCTTAAACACAATAATATCAAACTTTTATGTCATGACCATTAAACATTAACGAAAACAATAGAACAAATTTGACATTAAAATAATAACCGTAGCAAGTTTTATTCCATTTTTACATTAAAATACTTTTATGTTTCATATCGACAAGTTTATAACTTTTAACCGTATACCTTAGAAAAACTCACGAGATAATGACTTACCTCCTCACAACACACATATCTAATATAGCACGATAGAATTTGGGAACATAGATTCGGAAAATATGACTTTACATATAACTACCTTCAACTATTAAAACCTTTTTCTACAAGAAGTGTATTTTAACAAATCTTTACAATTGCGCCTCTAAAACCCATTATAGGGAACCCGTTTGGTATGGTGTGGATTATCGCACATCCTTGGGCCTTGTAGAGTGAGATGCAGACCTCCGCAAGGAGCATACGATCTCGAAAGATTTTAATACAATTTTCTTTAGAAAAATGTGATTTCTATTATAAATAAAACTTATATTTTTTATAAATAAATATATATGTAATTAATATCAAAATATCTATTTTTAATATTTATAATATTCCACATTTCCAAAATACAAGAAAAACATTTCATTTACAATAAAATACCATACAATTCCAATGTTTCAAATAAATACCTTATGCTTTAGAAACTATGTCATATTCACTAGAAATTTCACATTGAATAAAAGAAACATCTATGAAAACTCTAAAGACAATAATAAAATACTTGAGGTATACTTTGAAAATATAACAAAACTATTTTACATAAAACCCCCTCGAGTTATACTAAATTACAATAGGACCCTAGTAAACATAGGTTTAAGCGGGACCAATCTCTTGAGCCTCAGGGAGCCGGAAATATGGGTGCTTGCTTATTTAAGGTAGACAAATTAACAAACGGTGTTATCAACACAGTAATTTTCTTTGAAAAAGACAGAAATCCTGCCGTCCATGTGCATCAGTTACCGATAGCACCAAAACATAATTCAGGATTCAATTTCTTTTCTAATTATCTGACTCAGACTGAGTCTCAATATAATCAATCTGACTTGAATATGATTCAAGTATGAAATTATAAAACTAAAATTTAATATGAATCCATATATTCAATCTATTCATTCTATGTTGAAAGAACCGAACCATAGATATACATCTATCTACATGATTCTCGAGTTAAATCCATTTACTAATATCATGGTTTCGCCAAGTCATCCGTCCATATTCAATATACAATACAAATAATACAATCAAGACATCGCGGGATTTATAAGGGGTAGATTGGTACGGAAGGTGTTAGAAGTGGCACGAGACAACAACCATAAAGACACCTAACCTGAATTCAATTGTCGTTGGCTGAACGGTTCCTTGTACTCCATATACCGTAGTCTCTGGTCTAGTGAGACTCCTCTCGTATACACTAGCCTCTTTTGTACCAAGCTACAAACAACAGCGTTAACACTAAATACAACATTATAATAATATATACTCTATTCTATCTATTCCATTCTTGTCTATTTACGGGACTTACCGAGTGATTTGTTCGCTGACGACATTCTCTTTCTTCTTCTTTGGAATGTCGTCAGGTGATTCAGACTCACTGGAGATCGAGCCCACCAGTCAGGATTTGGACCAGCTAGCTTTCGACCCAGAGCTTTAGATTCCTTGTACACGTTTATATTCTGTATTTTCCATTTCCGTTATGCCACTGTTTAGGCATTGCTTTCCATTCCATGTATTTACTTTTCAGATGTATTGTAAAAAGAATGTTAATAAATAAAGTTGATGTTCATTTGCATCCTGTCTCTTGTGCATTTTACTTATATTGCTTAGATGCGCTTAGCGTGTTTACTTCTGAGAAAATACGTAGCGGCCTCGTCACGTCCTCTGCCCGTATACTGGGAAGTGGGGCGTGACAGGTTTTGTTGGTGGCCCATGCAGGTCTGATATGTGTGGACATACAGGTCAGTTCTGTATGGACATACAGGTCAGCACTGCGTGGACAACCTAAGCAATATAACACAAGAACCAGCAACTGAAAACATTCTTTACAATTCATATTCCTTGAATCTTATCATTTCATATACATTGAATCTATTCTAAACCAAATTTTTCTTTCACGGTTATGGATTCCGCAAACAACACCAGCACGAATGTCAACAACACTTCCCCATCACTACCACTCACACCTGTCATTGCTGCTCCGATCAATGAGCAGACGGTACTACTTGAGGCAATCCGAAGCCTCCTGGAAGGACTGCAGCAGCAGACTGCTATATTATTGAACCGACCAGAAGTAGAAGCAATCGGTATAAAACGCTCTGCCACCCAGATGGAAGGAAGAGCCTATCCTATACAACCTTCAAAACCCAAGAGACAGAAAGAAATAATTAACCAGTCAAGTCCAGGTTTTTGTTTCTACTACAAGAAAGATAGACACTTGTGGAAGGACTGTAGGCGCGCAAAAGGCCTATGCTTAGTTTGTGGCGTATCCAATCATGGAATTGGAACCTGTCCTTATACATGCAACTCAACTCACACACCCACCGACTACCCACAGCGGCCATCTATTCAGGCTCATACACCTCGTCTTGCACTCCTAGCTCCACCACCTGCACAGCCTAATCGCCAATTCCATCAGGCACTGAGGAACATGCCTCGAGGGCAGAGAAACATGCCCCAAGGACAGAGGAATGTGCCCCCAGTTAGGAGGAATGTACCACGGCGTCAGGCTTTCCTTTTAGCGTCCGAAGAAGAACAGGCCGTAGACCAAGGTAAACCTAATAATTTCCTCAACTCTTTTCAAATCTCTCGTATTCTTTCTTTCTCTCACATATTTTTTAGACACTACCAATAGTTCTATCACCAAACTTTCTTTGAATCTGTTACACTATCCTTTTACAAATTTCGAGGACGAAATTTTTGTAAGGAAGGTAGAATGTAACAACCCTAAACTTTCTATACAATTTTTTTCAAAAATACAGAAAGGGGTACTTGAGCCTGAGAACAAATTATAAATTTGATTTGTTTTTGAACAGGAAGAGGGAACTTGTAGCTCATTGGTAAGACCTTGCACTACTGAACCATAGCACCAGAGTTTAAATCCCATCAGCCACATGTTCTTTTTATTTAATTTTCTTTTAATCTTTTAGAAACCCAAGTGTTGCACGTGCACTACACGTAATAGGCTAAGTTACAGAATAATCTAACAGGTGAAATATGCTAGTTGAAGCGTCGTGGACACGTGGCGAGGATACGAGCCCCCACCTCCTGACTCGGGCCGGCGAGATGTCAACTCGGGTCGGCGGCGCCGATGGAAGTGAGCCCAAACCCTAATTTTCTTTAACCCCCTGCACCTCATGGCCTACCCCACTCCCCCTACTCTGTTTAAATTCTCTGCAATTAACCAGAGAATTAAAATACCCCCTTTTAATCCTTTTTAATGCATTTTCATCACCCCTAAACCCTAATTTTTTTCCTATAAATAGCACCCTCAAATTCACCCCTCCTCACTCACAATTCCCTGCTAAAACTCTCAATAAAATTCCCAAGTATTTTGTGTGCAAGTGGAGTTAGTAAAAGGGCGAAGCTTCGACGAACTTCCGACGGCAATCCGAGAAGATTCCGACAACGAAACGACGCACCGGAACCTCCCACCTCTTCCTATTTCTCTTCTCTAGCTAATCATCCAGTAAATCCCTACTTATCCTTCTTTTCTTTATTTTAAAAATATTCAAAACTAAAACCCGACGGAAGCGGAGTTAATCCGACTTCCGATTCGGTTTTTCCTTAAAAAGTTCTATTTTTCTTAAACACAATAATATCAAACTCTTATGTCATGACCATTAAACATTAACAAAAATAATAGAACAAGTTTCACATTAAAATAATAACCGTAAGAAGTTTTATACCACTTTTACATTAAAATACATTTATATTTCATATCGACATGTTTATAACTTTTAACCGTATTACCTTAGAAAAACTCACGAGGTAATGACCTACCTCCTCACAACACACATATCTAACATAGCACTATGGAATTTGAGAACATAGATTCGGGAAATATGACTTTACATATAATTACCTTCAACTATTAAAACATTTTTCTACAAGTGTATTTTAACAAATCTTTGCAATTGCACCTCTACAATCCATTTTTGGGAACCCGTTCGGTATGTTGCGGATTATCGCACATCCTCGGTCCTAGTAGAGTGAGATGCAGACCTCCGCAAGGAGCACACGATCTCGAAAGATTTTAATACAATTTTCTTTAGAAAAATGTGATTTCTATTATAAATAAAACTTATATTTTTATAAATAAATATATATTTAATTAATATCAAAATATCTATTTTTAATATTTATAATATTCCACATTTCCAAAATTCAAGAAAAACATTTCATTTACAAGAAAATACTATACAATTCCAATATTTCAAATAAATACCTTATATTTTAGAAACTAGGTCATATTCACTAGAAATTTCATATTGAATAAAAGAAACATCTATGAAAACTCTAAAGATGATAATAAAATACTTGAGGTGTAGTTTGAAAATATAACAAAACTATTTTACATAAAATCCCCTCGAGTTATACTAAATTACAATAAGGACCCTAGTAAACATAGGTTTAAGCGGAACCAGTCTCTTGAGCCTCAGAGAGCCGAAGATATGGGTGCTTGCCTATTTAAGGTAGAAAACTTAACAAACGGTGTTATCAACACGATAATTGTCTTTGAAAAAGACACAAATCCTGCCGTCCATGTGCAGCAGTTACCGATAGCACCAAAACATAATTCATGATTCAATTTCTTTTCTAATTGTCTGACTCAGACTGAGTCTCAATATAATCAATCTGACTTGAATATGATTCAAGTATGAAATTACAAAACTAAAATTTAATATGAATCCATATATTCAATCTATTCAATCTATGTTGACCGAACCGAACCATGGATATACATCTATCTACTTGATTCTCCAGTTACATCCATTTACTGATATCATGGTTTTGGGAAGTCATCCGTCCATATTCAATATACAATACAAATAATACAATCAAGATATCGCGGGGTTTATAAGGGGTAGATTGGTATGGAAGGTGTTAGAAGTGGCACGAGACAGCAACCATAAAGACACCTAACCTAAATTCAATTGTCGTTGTACCGTTGTTGAACGGTTTCTTGTACTCCATATACCGTAGTCTCTGGTCTAGTGAGACTCCTCTCGTATACACTGGCCTCTTCTGTACCAAACTACAAATAACAGCGTTAACACTAAATACAACATTATAACAATATATACTCTATTCTGTCTATTCCATTCTTGTCTATTTACGGGACTTACCGAGCGATTTGTTCGCTGAAGAAATTCTCTTTCTTCTTCTTTGGATTGTCGTCAGGTGATTCGAACTCACTGTAGATCGAGCCCACCGGCGAGGATTTGAACCAGCTAGCTTTCGACCCAGAGTTGTAGATTACTTGTACACATTTACATTTTGTATTTTCTATTTCTATTATGCCACTGTTTAGGCATTACTTTCCATTCCATGTATTTACTTTTCAGATGTATTGTAAAAAGAATGTTAATAAATAAATTTGTTGTTCATTTACATCCTGTCTCTTGTGCATTTTACTTATATTGCTTAGATACGCTTAGCGTGTTTACTTCTGAGTAAATACATAACGGCCTCGTCACATCCTCTGCCCATATACTGGGAAGCGAGGCGTGACAGTATATAGAAATGAACATGGGTATATGTACTGTAGGTCTCTATATGGTTACTATATTAACGTTAAGTTTTAACTGTGAATGTCAATGAAACTGTAGAAATATTCACGAGCTCAAATGTGGGGCCACAGGAGCAAGAAAACATGGGCCCGTTTCATGTGTTAGCATCGGGACTCCAAGTCGTGGAGGAGTCGACTCGACTGAGATTCGAGCAAATAGAATTCGAGCAGGTTAATACGGGACTCCTGAAGTTCCGTTGGATTCACACCTGAAACTATCCTAAACATGTTGAGTATAATATATTATAATTGTTGTATCAACTTAGTTGATTTGATTGGTTGATTATAACATGTCTTCATCGAAACCATAGATTGCAAAATTGAATAATGTAGACGAGTAAGTCAAGTAGATGCGAATCATGTCAATTGCAATTCTGGGTCGAGTCAAGTTAGTTCGAGTAGATTGAGTTCGAGTTTAAGTTTGAGTTTGGGTTCGAGTTTGGATTCGAGTTCGAGTTTAAAACAAGTTCGAGTTTGTATTCAGCTTATAATCAATATCTTATGAATGGATTTAACTTTTGAAATTCTTATGTTAGGGAATAATTGGACAACCGCTGCACATGGGCGGCAGAATTTGTGTATTTTTCTTGGACGATTGCCATTGATAATTCGTTTAATTTGCAGTGTTATATAACCCGAATAGGCAAGCACTCAATTTCTCTGGCTCCCTGAGACTCAAGAGAAATGATGCCGCTTAAACCTATATTAATATAGGGTCCTTAAAGATTTATTCAAGTTGTTTATTATGTATTTTCATTGTTTGCATTCCTCGAAGGGGTTTTATGTAAAATGTTTTAATATTGTTTTAAGAAAAACCTCAAGGGTGTTTTAGAATATTAAGAATTTTTATTAAAAAAATGTATTTTACTTTTAGTGGTATTTTATTGATAAAACCTAGTTTTTTAAAAGTTTATGATATTTTTATGAAAAACTATACTTTTAGAAACTTGATGGTACTTTTGTATACCTTTAATTTTTCATATTAAAAATATAGTTTTCAAATTTTGTTTTAATAGAAAAATACGGATTTATGATTTATGAAATTTTTCAAATGATTTAATTTGTTAAAAAAGTTGTATTCTTTAAAATCGTATTTTTATTCATTTCAAGACCGAATTCTTCGTGAGGAGTTCTATATCTCGCTCTACTATCCTAAAGACATGCGATAACCCGCACCATCTGCAAATGGGTCCCCTAACGAGGGTTGTAGATGCGTAATTGCAAAGGGTTAAAAATAGCAATAAAAAGTATTTTTAAATGCGGGGGTATTTTAATGAAATTTTTTTTCATTTAGGATAAAAACTTGTAATTTAAAATATCGTGATATGAAACCATAGTGTATGTGATGGGGTAGGTCGTTACTCCGTGAGTTTTCTAGAGTTATAATTCATGTTAATGTTAAAAGGGTATAGGTAAGATTCATGGTATTTTTGTATAATTTTATCGTATGATTTATTTAGTACAAAATTTTAAACAATTCAAAAGAAATTGAGATGAATAACATTTAAAGTGGTGTTAGAAGGATTAGGGTGAAATATTTAATACGGCAAGGGTGATAAAACCCTTTAAAAGAAGATTCATTTAGACAAACTCCGATTTAGTCGATATTGTTTTAAGAATCGTTTTGAGATGAAACGAATGAGAGAAAGAAAGGATGTACGGGTTTTCAAGCGTTGAAAAGAGAGTAAAAATAGAGGGGGTTTCATGGGATCGTGGTAGTATCGAGAATCGCTTCGGTCTTCAAAAAAAACGAACTTGGCTCAAGCCAACTCTACTTGACTAGCTTAACTTTTCTTGAACTTGGAAATTTTTGGAGAATTTTTGCTATAGATTTCAGAATAGGAGAGAGCTAGGGGATGGGTTGGTATTTATAGGAAGAAACAAGAGTGTGTGAATTAAAAAATGACTTAAAAAGAGTTTAAATTATGTTAATGGGGTAGATGAAGGGTTATTATTCTCTGTTTAATTTCAGAGAAAACAAATAGAAAAATTGGGTAGAGAGGAGTCAGAAGGACACGCATGGGAAAAACACGGATGAATTTGGGGCAAGGGAGCCGCAGGTATCGGCTGATGGGCGGTCGAATGGAGGCCATGTGCCTCAAATTTCGTGCCATTTGTATAAATTGCAATTAACTCTGTATTTATCCAGTTAGATTTCTTTAAGATTTTTCGTTTCTTCATGTATTTCACGTGCAACTCTTGGGCTTCTGAAAAATTTTAAAAGAAAAATATTAAAAATAATTGGGGCTGGTAGGATTCGAACAAGTGGGCTATGGAACAACAGCGGAGAGTCTTAACCAGTGAGCTACAAATTGTTTCTTATTTTTATTGAACAATTTTAACTTATAACTCATAATCAGGTTGAAATACCTTTTTTATATATTGAACAAGTTACATTTGTACAGGAATTTCAGGGTCGTTACATCCGGCTTGTTTAGTTGTCAAATATGACCGAGCCAAGATTTTAACAAGCTAATCCCGAGCCAAGTTTCGATCTTTGATTTTTCTTAATAGCCCTACTTATAAGCAGTTGCCTGTAATTTCTAATAAACAGCATGTAACTTTTAAGCAGTTGCATGTAAGTTCTAATAACTTTCCTATAACTTCTAATAAACTGCATGTAACTTCTAAACAGTTGCCTGTTATTTCTAATAAGCTGCATGTAATTTCTAAGCAGTTGCATGTAACTTCTAATATCTTACCTATAATTTTTAATAAGTTGCAAGTAACTTTTAAACGGTTGCATGTAACTTCTAATAAATTGCATGTAACTTTTAGGCAGTTACCTATAACTTCTAATAACTTAAATGTAACTTATAATAAGTTGTAATTATCTTCTAATAAGTTACATGTAATTTCTAAGCAGTTGCCAGTAATTTCTAATAACCTGCCACTACTACGAATATGGCTTGCCCCTACGGTTCAAACTGTACGGTCAACCAACTATCCCTACGGTGTCTACCGTAGAGACAAAATTATTATCCGTAGGGGCAAAAACAGTTGGGGCAGATAAATCAACTTACAGTTATAAATTTGTCCCTACAGCAAAACCCGCAAGGGTCATTGCCCCTACGGTTTCCAACTCAGGGGCAATTATTTTTATTATGAACCTGTAGGGTGTTTTTCGTCACCCCAGTGAGATGGGAATACGCGAGCGCTTGTCAGGCGTACTACAGATTCCCCCTGCCTAGGGTAGGCCGGGGGTTTAATGATTGTGGGGATCCGAATCTCCGGCAGCCGCGGACTAAGCTGCCGTTAATTACCCATCGCCTTTGGGGCGAGGGAACCTCCGATTAACGGGTTAAACTGGTCATGCGAACTCAATGTGCAGTGTGCGTGTGTTTTGAAAGGGGGTTTTGGATATATCGGGAGCCACGCAGAGTTTTTACGGGGGTCCCGCTACCCGGATAGCGGGCTGGGGGTCAAGGGGGCTAGCAGCCCCCTTGCGGGGTTCGGGGCAGCGCCCCGGCCCGAAAATTTTTTGGAGGGGGAGAATATGGCGGAGTATGTATATGTGTGAATTTGTATACATATGTATGTGTATATGTATGTACATAAAAAGAGAGGGAAAAGGCATCCAAGGGATGCGTGGGGGCCACGTGTCGGCACGCGCGCCTTGCGCACTTGCGCAGTTGCGCAAGCGCGCGCGCCACGTGTCGGCGCGCGGGCGCCTTGCGCAGTTGCGCAAGCGCGCCCGCCACGTGTCGGCGCGCGGGCGCCTTGCGCACTTGCGCAGTTGCGCAAGCGCGCGCGCCACGTGTCGGCACGCGGGCGCCTTGCGCCCTTGCGCAAGCGCGCAGGTGCGCAAGCGCGCGCGCCACGTGTCGGCACGCGGGCGCCTTGCGCACTTGCGCAAGCGCGCAGGTGCGCAAGCGCGCGCGCACCACGTGTCGGCACGCTGGCGCCTTGCGCACTTGCGCTGCGCGCCGGAGAGGCACAGGAGGCTTTTAGCCTAAAGAATTTCTTAGAAGAGGAAGGAGTTGGACTCCTGAATGTGTTTTTCTTCTTTTTTTTTTTTGAGGGTTTAGTGAAAAATGTTCTTCTTCTTCCTCCTCTGTTAGCTGGATCTTGAAGATCAAGAGATGTGGGATTTCAAAATCTTTTCTTTTTGAGATCTGATGGAAGATCTGAGTTCCCCTTGATGGGTTTTGTGGTGAAAACTAATTTTGTTTTATAAAAATGAGAGTAGAACTCTTGATTTAATTCAAAAGAAAGAAGAAGGTTTTGGAACCTTGAAGAAGGAAGAAAGAGCTCAGCTCTAATTTTTTGTGGAGAGAATGAAAAGTATTCTTTATTTATTCATCATGTTGCCTTTTATAGGCTTACATATTTGCATATAGCCCCTTGGGCTTCACAAAAATGGCATTTTAGCCATCCCATGGCTCATGTGCCATTTCATTTTTTGCACATAAGCCATGGGCTTACAAAATATTGGCTTTATGCCCATTTTGCATACATTCATGTATAAAAAATTACATAAAAATTATTTATTACATGATCTATATTTTAGCATGGAGGAGGCTGGCCGCGGGCTCGACTTGGGCATGGGCCCGCTTGACCTGGGCTTGGGCCCACCTGGCTTGGGGTTGACCTTGACTTTGACTCGGTCAACGGGGGTGTACATTTTTACCCCAACAAATATCTTGTCCTTACGGTTTACACCGAAGGAGCAAACTACTGCCCCTACGTGTCACAGCGTAGGGGCATCATTTTACACATTTCAAAAAAAAAATCAGTATGGGACAAACTTAGCCCCTACAGTGGATCCCGTAGGGATATATTATGCCATTACGATGCTAACCGTAGGGGCAAACTTTAATTTTTTTTAATACCGCCTTCTGTTTTTTGTCCACTCTTTACACAATAATATATCACACACTATATTATATACTCAAATACAAAAATATATATCAATAACATCTCACGCAAAATATATAACAAAATACAGAAATGTAAAAACCCAAAATAAATGAACACAATTCAAAATCACTCTAAAATCATGATCGTAATCATCATATACAACAACCAACATCCAAAACATACAACATGTCGCAAATATAATACATACATCCTACAAAAATCTCAAGAATATAAAAAATCACTGCTGGCTCGATCCAGGCGCTCCATCTCCAAGTATCCGGCACATCCGGTGAAGCCGGCCCATGCTATCGCCGTTATGCCTCAAATGCTCTAGAACTGATGCTGGAGTACTATCTGGAGCTGAAGCAGCTGAAGCCGGAGATGAAATAGGTAGAGATGGAGCAGAAGAACCTGGAGGAGTGGCATGCGAAGCCGTAGCCGAAGGAGTGGCCTGCGAAGCCGTCGACGGTATACCGAAAATCGAACCAGGACGAATGGAAGAATGAAGCTGTAAAGTTTTTAAGTTTGTGTAATAAAAGAATAAGGAACGGTGTACTAGATTTATTCCATATGTCTTGTCGTGAAATTCTAAATCTAGAAATCGAGTATTGCGAATTAAAATGATGTTTTATTGATTTATAGGATTTGTGTCGGATTCGTATCAATATCGGATTCTTGCTAATCCGTGAATCCTACTCGTATCTATATTCGAATCCGTGCTGCATAAATTAGAATTATCAAGATATACGTATACACAAAGAGAAATAACATACGTACCAACTCCTTCAACTTCTCGACGGTGGACTTCAATGTGTTCATCTCCTTCTCCAGACGTCGCTCGCAGGGGTAGGAGAAGTAACCACTAGAGTGGAGGACAATCTCAGATGGTCCCTGCTGGGACTAAGTCCAAGGCCTCTCTCGTAGTCACCGTGATGCCCACCGTATACGATGTCAAGAATAGGGGTCAGCATGGCCAGATTGGTCTCTCCGTTGAAATTAACCCCTGATAAGTTCGCCTGCTCCACCACCTGCACCTACACTCATGTAAAGTATTCAAACGTAAGTAAACCATTTAAATTTAAACTTATTAAAACAAAATTTCATTCGAATTAGAATAAATATTAACACTTACGCAAAAATCCTCTATAGAAGTGTCGGAATATGTAAGCGTGCCATGGTCGGATCTATCGATGTGGCGTGGGTACACAGATACTCCTGCAATACGCTCAGTATACTACCATCCGCCACAATCCAAGCTTTCTGCAATTCACCAAAAATACACATATATAATATAACTTTTCATATTGCATTATATCAAAAGAAATATATTATAATTTACCGCTGCTTTCGTGGTATGAGTTATGTTCTTCGAGCCACCCGTGTAGGTAGCTCAACCCCTCTTCATCGACTTTCGATTCTCCTTGTTCTGTTGGGTATGCTTCTGTACAACACAATCAGATTTAGTTTCTAATTCTATAATAAAATATAAATTATATACTAAACAATAAATTACATTTAAATTACAAGCCTGCTTGCGCTCATACACCCAATACTGGCACATGAGAGGCCATGTCTCTAAATCGATCCTGCTAAAGGCCAGGGACTGTAGGAGAGCCTCTCTCTCCTCCTAAGGGGTCACCAGGCATAAGTCATAGCAATCTGTCTTCAGCTGATTCCTGTTATACCGAACCTTACTATACATGTTGTCCTTGAGGCCCCGATAAATTGCGCGAAGATCGAGCTCTCTATCATCCTCATCATCAGGGTCATCGGGATCGACTGCAAGAAAGTCGTAATCCACCTGCAAATATAAGAAATTTTTGTCTTTAAATTATAACTGCTAAATGATAGTAAATTTATTTGATAAATAAAATAAAAATATATAATAATACTTGAGCCTGTAGCCAGAACGCGTCAAAGGACCGGTTGTACTGCACATCCCAATCAACATGAAAAGGATACTTCTTGGGGTGACGGCTCTCATCCTCCAAATACCGGCCGAATCTCTCGGCATGATCACCAGTGTAGCGGCCCTCGGAGGTAAAGAATAGGGGGAATGCTCACAGCCCCTTAGCAGGATAGGGCCTCAATTTGTGGGCCTGATTCGACCCGCAAGTCCTCCGGACGGGCCGTGGCTGCCCTGCATCCATAAAATATATAGATATACATGCAGTATCAAGACAAAACAATATTTAGAATGCAAGAATCACTACTACAAATAAGGGTTGCCCCTACGGATTTATCGGTAGGGGCAACCCACTGCCCCTACGGATATGTGCGTAGGGGCGAAAAAAGACCCCGTAGGTGCAAAGGCCGCAGGTGCAAGTTGAAGCCCTGAACTTGCCCCTACGGACTAAATCTTGCCCCTACGGATTTTTGTGTAGGTCCTGTTGCACCTACGGAGTAGGCCGTAGGGTAAAAAAATTTATATTATTTACGGTTTTTTTAAATATATTAACTGTACCTACGGATATATCCGTAGGTCCACTTAGTATCCCCTACGGACATATCCGTAGGGGCACTCCCAACCCCCCTGGTACTGAGATCAGGGGGGAAATATCAGTTACTGCTGATATTTTGCCCCTACGGATTCATCCGTAGGGGCAACATGTGTACCTACGGATTAATCTGTAGGTACACATTATCTGTATTTTTTTAAAAAAAAGGGCTGCCTGATTTTTTCCCGCCCTGTGCACAATAATATATAAAACAATAAAATATAAAATTAATCATCACACAACATATATCGCAGTATTCATAATCATATCTCACGCATATAATATACAAAAGAAACCTAAAAATTGAATATGATATAAATATAAACCAATATCAATATCGTTTGAAAATGTAGTACAATATGTATGATATAAATAAATACATGTTTCAAAAAACAAGAACCAAAAAGGTACCCTAGCTCGGTCCAGCTCCACCTCTGAATAACGATAGAATAATGCGCGCCTGCTCCTCGGTCAATAAACTCTGCAATTCGGCGCGAGCGGGAGTCTGAGCGGCCTGTGGAGCTGGCGATGTGGTCTGCGCAGCCGCCGTCGAGGTAGTCGCTTGCGGAGCCGCGGCTGCGGGAGTCTGAGCGGGTGGTGGAGCTATAGGAGCTGTCTGCGGAACCGCAGCCGATGTAGTGCCTTGCGGAGCCGCAACCGAAGGAGATGCATGTGGAGGCTCGGCCGATATATCCTGTCGCGTCTGGACCTAACGTGTGTAATAAGCTTGTAAGAACTGTGTATTATTCGAATTCTTATCATTATCAAGTTATTTCGAAACCCCGTTTGGATATCTAGTTTGGAAAACCGTAGTTTATTTTAATTAGATATGTATGTATGATTAATCAAACCTAAGTCTACAACCAAATAAGCTCAGGCTACGTACTAATATTGGATATGTTGATATCTATAATATGACATGATATTTTACTATTAAGTAGTATACATACCAGCATCTCCTTCAACTCCTGAACGGTAGCCTTCAAGCTCTCCAGTTCTTGCTGGACACGTCGCTCACTGGAGACGGAGGAAGTAACCGCCGGAGTGGAGTCCAACCTCATATGGGCCCTGTTAGGGCCCAGTCCTCGGCCTCTCTCCCAACCTCCATGGTGCCGTCCGTGTGCGGCGTCCAGGACTGGGGTCAGCAGCCTCGGATCGCTCTGTCCGTTAAAATCGATCCCCGAGGCCTCAGCCTGCTCAACCACTCGCTCCTACACCCACATTAAGCAGTAAAGTATAAGTATAAAATTTAAATTTGAACCTTCCAAAACTAAAATTTCAAATATGGGTAAAAAAGAGGGGGAATGCTGCCTTCCCCCTAGGAACTGTCAGAACATTATATTTAGCACATACTGGTCTATAAAATTGACAAGAAATACCAAAATCAACAAATTCAAAGCCTTACCTACAGAGATAGCAGATGTGCTCCTCTGGTATCTGCATGTATCAAAATTTGAATAATATTAATTAATTTCAGTACATACAAATTAACAAGATAAACTCTCATATAGCGCTGCTTACACATAAGACAGGGAGTGAACAAGCTCTTGTAGATCATCAGGCGCAAATCTAATCTCATCAAGCAACACATGATAATGAGTTGGACGTGCGGTGCCCTATTTCTCATAAGTGCATGCTGCGTGAATAAATATTGTGTTAATTCCAAACTAAATACAAATATAACAAGCTTATCAATTATATAGTATTCAATCTGATTTCAAACAAATACCAAATAAGAATTTATCGTACAGGTCCACGACTTACAATCATTCCCGCATGCGAGCACATATAAAAATCATAGTTTCTAGGATGACAAATTTTATTGTCAACTACTGTCACCACCTACAGCTAGAAAATAATAAAAATTACTATCTAAGTAAGAGCAAAAGGAATGTGTGTATATTTATGATATAGCATTCTAAATCAATACATGCACTATATGATATATAAACATACCTGGAGGAGCGGGAGTGGCCTCTGTCCCTGATATGGACGCATCACCAACAACTAGACAATCAAATATTAACAATATAAGTAATTTTGACATAAACATGCATGAATATCTATAATATTACATTCAAAATGGATATTAGAGAACGCACCTGCAGTGAGAAGTGGTAAAAGTATCACCCAACAAGGGTGTAATTTACAAAATCAGTTGAAACTCTTGAAAGTCATAGAAGAAGCTGACCTGCACAAATCTGATGTATACTTTCCATTGGACACTAAGAAGTCTCTAAAAGGAAAAGCCAATGTGAAAGTCATCATTAGTTCATATCAGAAGATTGATGCTGAAACAGAGAACAAGGAATGTCATTTTCTTCTTCTTCTGCCACATTACTGTCTTATCCTTCTTCTTCTGCCACATTACTGTCTTCTCCTTCTTATTATGTGCGCGTGTAAATTCAATGAAAGCAGAAACTCCAGTGACAAACTTAGGTTGCATACGTTGTTGCCAATTCACATACATCCATTCCTTAACCCTGACGTACTCATGAGCCATGTTAGACTGTATCATATAAATTGTAGGTTATGATGACTATATTGAGAATATGGATTAATAGTGGGTAGGAAAAGTATTTCTCAAATGGATTTTGCATCTGAAAACCATAAACTACTAAGTAATAGCATATATAGTTTTTTTAGTATAAAGGTTGTTATTTTAAGTTTTCCCTTATTAAATCAAATTTGTTTCACGTATCGAGGAATATACCAAAACGTGCACAGGCATGCAATGTCTTGGTTTCTAGTATGTGATCCACCATACACAATAGAACACAATACAATATTTCATATAGTGATATGATCTAACTGCCTTTATAAACTACAAGTGTACAGAAAATTATGATAAGAAACTATAAGAAAGAGTCGTAGCCATGCATAACCTTGAATCTACATACCAAATCGTGCACAAGCATGCAATTATTGTCACCTTGCCTTGGAATATAAAATATCTTGGAAGACTATAAGCGGAGCATTTAAATCTTGATAACTTTTGACTTCAACATATATTTTTCTCAAGTACCATGAAATATACTTCCTCCGTATAAACCGTTTTCAGGAAGATGGATTAACAATGACAAATTATCCATATTAGAAAAACACGGTATTACCCTTCTTAAGATAATACATTGTATAAGCACACCATAGCCCAGAACATGTCCTTCTATCTACGCAAAACATAAACAGCATATAGCAATAAAAGGAAAAGAACCACCATATCGGAGATGAAAGACAGAGATTTCAAGCATTGTTTCATACCTTTAGAGCACGCTGCCAAAAGAAACAGAAAGACAATAGAACAGATTATCACATAGGAATTGATAGATAAATAAACATTAGAGTTCTGAGAACCTTGCCTTGAAATTTATGCTTTATTACTAACAACTATCATATCAAGTATCATGGTTCATGGAAAAAATATTATTAAAGTAGAAAAATTCATAAAGAAAAAAGTGTTTCGAAAGAACTTATACCTCATAGCACTTCTGAGCCTGCTCAAGTTTTCGCTGGACAAGGTAAAATTGCCCTAGGTTGTGTAAAGCAGCCCCTACTCTGCAAAAGCAAGAAACCTTAAAGAATGACAAATGTGTCCATCATCCAATTTAGGTGACTAAAAAGGTAAAAATACATAAAATCATATATTAAAAAACAGAATTACTATATCTGTTCTACACATATAATGTAAGTATATATCATTAAAAAAAAGTCAAAAAGGCTTAAAGACCCTTCACTGAACTTCATTAATAACTATTTATACAAATTATTAGATTTAACATTAGTTACTTACTAAGCATACATGTCTACAAGGTTAGAAAATAAAATAAATTTCAACTGAAATAATATACACACCGTACGTCATCAGAACCAAACACTTCCTCCAGAATAGTTATGGCTTCTAAATATAATGGCTCAGCTTTATCAATTGCTTTCCTTACCCTGTAAAGTTCTGCCTACAATACCAAGTATACATCAATAGATAAGCTTAAAACAATTAAGAAAGTCAAATTTCTTGACAAGACACTGGCTTCTCTTATTTGAAGGACATTTTATTGCTAAAATCAGTTAAAGGTTATAACGAAAAGAAAAAGAAAGAATGTCATAATCCTATGTTCAAATTTATTTCCAAAATCATATGATAAAAGTAGATAAAGCAACTTAAGTTGCATCATCCTAGATTCCTAATTCAATTCTTACAATTAACGACGGAAAAACAGCATGTAAGATATGTTAAGATAAAGGCAGGTAGCATATACATACATTAAGCTCCACAAATATATTTTATAATTCTTGAAACTTCAACTTCTTAACAGTGTCTAGCTCGCTCAGTTATAGCTTTCCAACATCGCTTCTTTTGTTTTTGGGCTATGTCAAAAACCTATGCTAGATTTCTTACTTTCAAAAAATGGTAAAATTCATGTCTACCAAACAATTTTCCAAACTCATTTTGTTAATGGAAGAGTAAATGATGTAACTTCTTAGGTATTTTTTCTTCTTTCAACATTACATAAACAAACACATAAAGTAACTTCCAAAATTACTTCCATAAATTTTTTATGAAGTTTTTTTTAAGAGCATCTCATACTCGCAATTATCCAAACAGGTCCTAAATACAACTGATGCCTGACTGATTATCACAGTTACTAGTCAGGAAATTACAAATGAACTATCAATTTCAACTTCCTCTTCTACCACTTCCAAAACCTAACCCCACCCTACCGGAAATTATTCCCAACGCTGGTTGCATACGCCAAGACAAGATTGGCGAGATCGGCGACGCGGCGACGAGAAAAGGGGATTTGGGAGGTTTCGCGGGCACGAGCGAGGAGAGAGGATAATCGGCGCGGGGGGGGGATGGTCCCAAACTCGAAGCCTAAGCCTTTGAAGAAAGTAGAAGCTTAAGGATACATAGGTCCACCTCTATTGGTGGATAGCGATGATTACAACAATCTAATAATGTTTATCGCGGCTAAGTTTTGAATCTGTCCGGGAAGCACCGTTCTGTTGGCTATGCATGCAATATTTGTTAAAAAAAATCTCGTTTTTTATATCTGGCTGCCAGACTGTGATATTACAAAAAAAGCCGCAACAAGTATTAGAAAAATAAGAACATAGGACCATGTCATTATTGTCAAATTAAAACCCGTTGATATCTTTTTTTGAGAAAATTCATTGAGCAGAGAAGTGTTGAATGCAAATGACATTTGACTTTTCTATGCATCACATGTGATCCAACGTCACCTAACGGAGGTTTGTGATGACCATAATAACCATCTTTAGCAACAAAAAAGATAATGCAGATATATAAATATTAGGAACAAAATAGATATATAATGCAGTGATGATAGATTCAACCATATTCATTTTGGTTAACAGGAAGTAATTAGGGAGAAGTTAGAAATAGATGAGAGAGAGACCGAGCGAGCGATCGTGTGTGTGTCATGAGTGTAAATAGGAGTGAAAGCGGAGGGCACTAAACAGAAGGAAGCACGGATCTCGTTTTGTCGTTTTGGCGGGTCTTGCCGACTCTACGCTTACGGCTGTCTTCATATAAGAGGATGTCATTAGGCACGTTTATGAATATCAAAAACACATTTAACTTTAATTTCTATATATTAGCTTGGATTACAATATAAAAATACGAGGGAAAAAAACCATACCTTAATGCAGCTAATCCCAATCTTAATCTTGACTATACAAGTCCATACATTCATGAGCTAGGATAACATAATAGGTTTCTTAATTTTGTCATCAAACCAACCACAATCCTAACCCTAACCCTACTACCAGCCCCAGCCCCAACCCCCTGCCGAACCCCAACCCCAACCGCAGCCCCAGCCCCAGCCCCAACCCCAGCCCCAACCCTAACGCCAACCGCAGCCCTAGCCGCAGCCCGAGCCCCAGCCCCAACCGCAGCTCGAGCCCGAGCCCTAACCCCAGCCCTATCCCAAGCCCCGGCCCTAGCCCGCAGCCCCAGCCCAGCCCGAGCCCGCAGCCCCAGCCCCAGCCCCAATCAAAAATTTGAGTAATTGAAGATTCGTTACCTGTGCAGAGGCGACGACAAGAACGGAGATGAGCCGGCGCTGGCGACGACGAAAGCAGTCGGTGGCTACGACGAATCGGCGGCGCTGGCGACGACGAGAACGACGATCGAGCGTCGGGAACGAGGGGTTTGAGAATTTGGGTTCGCGCGAGAATTAGGAATAATGAGCGTAGGGATCGATCTGAGCTTTTAACTTAAATCCCTATTTATATGCCCCTACGGATAAGTCCGTAGGTTCTTGGTTTGCGGCTCCGTAAGGGCAAATAACAATTTAAGATTTAATAATCTTTAAATAAATATGTAAGGACCGTAGGGGCAAGCTTTTGGCCCTACGGATTAATCCGTAGGGCCAAACTAAAATTGCCCCTACGGATGCCGTTATCCGTAGGGGCAACCCCCTATTTTAGTAGTGAATTAACAAAAATTAGAGTGCAGTATATACCTCCAGCGATATCACCATGAGCTTGGGCCCGGGCGGCAACATGAGCGGGTTGATGGTTCCTTGGGTGAGGAACAACAGGTGACCCGGATGTGGATGCATCCTCTCCAACTAAATAATAAATAATGACCATATAAGTAACTTCTGAATAAAATAATACATGATCAATTTGATGTATTATATAGTAAAAAAATACTAACCTGCAGTGTGCTCAGAGGGTATGGATCGTGTGGGAATGGCCTGTGTCCCGGATGTGGAGGCATCCCCTCCAACTAGACAATAAAAAATGACTATATAAGTAAATTCAAAATGAATATTCGTGTATTTCTATGATATATCGTTCAAAATGAATATGTGTGTAATATATAATATATAAATATATCTGCAGGTGTGGTAAAGTCCACACGGAAAGAGTCATCTGGACTCTGTATGGACGAGGGTGCAACACCATCCCTCTGTTGTAGGAGATGCTCCCTATGTAGCTCCCGAGCATAATCGCTCTACCTCTGTCTGTGGAGCCGCCTCTAGCATTGCCTCTGGTGCCCCTGCCCCTCGCTAGCACTGACGTTGCCATCATCTCTAGATAGAAGTACAATCATTATATATGCATGCAATCTGAAGATAACATACGATTTAATTTGAATTTTCACATAAGATAACATCCGAAGATAACATACATGTTTTAATTTTCACATAAGATTATCGATGAGAGTATGAAAATTTCATATTATCATCGAGTATCATACACTTAGCTTAAGATTTAATTTGAATTAGTTTTACGTCTAGATTTCAATTTCAAGATTTTGAAATTTTTAGTTTAGGGTAAAGTTTTTTAACATTAAGTGTTTTCTTAATCAAGTTTAAGATTTTGGATTTAGGTTTTGGGTTTGGTTTTAAGTTCGGGTTTTAATCAACTCATAGGATTTGCATGTATAACATAGGGTTTTCCAGGAGATTTGCAAATTATAAGTGTCTCTTTCTAATTGCAATTAGACATGATAGTTTCTTGTAGTTAATCAACTATATAATTTACTTTAAGAGTAGTTAACTCTAATAAGAGTTGCCCGCATATTAAAGAATTGAATAATCCACCAACACTCAAGGCTTCATCCCTTTACAAACTTCAACCCTACCAAACATAAGGTTGTTCACCGCCGAAAACAGAGACGAACCGGGATGGATCGTCTTTCCTGAATTTGGGGGCAGATGCTATTTGAATTTATCCGTCCACCTTTCCGAAAATACCAAGTTGATTTATGGTACCGTGTATCGGAGGTTTGGACTAATGCGACCATTGTAGCGGACTTCGTCAGATTCCCCCTCATTTCTGAGGGGTTTTTGATTATGGGGACGCTCTTCCGTGCAGGTGCAAGCCCTTACAGTTAATTACATTACCGTATAGCGATAACCACTTTCTCCTGCTCTAGAAGTTCACTTCGTATCGTATGTGTTTGTTTTATTTTTTCTTTCCCGTGGATTGTATACGGAGACTAATTTATGTCGTCGCCCGTAGGGCGCGATTAGTCCAAATCCGTATATTTTAGATTTGGGTTTTTATTTAAGGATCGATAATTTAGTTTGAGATTAAAATCAACTTAAATGTTTGTGAGCAATTGGAGCTCGATTGGTTTTTTGTTAAGGATACGTTAGTCAAATTTGAGACTAAGATCCACTTAATAAGGTTTTGGGATCATTCAGATCCAACAAAAGAGCATTTGGGCTCTATTGTTATAGTTTAAGGACGTTTCGGACCATCGTCGCCATTTTGGAGGCGGAATTTTAGTTTAAGGAAATCTCAGTCAGTTAATCACCATTTTTGAGGTAAGGCTTTAGTTTGAGGACATTACGGTCCGTTGTTGCCATTTTGGAGGCAACGTTTAGTTTAAGGACATTTTGGCCCGTTGATCACCATTTTGGAGGTGAGCTTTTAGTTTAAGAACATTACGGTCCGTTGCCATTTTGGAGGCAACGTTTAGTTTAAGGACATTTCGGTCCGTTGCTCATCTCGCATGCACGTGTATTTGTTACGTGACGGAGTGAACGATGGTGATATGGTGTGTGCCCAATTTGGGGCATGATCCGATTTGAGGCGTGCACGTCAGTTTGGAAGTGCATCAGCGAAAGAAGTTATTGGTCGTCGAGACCCGCCACCTCTCTGAAGAAGTTGAGAAGTTACAATGACATATCCGAGGTTTGAAGAGATGTAACCTTAAACCAAATCCTGTATTATAGGGAAAAGACTGTGATGGACCTAAGAATCGTCAATCATATTTGAGACTACAATTAACTTTGGAGATATGAATGAAGATCGGTTTGGATATCACAAACATAAGCTTAGCCAATTTGAGCTAAGATTGGTTTTGGTATCACCGAGCAGTGCTAAGCACTCAGTTGCATATAGCGCTCACGTATGTATCATGTGAGGCGCTCCAATAGTGCTAAGCACTAACTTTTCCCGGCGCTCACGTGTGTTTCATATAAGGCACTATATAACTTGGCCTTGAGCGCTCACATGCTTTTCACGTGAAGCACTGAGTTCTTTTAGAGTTTTAATCTCTGTTGATATTTTTAGAGAACTTAAATCTCTGTTAATGGCATTTTGACCATTAACGATCACCAAGATCATTATTTTGAGGATCTTGAATCGGGTTCTTTAAAGAACTAAGTTCTTGATTTGAACTCCATCTTCTCTGTGACCTTAAATCTCTGTTAATGGTGTTTTGACTATTAACGATCACCAAGATCATTATTTTGATAATCTTGAATCGGGTTCTTTAAAGAACTAAGTTCTTGATTTGAAGAAACTAAGTTCTTGATTTGAACTCCATCTTCACCAAGAGCTTAAATCTCTGTTAATGGTGTTTTGACCATTAACGATCACCAAGATCATTATTTTGAGGATCTTGAATCGGGATCTTTACAGAACTAAGTTCTTGATTTGAAGAAACTAAGTTCTTGATTTGAACTCCATCTTCTCCGAGAGCTTAAATCTCTGTTAGTGCTGTTTTAACCATTAACGATCACCAAGATCATTATTTTGAGGATCTTGAATCGGGTTCTTTAAAGAACTAAGTTCTTGGTTTGAAGAAACTATGTTCTTGATTTGAACTCCATCTTCTTTCTTTTCAAATTCGTCATTCCATGAATCTTTGATTCTCAAGAACAAGATCTTCCCGATGAGAATTAAATTCTCAATTTGTAGGGGATTTGTCTTGTGGATCTTAGATCCATGGAAAGAACTAAGTTCTTTGAGAAGGGTTAAACCCTAGGGTTTTGAGAATTAAATTCTCTTTTGTTTAGTGGGAGCTTTTGGGAGGCTTCTGTATATTTTTTTAGAAGCTTATAGGGTGGTCTCTTCCTCTTTAGATTTAACCTCCTTGCTCCTATTTATAGGAGAAGAGAAAAAATCAATTTGTTGAGAAAATCTCTCATTAAGAGATCATGATTGATTCTATGATCTTTTATATCAATCGGTGAATTTTATTCACCGTTGGATTTTAATCCAAAGCCTCTCTGTTTAACAGAGAAGATTTCTTGTTTGTTTAACAAGATTAGGAAATATTTTCCTATCATATGAATATTTTGTTAGTTTAACAAGATTAGAATTTTATTCTATCATATCTTTTTAGTTTAACAAGATTTGGAATATTTTTCTAAGATAGAATTTTATGAATATCTTGTTAGTTTAACAAGATCGGGAAGATATTTTCCAAACATATAATTTTATTGTATCAAGATTAGGAAGATATTTTCTTATAAAATTTTATTCTGTCAAGTGGTGATTTTAAATCACCATTGGATATTTAATCCAAGGGTTCTTTGTTTTACAGAGAGCAATCTTTTTTATTTAGAAAGATTGAGTGAATAGAATTTTATTCTATGATTGGATTTTTGATCCAACCGTTCTGTTTAACAGAGAGCATTGCAGAATTTTAATTCTACTTAGGCGCCGGCGCTCACGTGTTGTGCACGTGAGACGTTACTTAAGGTTTTAATTCTTATAATGGGTATTTATGTGCTTTGCACATTAGCGCCTGCGTGAGGAGCACGTGCGGCGCCAACTAAGGGTTTTAACTCTTATGAACTTTTATGTGCTTTGCACATTAGCGTCCATGTGAGGAGCATGTGCGGCGCCATTTAACTCTTATTTAATAGATTCTTTTGTGCTTTGCACATTAGCGCCTGCGTGGGGAGCACGTGCGGCGCCTCCTAAGAGCTTAACTTTTATTTAATAGATTCCTTTTATGCTTTGCACATTGGCGCCCGCGTGAGGAGCACGTGAGGAGCCATCATAGGATTTAATTCTATCCGAGTTGGTAATTACATGCATTGCATGTGGAGCTTTCCCTTTATTTTTATTTTATTATTATTATTTTTATAAGGGAGTAAGTTTTGAGCCAAAATTTTGGTGGGAACAAATGCCCCCCACTACTTTGCCCACGTAAGTATGTACGTGGGTGAAGTAGTGCAATGTTATGCATGACCATAGAATTGATGGTTTAGGAGACAAGTTTAGGGTCCTTGTAGTCTAAGACTTTTTTTTATCTTCATGAGCCGTAAGGGGTCTCAAGAAGGTTTTTTCTCCCTATGAGTCGAGAGGATTTCATAGGTGCGTAGTCTCCCTAGAAATCGTGAGGATTTCTAAGTGTTCATCGCCTCCGTGAGTCGTAATGATCCCACTCGGGTATTTTTTTCCCTTACGAATCGTGAGGACCCGTAAGTAGCTTCTTCATTTCAGTGGCATGTAACTTTGGCAAATGTGGCCCGTAGATGGTATACAATAGTCCATCTTGATCTCTTTGTAGGGCAGCGATGGCTTAGGAAATAGGTTTGGATCTGTCGCCTAAGACTTTTCAACTTTATGAGCCGTGAGGGTCTCATAAAGACTTTTCTCCCTACGAGTCGAAAGGATCCCGTAGGTGTATTTTCTCCTTAGAAGTCATGAGGAATCCTAGGTGCGTTTTCTCTTGAGAGTCGTAAGAATCTCACAAGAGAATTTTCCCCCTAACGAGTCGAGAGGACTCATAAGCGGTTTTTCCTCCTTGTCGGAATTCAACTTTGGAGAATGTGGTCCGTGGATAGTATACAAGAGCTAGTTTGGACTTACTTATAGGGCCACAGTGCTTAGGAAACAGGTTGATATCCCCGTCGCCTAAGGCTTTTCACCTTCATGAGCCGTGAGGGTTTCATCAAGATGTTTTTTCCTACGAGTCGAGACGAGTAGAAAATTTCTCGCAGGAATATTGTTTTTCCCTACGAGTCAAGACGAGCCGAGAAGTTCTCGCAGGAATATCCTAACGTTAGATAACCCCTGCTCTTTGCGACAGAGGTCCGTTAGGTTTTGTGGTACTAGGGTTTTAGTCCGTGGTACCGTCGCATTGGCTGATGCATTCCCCAATATGCAGACTTTATGCTGCTGTTCGAGTAGCCCCGCGACTGTCGTGTCTCTGATCCCTTCGGGGGCTGGACAAGACGTCTTCAAGTAATCTTCTTAGGCGGTTTGACCATCGGAAGAGCAAGCGTTAGGAATTTTGCCATGTCGCTTTTTATCTGAGGTTAGGCTCAGTTTGGGAGCCCCGATGAGTCATAACCACTCCGCACTGGTGTGGGATGATCTCCGATAGTCTTTCGGGTTTTATTTGAGTTGCCATCAAGACCCTGAAACTAGGAATTTGGCCTTCGCTTCCTTTGTCGACACTGCTTCTGCTGTAATGAGATGAATGTCAAGGTGGTCTCTAGGTTGTTTTGTGAACCGTCGAGACTTGGAACTAGGGACTATGCCATGGCTCCGTTTTGTTTTGACCCTGGGGTCGTTTGTTGACGTTGCGTCTGCATCCTGCTGGAGTGAGAAGAAACGTCGTTGTTGACACTATGTCTGCTGTAATGAGACGAGTGTCGATGTGGTCTCTAGGTTGTTTGTGAACCTTCGAGACTTGGAACTAGGGACTTTGCCATAGCTCCACTTTGTTTAGACCCTGGGGTCGTTTGTTGACGTCGCGTCTGCATCCTACTAGAGTGAGAAGGAACGCAGTTGTTGACACTATGTATGCTGTAACGAGACGAGTGTCGAGGTGGTCTCTAGGTTGTTTGTGAACTGCCGAAACTTGGAACTAGGGACTTTACCATGGCTCCGTTTCGTTTTTGACCCTGGAGTCTTTGTTGATGTCGCATCTGCATCCTGCATGCTGGAGTGAGAAGAAACGTTGTTGTTGACATTGCGTCTGCTGCAACGAGACGAATGTTGGGATAGTCTTTAGGTTGTTTTGTGAACCATTGAGACTTAGAACTAGGGACTTTGCCATGGCTCCATTTTTTTTTGACCCTGGAGTCTTTGTTGACATCGCGTCTACATCCTCCTGGAGTGAGAAGAAACGCCGTTGTTGACATTGCGTCTACTACAATGAGACGAATACCGGGATAGTCTTTAGGTTGTTTTGTTAACCGTCGAGACTTGGAACTAGGGACTTTGCCATGGCTCCGTTTTGTTTTGACCCTGGGTCTTTTGTTGACGTTGCGTATGCATCCTGCTGGACTGAGAAGGAACGTCGTTGTTGACATCGTGTCTGTTGTAACGAGACGAATGTCGAGGTGTTCTCTAGGTTGTTTTGTGAATCGTCGAGACTTGGAACTAGGGACTTTGCCATGGCTCCGCTTTGTTTTGACCCTGGGGCATTTTTTGATGTTATGTCTGCATCCTGCTGGACTGAGAAGGAATGTCGTTGTTGACAGTGTATTTGCTGTAACGAGACGAATGTCGAGATGGTCTCTAGGTTGTTTGTAAACCGCCGAGATTTGGAAGTAGGGAATTTGCCGTGGCTCCGCTTTGTTTTGACCCTGGGGTCTTTTGTTGAGGTTTCACATCCTGCTGGACTGAGAAGGAACGCCAGGCTGGAGCTAGGGTTTTGCCATCACTCCTTGGAGCTTTGTTGACGTCACGTATGCACTCTGTTGGAATGAGAAGGAACGCCGAGCTGATCTTTAAGCTGTAGATGCTGCCGTCAAAATCTGGCTTTCCTTCTGACGGAGCCTGGTGGGAAAATGCGGTCCTCTTTTCGTTTGTGCCGATGGATTGTACAGGGGTCGATGTGGACTCACCTGCAGGGCAGAAGTTTCATCATTTTTTATTTCTTTCCACGATTCTCTATCATTTCAGCTTTTTATATTGCGAAAGTCGCGATTGCCGGCTTTTTATCGCGGTGACCAATCATTTCGACTATTTATATCGTGAAAGTCGCGATTGCCCAATCATTTCGGCTTTTTATCGCGGTGCCCAATCATTTCGGCTATTCTTTTCTTTTTACTCATTGTTTTTTATTACGGGTTGCCCAAACATTTTGGGTGTTTTTATATGCATATATTTTGCTCGCTGATTTTTATTGCGAGTTGCCCCAACATTTCGGCTATTTCATATGCATTTTTTAGCCGCTGATTTTTGTTGCCAGTACGGAACTTGAGATCAGATACCAATCTTGACATCATACCGCTGCGACTGGTATATTGCCAAGAGCGAATCATCATTTGCCCTGAAAGGACTTTAAAATTGACACCTGTTTAGGCATCAGCATCGCTGCGATTGGAATATTTCCAGGAGCGAATCATCATTTGCCGTGAAAGGACTTGAAAATTGACACTTCTTCAGGCATCAGCATCGCTGCGACTGGAATATTGCCAGAAGCGAATCATCATTTGCCTTTGCTAATTTGAACAAAGGTGGCTTAGTATAGAGGGTTAGGATCCTATCGAGTAAGGCTTTTGACTTTATGAGCCGTAAGGGTCTCATAAAGGGTTTTCTCCCTACGAGTCGAGAGGATCCCGTAGGTGTAGGTTCTCCCTAGAAGTCGTGAGAACTCCTAAGTGATATTTTCTCTTGCAAGTCGTAAGGAACATACAAGAGTGTTTTCTTGTTACAAGTCGAGAGGACTTATAAGTGTCGTTCACCATATGTGGACATTCCTCGTCATTGGTGGGACTTGGTGGGGGAAATCGTTTATTTGTGCCCATAAATTGTATACAAGGGCCAGTATTGTACCGCCTATAGGGTAACGTGGAGGATACGACGGCTTAAGAACAGGTTCTGGTCCCTGTAGCTTAAGGCTTTGAATCCTATGAGCCATGAGGGTCTCATAGGGGGAATTCTCCTTACGAGTCGAGAGGATCTCGTAAGTGAAAATTTTACGAGATTGCACTCTTTCAGGTTTTCACAAGCTCTCCGGATCGTTGATCGAAGAACAGGATGAGGCATCAAAAACAACTTTGAAACGGGATAGAACAACGCATTTTAAACTTCGATTTTGACTCCTTTTACTACTCTCCCCTATTCCAGTGCGAAAGATCGTTGAAAGGAAAGTGCACAATGATTTTGACCGGATGAATTAACCAATTGCTTTGAAATCTTCCTGCGAATCCGTCAACCGCTCCGCGGGCGCCTACGTGCTCCGACTTCTTGGGCCCCCACTGGAGATGCTTTGGAAGCTGTCGTGAGCCCTGCTGTTTTTACTCACGACGCCCTTTCAGGTTTTCATCCGTGCCCATCTTGCTTGTGGACGTACCTTTTTTATCGAGACTGCGCCTTTTCAGGTTTTCACAAACTCGTCGGCAATCCTGCTGTTTTTACTCACGGCACCCTTTCGGGTTTTCATCCGTGCCCATTTCGCTTGTAGATATACCATTGTTTTTTTTTTGCGAACAATGAAACTCTCGAAAATAGTTTCACCGTAGGTGACCCATCTGTTTGCCGGTGGGACTTGGGGGCGGCTTCATTGCTGGAGTAGCTGTGTAGCCGGTAGGACCTGAAATGCAACCTTTGCCATTGGGACATCGATTGCAATATAGATCTCAAGAGAGGATATCGCCGTATTTGGGGCGATGCGCCATTTTTGAGGCGACATGCTAGTTCAGGGACGTTTCGGTCCATTATCGCCATATTTGAGGCGAATTTCTAGTTTAAGGACTTTTCGGTCCAACATTCTCATTCGGTCGTGAAGTTGCATAGCTCATCCCTTCCAACTCTTATTTGCTGTGACGCTACTGCTTGTCCTTTGTTTGCATGAACATTTCATGCCTTAGACTATTTTTACCTTCTTGGACTGCTTCATCTATCATCGTGCCAATCGGGTTGTATTGTAGGAAGTACTAGGCATTTTAAACGGTACCTGTCCCCTGCTTATCAATGTCGCTTTTTGATACTGATGGAGCGTCTTCTTCATATACAAAGGAACGAGATATCACGTCATTCCTTCTGCCGAGTCTTCCTCTTCCTTGGAAGAATGAATTTGATTTGGGGGTTTTTTTCCCTCATCGTCTGATTCGGAATGGGACATGGGTTTCACATTCCTCCCATGGTTTTTTTGGTTCAAGTGGGATATTCCACTTGATTGCAAAACCCGCTTGTAAGTCCCTTGATATCCTTTCTGTTCTTTGAGAAGAAAGGACCATCCCACGTATAGATTCTTCCTCCAGTGAGAAATATGCCCCCTATGTATATCTTGGAGGAGCGAGTACCCACGCCATCGCTATTTTGGTGACAGGTTGCTTCACAGCCGCTCATTTTTTGTTGAGCGTTGGCGACAAATGTAACCTTGCTTCCGCTTTTCATTCATCTTCATCGGATGATGAAGGGTCTTGACCCATCTGATCCAATCGAGTCGTTTTATCCATGAGCTCTTGGAAGGTTGTCGGCTTGAAGAGGGCCGTAGATGGGAACACTTTTGAATTTGGGTCAAGGGTGGCTATGAACATTCCCATGGCTGCAGCTTCGTGCGTTGCTCACATTTTGAGCAGAAATTTCGTCATCGGGTAACATATTGAACCTAGGTTCAATTCAGTCCAACCCTTTTCGTTGACCAAAGCTGGCACGTTAGTGTGTTCATTCACCCTAGCGAATCTCTGACAGAAGAGCATATCCCTCTCGTCGAAGGTCTTTATGGAATCATTTGGGAGTTCCGCATATCATTCGAAGGCAATGCTCGCCAGGCTGCTGATGAACTGTTGGAGGAGCAGTATATCATTTCCTCCAGTATTGCCACACATGGATTTAAATCACGCAAGGTGCTGGCGAGAATTCCCAGTTCCTTTGTACATGTGGAACGTTGGAAGTGTGTATTATGGTGGGTACTGTATTTGATCGTAGAACGCTGGATACGGTCGACATGACCTATTTGATGCTTCACTGGCATAGTGAGTTTTGACTTGCTGAGCGAAATATGTGTCCAGCTTTTCTTTAGGAATTATTTCTTCCTCAGCCGTTGATAAGGTTTGCAGAGGATCTGAAATGCCACCCTTGTCTTTAAGAGTAACTACCGGCGATTCATCTGCTAGTGGTTCCGAATGGACCATCATTCCGGCCATATTCTGGATCAGAAGGGCCATTTGGTTCATTTTAGTGGACATTTCTGCCGCTTCTTCATCTCTCTTTTTCAGAGCGCGCTTTAGGAAATCAATATCCGACTCCTTCTCTATTCTTTCTTCGGGTTCATCCTCGGGATTTTCCTTAGGCGATGGATTAGCGTTTGCTGCCGCCTGAGCGAGCATCTCCTGCAGCTTTTCATGTTGCAGTTGAAATTTTGTCAGGGATCGAGTTTAAGGTCGGTGACTAGTAAAAGCTCGAACTTCGTCTTTGGAATTCACCACATAGACTATGTGAACTACCATGCCCCCAGGTTTGGGTGTTTGGAGTTTTGGCCTTTGGAGTTTGCCTCGGGCATATGAGATTTATTAGGCCTCTCTTTTTTGTGAGAAGCCGCTTTGGTTTTGGGAGGAACCGCTGTATCAGGATCCGTCTTGGGATGAGTCCCCTTGTATTTGAAAGGGGATTTGTCAGAATTTAGCTGACGTCTAGAGAAAGAGCTGCGATTGACGACAGAGACCTTCACCTGCTTCCACACCTTATATATAGATGAGAAAAGTTGTTTTAGGGAGCGAACTGGTTTTTGCTCTCGTGGGATCTCCATGGGCTGCGGAGATTTCTTCAATATTGAAGTGGGAGAATTTTGTCTGACCCTTCGCAACAGTTTGAAGCTATTCTCAGTTGGAACAACAATATTTACCACTGGGGTTGAAACAGGACCATACGGAGAACTGTCCCAGCTCATTTTGTATGATGCTGATATCAACGTCGACCGTTTCTTACGACCGGGATTTGATTAGCTTCAGGATTTTGCCGAGCATGCCCCTTATATCCTTTGAGAGCTTGAATATTCTGCCCCCTACGTCGACCTTGGTCCTTGGCAGGTGCCAGTTGTTTGAGGACTTATTCCTTCGGCAAAGCTGCTGCTTGGGGAGCCAGCCTGTAGAAGACAGACTTCTTCTGGGCTTTCTCCTTCGACGTTGAGGCACCGAGGGTGGGAGGTGGGAGTATCAACCCAAAGAGAAGCCAGTTGATTTCTTGAAGAGCCGGATTGCAAAGATTTGAGGCTGCAAGTGGCCCATACTTGACTCCACCAGATATGACAAAGCCTGAGTTGCTAGGATGGAAGCAAACGCCATTCTTCATAGAGACGAAACACCGGATTCAGTATCCCATCACCCAAAGGCAACCACAAATATATATACCACGATTATTTGATTGCGGAAAAACACGACACATGAAGTGTGGATTGGAAAGAGGAAAAGGTCCCACCGGGCGTGCCAGAATCTGTTCACCGCCGAAAACAGAGACGAACCGGGATGGATCGTCTTGCCTGAATTTGGGGGCAGATGCTATTTGGATTTATCCGTCCACCTCTCCGAAGTTGCCAAGTTGATTTATAGCACCGTGTATCAGAGGTTTGGACGGATGCGGCCGTTGTTGCAGACTTCGTCAGATTCACCCTCATTTCTGAGGGGGTTTTGATTGTGGGGACACTCTTCCCTGCAGGCGCAAGCCCCTGCAATTATTTACGTTAGCGCGTAGCGATAACCACTTTCTCCTGCTCCGGAAGTTCGCTTCGTTTCGTGTTTGTTTGTTTTATTTTTGGTTGCCCGAGGATTGTATATGTAGACTAATTTATGTCGTCGCCCGTAAGGCGCGATTAGTCCAAATCCGTATATTTTAGATTTGGGTATTTTTATTTAAGAATCGCTAATCTAGTTTGAGATTAAGATCAACTTAAATGTTTGTGAGCAATTGGAGCTCGATTGGTTTTTTGTTAAGGATACGTTAGTCAAATTTGAGACTAAGATCCACTTAACAAGGTTTTGGGATCATTCAGATCCAACAAAAGAGCATTTGGGCTCTATTGTTTTAGTTTAAAGACGTTTCGGACCATCGTCACCATTTTGGAGGCGAAGTTTTAATTTGAGGATATCTCAGTCCGTTGATCACCATTTTGGAGGTGAGGCTTTAGTTTAAGGACATTACGGTCCGTTGTTGCCATTTTGGAGGCAACGTTTGGTTTAAGGACATTTCGGTCCGTTGATCACCATTTTGGAGGTGAGATTTTAGTTTAAGGACATTACTGTCCATTGTAGCCATTTTGGAGGCAACATTTAGTTTAAGGCCATTTCGGTTCATTGCTCATCTCGCGTGCACCTGTATTTGTTACGTGACGGAGTGAACGATGGTGATATGGTGTGTGCCCAATTTGGGGCACGATCCGATTTGAGGCGTGCACGTCAGTTTGGAAGTGCATCAGCGAAAAAAGTTGTTGGTCATCGGGACGTGCCACCTCTCTGAAGACGTTGAGAAATTACAACGACATATCAGAGGTGTGAAGAGATGTACCCTTAAACCAAATCACATATTTGAGGGAAAAGACTGTGATGGACCTAAGAATCGTCAATCATATTTGAGACTACGATTAACTTAGGAGATATGAATGATGATCGGTTTGGATATCACAAGCATAAGCTTGGCCAATTTGGGCTAAGTTTAGTTTTTTGTATCACCGAGCAGTGCTAAGCACTCAGTTGCATATAGCGCTTAAGTGTGTATCACGTGAGGCGCTCCAATAGTGCTAAGCACTAACTTTTCCCGGCGCTTACGTGTGTTTCACGTGAGGCGCTATATAACTTGGTCTTGAGCGCTCACGTGCTTTTCACGTGAAGCACTGAGTTCATTTGGAGATTTAATCTCTGTTGATGTTTTAGAGAACTTAAATCTCTGTTAATGGTATTTTGAACATTAACGATCACCAAGATCATTATTTTGAGGATCTTGAATCCGGTTCTTTAAAAAACTAAGTTCTTGATTTGAACTCCATCTTCTCCGAGAGCTTAAATCTCTGTTAATGGTGTTTTGACCATTAACGATCACCAAGATCATTATTTTGAGAATCTTGAATCGGGTTCTTTAAAGAACTAAGTTCTTGATTTGAAAAAACTAAGTTCTTGATTTGAACTTCATCTTCTCCGAGCTTAAATCTCTGTTAATGGTGTTTTGACCATTAACGATCACCAAGATCATTCTTTTGAGGACCTTGAATCGGGTTCTTTAAACAACTAAGTTCTTGATTTGAAGAAACTAAGTTCTTGATTTGAACTCCATCTTCTCCGAGTGCTTAAATCTCTGTTAATGGTGTTTTGACCATTAACGATCACCAAGATCATTATTTTGAGGATCTTGAATCGTGTTCTATAAAAAAACTAAGTTCTTGATTTGAAGAAACTAAATTCTTGACTTGAACTCCATCTTCTCCGAGAGCTTAAATCTCTGTTAATGGTGTTTTGACCATTAACGATCACCAAAATCATTATTTTGAGAATCTTGAATCGGGTTTTTAAAGAACTAAGTTCTTTGTTTGAAAAAACTACGTTCTTGATTTGAACTCCATCTTCTTTCTTTTCAAATTCGTCCTTCCATGAATCTTTGATTCTCAAGAACAAGATCTTCCCGATGAGAATTAAATTCTCAACTTGTAGAAGATGTCTTGCGGATCTCAGATCCATGGAAAGAACTAAGTTCTTTGAGAAAGGTTAAACCCTAAGGTTTTGAGAATTAAATTCTCTTTTGCTTAGTGGGAGCTTTTGTGAGGCTTCTGTATATTTTTTAGAAGCTTATGGGGTGGTCCCTTCCTCTTTAGATTTAACCTCCTTCCTCCTATTTATAGGAAAAGAGAAAAAATCAATTTGTTGAGATAATCTCTCATTGAGAGATCATGATTGATTCCATGATCTTTTAGATCAATCGGTGAATTTTATTCACCGTTGGATTTTAATCCAAAGGCTCTCTGTTTAACAGAGAAGATTTCTTGTTTGTTTAACAAGATTAGGAAATATTTTCCTATCATATGAATATTTTGTTAGTTTAACAAGATTAGAATTTTATTCTATCATATCTTTTTAGTTTAACAAGATTAGGAATATTTTCCTAAGATAGAATTTTATGAATATCTTGTTAGTTTAACAAGATCAGGAAGATATTTTCCTAACATAGAATTTTATTTTATCAAAATTAGGAAGATATTTTCTTATAGAATTTTATTCTGTCAAGTGGTGATTTTTAATCACCATTGAATGTTAATCCAAGGGTTCTTTGTTTTACAGAGAGAAATCTTTCTAATTTAGAAAGATTGAGGGAATAGAATTTTATTCTATGATTGGATTTTTGATCCAACCGCTCTGTTTAACAGGGAGTATTGCAGAATTTTAATTCTACCGGGGCACCGACACTCATGTGTTGTGCACGTGAGACGCTACTTAAGGTTTTAATTCTTATAAAGGGTATTTATGTGTTTTGCACATTAGCGCCCACGTGAGGAGCACGTGTGGCGCCATCTAAGAGTTTTAACTCTTATGAACTCTTATGTGCTTTGCACATTAGCGTCCGCGTGAGGAGCACGTGCAGCGCCATTTAACTCTTATTTAATAGATTCTTTTGTATTTTGCACATTAGCGTCCGCGTGAAGAGCACGTGCGGTGCCTACTAAGCGTTTAACTCTTATTTAATAGATTCCTTTTTGTGTTTTGCACATTAGCGCCCGCGTGAAGAGCATGTGAGGCGCCATCATAGGATTTAATTCTATCTGAGACGGTACCTACATGCTTTGCATGTGGAACTTTCCCTTTATTTTATTTTATTATTATTATTTTTATAAGGGAGCAAGTTTTGAACCAAAATTTTGGCGGGAACAAGGGTTTTCTAGGAAATTTTCTCAAATCAAGCCATCCATTCACTAAAATTTATACATTCTATAGGTAGAATTCAAAGAAATGAAGATGACATGGGTACAAATATCAATCTACATTCTTTCCAATAGTTACATGGTGCAATTACTAATCCCAAATTTCAACATTATCCAATACCAAAAACTTCTACAATATCAAATACCCAAATTTATATCCAATTATCATTATTAAACAACTGATTTTTTTTTAAAATAAAAAAATTAGGACTCATGTGACGGCAAGGTCGACAGCATGGAACGAGGCGAGATAGGCTCGGGAAGGCGGTCGTCGATGGGGTAGGCTTGGGATGGGCGGTCGTGACGGCGAGTTGGGCTCGAGCTAGGGCAGCAGCTTCGAGCTCGGGCAGCGGTGAGGTGGGATAGTGTGAGGATCGATGGAGAGGTAGTATCGGACGGCGGTCGTCGACAGCGAAGTTGGGTCGAGCTATGGCAGTGGCTTCGAGCTCGAGCTAGGGCAGTGGTGAGGTGGGATAGCGCGAGAATCGACGGCGAGGTGGGATCGGGCGGCGGTCGTCGACAGCGAGGTGGGCTCTGGCTGCAGTTGCGACAGCGAGGTGGGGGACCCGTAGCGACGGTGGCTTGACTTCGAGTTAGGGCATCAATTTAGAAATTGGTAAAGTTAAAAGAAAACAGAGAAGTGTAAATAAAATTTCAGTTTTGTTTTTATTTTTTTTTAAAAGAAAACCCCGATATTGCTCCTACGGTTCCCACGGTAGGTGTTTCTCTGCCGGCACTGTAGGGACAATTTTAGTTTGCCACAAAAGTTAATTTTTTCTGTAGAAATACCCCTGTAGTGGGAACCATAGGGGCAAATAGTGCTCCTATAGTGGTAACCGTAGGGACAACCTGTTTATCGCCAGAAATGAGGAACTGAGGCGTGTGGAGCGAATCTAACCTGAATCTGGGGGCAGATGGTATATGGAACATATTCGTCCACCTATTCGTAAATAGAAAGTTGATTTATGGCACCGTATATCGGAGTTTTAGATGGATGTGGCCGTTATAGCAGACTTATCAGATTCCCCCTCATATGTGAGGGTTTATTGATTGTGGGGACATTTTTTTTCTGCAGGCACAAGCCCCTGCAGTTAATTACGTTATCGTCAAGCGATAACAACTTTCTCCTTCTCCATGAATACCATTTCGTGTCGTATTGTATATTGTTTATCATGGGGATGCCCTTGGATTATATGTGGTGACTAATTTTTTCGTCGCCCATAGGGCGAGGATTAGTCCGAATCCGTAAATATCATATTTGGGTTTGAACATAGGTAGCATTTCTCATATAAGGAGGTCCATCATTTCAGGGTATATATGTCATCTAAGGATCATGAATCGTATATGGGACTAAGATCAACTTAGATGAATGGGCTAAGGACCGTTAGTCGTATATGAGACTAAGATCAACTTAGATAATAGTGAGCATGTGGGCTCAACTGATCATTTGATCACATATGGATAGCCCATGGATAGTATACGGTAGTCAGTATGGAGACAGTCTGCATGACAAAATACCAGTTTAAAGACATAGCGGTCCATCTTTCTGCTTGCGTGCACGTGTATATATTACATGGCAAATATATTACATGGCAAAATGAATGATGGGAAGATATAAATGGAATGTGCCCAATATTGGGGTGAAATCCAATTTGAAGGTATTTATATTTCCTTCAAAGGTATACATATACATATATGCATACTCGTTGTTTTTGGTTTTAATGGTGCGCACGTCTTTATGAGGTGCGCATCAATATGGGGTGTGCATCTATACGTGATGCACATCAAAGATTAAGGCATTCGTTGTCTTGGTGAAATTTTATATTTTTTATCAAGTTGGGACGAGGAAGGAGGGCTCGTTGTTGGGACCCGTCACCTCTTTGAAGACGCTGAAGAATTAACGCCATATATCATAAATGTGGAAAGATGTACTCTTGAACCAAATCCCATATATAAGGGAAGAGAACATGTTGGATCTAAGGAAAGGCTTCTATAAGAACTAATAAATTATCTAAGGATCATTAGCCTTATATGAGACTAAGATCGACTTAGAAAATATGGGTTGAGAATCATTAGTCGTATATGTGACTAAGATTAACTTAGATTTTAAGAGTATGTGTTTAAATGATCACTAGTTATATATGTGACCAAGATCAACTTGGATGATATCGATGAAAGATGATTAGTCGTATATGATGTTAGGAATATGTATGCCCTAGAGATCATTATTGTATGATATAGTAGATGCTTGGACTTATATATAGAGGATTTTCTTGCTCGACATGATAGTATGCTATCTGGTTGCTCTTTATCTTAACATGTACACTTGTATTATTATACTGTCTCTCTGATACATGTTGATAAAGCCCTTAGGATGTTTGCTTGACTATCAGGACTATGATGCGAATCATACTACTGGGGCTTATGTAGTCCACAAACACATCTTTAATTGTTCCTAGTCGAGGGGATATCAAGATAGGGCATCGATATTCCAGAGTAGACTAGTGTGTACGTTTCTTGACCCTGTAGGGGGCGATGGTTGATGCCATAACCATTGGTGTTTGACATCAAAGATTGTGCACAGGTGCTCATTAGAGAATGGGTACACCGAACAGGACTCACCGAAAACTCCTAGATGGTATTATACCTATCGTCAGGTAGCAGTTCTCTGGTGACACTGGTACAGGTTAGTCTGTAGACCCGAGATCGTCATAGTGTCTTGTGTGGTTCCCACTGTGCTTTGATTTCCTCCCTACCATGACTCAAAGGAGTCGTGCAAACAGGTGGATTTTGGGTACAGTCCCGAGTCATATGGAGGCAGTGAGCGATAGGAGGGGTTTCGTCTCTCCCGATATTGGGAGTTGATGTTGCGCTATGCTCGATTGGCTATAACAGTAAGTCCCTGGCCAGGGCTGATGAGATTTACTGGTAAGTGTTATCAGTAGTTTCTCGAACTATTATGATCCACAAATCGGCATGACTTATCAAGTTACTGGGGTCTGACGATTCCACCCCTAGACTCGATATCCGACATATCAGACGAAAAGACTAGACTGTATGGTAAGTGTTACTTATAGGCTTCATGAGAGTTTGGACAAGCTTGCTTGTTGATCTTCTAATCGCTCAATAACTGGGTAGCCGTTACGTCCAGCTTATACCGCTGACGGCCTGTGGGTAACTGATGTGATCATTATCTACTGCTGGCGTATTGACGAGTTTTTAGAGTCCCACACAGAGGTTTTTTAGTTCAAGCGAAACGAAGTAGGGCACATATGCTGATATGTGCGGGAGCCTGATTAAATACGAGTATGTGATACCGTATTCTAATCTGGCGACATTTGTTATCGGTCAGGTTATATGTGAAATAACCGGATTATTGAATCAAGTGTTTATTTGATAATGTAATATACAGATAAATGATATTAGTCGGTTATATATAATATAATCGGATTATTAAATCAAGTGTTGATTTAATAATTTGATATATATTTATATTTGATATAATTATATATTAACTAATATTATTACTCTCTAATTATTTTCTTAATATATATCAATATATATATATATATATACATATATATTTGATATATATATATATTATGAAGCATGGTTGACTGTTCTATTTTGAGAAAATAGAAATAAAAGGTGGAAAATAGGGAGATATTTGTAGTATGGGTGAAGCATGGCTTTTAAAATTCTTTATTTCTCTTGACTCACTATTGAAGCATGGTTCTATTTTTTATTTGAGAAATAATAGATGCTTCAATAAGTGAGGTATTTGTTAAGCCATTCTTCACGTAAGGTTTACACACACGTGTTTTAGCCTTAGCTCTTTCACTCTCCATTTTCCTTCTTCTTCCTCCTCCTCCTCCAAGCCCTAACCCTCACATGTGATGTGAACCATAGGGTTTTATTTTTCTTGACTCACTATTGAAGCATGGTTCTATTTTTTATTTGAGAAATAATAGATGCTTCAATAAGTGAGGTATTTGTTAAGCCATTCTTCACGTAAGGTTTACACACACGTGTTTTAGCCTTAGCTCTTTCACTCTCCATTTTCCTTCTTCTTCCTCCTCCTCCTCCAAGCCCTAACCCTCACATGTGATGTGAACCATAGGGTTTTGGATAAATCCTAAGTGAACTTAGAACCCATACTTCATCATCCTACTTTAGATTAGCAATTTGAATTAGGGTATTTCCTTCACTAATGAAAGATTAGTGAAAAGGTAACTTGAATTAGAGGAGCTTCGGGTGGATCATCTTCGACACGAAGATCGCGAAGGAAGCTCGTTCATTCTTCAAGTGGAGTTTAGAGAAGTCGTAGAGACTACTACCCGGAGCTATAGAAGTGAAGGACACGGTCTACAAAGGTTGTAGTCTCTTTCTCTTAGTATAGATCTTGTTTTATATCATGTTAAACCCTAATACACTAGTTAGATTCTAGGTTAGTGTAGCTTAGCATCCCGAAAATTTTAAAATTGCATGCTTGATGCCGGTTAAAATCTTGTGGTAATGCTAGGATACACTTTCATGGTATCTGAGCCACGCTAGAATATTAGGGGAAGTCTTTACGACGTTAAAGTGTTCAATCGGTTTTCGAAGCCCGATTTTTTTTCAAGTTTCTGTCCTTTTTCAAAAGTTGGAATTTTTCAGATTAAAAATAGTCAGAAAATTGTGCACGGTATTTAATGGAGCCCCAAGAAATTCGAAACCTTATTCCATCAAAGCGTCGTGGAACCGCGGCCTAACCCTATGTTTGGTCGCTGTTCCGCCGCAAGTTTGGGGTATTTTGGGATCGTTTGTCTTGTGCTGCTCCATTGTAATATTTGGCACTTTCTGGATATTTTTATTGAGACTCAAGTTGTTGAGGTCTCTGGGTTTTTGGGTGTTTGATAAATCGATCGAAATGTTTAACGTCGTCAAGATTATGATGATATATGATACAATATTTAGAATCCACAATAATTAGTTTTGTGAAAACTAATTGTATTTTATAAATCTAGCGTTTTAGTCTTGATTGATCGATTGCCATGGAGTTTCGATTCGGATCAAAACTCCGTCATAATCGCGTATAGTACGCGAACACGACAGTCAAGAATCTTGTTGAATTATCCGACCGCTTATTGAAAAGAGTTTTCAGTTTGAGACTAAAATGCAAAGTTTATAGGGTTAGGCATGAAATTCAGAATATGAGATATTCTGGGTTTATGATGTCTAAGGAATTTGCGGATTCTAGTTATTATAGTTTTTCATTTCTTTTCTGCGGCCGTAAGTATAATATGTGGTGTATCTCCGATCTCGTTGCTATATGTCAACGGAATTCGGGATACGCATATCTACTTACGTTGATGACATGTGATGTTATGCGTTGCTGTGATATATTATATTGGATAGTTGTGATTGAATAGCTGGGGGTTTTGTGTGAGATGAGAGTTTTTTAATTTTCATTCATGTAAAATTTGTATGTAATATTCTTTTATTGGGACACTTCCGGGTTGAGGATGATGTCACCATTGATGTATATTATTTACTTTTCCGCATTATGATAGACCCAAGGCGGGGAGCACAAGTAACCGGGTTCTAGAGTCCAGTGGGAGACCATCTCGAGGAGTCGAGACCGGGTCTCCTAACTCTAGAATTGGCAGGGTTGCTTGCCGCTCTCGTAGGACTAGGGATATGGGTTTGGCTATTCATCACGACCGTGGAATCCGTGTTTTTCATTACTAGCTTAATTTAAAACACGGACCTCCTAGTATATCCAATATTACATATGTTGACTTCTGCTGCTTGTGTTCTGTGATGTGATCATATAACTGCGTGGGACGAATGCTATATATATATATATATATATATAATAAATGTTGCTTATGTTTTGCACACGCGCTAGTCCAGCCCCCGCTCTGCCGTTAGTTAAGTAACCTAACGGTGCATGACGGGGCCCCATGGCGAATGCGGATGGCATAAGCGTACGTTCTATTTTCGTTTCTTTTCTGTGATGTTTAGGGAAATATAAATGATAGGACTTCATTAATGAGATTAATGGAAAGAAAATAAACCTAAAAATGTTGTATAATCAAGATTTTCAAAAAGGTAGATCTAATTCTTGCTTTGCATAGTGGTATTCCTTGATGAATATCCAGCACCTCATTCGGTGAGGAAAGAGCCGAGGTCCTTTCACCGGGAGTGACCTCTTTAGCAAAACTAGCAAATGCTACAACCCACTCAGTTTTGTTTTGATAGCTTCTCTAGTTCTTACTTTGCATAGTGGTATTCCTTGATGAATATCCAGCACCTCATTCGATGAGGAAAGAGCCGAGATCCCTTCACCGAGAGTGACCTCTTAAGCAAAACTAGCTAAAGCTACAAAAAAACACTCCTTTCTAAAACACTAGATTCTACAACGATATCGAGTTCATTACGCTAAAGGTTTTCTTCAAAACCAGTCGTAGCCCTCCATCATTTCAGATAAGTGCTATTTAGTATTCGTGCTGCGTTTGTTGGTCTCCGTCAAGGCATAGTGTGCGGTAGCTAATTAGTGCTTATCTGCTGCATATGATGCGATTAGATTAGGGTAGTCGTATGGCCTTGTTGACCTCCGTCAAGGGTCATGCGGGCGGGTTTAATTCAATCACGAAATGAACGAGTTGAACTTGACTAGCGGCCTATAGTTTGTTGACCTCCATCAAGGTCATAGGTCATTAGGGGTAAAAGCGGATATTGGGAATTTCAAGTGTTGAAATTTGCAATGAGATTGCATACCTTCTATGAGATAGTTGGATCCCGATACCCACTGCGAGTAAGAGTTACTCTTGGGAGAGTTCTTCATTTTACAATTAGCTGATCCAGTAGGTATCTAAGAAAAATTTTAATAGGGTTATACCCCTGTGGAAATGAGATTATTTAATTAGTTTCATACGAAAGCATGGGGAGACTCCTTCGGAGTACTAATAGCTGCCCGGATGACCGATTGGTGAACTTGTAGGGTATAATTAATCCCGGCTAATCTTACCTTTTAGGGTTTGAAGGAAGATTTGATAAAAACAGTGGGAGACATCCTGATTAGATAAGATAATAACTAATCTAATCTTGCAAAGAGCGCACGCAAAAGTATTATCCTCTCTCTCTCTCTCTCCTGGTAGCGACCATGAAACGCCTTAATCAAGATAATAATATGGATGTATTGACCAAACCCACTTATTATACTGAGTTGTGGAACGTTGGTTTCGCTCTATCTTATGACTATTATAAGTCTGAGCAAGGAATATGGGAATATCATGATTCCCACTCAATCAGAATGAAGAAAGAGCATGATGATGCATCTTCTTCGGGTGTGTTCGTTGCTGAGAACTGTTTCTCAGTATGCTCTACGTCCTGGGTATTGGATATCGGATCAAGATCCTGCGTATATAATTTTTTAGATGGGATAAGGAGAAGTAGAGAACTGAGAAAGGGTGATAAGTCTCTAGTAGTAGGGAATGGTGCAATTGTTGCAGCCAAAGCAGTTGGAGAATATCACCTAGTATTACCAAATGGTAATACATTGATTCTGAACGACTGTTATTTCGTACCAAAAATGTTATGAATATTTTCCTAAATCAAGTGTTGATTGGGTTTGGTACGTTATATAAGTTCTAAATCAAACGACAGTTCTAAGCATACAGAACACACACGAGAGGAAAAGTTCAGAAATGAACGAAGCCTTCGTAGACTAGGTCATATCAATGCGACAAGACTAGCTAAGTTACATAAAGATGGATATTTGAATCAGTTCGAATTTACATCTTATGAAACTTGCGAGTCATGTCTCAAAAGGAAGATGACCAAAACTCCGTTTACTGGACACGGACAAAGAGCTACTGAACTCTTGGGACTGATACATAGTGATGTATGTGGTCCTATGTCTACACATGCCTGGAATGGTTCCTCGTACTTCATTACATTCACCGATGATCTCTCAAGATACGGACATGTGTTCCTGATGAAACACAAATCTGAATCTTTTGAGAAATTCAAGGAATATAAAAACGAAGTTGAGAACCAGACGGGTAAAATTATTAAAGTCCTACGATCTGATCGGGGAGGAGAATACTTGAGCACGGAATTCCAAGACTACTTAAAAGAAAATGGGATTCTCTCTCAGCTTACTCCTCCGTATACACCACAACACAATGGAGTATCGGAGCGAAAGAATCGCACCTTATTAGATATAGTGCACTCTATGATGAGTATTGTTGAGTTACTTATTTCCTTTTGGAGTTATGCACTTGAGACAGCTGCATACCTATTGAATAAGGTCCCGACCAAATCCGTGCCTACCACTCCATATGAGATATGGAATGGGAAGAGACCATCTCTTAAACGAGTTAAGATATGGGGTTGTCCAGCTTATGTTAAAAAGCAAAATCCGGACAAGCTCGAGACAAGGTCAGTTCTATGCAAATTTGTAGGATATCCCAAACATTCGCGAGGGTATATCTTCTACCACACCGAGAAACAAAAGGTGTTTGTTTCTCGACATGCCACCTTTTTAGAAAAGGAATTTCTTGTGAAAGAAATTAGTGGTAATGAGGTAGAACTGGAAGAAGTTTCAGCTACACAAACTATAAACTGACAATTTGGTATAACCGGAGGATTCAATAGTCCCTGACAAATCTCAGCCACTCCGCAGATCTAGTAGGGTTTCTCATCCACCTGAGAGATACTATGGTTTTCTCATTGACGGTGGGAGTAAGGATTGCATCATGGAAGAGGATGACCCAACTAATTTCAAGCAGGCCATCACAAGTGGGGACTCTGTGAAATGGCTGGATGCTGTGCGATCTGAGATGGAATCCATGTACACCATAAAGTATAGACTTTAGAAGTTTCTCCTGAAGGGGTAAAATCCATCGGGAGCAAGTGGATCTTTTTCAGTCGAAAATATCGCGCATTTGATATGATATTTTCTTTACTATTCTTAAATATCTAAATGTGTTTATTATAAATATGACACATATGAGATTTTATCTGTAAAAATACTATTTAACATATGTTTATATATTATAATTAACATTATGAAGGAAAATGTATGCATATAATATTTATATAATATTTTGATAGCTTAAATATGCATATCATATCAAATATCCTTAATCAATTCTTAAAATATAATATCATATAAAATGGTTAGGATAATATCACAAAAATACCAAATATTACTAATATTATTCATTGAGATATTGTGCATGAGTTGGCTCAGGTCAGGAGATCAAGATATTGAGATGTCGGGAATCAAATATCTGCCGATGAAGTTAAACAAATCGAAGAATCAATATTGGCAAAGACTCAGGAAATATTTTCAAGTTCCAGACATCAAATAAATCTCCATGTGTCACATCAAAGCAGCTCCAGAATTCTGAAGCCAAGATCTCACCAGCAAACCGCGCTTCCGCGACCAAACTAGCATCAATGCAGCAGATCCACGGTCGATTCACTGAGTCAGGATTTAGGATTTTTAGTTGTGATTTGCAACAACAAACCCTAATTCTTGGGATCTATAGTTTCTGGATTTGGGGCTATATAAATGACCGAGGGCTAAACATAGAAAGAATCAACCTTTTATACGAAGCAAATCACCGTCAAAGAACAAGTGATCCAAGACAGGTCCGCGATTCGATGTGATAAGGCGACGTGAGATTCAACGGAGTATCTACTTCCTACAAGGTAGAGATCAAGAGCAACTTCTTCTTCCTCTTGTAATCTAAACTTGAAGGCATTGTACTTGTGAAGTTGATTAATAAAAGTAGATCATTAGATTAATTTTAATTTATGTATCTGCATTATGAATCCATTCTTTATCTGTTGTTCTTCTATCTCCATCATGCGCGAGTAATTATCCGCTTGATAGGGTTCGTAGGATTATGGTAGATTAATGGAAGATGAGAAAATATTTTACTTCTTTTAAATCTTATGAAGTTTATAAAGTTTAGCAAAAGAATCGTTAACATCCTTATCAGGCGTGCTACCAATTTATTGCTAGTCTCGACCACGATTTGAGATCGGATTAACAATTGTTTTGTTAAGAGCTAGACATGAATAGAAATCAATGAAAGGACAAGGATTAATAGTGTGGAAACCCTAGTTTCTTCCAAGAAGCCTAATCCCCGTTCATCACTATCTATCTAGTTTTAAATCTATCAGTAGATAAAAGGAGTAATCTTTAATAGTCATCCATGACTACTAAATCCTAACGAACCCTACAAGCCCTCTTCTGATATAAAATCTATATCCGTCTTTAAACTAGATCTATATTCTGTATCCGTGTTTAACATAGATCTAGAATCTATAACTATTCTTCACCATTATCTATTATCCTTTCTCTTTTCTAATCAACACGTCTAAAGTAAGATTAAAAGATTTCACATATCCCTGAGGACGACCCGTACTCATCTCGACTAGCTACACACGACATCGTTATTGATTGCGGTTACTACACACTCTAAAATAAGAAATCAATCAAATGGCGCTGTTTCCGGGGATACGTGCGTAATTTTTTATTCTTACTATTCGTGTTGAATTCTTATTCGGTCTATATCATAAAACAAAACAAAACCGCATCTTGCATATTTAACGATTAGTTTGCGATTTTTGCGAGGGAATCTGGAGTCACTGTAGCGAGGAGATAAAGATTCAGAGCCATTCATCAAGACCCAGACGAGCAAAGGAGGCCACAATGAAAAAATTACACAAAGAACTCCCTAAAGCGTGGCGGAACCGCGGCTATTGTGAGCAAACAGCGGCGGAACCGCGGCAGTCTTGGGGATTTGTGCCCTCAAACTTTTCTAATATCTTTTCTATCTTTTTTTCTCTCCTCTGAAAATCTTATAATATATTTTTCTGCAGGATTCTTTGCAAAATATCGCCGCTCAAAAATCTTTTTGCATGTTTTGTTTTGCGGTTTGTTTTTGCATATTTTAATACGGACTTTAAGGGGCAAAGACCAAACTCAGATTAGATGGGGATTTCATCACCCTTCCTATGCCCCACAAATCACTAAATGAGCATCCGCATCATCCTACATTAATTTAAAAATATCTAGACCAAGACTCTAAGGACCGTCGCGCTCAATTAGGACAGAGGAAGGTCGTGGGTAATCTATCGCTTATCCGCATTTCTTTTGTGGTGTCTAGGCAAGCGTGACTAAGTCAAGTGGTTACTTAATTAGGCCATATATTTTCGATGATTCGTATAGCGGATACCTCCCACTTACCTGACACTTACCTTGCCAAAAGAGTTATAAAGAGGTGGTAGAGAATTGATCCTGCGGCTTGTCCTTTGGAAGTCTAGGAGTGGTCTAGAGACTTGACCTAGGTAACCTTATTTCTAGGGTTGTGTGTGCATTTTTTGTGATTTGTCTCACATCCGACACTTTTCAAAACAAACCAATTTTTAAATAGTTCACACATGCTTCCACGTACGCTAAACCCGCTTAGTGCATGCTCGGCTGGACACGGGATTCTAGTGCACGTCTTGTCTGCATTTCTGCTATCGACTCCGAAGTCAGTATTTCTTCATCTTCTTTTTCCCCTCCACCCACCACATCGACCGAGATGGACGGTTCTCCATCAGATTAAAACACCATCCTTCTGCCACCCGTAGGTGCGCAGAATCTACCACGTATCTTTCTCCAAGAGAGATGTTATCCTATACACGGTCCCCTTCCTACCTGTCTATCTATTCCACCAGCCAATGGGGATAATTTTGAAATTAAACCCACTTCATCACACTATTGCCCAAATTTCACGGGCTTGAATCCGAAGACGCATACGTTTTCATAAATAAATTCGAAAACGTATGCGCAATGATTGACACGTCATAACTTTCTGTGGATGTTATGAGATTACATCTTATCCCTTTTATTTTGTGCGATCTAGCAGAAAAATGGCTTTATAACACTGCCGCACATTCTATTGCCAAATGGGATGAATTCGTTGTAGCATTCCTTAAAATTTTTATCCCAATCATAAGACCGCCCGCGTTTGAAGCGAGATTAACCAGTTTACCCAACTTCCCAATGAACCATTTTGGAAATGCTTTTAACGGTTTAAGGATCTTCTTCTACAATGCTCTCATCACGGAATCAATAGATGGGACCTTTGTCGCATTATATATGAGGGTGTTGATCCTGCATCAAAACAGATGCTTGAAACCATGTGTCAATGTCATTTCCTGTCTAAAGATGATGGTGAAGCTTGGTGATTTCTGGAAGATCTCGCTGAACAAACTTTATAGTGGGAAAGTGTTAGACCTACATCGTCTAGGAGAGGTGTCCATCAGCTCGATATTTCCATTGCAGTGAAAGCTGAAATGGCCGCGATACAAAGGAAACTCGATGCTATAGAAAACAAAGTCTCTTCAGCCTCCTTAAACCAATTTACGCTCTCCAAAACCGTGTGTGGTTGCTGTTCCAACCCATCACATTTGACGGAAGAATGTCCTTTGAATCCACCATTTCAAGGTCAAGAACAAATTGATGCTACTTTTCAGCAACGACCTAAAAACGACCCTTATTATTCCACATATAATCAGGGATGGAGGAATCATCCTAATTTTGCTTGGAACCAAAACCAAACCCAAAATCAAAACAAGTTCCAAAGTAATTATCAAAGACTTCCTCCACAGCAACAGCAACCACCACAACCGAGTCGGCACCTCTTTCACCCGCAACCCTTGCAAAACCCGGCCAACAACTTTGATCCTTCTTCTGCCGGCACCGATAAACCCTATGCACTCGACACGTTCATTAAACATTCAATGCAAACGACTGATATTTTAACATCTTCTATCCAAATGTTACTGCAGAACACTGCTTCCCAGGATGAAAGCATAAAATCAATAGAAGCACAACTTGCACAGTTAAATGCCGCGATGAGTGCGAGAGAGAAAGGGAAACTTCCATTTCAACCTATACCTAATCCTAGCCACTCACAAAATTATAATGTGAGTGTTGTTACCACGTTGAGATCGGGAAGAGTACAGGATAACCAAGTGGGTGAACACGTTGATGATATTAATGATACCTCGGCTTCTACTTCTTCTCCTATTTCGTCTAGTCCACCATCTTCCGAGCCTATTCTCCGTTTTCCCCAAGGCTCGAACATTCAGCCCACTTCCTCGAGTCTACCTAAAACGATCCCTACTCCAATTTTGGGATCCATTCCATCCCCACAATCCTCTCCAATGTTGGACCTAACCCTTAATGATAAAGCACCTTATCCGAACAGATTAAGGGGCAACAGACCAAGTCCACAAATGGAGAAGATTGTGGAAAATTTTTAAGCAAGTTAACATAAATATCTCTCTCCTAGATGCTATTCAACAAGTTCCGTCTTATACAAAAATTCTAAAGGACTTGTGCACTAGGAAGAGAAAAACTCAAGTGCCGAAAAAGGTATTCTTAACGAGTAACGTGAGCACCGCTTTTACACAACAACTACCTAAGAAAAAAAAGGACCCCGGAAGTCCTACAATATCTATTTCTAATGGGGGTAAAACAATCAATCATGCTCTACTCGATTTAGGCGCTAGTGTTAACTTGCTTCCGTATTCTGTGTATGAGCAACTAGAGATCGGAGAGTTAAAACCGGCGCACTGCACTCTTCAGATGGCCGATCGATTTATCACCCAACCTAGGGGTGGGCTAGAAGACATGTTAATCAAAGTCGGGGAATTTATACTCCCTATGGACTTTATCGTTATAGATACACAGCCTGTAGCGAACCCACGAAACAAAATCCCGGTGATTCTAGGTCGACCTTTTCTTGCGACTTCCAACGCAATAATCAATTGTCGAAATGGCTCTATGACCCTATCCTTCGGGAAGATGTCAATTGAGCTTAACATTTACAAGTTGGGAAGTGAACCCTCCAAACCCTATGCTCAAGTATGTTCTGTCGAAGCAATAGATTCCGACGGCAACGAATTTGAACAGCTTCACAATACTGATCTCGACTCCGCTATTACGTTGTTGTTTGACCCTTCTATCGAGTTGTCCGGGTCAGCATCTAACGCTAAATATGAACCTTTTATGGAGTCCGAGTATCATCCCGTTCTTTCTGATGAGATTATTATTCGAGATATCGATGAAAGCTTTGAAGAAATCTTCGCTGAAGAACTCGCATTCTTAAGAAATATGGAAGTTGTGATGAATCAACCCCAGCACAAAAAAGTTGAACCACCACCCCTTCTTCTTATCAATAATGAGAATGCATGTAATCCACCATCACTATTTCATCTCTATAAACCGAGACGTAAACCCGTTCCATTCCACCCCTTATCCTCTTCCCACTTCTCCATGTCGATAGGTGACATGATCTTCTACCAACTGGTGTGTTACATTGATAAAATTTTTGAATAGTTGGTATTGATTTTTGGTCTTTGTAAAACTTTACTTTGACCAATAACGTTAAACCCCCCCTTCATTTTAAATGCTTAATAATATTTTACTCAAGTTTAGGGGGAAGAAAATATATTTTGGCTCTTGAACGAAAAGAAAAAATTTACAAAATTGTGAGCCAAAAAAAATAAGTTTGGGGGAGGATTTCACTTTCATTATTTTTTATCCCCTTTGATAACTTTTCCTCCCAAGTCTACAGGTTTTTTTAGGCTTAACAGATAACATCAGTGAGGACACTGTTGTAAACAGGTTTGGGGAAGGTTTGTGCTTATTCACGCATTATTTTGCATTATCATAAATATAAGCACAAAAAAGAATTTGATAATGAAAGTTTGAAAGTGAAAATTTACATATGGAAGATAGGAATAGTTTAAGAAAAGCAAGAAAGTTAGATGTTTTCTTAAACAATGCTAGTAATAAAAATTTATGAGCCGTTGTCCGAAGGGTTAGTAAGATGAAGAAAATTACTAATCTGAGAATAAAAATAAGTCTGAAAATTAGTCCCTATTTTTAAGTCTAAACATTTAAACGTTGATATCCTACTATACGCACTGTCACACATCTCGAAACTTGAGATAGTAGAGGATTCCTTGAAATACTCTTGTCTAAAAGCCTTGGTATGAAGTAAAATAAAAAAAAATGGTGAAGGAAAAAAATGATCACTAGTTTTGTAATTACCAAGGCTGCATAAAAAAAATATAGCAATGGTGCTTTATCACCTAGTGCCTTAGATCAACTGGTTTGGGAGCCATTAGTAAACCTTAGGTATTGCAAGACGAGAAATTACGTCTTAATAATGCAAGCACATTTTGTAATTGATCGGTTAGTACCTCAAGAAGTATTAACGGTCACATGAAGGATGTGTGAGCAATTTCATCTAAAATATTCACCAAGTAAAAAGTGCTAAGAAAGATGGACAAGAGTATGATAGCTTGAATTGAATTCTCTAAGTGTAGGGATATCTTTTACACACACGTAGGGGTATATGATCGATGTTTGGAAGATAGATGGGGAGGGAGACTACAGGCAATGTTTTATTGAGGGATGATATGATTTCTAACATTTTTTATGACCATTAAGATAGGGCTCTTGACAACCGAAAAGCTAGTGTAGTTGGAAACTCTTATTTTCAAGTTCTTTCTTTTATAATTCTTATCTTTGTACGTAACTTTCACCTTCTTTTTTTTATTATAGGATTTTGTGGGTGTAATCGGCTGAAAACCCTCATGAGACAACACTCCTCCTACTAGGAACACCTAGAGGTTTAACGGTTTGTTGCACGTGCTCAGTGCAATCGTGTTGACTACGAAAGTATACTACTTAGGTTTTTATTTTTCTCTCTCTCTTGAATAAATAGTTTACTCGGGACGATAAAAGTTAAGTTTGGGGGTATTTGTTCAGTCGAAAATATCGCGCATTTGATATGACATTTTCCTTACTTTTCTTAAATATCTAAAGGTGTTTATTATAAATATGACACACATGAGAGTTTATCTGTAAAATACTATTTACCATATATTTATATATTATAATTAATATTATGAAGGAAAATGTATGCATATAATATTTATATAATATTTTGATAACTTAAATATGCATATCATATCAAATATCCTTAATCAATATTCTTAAAATATAATATAATATAAAATAGTTAGGATAATATCTTAAAAACACCAAATATTACTAACATTATTCATTGAGATATTTTGCATGAGTTGGCTCATGTCAGGAGATCAAGATATTGAGATGTCAGGAATCAAAAATCTACCGATGAAGTTAAACAAATCGAAGAATCAATACTGGCAGAGACTCGGGAAATATTTTCAAGTTCCAGACATCAAATAAATCTACATGTGTCACATCGAAGCATCTCCGGAATTCTGAAGCCAAGATCTCACCAAAAAACCGCGCTTTCGCGGCCAAACTAGCATCAATACGGCAGATCAGCGGCCGATTCACTGAGTCAGGATTTGGGATTTTTAGTTGTGATTTGCAACAAAAAACCCTAATTCTTGGGATCTATAGTTTCTGGCTTTGGGGCTATATAAAGGACTGAGGGCTAAACTTAGAAAGAATCAACCTTTTACACGAAACAAATCACCATCAAAAAACAAGTGAACCAAGATAGGTCCGCGATTCGACATGATAAAGCGACGTGAGATTCGACGGAGCATCTACTTCCTACAAGGCAGAGATTGAGAGCAATTTCTTCTTCCTCTTATAATCTAAACTTGAAGGCATTGTACTTGTGAAGTTGATTAATAAAGATAGATCATTAGATTAATTTTAATTTCTGTATCTGCATTATGAATTCATTCTCTATCCGTTCTTCTTCTATCTCCATCATGCGCGAGTAATTCTCCTCTTGATAGGGTTCGTAGGATTAGGGTAGATCAATGGAAGATGAGAAAATATTGTACTTCTTTTAAGTCTTATGAAGTTTATAAATTTTAGCAAGAGAATCGTTAGCATCCTTATCGGGCACGCTACCAATTTATTGATAGTCTCGACCGCGATTTGAGATCAGATTAACAATTGTTTTGTTAAGGGCTAGACATGAATAGAGATCAATGAAAGGATAAAGGTCAATAGTGTGGAAACCCTAGTTTCTTCCGAGAAGCCTAATCCTCATTCATCACTGTCTATCTAGTTTTAAATCTATCAATAGATAAAATGAGTAATCTTTATTAGTCATCCATGACTACTAAATCCTAACGAACCCTACAAGCCCTCTTCTGATATAAAATCTACATCCGTATTTAAACTAGATCTATATTTTGCATCCATATTTAACATAGATCTAGAATCTATAACTATTCTTTACTATTATCTATTCTCCTTCATCTTTTCTAATCAACACGTCTAAAGTAAAATTGAAAGATTCCACATATCCCTGAGGTTGACCCGTACTCATCTCGGCTAGCTACACGTGACACCGTTATTGAATGCGGTTACTACACACTCTAAAATAAAAAATTAATCAGATCTTTAAGAAGAAAATTAGTGTAGATGGAAAGGTCGAGACCTTCAAAGGTAGACTTGTTGCTAAAGATTTTCATCAACGAACTGGTGTCGATTATGATGAAATCTTTTCTCTAGTGCCTATGCTTAAGTCCATCAGGATCCTACTTGACATTGCTGTATACCATAACTACGAAATCTGGCATATGGACGTCAAAACCTCTTTTCTAAATGGTGATCTAGAAGAGAGGTGTACATGACACAGCCAGAGGGTTTCGTAGATAGTGGGAGCAGCGGAAAGGTGTGCAAGCTGCTTAAATCCATCTACGAATTAAAGTAGGCATCGCGGAGATGGAACATCTGTTTTGATGAAGCGATCAAAGAGTTTGACTTCATCAAGAACATAGATGAACCATGTATATACAAAAAGGTAGTAGAGAGTAAGATTGTCTTTCTCGTATTGTACGTGGATGACATACTTTTGATAGGAAACGATGTTCCTATACTACATTCGAACAAGCTCTTCTTATCACAAAAGTTCTTCATAAAAGATCTGGGTGATGCCTCCTACATCCTGGGGATAAAGATCTATAGGGATAGATCTAAAAGGATATTGGGATTGTCCCAATCCAGGTACATAGACACCATACTAAAGCGGATTAGTATGGAAGATTCTAAGCGTGAATTTACCCGCTTGTTCAGGAATCACTCTCTCCAAAGAGATGTCTCCCAAAACTGATTTGGAGAGGGCTCGCATACAAGGGATACCCAATGTTTCGGCAGTCGGGTCTATCATGTATGCGATGTTATGTACTAGACCGGATGTAGCTTACTCACTAGGTGTAATGAGCAGGTATCAATCAGATCCCGGGAAAAAGCACTGGACAGCTGTGAAGAACATTCTTAAGTACTTGAGAAGGACTAGAGAAATATTCTTGGTGTATGGTAACGGTGAACTCCAGGTGGAGTCCTTTACTGATTAGAGCTTCCAGAGTGATAAGGACGACAGTAAGTCAGTCTCGGGTTTTGTCTTCACCCTCAATAGAAGGGCGGTATGTTGGAAGAGTTCCAAGAAAGATACCGTAGCAGACTCGACGATGGAGGCTGAATACATCGCTGCCAACGATACTGCCAAAGAGGTTATCTAGATGAAGAAGTCCATTGCTGAACTTAGTGTGGTTCCATCCATTGAGCATCCAATACCTATGTATTGTGATAACAATGGAGCTGTGGCTTTGGCCAAGGAACCCCGGTCCCATCAGAAATCCAAACATATTCTTAGGCGGTATCACCTGATCCGGGAGAAAGTAGATTACCGGGAGGTCGGGAGAGTGGATATGAAGGACAACACGGCGGATCCACTCAAGAAGGCCCTCCCCCAAACGCAGTTTGAGAGACTTTTTGGGATGTTGGGTATGAAATACTACAACAACTGGCCTTAGTGCAAGTGGGAGATTGTTAGGAATATGTATGCCCTAGAGGCCATTATTGTATGATATAGTGGATGCTTGGACATATATATTGAGGACTTTCTTGCTCGACATGATAGTATACTATCTGGTTGCTCTTTATCTTAACATGAACACTTGTATTATTATATTGTCTCTCTGATACATGTTAATAAAACCCTTAGGATGTTTGCTTGGCTACCAGGACTATGATACGGATCATACTACTAGGACTTGTGTAGTCCACAAGCACATCCATTAATTGTTCCTAGTCGAGGGGATATCGAGACAGGCCATCGATATTCCAGAGTAGACTAGTGTGTACGTTTCTTGACCCTGTAGGAAGCGATGGTTGATCCTATAACCATTGGTGTTTGACATCAAAGATTGTGCATAGGTGCCCATTAGAGAATAGGTACACCGAACAGGACTCGCCGAGACCTCTTAGATGGTATTATAGCTATCATCAGATAGCAGTTCTCTGGTGACACTGGTACAGGTTAGTCTGTAGACCCGAGATCGTTATAGTGTCTTGTGTGGTTCCCACTGTGCTTTGATTTCCTCCCTACCATGGCTTAAAGGAGTCATGCAAACAGGTGGATTTTGGGTACAGTCCCGAGTCGCATGGAGGCAGTAAGCGATAGGAGGGGTTTCGTCTCTGCCGGTATTGGGAGTTGATGTTGCGCTATGCTCGATTGGCTATAACAGTAAGTCCCTGGCCAGGGCTGATGAGATTTACTGGTAAGTGTTATCAGTAGTTTCTCGAACCGTTATAAGCCACAAATTGGCATGGCTTATCAAGTTACTGGGGTGTGACGATTCCACCCCTAGACTCGATATGCGACATATCATACGAAGAGACCGGACTGTACAGTAAGCATTACTTATAGGCTTCATGGGAGTTTGGACAAACTTGCTTGTTGATCTTCTAATCGCTCAATACCTGGGTAGCCGTTACGTCCAGCTAGTACCACTGACGGCTTGTGGATAACTGATATGATCATTACCTACTGTTGGCGTATTGACGAGTCTTTAGAGTCCCATACAGAGGTTTCCTAGTTCAAGCAAAATGAAGTAGCACACATATGCTGATATGTGCAGGAGCCTGATTAAATATGAGTATGTGATACCGTATTCTAATCTGGCGACATTTGTTATCGGTCAGGTTATATGTGATATAACTGGATTATTGAATTAAGTGTTGATTTAATAATTTGATATATATTTATATTTGATATAATTATATATTAACTAATATTATTGCTCACTAATTATTTTATTAATATATATATATATATTTGATATATATATATATATATATTTGATATATATATATATATATATATATATTTGATATATATATATATTATAAAGTATGGTTGGATTTTCTATTTTGAGAAAATAGAAATATAAGGTGGAAAATGGGGAGATATTTGTAGTACGGGTGAAGCGTGGCTTTTACAATTCTTTAGTGCTCTTGACTCACTATTGAAGCATGGTTCTATTTTTTACTTGAGAAATAATGGATGCTTCAATAAGTAAGGTATTTGTTAAGCCACTCTTCACTTGAGGTTTACACACTTGTGTTTTAGCCTTAGCACTTTTACTCTCCATTTTCCTTCTTCTTCTTCCTCCTCCTGCTCCTCCTCCAAGCCCTAACCCTCATATGTGATGTGAACCATAGGGTTTTGGATAAATCCTAAGTGAGGTTAGAACCCCTACTTCATCATCCTACTTTAGATTAGCAATTTGAATTAGGGTGTTTCCTTCACTAATAAAAGATTAGTGAAAAGGTAGCTTGAATTAGAGGAGCTTCGGGTGGATCATCTTCGACACGAAAATCACGAAGGAAGCTCGTTCATTCTTCAAGTGGAGCCTAGAGGAGTCGTAGGGACTACTACCCGGAGCTATAGAAGTGAAGGACACAGTCTACAAAGGTTGTAGTCTCTTTCTCTTAGCATAGATCTTGTTTTATATCATGTTAAACCCTAATACTCTAGTTAGATTCAAGGTTAGTGTAGATTAGCATCCCGAAAATTTTAAAATTGCATGCTTGATGCCGGTTAAAACCTTGTGGTGGTGCTAGGATACACTTTCATATGAGATTAAGATCAACTTTAGAAGATATGGTTTAAGGATCGTTGATCTTGTTTTAGATTAAGATCAACTTAAGCATTCTATCTAAAGGCCATTAGTCATATTTGGGACTAAGATCAATTTAGGTTTCATTGATATTTTGATCAATGGATCATATATGAGAAGCATAAGTTTCTATACTTAGATTATTTTAGCTAAGTATTCAACCAAAAACTTGTTGTCCAAGTGAGCATGTACATTTGAGGTGCGCATGTACATGTATCTTCTTTAAAAAGGGTGTGCACGTGCATATCACATGATGCGCACTCGCATTAGGTAGGGGGTTGCGTACGTGCATATCACGTAGTTGCGCACATCCTTATCGGATCAAATTTCCATATGCGCATGTATATATGTGCACATGTTCAAAAGATGATATTGTTCACTTGCGCACACGTGTATAGCACGTCTTGCGCACATTCTTATAAAGAATGCTTTCAGCTTGCGCGCACGTATGTAGCACGTGCATCGGTATGGGGTGCGCATATATGGGGTGCACATCTGTATGGGAAAGTTATTGATTTTCGAGAAAGCAAAAGTTTTCAATGAAGCAAAAGCTTCAAACTCATATTTTTCGTTCCTTTTGGATGCACATGCATCGCACGGGCGCATTTGTAGAGCACCATTATTGGTGTTTATGCCCTTGCACAATTACATAGGGTGCGCCCATTGACTAAAACTTAAGCTTTCAAGTGAGGCTTATGCTTCTATTTGGTGAAGCCTAGACTTCAAAGGGAAGATGTAGGAGGGATTGTTGGGACCCACCACCTCTCCGAATACGCTGAAGAATTATAGCGCCGTATATACGCTTCTTTTTGGTGAAGCCTAGACTTCAAAGGAAAGATGTAGGAGGGATTGTTGGGACCCACCACCTCTCCGAATACGCTAAGGAATTATAGCGTCGTATATCGAAAGTGTAGAAGAATGTACCCTTAAACCAGTCCCGTTCGTCAAGATATAGATCATGTTGGAGCAGTATATTCTGAGATGTTGGAAAGGCTTCTTTATGCTTAGCGCACGTGCGTCACACGTGTATCGCACGTGTTATGCATGGCACTGGCGCACCTACGTCAAACGTATGCGCATGGCACCACGCATGTGTGCTGCAAGTGCGCGTATGGTATCGGTGCACGTGCGCTGCACCTATGCACATGGCACGTGCGCTACATGGCACCAGCGCACGTGCACTGCACGTGGTGCAAATGGCATCTGCGCTTGCACATATGCGCAGTAGGAAGCACGTATGCTTCAGGAAAGCAATGGCTTTTGTAAGGACGAATCATCTCTTTTTTTAGAGGTCTTCTCTCTTATTTATAGGGAGTGATAGAGAAGCGATATCTCTTTTTCCTAATATAGGACTAAAGACGTATCCTCCATGTGGTAGAGTATTACTTAAACCATACGTGCATAGCACATTTACTCATAACTTTTGATTCCGGAAAAGTTATGATGCCCATAATATATCAAATCAAAGGTCTTTTCGAGACGCTTTTGATACCATCAGAATATTTCTAATTCTCAGTCAAAAGTTTGGCAAAATACAGCCCATAAAATATTGGTTTGTATTTTCTTAAACGTATTACTTCCATTTGATACTTTGGGCTCTTTTGCGCAGAAATTTTAGACGGGAACACAACATAATGTAGTCTATACGGTTTTTCTGAACTGTAGGTGCATAACATTTTTGTACTAGTGTACATGTAACTTTTAATAAGCTAATATCTAAGCAGATGTCTACAATTTCTAATAAGCTGTCTGTAATTTCTATGCAGTTGCATGTAATTTTCAATAAGTTGCATATAATTTCTAATAAGCTGCATGTAACTTTTAATAACTTACATGTACTTCTAAGAAGCTGCATGTAATTTCTAAGCAGTTGCATATAACTTCTAACCAGTTACTTGTAACCATTAATATCATCAAGAATACATCAACAATTTTTAAAATCAAAAAAAATAAATCATCAACAAAAATCATTCAAACCAATAATATCAACAAAAATATCATGCAATCATAGCACAGTATCGGCCAACATCGGCTATATAAAACTGATAAAATCAACAAAAATATCATTCATAATACAGTATCAGCCAATATCGGCCGTATCAAACTGATAATATCAACAAAAATATCATTCACAATATCAGCGATATTAAAGTAAATATATCAACAATTCTTTATATTCATTACACAATACTTTTCATCGGCCAATATCGGCAAAGTAAAACTAGTAACATCTAACCAATTTGTTATCATTCAAAAAACAAGTAACAATATCGGCGAACATCAGCCAGATACTAACAGATGATTACATGTACGAATAAAAAAAGAGTTCAAATTTCAGCAAAAAAAATGAAACAATATCAAACTATTTCTTTCTCGTTCGCCAATAGAATTTTTGCTGTAAATATTGGCTGCCATTGCTTAGAACTTTTTCACTCCAAGGAATCCGCAATCTCCCGGCCGAAGTAAAATCTCACATTGAGTTCATTTTGACGAGGGAGTTAAAAATAATGACAATTAAGGATCGTTTGGTCCCAATTCTTGTCCAAGACTACATCATTCAATCACTAAAACATTGTTCAATACTGATCAACTAATCCACAAAATTCCTTAACCCTACATTAGCAACAAAAATCATCATTAACAAAATGAAAACAAAAATCAACCAAAAAAGGAATAAAGAAAATCTGGTCTTGATGGAGAGGAGTGGGGCTAAGAACTCATCCCCTTCCCAAGCTTGGACCTCATCATCTCCATGAAGTAGTCGAAGATGAGGCTGGCGATAGAGGCGTAGCCATGGAAGACGACAATGATAGGCATAGGGACGGAGAGGAGGTCAGAGAGGGTATGCTTGAAGAGGATTGTCATGCCCCGCTTCGCAGAGTGCGTGAAGATCGGCACGTGACAAAGCCAACCATGCTACCTGTGGCTAGGAAACATCCATCCACAGTCAAATTACGGCTGTCTATAAGATATTAAGAACAGTAGAAATAAATAATCTATCTAGTATATATCCATATACCAGAATAAACGAGTCAAGAAATGATATGCGGAAGCAATAAATCCAAATAACAATAACATCTGGAAAGTACGTCCCAAAATACGGGCTCACATCAGGAATGAAAGTATGAAAATAAAACTAAACTAACTAGCTACTAACAGGATCCTCATTGCTCGGCCTGTTGGCTGAAATACTCCTGAACGGCCTGCAACAGAGATAGAGGATCTGGGCCATGCAAAACCTAGACGTCAGTGCGTCATAATATCAAACAATAATACATGAACAGGATACACGAGATATGCATGCATGAGTATAAACGATAACATGAATCTAACCAGTAAACATGGATATAGGACAGCGAAGTGTATACGTGCAGGTGAAGTGCAGTGGGTAATCTAAACTATACTACTGGGTTATCTATTCTAAAGTCTTCGAAATCAATTAATGTAATCCTCATCGTAACCCACCAGTCTATGCCCCGTTCATGTCCCACGGGACCATGGTAACAGAATTATTCCGTAACGCCCGGAAAAATGGCAAACAATATATTCCGTAACGCCCGGAAAAACGGCAAACAATATATTCCGTAACGCCCGGAAAAACGACAAACAATATAATAGCCATTTGAGTTACGTTCGATTACATTCTTGATTTCCCCTTACCTCCAAGGTTATGTGTTCAAGTCGGGTATTGCCAATCAATATCTAATGCCAACACAGGATCAAGCAGGTACAGGTTTTGTCTATGCAGACAATAATAACGTCCATCAGGACAACATGTCAGGATTGTCGGCATTAGAAACAGGATCAAGTAACATGTCAAGTAGTGATATATCAGGTCATGTCAGGTAGTACACATGTATCAAGTGGGTGCCCAACAGTAAAATGTAGCAAGTATCGAATCACGGTAAAGGTATGGATGTACGATGAAAGCATGGATGCACAAACATCTACCAGGGGTTACATCATGACTATGTAGGATGCACATTATCAAGCATGAGGTACTAATGTAATAGCAATATGAGTTAATGTGATCTGTGGATGCTGCTACATATCTACTAAATGATATGGATGCATACGGCTATCCGAAAATAGTAAAACATTAATATGGATGTAAGATGCAATCAACATGTGATATTTTTATTCATATGGATGCAAAATAAGATACATAGCATGTAGCAAGATGAACTTGCCTGAGCGGAACACACGACGGGTGCGTACGGCACATCCGACGTCGGGTAAACGTCGCAACGCACACACGGCACACGGGACAGGTCCAGGCAAGGCAAGAAGGTAACCACGCTAGCTGGGGACGTTCACTGGATCATTCGGATCGTCGGCAGCGGCACGGCTCCGGCGATGGCCGGAAAACAGATCAAGAAAAGAAAAGAAAAGGAAAGAAGAAGGAGAAGAAAGAAGAGAAGAAAAGAGTGGGGATTTGGTTGTTGTGGTGCTCTGGCTTCATAGAGAAGGCGAGGCAAGATGTAACTCTGACGATGGGGTTTTTCCGGCGAGGCTTACGACGAGGCGGTGGGGGTTGCGGTGTGCAGGGGATCACGGGTTGCAGGGAAAGAAGAGGAGCTCGGGGTTAGGTATTAGGGTCTGCAGGGAAGGTGAGGATGAGGTCGAGGAGAAGAGGAGAGGTCGACGACGACGTGGCTGCCGGCGGTGAGGCGGGGTGTGCAGACGACAGTGAAGAGATGGGAATGGGTTGCAGGGTTTTGGAGCTCGGGGATGGAGGTGAGGTGGTGGTGTTGTCGGAGAGGGAGAGAGGGAGATGGGAGAAAGCGGAGGAGGCGACTACGAGATCGACGGCGGCGAGGACGATGACGAGCGTGGGTTCCTGAGTCTCGTCGCGGTAGGTGTGCAGGGGGGAGTGAAGGCGACGGCGAGGAGGTGGTAGAGGAAAGGGGACGAGAAGACCGAAGGGGAGATGAGGTCGATGAGACGAGGGGTTGAGGAAGAAGAAGACGGTTAAGGTTTCGTGGGGATCTCATTCTCGTGGGCGGCGTAGGGTTTTTAAAGGAGAAGAAGGAAACAGAAGAGGGAGGTAATTGTAGTGGAGGAAGGGAGGTGATGGGATCCACGAGGAACAGTAATCGCGAGATAAGAGAGAGAGAAAGAGTGCTGTGAGATTAGTTGGAAAAATATTTTTTTAATAATGAAAAAAAGAGAGAGGGAGATCTATGAGTAAATATATATGGATTTTAAATATATATATATATAGTTAAAGAAAATATATTCGTATATAAATAACAGTTTATAATATAAAGGATATTATATTAGGTATTTTGAGTTTTATAGCTAATATAAAAATACTCCAAAATATGCCCGGGTCGGATCTAAAATTATGGTTTGAAAATACGGATAATATACGTGTCAACCAAAATAAAATAGGATATCCGGGTAACGAAAATGCATACCCCCAAGAACTGATGCACGCACGTACACGTACCCATCCAAACGAGTTCGTTTCACTGAACGGGACAAGAACAAGATGCGCGGATGCTACGACAAGGTTAGGGGTATCATGCAGGCCATGCTAGATATTTTTAAAATATTTTATTTGATTTTAAATGTTATATTAAAAATGCAGATGCCAGATATAATGCAGTTATAAAACAATATGAAAGTGCACGGATCCACATAACAAGCCGGGATAAATGATAAATAAGAATCGAGATGGGTTCCCAGTAAGAGGGTCGGGTCGGATGCAAATACAGATGTCAAATACACTATTCGCACCCAAAACACAGTAAATCAAAAAAATACCATAAATAAAAAATACTCGAAATAGGACTGGTATAAATAAACTAGGGTGTTATAAGGATGAAGAGGAGCGGGGCCTGATCGGAGAAGGAGAGGCCGGCCCAGTCGAGATGGGGGAGGGAAGAGGAAAAGATCTGGCGGTGGGGGACAATGATTGGAGGTCGTAGGCGGCAATCGAGATGAGAGAGGAGTAGGCAGTGAAGAGGCGAGATTTTCGACTTCGACGGCGATGGTGGCGACAGAGAAGGTGAGAAAAAGGGTTTGTGAGAGCGAGAAAAATGGGGAAATTTTTTTCAGGAAATAGGAAAAATATTGAAGAGCGGTTGTAAGGAGAAGAGAAGAAGGGTATCTTCATCACTTCATCTCACCAATAATAGCACGCCAGATTTAGATGAGTCCCAAGGGTTTTCTCATAAAGTTTTGGAATAGTAGGACCTTTCTTACTATTTCGAAAACACCTGGGGTTTTTTTACAACTTCCGAATGGGCCGGGGGCTTTTTGACAATTTACCCTTTTATTTTTTGTATTTTATTAAGTTGGCGCTAATGAAGATATTAACCATCTATTATTGGCATTATTAAACACTGGTTTTTTGCACATGAGCACATGAATGTATAGTAATATCATATGAGTTCTATTTATTTAAACATCGTTATTTTCTAATGGATGGATGGATTTTTTCTCATTACTTCAAAAATTTATTAAAAAGAAGAGACTGTAAATTGATGGCATGATCTACATATTAGGACTTTGCATTATAATATATATTGTAGAGATATTGATCGTATTCGTTTTGATCTACATTATACTGACATGCCCGATAACAGATGGATGGAGTAGCACAACCATTAAAATTGAATTATTAGTTCAAAGTATTTAGGATAAACCATCACCATATGATTTTCTAAGTTATTTGTTTATTTGGGATATATTAAAATTGCTTAAGACCAATGAGGAATAGCTCAATTGATATGAAACTTTTTTTCCTGGGAAGAGTGAGGGGTTTCAATCCCCGTGAGAGGAAATGGGCACAATTTATCGCTTTAGGGGATAATCTGTGGTCTCTTGGGCGCGTGCGTGTTGTGTTCATGGGTTAGACTTACGAATTAGTTCAAAAAAATACACATAAAAAATAGACAATGTTTTGTGTGTATGTGTGTGTTGGGGGGTGGTTTCGATCCTTAGGAGGAGTTATTATTCCATATGTCGAGTGTAATATACCTGAGCAGGAGGAGATAGAGGAAGGAGAATTTCGGACAGCTTTGGGCAGCTTGTGGAGCTCGCATTTCTATTTCTTCTCTCTCTTATCTAGACGTATACGGCCGACATAGAAAACAATTTTTCCCTAAGGAGGGAAAATGTCCATAATTTAAACCTTTCGGGGAAATTTGTGGGTCACATAGACGTGTGCATTTTTTTAATGTACTAGCTCATAAGTTCTAACCTATCCATACAACACAAACAACACATCATATACACCCTTAGAGACCTAAAAATTTGCCCTGAAAGCATTAAATTGTGGACACTTCCCTCAATGGGGATCGAACCCCTACGCTTTCCCCGGATAGGGAAGTACCATACCAACTGTGTTATTGCTCATCGATGTGTGTTGTGTGCATAGGAAAGGCTTACAGACTAGTTCAAAAAATAAAAGCGCACACGGAAAATCCGTGTTTTATTTTTCCATGTGTGTTGGGACATCACGCGCGCGCACCTATGCGTTTTAAAAGAAAAGGTTTTTAGAAATGTGGCGCACGCAAGCTCGCTCTCATTTTAAAATATAAACCGCAAGTGCATGACTCGTTGTAGCCAGCCGGTAAGTACGGGTCAATCGACAGGGAATTGATGATTATGGGTTTTTGAATAAAGTTCAAGAGAAAAGAATGAATTTGAGTTGGTTTGTCAAAAAAAATAGAAAACGAAGTGTAAGAAAAGAAAAGCGGTCGTGGCTCCGGTTCGGATGGCGAATCGTGGCGAATTCTTTGACTTTCTCTTGATCACGAGTGTTCTCTTCTTGTGTTGATTCCAAAATGAAGCATGGCTTATCAAAGCAGTGGCGAAACATAAACCATCAAAATGTTTATGTTTCAACACGAGGAAAGAAATTAATCCGTTACGTTCTCACTTATCATTTTTATGTCGAGCATAATGTATCGACACTAAGCTCAAGGGTTAGCAAGTATACAATACCAACACACATCAATTAGCAAATAAGAAGTAAAGGTTCGTATTAATTTTGCTAAGCAGGTGGATGATAGTATAGAGTATATTCTTGATGAAAGGTGTCAAGCAACATAAGCAAAATACCATATCTAAACTACCTAGTAAGCTTAACACAAATGTGATTCTAAATTTAACATTGCAAAATGGTGATAATAAAAGAATATGGTATATGATAAAGGTTACAAGTAACCATCAAAATAAAAATTCCATACCAAATATATCCATAAAACAATCTTAAGGTTACAATCAAGTTTTGAGCATTTTAAACGTTCACAAGAGAAGGAGGAAGGCAAAACCATTCATCTCACATTCTCTCCATCACCACAACCAAAGAAATTACTCAATCATCATAAAAGTGAAAATGAAACACAAAAGAAAGAAATAATGAGCAAAGAAAATAAATAATAAGTTAAAAAAAAAGAGTTTGGTTCATATTCATACTTGAAAAGGTTTGAGTCACAATATGAGATATTAATCTCAACCTCCACTTTCTAAGCTCTCAAATGAGTGCTTGCAAGAAGAAGAAGAAGAAGTTATCAAGTATTACAATCTGTTTGTCTCACTCAAAGAACCAATCCACAACTTAATCTATAATTTTCTATTTATAGGATTCAAAATAGGAAAAAAGAATTATAAAAATTGATTGACATGACAGAGAGGGACCCATCAAAAGAGCACGAGGCAATTTGGCCAAATTTAGGCCGCAATTTATGCCCATATTGAATAAATCTGCACCCCAAGTTAAGGCAATGGGTCCCATCTTTCTACAGTGGTTTTCTAAGCTCACAAGAATCTCTTTGGTATCATCTTTTCTTTTGATTCTCACTTGATTGCAATATAGAGTTAAAGAACAGAGAGCAAGAGGCAAGTGGGCAATGTGTTCACACTTCAAATCATTTTTTTTCAAATACTTATGAATCGTGCCCACTTGCCCAAACCCACTTGTGCAACCACTTGTATTCTTCATGATGGTGCTTGCCTACTTGATCCACATGAGCCATATACATGAACCACTTGATTAATGTTGCACATCATGTTGGACCATTTTGAACTATTTGTTGTACACAACATGTATTGTTGCAAAACTCATTAGACTTGATCGGTTTTCTGTCTCGTTTGTAATTCGGCTCAAAACCGTCGTATACGTGCAAAACTCATTTTATCCAGTGTTTTTGCCTGTGTAACTGTAATCTGTACTAATGAGCAGACACGGATAAAATAGCACTGTTTATTGACAAAATGATAAGAAATGAGCGGTATTAAAATGTAATTAATCGTGTCGAACAAGTACCCCCAAACCTATCTTTTTCTTGTCCCGAGCAAAACAAAATCCTAACATCATTTTCACAGGGAACGTGATTGCACTGATCTTGTGCAACAAGCCGTTGAAGCTCTATGTATCCTTAGTAGGAGGAGTTTTGTCTCCTGAGAGTTTTCAGCAGATTACACCGACAAAATCTCATCAAGCTAGTTTTGTGAGGTAACTGTTGATTCTAATTCTAAGGTTAGGTATCTAAGCTAGAAATTCTATTATCCTAAGTCAGAAACGTCCAACCCTTATTTTTCACTCCTCACATCTTATTTAACATAAGCTCATATATGTGTTTACGTGATTGTGCAAATAGTGTCGTTACATTTCAAAATTTTCGATTAGAGTCTTCACATCACAAATACGGACCGGGAAAAACTTCAAAAGGATCAATCGAGTTTGAAAAGACTTTAGATTTTCTCAAACTTCATTCTCTGGTTAAGTCTCAAATCAGAATTTCTATCATCTTTAACATAAAACTAAGTCTTATTCTTCACTCCTACCTTTCACCTGTCTTTGTTCATACACACCTTTGTGATCGTGCAAAAATATTATAATCTTACAAATTAAACTTTCATATCTCCGCTGAAAAAACTATTATAATCGAAACTCGTCCCAGCCAAGATTATTCTTCCACAAAGAACCGTGAGAACTTTTAACTCAAAGATAACACTTACTTGACTTGTTTTATTTGGCGATTGGAGATTTAGCGAACTTTGGGTCAATGACTCTTAAATCAGAGGATTTTAAGGGTATTAAGTATAGAGATACCCCTAGAACTTAATTGCCCATGATACCAAGGCCACAAAACAAAAGGACTCATTTTTATGCGTTTAAAATATTCAGAAAGCAGTGCGAACAGAGATATTGCCAGTTTTTCTTTTCATCCTAAAAACGTGTTCGTGTGGATAAGGTGTGCAATCACTCCAATCAAGTTCCAGATGGATTGTTTTTCAAATTTTAGCCTCCATTAAAGCTTTCAATAATACCCTTTCATATCCACTTCACTTTATGAACTATTCTTGATATTACTTATTTCAAAACAAACCTGTTTGATTCTAAAGAAATTTATCAATTTTTAAAAAGTTTTAAGACATTTCAAACTTGTCATCTAATTCTCAAAACTCATGACACGTGTAGTGTGATGCAAAGACATATATTAGCTACGGTTAAACTCAAAGGAGGATTATCTTTCGGGTTTTCAATCTCTAAAATTAGGATTTAGTTGTTTCTATTTTATCAAACTAAACCGTTGAACTTCGAGTTTAAGTTTTCCGACTAGCTAACTTGACGACAAAATTTGTATGTTTTTAAATTTTTTTAAATTTTTGTGGGCTTTTTAATATGTATGCAATGCAAAATTCATACATGACGCAACAAAGCAAACAGAGTGCTCATCCCAAAACTGAGATTTACGATATCCTCACCATTGCCCCCATCTCCGGTTGCTAGACTTAGACATACATTGTGAGTTTTTATTCACAAAAAAGGTAAATCTAAGAACTAATTACAGTATGTACAAGTTAAGAGATTGCGTCAGTCTAGAAATTAGTACCAACCGTTCAAATTTTTTATCAATATAAGACCAGGGCTGGTAAAAGAAATAATATACAAAAAAGAAAAAGAAAATGTTAGTGGTATGCTTTGATGTTAGTACTGGGTAAAGGTGTGTGAATGGAGGGATCAGAAAATGTTGAAGATGAAAACGAAGTTTTGAAGGAGTCAAAGAAATGTTGTCCGGGTGATCTTTTTTTTCAAGAAGCATGTGTTGCATTTCGAGGTCAAGTTTGTTTAAAAACCGGAGTTCATCTTCAAAAGTTCAGCAAAAGATAGGTCTCTAAGATGCTCCCAAAATGATCGTGACTCAAACACACCAAGAATATCAAGCTCATCCGCATATATCTGCTTAAAACTCGGTATGAAAGAATGTTTATCAAGGTTATCTTCCTCCTGGTTTCCTCTACAATCATATTCTCATCAATACAGCTCACATCTCCCAATTCAGGTTCTCTCTCAACACACTGACTTATGGGCAGGTCAATGTCATCTAGGAATGTAGGTTCCCACTCTAAAGTTTTGTCAAAGACTATATCAATCGGTAATACTAAAGTTTTGGGTTCCTGATTGTGAATTTTGTTGAACATAATATCGAAACCATACCCATCAAATTCACAAGTTTTCTCCTCAAAAGATGTTTCGCTATAATCAATCAGTGCAAGGATATCATCTTCAGGAACATCTTCAGAGATTGAGGGCCAGACTGGTTCCTGAAGGTTAGGGTTAGACTGACTTGGAGGATTTTCGTGCTTGTCCTTATAACACTCAGTCAAATCAATTATATCATCATCATCTATGAAATCATCAAAATTTGTTTGATCATTTATCTCACTCAGTTGACTTTCTAGCTGACGGATATTGGTATTATTAGTATCAAATTGACTGTGTTCACTCCCTAAAATCTGTACAGCAAAATATTTCACTTGTTCGTCGATTCTAGCTAATGATCGGTACTGAGCGTGAAACAATTGATCAGATTGTTGTATGAACATAGCTAGCATCGAAACTGTTTGATTCTCGACTGCAATTATCACTTCTAAATCTTTCTCTAAAGCGTTCAACCTAGCATCCATCTTACTTTCATACCCTATTGATGTGTCAATTATTTCAGGAAGGGAAGGTTGTGATATTAGTAATGCTAAAGCAGTCATCTTGTCGACATCTTTCTCTAAATTTTCAATTAATTGCTATATATTTGAAGTGGGATTGGGTTCAAGAGTATTAAGGGTGGACAAATATCAAAAGTCCAGCACAGTTGATTACCCCCTAAGAAAGGACAGTTATTGAAAATATGGGAAGAATCTTAAAAGTTTGAACAAACGAATTGGATATGAGTATAAACAAAAGAATATGGATCGTGAAGAATTGAATTGAACTGTGTATATATCACCCATATCAACAAGCATTCACAAAATCACAAAAACAAAGAATATCACATCCCTAGCAGTCTATATTTTGCTAAGTCGACTAGATTTGCTCAAGAACCTGATTGTTGAAGTAAAATTGTGTTGAAAAACGGACTCAAGATATACTAATCACAAAGCCAGGTAAGTGCAGAGATAAGGAGATGTTGTCTGATTAGCCTAAAATATTGCACATTTGAATGAACATTTTCCTACTATTGTTAAGTACTAAAAGATGTTTATTGTAAATATAGAACATATGTGGGTTTATTTGTAAAAAGTTTATTATCATATATTTCTACATTATAATTAACATAATTAGGGAAAATATATGCATATAATATTTAAATGAAATCTTAATAATTAAAATATGCATATCATATCAAATATTCCTAACCAATATTCTTAAAATATTATATTATTTAAATGGTTGGAATAATATCTCAAAAATGCCAAATACTACCAACACTTTGATTTGAGATATTTTGTAAATATTAGCTCAGGTCTGGAATCCAAGTAAGAGATCCGAGTCAAATCGGGATATCGAAACCGAATCTGCCAAAATTTAGAAGCAAATCAAGAGATTTAGAAACGGCAGAGACTCAGAGTATTATTTTCATAATCTAGACATCAAGAGAATCTCCAAATGTCAACATAAGAGACCAGAAGAAATCCTAAAACCTGATTTCACCAAGTTGCGGCTGAACCGCGGCCAAATAGAGGGAAACGCGGCGGATCCGCGACTCATTGGTAGCCGTCGGATGTGTTATTTTGTGGCTTGGATCGTAACAACATATATTCTCAGATGGAATCTAGGGTTTCTGGTTTTAAATACTATATAAGGGACAGAGAGATGTACATTCAAAAATTATCACCGAAGAGATCAAGAGATCCACGTATCCGAGTGATCATCATCTATTCATCTACCTCCAACAAAAGAGAGATTTAGAGCAAACTAGGGTTCTTGTAATCGACTTTCTAAGGAGAATTGTAAATGCAATAGTTGATTAATAAAGGTAGTTTTTATTTTAGTTCTCTTTGCATTTATTTTCCGCATTTAATTTCTGCACTTACTTTTCTGCATCTTCATTATGATTTTATTCTTCAACCTTTTTTCTAATTTAACCATGAGCGAGTAATTCCTATCTTGTTAGGGTTCGTAGGATAGGGTAGGATAATGGATGAAAAGATTTCTTAAACTTTTTTATACATTTTAAACTTTATAAACTTTAGCAAAATAAATGTTAACCTCCTTATCGGGCGCGCTATCAATTTATTGATAAGATCGACCACGATTTGAGATTGGTTTAACAATTGTTTTGTTAAGGACTGGATATGAATAGAGATCAATGAAAGGACAAAGGTTAATAGTGGGGAAACCTTAGTTTCTTCCAAAAAAAACCTAATCTACATTCATCACTATCGATCTAATTTTAAACTATTAAAAGATAAAATAGTCATTTTTAATTATTCATCAATTACTACTAAGTCCTATGAACCCTACAAGCCTTTTCATTATAAATTTTATATCCGTTTTAAAATATAACGACAATTAAACTATCCCATCTTTAATCAACTCGTCTAAAATAAGAAAAGAGTTCATGTTTCTCTGCGGACGACCCGTACTCATCGCGGCTAGTTACTAGCGACACCGGTTATTTTTGAACATACTTTTTAACGATCAATCATTGTCCAACGCTTTCGAGAAATTCCTTAATTAGAATAACCCTTTCTCTTTTGGCGGTTTCACCGTGAACACTTGCCTAGACATCTCGTGAACAATATAACATTAAGCGGTGTTCTAAACACAATTAATTTGCCCTATTGAGCGTGAATTCTTAGAGTCAGAGTTCTAATTGATTTTAAAATTACTGTAGGTATGCAAGGATACTCAGTTTTGTGATTTGTGGGCCACGGAAAAAAGTGATGAAATTCTTTACCGTATCTTATGGGGTTCTTTGCCCTTAAATCCGTATTAAAGTATGCAAATGCGTAATTAATAAAAGAATTTAAGCAATCAAACAAACAAGGACGTTTTTTCATTTTAGGCTTAGACGCTGCAACAAATACGGGTTCGTTCTCTTTTGGCTATTGACGGCGAACTTGCAAAAAATCCTGCAAAAAATAGAATAGTGGAATGCGTCGGATTTGAGAGAAAGATTTTAAAAAATACGCCCTGAATGATTTGGGTTTTGAAACCCCCATTGAGTCGATCCACGAGTATTTGAATGTTCGTTTGCGCGGGTCAAACTATCCGGATTTTTGGCACTGTACTTTACTAAACCCTTATTCTTGAAAGTTCAGTTTGATCTGCACGTTCGCTGGTCGCAAGTCCGTCTAAAACCGAAATGTCAGAAATATCGGAAAATTTAGCGGAAAAAACGAGATATATGACCAATATGTTGCACATGCATAATTGTGGAACTTAAAATATCAAAATGGAGCAGAAATGGGACAAAGAGGCAAACACCAAAAACTTGGAGCAATCAAAGCAATTGGGGCTGCCATTTGCGGCCAAATAGAATAAACGGGCGGCCAACTTATGGAGTTGGGTTCCAAATTTGTACCGTGTGCTTCTTATCCTATTAGTGTCTCATGTTTATACTTCAAATTTTTCAGTGAATCTCAGAGTGATAGCAGATCAAAAAGACAGAGAAAAAATATCCAAAAAGTTATTTTTCTGTTATGTTTTAAAAAAATTTGTTAGTTTGTTAGTTTTGTATATACAAATGAATCTGAAATAACAACCCTTAATGACTACCGCATTCCCGGCAACGGCGCCAAAAACTTATTGAAACGTTATGCGCGCAATCCTATGCGTTTTGAAAGAAAATATTTTTACAAATGCGGCGCGCGCGAGCTCGGTCTCATTTTAAAATATAAACCGCAAGTGCACGGCTCATTGTAGTTAGCCGGCAAGTACGGGTCGATCCACAGGAAATTGGTGATTATGGGTTTTTAAGTCAAGTTCAAGCGAAAAGAATGAGTTTGGATTGGTTTGTCACAAAAAAATTAGAAAACGAAGTGTAAGAAAAGCAGTCGTGGTTCCGGTTCGGATGGCGAATCATGACAGATTCTTTGACTTTTTCTTGATCATGAGTGTTCGCTCCTTATGTTGATTCCGAAATGAAGCTTGGTTTGTCAAGACGGTGGCAAAGCATAAACCATCAAAATGTCGAGATTTCAACGCGAGGAAAGAAATTAGTCTGTTACATTCTCGTTTACCATTTTTATGTTTGTGCATGATGTATCAATACTAAGCACAAGGGTTAGCAAGTATACAATATCAACACACATCAATTAGCAAATAAGAAATAAAAGTTTATATTAATCTTGCTAAATAGATGGGTGACAGTATAGAGTTTATGCTTGATGAAGGGTTTCAAGCAACATAAACAAACTACCATTTCTAAACTACTTAACAAGCTTAACACAAATACGATTCTAATTTTAACATTGTGAAATGGTGATAATGAGAGAATATAGCATATGATAAAGATTACAAGTAACCATCAAAATCGAAATACCATATCAAATATATCCATAAAGCAATTGTAAGGTTACAATCAAGTTTTGAGCATTTTAAACATTCACAAGAGAAAGAGAAAGACAAAGCTATCATCTCACATCCTCACCATCACCACAACCAAAAAAATCACTCAATCATCATAAAAGAGAAAATGAAGACACAAGAGAAAAAAATAATAAGCAAAGAAAATAAATAATAAGTTAAAGAAAAACAGTATGATTCATATTCACACTTGGAAGGATTTGAGTTACAAGATGAGATATCAATCTCAACCTCCACTTTCCAAACTCTAAAATGATAGTTTGCAAAGGGGAAAAAAAGAAGTTGTCAAGTATTACAATTTGTTTTTCTCACTCAAAAAACCAACCCACAACTTAATCTATGATCTGCTATTTATAAAATTCAAAACAGGTAAAAAGAATAATAAAAATGGATTGATATGACAGAGAGGGACCCATCAAAAGAGCACGAGGCAATTTGGCCAAGTTTGGACCGCAATTTATGCCCATATTGAATAAATATGCGGCCCAATTTGGGACGATGGGTCCCGTCTTTCTACGGTGGTCTCCTAAGCTCACAAGAATCTCTCTAGTATCTTCTTTTCTTTTGATTCTCACTTGGTTGCAATATAGAATTAAAAAACTTAGAGCAAGAAGCAAGTGGGTAATGTGTTCACACTTCAAATCATTTCTTTTTCAGATACCTATGAATCATGCCTGGTTTCCCAAGCCTACTTGTGCAACCACTTGTATTCTTCATGATGATACTTGCCCACTTGATCTATATGAGCCATATGCATGAACCACTTGATTAATGTTGCACATCATGTTGGACCATTTTAAACTATTTGTTATACACGACATGCATTGGTGCAAAACTCATTAGACCTGATCGGTTTTCTGTCCCGTTTGCAGTTCGGCTCAAAACCGTTGTATACGTGCATGTTATGCAATATTTCCAGTGTTTTTGGCAGTGTGCCTGTAATCTGTACTAATAAGCAGACACGGATAAAATAACACTATTTATTGACAAAATTATAAGAAATGAGTGGTAATAAAATATAATTAATCGTGCCGAACAGTGTGCGCCTTTCTTTCTTTTTAATTTTGTTTGTTTGGTGGTGTGTGTGGGGTGGGAGAAGTCTGACACTATTCTTTAGTCTGACACTATTCGGCCTGACACTAAATAAAGGGTTATTTCTATATTGCACCTCAAAAACTTGCCTAATTCTAAATATCACCCCCAAAACTTCATATTTCCATAAATCCCCCCAAAACTATGATATTCTCAACAAAAAAAAAACCATTGAAGCATTTCAATCATTTTTTTAAAAACTAAAATTGGGTTAAGTTGACTCTTTCTCTCCCTCTTTCCACCTTTTAAATTCATAAACCTAACAAATATTATCTCAAACTTTTTCTTTCTAATCTTATGAACCTAACAATCCCATCTTCATTCTCTTTTAATCTCATGAACCCAACAATTTCTCCATTATAACTTCATTCTTGTCAATTCTAGCAACCCTAAGCAGTTTATGGCCTCTTCAACTATCTCTCCCTATATCAAACATTTTAATTCTACAATAGCCATAATCAATTCTTCAAATACATCAAAAAAACACCTTATCTATTCCTCTAAACTCCTCCAAACAATCAACAATTTTATAAGATTAGAAGGAAAGAAATAGAGATAATATTTGTTAGGTTTATAGATTTAAAAGCAGGAAGGGACAGAAGTTAACCCGAGTTTAATTTTAAAAAAATAATTGAAATGGTTAAATGAGTGTTTTTTGGAGAACATTTGGTTTTGAGGGAGATATATAAAAATATAAAGTTTTCAGGATGATATTTAGCATTTGGTAAGTTTTGGGGATGATATATAGAAAAATCCCATAAATAAATAAAAGAGGAGGGAAGAAAATGGCAAAGTTGTAGGCCATTATTGTGGGCCAATTCATTTTATTATTTTTGACATTAAAATGGATTGCAATGTGGGCTATGGCCCATTACTAGCTAAGCCCTGCATTCATTCTCTTCGATAACAATGAGCTCTACATTGATATCTATACATTGGCTAAAATAATAGCAAGTCCCTTGGAATTTATTCATAATTATAATTAATTTTACCCACAAAGGTTTTACCAATAATCTCCACAAGAGCACACCCCATTAGCAAAATGATGAAACCTAGCATTGTCCCTAACAATAATCTCCCTCTTCTCAACTTTTGAAATTAACTTAATAGCCAAATGACAATCAACACAAATCCTCAAGTTCTTCTTCACAATGATAGGCTTCATCTTAGGCAACCTAATCAATGCAAATGCAATCGCAATCCTCTCACTATGATAATGCAACAATCTCTCCTTCACACTCTCTTCCACATTTGAATTCACCGACGAAGTTAAAGGCACATACCCTTCTTCTCTTATCCGAATCACAATCTCTTTGAGCTTTTCATCGATCAAGTTTTTCTCTGGATGAGACCAGTCCTCTGCTTTAAAGACATGAGTCTTGTTATCGATATCGATCCAGCTGAATCCGGGGATTTTCTTTATTTTTTGGTCTCTCATCGACTTTCTCATAGCTTTCACATTTTCCCACTGGCCTATCGACGCGTAGATATTCGATAAAAGTACATGAAGCCCGCTATTCTCAGGCTCAAGCTTCATAAGTTTCTCTGCAGCAAGCTCTCCCAATTTCTTATTATTATGTGTTTTACAAGCTCCAAGCAAAGAACACCAACCAAATGCATTAGGCTCAACTTGCATTTTGCTAATAAAATCTCCGGCTTCTTCAAGCTTTCCTGCTCTGCCTAACAAATCAATGACGCAAGAGTAGTGCTCTTCTTTCTGTTCAATGCCATAAATTGTTTGCATCGAATCGAAAATTTCTAGCCCTTCATCAACGAGCCCTGAGTGGCTACAAGCCATTAAGAGATTGATAAAAGTTACATGGTTTGGACCAAATCCTATCGAAATCATTTGGTTGTAAATTTGTATAGCTTCATTTCCTCGACCGTGTTGTGCTAGAACACCAATAATCGAATTCCAACAGAAGTCGTTTGGGATTTTGATTTCTTCGAACATTTGAATAGAAGAATTCAAAAGCCCACATTTTCCGTACATATCAACAAGAATAGCTGAAACAAAAGGGTCGAATATAAAACCAGTTTTAATGACCGGGGTATGAAGTTGAGTACCTTGTTCGAGATTCGCTTGGCTTGAACAAGCTTTGATCAAACTTGAATATGTGAACTCGTTAGGCTTGACTCCTTGCCTCTTAGATTCGACAAACATCGATAATGCCTTATCAATTTGATCAATTTCGACATACCCATCAATCAAAGAACTACTATTCACAACATCCCAACCCTTGGAATCAAAATTAGCCACATTCACTCCACTCTCCAAGTCTCCAATCTTTGAGTACATATCAACAAGAGCATTTTCACAATCAAAGCCCAATTTCAACACCAAAGAATGAACAGTTCTCCCTAGTCTAGCATCCTTTAATCCTCCACAAGCATCAAGGACACTACAAAACACATGCTCGTCGAAAACAACCATCTTTTCTCCCAATACATCCTTAAAAGCCACTATTGCCTTCTCAGAATCGCCATTTTTAGCATACCCATCGATCATCGAAGTCCACGAAACCTCATCTTTAAATGGCATCGCCTCGAAAATCATACATGCTTCACTCAAACACCCGCATTTGGAATACATATCCGCGAGGTTACTGCCGACAAACAATTCAACACCAAAACCCAATTTTAAACTCAAAGCATGCAATTGCTTCCCTAATCCTAACCCTTTCAAATTCGTGGACGCTTGAATGGAACTCGAAAGTGCGAATTGGGTCGGTCTAAACCCCGAAGAAATCATTAAAGAAAATGTTTCGATGGCTTCTCTGAATCGATTGTTTTGAGAAAAACCGGAGATTAAGTTGGTCCAAGAAATGAGATTTGGTTGAGGCATTTGGTCAAATAATTTGTGGGCACCATCGAGATCGCCGCATTTAGAGTACATGTTGATGAGGTGATTGGAGATGAACGTGGAGGTGAAGTTTGAGGTTGTGATAAAATGGGCATGGAGTTGTTTGCCTTTGTTGAGATTGGATGTGCGAGCATAGGATTGGATTAGTTGAGCTAAGATTGATGGCTCTTTGAGCATAGCAAAAATAAAAAAGGTGAGAGTTTTGAGTGAAGTTTGAAGGTCGGAGATTTGGAGGGAAATTGCAAATGAATCGATTTTGTGGGATTGGGATGTTATTTAGTGTTCTAAGTTTCAGCTAAAGAGCCATTTGTAAACAACACCCATATATATATCTCCTAGGGTAAATTGTCAAAAAGCCCCCTGTCCACTTCAAAATTGTGAAAACCCCGGACTTTTTGCTCTTGTTAAAAAAATCCGAGGCACAATCAAAACCCATGTAAGCCAATTAACTGTAATATCTAAGCAGTTTAGTTGTTTGTAATATAGCAGTTGCCTGTAATATCAAAGTAGTTGTGGAATACAAGGACTAGATGAAATACTACCCAGGATTTTTCACAAAGTTTTTGAACAGTATGCACTTCTCAATAATTTCGAAAATTACAGGATTTTTAGACAACTCCTGAGACGGCCGAGGGCTTTTTGACAATTTGCCCTATCTTCTCTTATAATGCTTACGCCCCTCAACCCCAACTTTTCTTTATTTTAAAATTTTAAATAATACTCCATCCTTTCAAGAGAATCTTGGCTATCTCTATCCAAATAAACATCTTTCCCATCTGTATTAATGTTCGTATATATCTCCATAAAAAAGTAATAATTTGTATATTTCGAAATCTACATTCCCGCACAGTCTTAAAATCTATAAACAGGCCATACAAAAAAGAATTAGAAATAAAGCAATAATATGCTTACATTTTGTGCCAGGTCAGGTCCACAATCTAAGATCTACTCATACTTTCAGCCAAAAGAAAAAAGAATGATTCTCAAATGTAACAACTAATAATATGCCATCCCTAACGACAATCTAACAGTTGTTGTGGTTTCTTGTCCTGATCAAAGTATATCAATTGGCGTAGGTATGTTGGGCTTTCTTATTCTTTGATTTTTCTTTAGGAGCTAAAAGATTTTTATTTGAGCCTGATTTCAATTCATATCCGATTATAACAAGACAGATTTATATCTAGCTCTATGAGATGTGAGATAATTGTGGGTTTTTTTTCTGAATTATTATATTTTTACAATTATATTATAAAAATAGGAGGGAGGGGGGGGGGGGGGGGAATTTTATTTATCAAAATAGGATGGTTTCACCCCACCCCGCTGGCCCACCCCCACCCCCCCAGTATAGGGGGCGGGTTCCCAGAACCCGCCCTCTATAGTTTTCTATAGAGGGCGGGTTCTGGGAACCCGCCCCCTATACATTTGTATAGGGGGCGGGTTCCCAGAACCCGCCCCCTTTTTTTTAAAAAATTAAATTAATTTTTAATTATACTGATATAATTTTAATATTATTATTATTATTATTATTATTATAATTATAATTATAATTATAATTCTTAAAAATAAAATAAAATTAAATAGACAAAAAAAAACATATAAATTAAATAATAAAATTTCACTATATCAAATTTTTTTTTACAGAATGAATCCGTCAAAATTTACAATGCCAAAAAATCCTATCTATTTGTAAAATATAAATGCTATATCGACGGTCAAATTTATAATAACAAAATGAATCCGTCAAATTTATAATACAAAAAAATCTGAGTGCACTTGTCACGATCCTGAAGGTCCCGCCCCTGATGCATATCCTGGACATCTGATCCTATAATGGCCTGGTTGTTTGCATAGGCTACATCTGGATTGCCTTTGCTGAGGATCAGCATCCATTGTCATTCGATCTCGACGTACCTTAGGTCTTCCGGGCCTTATATTTTTTTCCGGCGGTAATACAGTCGGTGTTTGTTTGTTGGCAGTATAATAGTGCCAATAGCGACTGTCCGGTATAGGATGAAATTTTGGATCGTATGCACCTTGGTAATTAGAAACTGTATAGTAATGGGAAGCAAAATTGCAATGTGAGGTATGCATACTGCTCGCAGCAGCAATTGCGTGGGCACAAGATAAATGTTGTTGCTGGAAAAGACCGCATGTACACGAAGAGAGCCCTTCATCTCTAAAGTTCACGGTATATTGATTCCCATTACCGCCCGTCACCTGAAACTCCGCCGTGTCAAACCTTTCGGATCTGTAGTATTGTGCTCTGCGCTCTCTTTTCCGAAAGATATCTTCATAATACGCGGTGAGCGGAGTGTCCATCGCCAAGGACTTTTCTCTTCTGTGCACAAAATAAGTATTCATCCGGAAAAATGTTCGAACAATCAACCCCTGTATCGGTAAGCCTCTAACCCCTTTAAGGACCCCGTTGAAGCTTTCAGACATATTAGTCGTCATTAGGAGATATCTGCACCCATCATCATGTGCTTGTGACCACATGCGTACTGGATACTCATCTAACCACGCTTTCGCGGCTTGACTCATCTCTCCAATTTTCGTCATGTATATATCATGAACATTAGGGTCAGGCGTTTCACCGGCGTTGTACATAAGTTTATGTAGATCCGAATTTTTAAATTTTCGATCAAAATTTTGCCTGAAGTGTCGTAGGCAAAACCTATGTGGGGTCGTCGGAAATACAGATCTCATTGCAGCTAGTATTCCCAGATGTCTATCATATATGATGCATAAATCCGTTCTATGAAGAACAGATGGGATATTTTTGAGGTTGCGGAAAAACCATGACCAGGATGATGTATTTTCACCCTCGACAACAGCAAATCCCAACGGAAATATACCGTTATTAGCATCAACACCTGTAGCAATTAACATGCAGCTTCTGTACTTACCGTATAGATACGTACCATCAACGCACAATACCGGCCGACAGTGTGTGAAACCAGCCGCACATGGACCAAAGCATCAGAAAATTCTTTGAAACCTGACAGACCCCTCGACGTCTGTTTCTGTGGTTTTTAACCGGTATACGGTCCCCGGATTTGATGCTTTCATGGCTTCCATAAAAGGGACTAGTGAGTTGTACGAGCTTTCCCAGTCCCCGAATATCTTGCACAAAGCCTTTCTACGAGCATCCCATGCCTTCACATACGAAATCTGAATTTTATGCTCTCCGCTAACCAAGAGTCGTATCTCTCGGGGAGTCATCGCCACATTTGTACGGATCAGGGGCATGATTAGCGAGCAAATGTAAGATGAAGTGCAATTCCGGTGATCCTGTAACATGATAGAATTGAGCAAGTGTGTTCTTGGTTGTATTTCGTGACCTTCCAAGCCTTGGCTCTTTTGGAACAACATGCATGCAATCTCCACTGACATTCAGGAGCTTTCGTACATACCACAGTATAGTACGTCTTATTTGACTCTTCGATTTTAAATGTAACGTTTTGCTGAATGGACCACGACTTCAGCTTACAAATAAGATCTCCTTTTTCCTGAAATAAATCCCCGACGCTGATGCAATCTTCGCTTGCTGCTGTCGCGTCCAAATAGGGTGCCGCATTTACTTCTGCAACGGCTAAGTCTACCCAACCATCATCTTCCAGCGGATCGAGGCCGGGATCTTCTAGTTCGACAAAATCGTTATTCGCAACCATACCATCAAAGAATGCTACCTCATTCAATCCAGCAGCATATTCCACGCTATCCTCCCCCTGATGATCTTCACCGGTTTCATCATCATCACTGCCACACATATCAATATCACCCGTAGCAACATAAGGCTCGGGTGCAATATATGATGGTTGTGATTGGTGTAATGTGGATGGTTCGGGGTGAGAAGACCGGAAAGATGTGGACGGACATGCTTGGAATGCGCTGCTTGGATCGTGTTGGAATGATGCGGAGGTATGGGGAAATCTGCGTTTAGTATATAAATTGTTATTATAATATTATTCCTTAATATTTTCGTAACTAAATCATCACTTGTTTCAAATTTATTTACCTGTGGAATGCTGTGTATGGTAATTCTTGCTGTTCTTCTGGGGTGCATGTAACTGCAGCAGTCGACTGGGGAAACCTGGATTTATGCATTTTATTAAATGTTTGAATATTAGTATATAGGTATTACTAAAATGTTTAAATATGGGTTTATAAAATGTTTACCCATGTGCTTGAAGATTTGAATAATGTTGTGTATAGTCATATCCACCGGCACTGACGGCATCATCGTTGACCATGTGACCGTACCCCCAGGAACTATCTCCAGCATTACCATCAAAATTACCCGTTGGAGGGACATCTGATACTTCCAATTGGTCCTTCTGAACCAAAAGTTCGAAAGAATGCTGGGTGTTCGAGAGACCGAAATCTATCATCGAAGATATTGATGCATCGTCTATAATTTCAACCAATGCATTTCCACTGAACATAGGCCATATACAACTTAACTTAACTCTACTTTCACGGGGATCGTATTTCGTAATTTTGAACACTTTAGCCTCTAGTTCATCATAAGTCGTTGATGCTTCCAATCGCATAATTCGTGCAGACCCGTCCATATACTCGGGACCTTGTGCACTTGTGATAACCTGGCCATCGTATTTATATACAACAAATATACTTGGGGGAGGCCATAATCCTGCACAAAAAACAGTTATATTTTTTATGTTGTGTTGAAATTGCAAAAAACTTTCAAACTCGAAGATTGCTTATTTCCAATACTTTATGAACTGTTCTACTGCTCGAAGATTGCTTACTCGCAGAATATGGTACTGAACTTCACCTTCTTCTAAAACTCCACACTTACACAAAATTGATAGTGGAGAAGAATTGATTTAAGTAAATGGATAGTGAGCGGTGTAGGATGAAAATTTGACAGAGATGAAATGAAATGGGTAGTACGGAGACATATTTATAGCGGCAAGATATTGAAGAGAGCGGGTTCCAAGAACCCGCCCCCTTCAATATGATGTTCTGCAGATTTGACAAGACAATATAAAAAAACAAAATTAATGAAGAGGGCGGGTTCCAGGAACCCGCCCTCTTACTTTATGACATATCTTAACAAACGACAAATACAACGTTACTTCTGCACACACGTTACTTCTGCACACTTACTTACACTTACATTGATTTGACAAGACAATATAAACAAACAAAATTAATGAAGAGGGCGGGTTCCAGGATCCCGCCCTCTTCATTAATTAGTAATTGATTTGACGAATTATTGAAGAGGGCGGGTTCCTGGAACCCGCCCTCTTTGAGAACAAAGACTGTAGCGGGTTCCTGGAACCCGTTCACCCTCTATAAAAGCCGCATCCACACTTTCATCAACCACACTTTCTTTCACACTTTCTAACTTTCATAAAACTCTCGACAAATCTCTGCTCCAGTACATTTCAATGGAGAATCAACCACTCGACAAATCTCTGCTTGTGCATGAACACGAACACAGATCGTTCAATGTATTACACGGGGAGGAAATATTCTAAACTTAGTTAATTTTTTTTAATTACACCTTTCATTTTATTCTAATAGTTGAAAATAACATTATTTAATTTTGCAGGATGGAGATAATCTCACCGTCGTCACGCATAGCTCAGACAAATGGGTAGTTAGCGACCAACGAATAAACCATCGGCTTAGACGGGCCGGATTTTATGAAGCGTCGTTGATTCGGCATATCCAAATCGACCACGCCCTCGTCACCTCTCTGGTCGAACGTTGGATAAAAGAGACCCACACCTTTCATCTAAGATGGGGTGAGGCCACAATCACACTCCAGGATATTGGCCTCTCACTCGGTTTATGGGTCAATGGGCTTGGGTTGGTCGGAGGAAAAATTGTTGGTCCAGATACCGACCACCCATACTGGGATACATATGCCGAGTCTGCTCTCGGACAGGTAAACAATTTCATTCTGCTTTCCCTATTTAGTGTACCTATTTTATGTTTTACATTATTTCTAGCTTTAATATTTAAAAAAATGCTAATATCAGGCACCAGGAGGCCACAGTAAGGGGTATAAAATCAATTTGAACTGGTTAAGAAATACATTTAGTAATATCCCTGATGAAGCCACCGATGAAGTTTTGGATAGACATGCACGTGCCTACATTCTGTACATGATCGGTTCTTGGTTGATACCGGACCAATCAGCAACGCATGTCCATCCGTTATACCTTGGCTTCCTAGCGGATTTTGATGTCTGTGGCCAATATGCTTGGGGAGCAGGGGTCCTGGCCTTTCTTTATAAGGAACTCGATAAAGCATGTGCTCCTACGAAGAATAAAATTTGTGGATGCAGTACATTACTTCAGGTAAATTCTTTATTTTTCACAGCTAGAATTTTGCAATATTGGTTTTCTCTCTTATAATCTAAAACTTTATTTCTAGATCTGGTCGTGGGAGCATATGTATATAGGAAGACCAGAGAATATTAAAATAACTGGCTTGGATATCCCCGGAAAGCCGCTCGGCTGCTGGTGGAATGGGAAGAAAGCGTATAAGGCTCCTCGTCGAGTGCTTAGGTACTATAGAGATGGATTGGATCGCATGGAGGCGGCTCAGGTAATCATAATTTAGGTAATTTAATTTGTTTTACAATTTTGAAAATACCTAAATCACAATTTTTTTACTATGTTATTTGCGCAGTTTCTATGGACGCCTTATACAGCAGATCGTCTAGAAAACTTATCCGGCATCTGTCTCGAAGGAGAGCCGGTTTGGCGGGCTCGATGCCCACTCCTCTGCATCAATGTCGTTGTTATGCACCTCCCAGATAGGGTATTGCGGCAGTTTGATATATTGCAACATATTCCTGTCCCGCCGCCTTCGCCTATGACAGTAGAGGGAGACATGCGAGGAGGAAATACGGAGCGTGATTGGAGGGAGCATCATCATCAGTATTTGCTGAGATGGGAGGATAGGCAGCATAGTATTGCCTTACAGCAAATAGGTGACCACACAGCTACCGACGCGACCAAAGTATATCTACAGTGGTATAAGCGTGTCACCATAAGATATCTTTCTGCTCCTCCCAAAAACTTCCCAAACATCTCGCGGTACGAGCCTAGAGGCCACATGGAACGAGATTTGGTAAGCCGCCCTCTTTATATCATATTACTTTTTAACATCCGGCGGTATGAGTCAATACTTATTTATTATTTCTAATGTAACGACAAGCTCGTGGGTTGCATCTCGTACAAACAATGGTGCAGGAACCATACCCGACTGATGCTGGTTCGGCATCTCAGGCTCGATTTTCAAATGTCGACCAATTTATTGGTGATGTATTTGGTTCATATGGTATTTCTCAACATTTATCGCCGGCACCGGAGCCGCAGTATCAGCCGGCACCGGAGCCGCAGTATGAACCGGCACCGCAGCCGCAGTATGACCCAGCACCAGAGCCGCAGCATCAAGGAGATCCAGCGCAGCAGGATCGGTGGTTTGGATCACCATACCGTCAACAGCAACCCTGGCATACCGGACAGGCGCAACAACAACAGTCTTGGGGATCAGGTTTTGCAGAACAGCCGTCTTGGGGGTTAGGTTTTGCGCAACAACAGCACCCTTGGGGGTCAGGATTTGCGCAGCCATGGGGCCAAGGTTTTGTGCAAAATCAGCCGCATGAAACCGGGACAGGTTCTTCGCTACAACTGCCCAGTTGGGCTTCGGATTTAGCGTCCTACGCAAATTTGTTGGGAAGCAACACATATCCGACACCTGTCCCACATTCAGGTTCAGGATTTGTGGATCAACAGCCTGTCCAAGACGTTGCTGAAGACGAAGCTGAAGCAGAACCCGAACCCGAAGCAGCAGAGCAGACGCCGACGCCGCCACCGCCATCTATCCAAGAAACAGGTGGTTCCTCCAGTCATCCCAGGAGGCATAGGCTTATGTCAAGCCTTCTCGGATTTCATAAAGGAAAAGGGAAAGGAAAAAAATAGCATTTACATTTTACAAATAGATAGGATTTTTTGGCATTGTAAATTTTGACGGATTCATTCTGTAAAAAAAATTTGATATAGTGAAATTTTATTATTTAATTTAAATGTTTTTTTGTCTATTTAATTTAATTTTATTTTTAAGAATTATAATTATAATTATAATTATAATTATAATAATAATAATATTATAATTATAATCGTTAATAATTATAATTAAAAATTAATTTAATTTATAAAAAAAAAGGGCGGGTTCTGGGAACCCGCCCCCTATACAAATGTATAGGGGGCGGGTTCTCAGAACCCGCCCTCTATAGAAAACTATAGAGGGCGGGTTCTGGGAACCCGCCCCTTATACATTTGTATAGGGGGCGGGTTCCCAGAACCCGCCCCCTATACTGAGGGTGGGGGTGGTGGGGTGAAACCACCCTATTTTGATAAATAAAATTTTTACTCCCCTATTTTCATAATATAATTTTAAAAATATAATAATTCAAAAAAAAAACCCGATAATTGTCAATCGTGGGTGCGCTTTGTAAGAGGTAATACTAGATTACGATGAAATATTATCACGCTCGTTTAGGTTTATATGATATCTCCGGGTATATATGATTATAATGGTAATCAAATGACCATATTTGATGATAATCTTATTCCTTCCAAAACATGTGTCTATCCTAAATTATCACGAAATATTCCCGCCTAACATGAAATGAGCCATGACCATCCACAGCCGGCCTCCGTCGCCGCCCGCCACCCATCGTTGGTCATCAGCTGGTCGGCGAACCGCCGATCGGCCGTTCGCCGCCGGCCGGCCGTTGGTCATCACCAATTGTTTATCAGCCGGCTTGCCACTAATCGGACGTTCGCCGCTGACCGGCCGTAGTTCATTGTCGATCATCCGCCGGTCACTCGTCGACCCACTGCAGATCAGCCGTTCGTCGCCATCCATCGGCCCTCCTCCGACCTTGCCGTCGGTCCAAGGTTGCACATACATATATTACCGGGAATGATTAAACTATATCAAGCACGTTAATGCAAAATTCTTTGAAATTAGATGTCCAGTCATTTCATTCATGAGAATGCAAGAATTTCCGGTGATTCTATTACATGGATCCTTTTGTAGAAATTGATTTGTGGTGATGAGTTTTCTGCCACTCCCCCCAACTTGACACTCGTCCTTCTCTGTCTTTAGTTTTGTCCCACATGTTGGATTGAGATTCACAATTATTTCATCTTTTGATCAAATTCTTAATTCTATAAATGCCATGATAAGCACGTTGTGGCAACTAAATTGTGTAAGCAAGCGATTATGATGCACAAAGGAGAAGACAAAGCCCCCATCATTAAAAAGATGTGATCTATGAAATAACTTGAACATGACCGAATCGCATGCATACTACAAATATGAACCGGACGAAAAAGGGATAATTATTGTTAGGAATATGTATGCCCTAGAGTCCATTATTGTATATTATAGTGGATTCTTGGACATATATATATAGAGGACTTTCTTGCTTAACATGATAATGTGCTATCTGGTTGCTCTTTATCTTAACATGTGCACTTGTTTTAATTTACTATCTCATTGTTTTAGTTTACTTTCTTGCTCAACATGGTAGGATGTTTGCTTGACTATCAGGATTATAATGTAGATCATACTAGTAGGGCTTGAGTAGTCCACAAGAACATCCTTAACAGTTCATAGTCGAGAGAGTGTGTACGTTTCTTGACCATGTATGGGACGATGGTTGATCCCACAGCCATTAGTGTTTAACATCAAAGATTGTACACAGGTGCTCATTAAAAAATGAGGACACCGAACAGGACACGCCGAGAACTGCTACATGGTACCATACCTATCGTCAGATAGCAGTTCTCTGGTGACACTTATACAGATTAGTTTGTAGACCCGAGATCGTCATAGTGTCTTGTGTGGATCCCACTGTATTGTATTTTGATTTCCTCCCGACCACGACTCTACCGAGTTGTGCAAACATGTGATTTTTAGGTACAGTGCCGAGTCACATGGAGGCAGTAAGCGATAGGAGGGGTTTCGTCTCTTCCGGTATTGGGAGTTAATATTGTGCTATGCGTGATTAGTTATAACCTCAAATCTCTGGGCAGGGCTGATTAGATTTATTGATAAGTGTTATCAGTAATTTCTCGATTGGTTATAGGCCACGCATCGGCATGACTTATCAAGTTATTGGGGTCTGACGATTCCACCCCCAGGCTCGATATGCGACATATCATATGAAGAGAACGGACTGTACGGTAAGTGTTGCTTATAGGCACTACGAGAGTATGGAGAAGTTTGCTTGTTGATTTTCTATTCGTTCAATACATGGGTAGCCATTATGTCCAGTTAGTACCGCTGACGGCTTGTGGGTGTTTAATGTGATCATTACCTACTGCCAGCGTATTGGCGAGTCTTTAAAGTCCCACATAGAGATTTTCTAATTCAAGCGAAACGAAATAGGCCATATATGGATATATGTGCGGGAGCTTGATTAAATACGAGTATATGATACCATATTCTAATCTTGCGTTATTTGATATTAGCCGGATTATATATGATATAACCGGATTATTAAATCAAGTGTTGATTTAATAATTTGATATATATATATTGACTAATATTATGCTCACTTAATATTTTCTTTTCTTACACACACACTGCTAGACATGATTGTTGATACACAAGAGTTGTGTATATGAAAATTGTAATGAAGCTAAGGATGAGGAGATAATGATTTGCATATATGAGTTAAAGAAAAGATATAATGAGTCATTTCTTTAGAACATTTGAGATGGTATGACTCAATGTTTTTCCTTTTATCTTAATATATGTTTATCATTCATTCTATCTCAACTTCATGCTAACGCTAACTTCTAAGTTCATTTTTCATCCATCTCCTCTCTAGTTTTCTTTTTAGGTTGAGAAAAAGAAAAGGAAAGAAAATTTTTTAGTGAACTGTTCACCGCCGAAAGACAGGGGCCGAGACGTTGGGATGTCTGGCGTGAATTTGGAGGCAGATACTATTTGAATTTATCCATCCACCTCTCCGAAGATACCAAGTTGATTTATGTCACCATATATCGGAGGTTTGGACAGAAGCAACCGTTGTAACAGACATCATTAGATTCCCCCTCATTTGTAAGTGGTTTTTGATTGTGGAGACGCTCTTCCCTACAGGAGCAAACCCCTGCAGTTAATTATATTACTGCATTGCGATAACCACTTTCTCTTTCTTCAGCAGTTCACTTCGTGTCGTGTGTATTGTTTATTTTGGTTGCCCGTGGATTGTATACAGAGACTGGTTTATGTCGTCGCCCGTAAGACGCGGATTAGTCCAAATTCGTATATTTTAGATTTGGGTTTGGGTCAAGAATTTGCTTGACAGGGTTTTGAACTTAGATTGTATATTCCTTCAGTTCAAAAAATATTTTTGTTTTATTTAAGGACTGTTAATCTAGTTTGAGATTAAGATCAACTTAAATATATAAGTGAGCATTTGGGCTCAGTTTGTTTTCGCTAAGAATACGTTAGTCTTATTTGAGACTAAAATCAATTTAATAATATTGTAGGATCATTTTTATTTAAGATCCAACAAAAGAGCATTTGGGCTCAGCTGCAAAAAAACTTCAGAGATTTAGCCAATTTGGGCTTAGTCTACTTAGTCTTTTTTTAATTCAAAAGTGCTAAGCACTTATTTGGGCTCTGTTTGTTCAGCCCCTTTGGTTTTATGAAAAAGTACTAAGCACTTGTTTGAAGCTCTGGCGCTCACATGGGTATCATGTGAAGCATTCAGTTATGCGCGCTGCCCAATGAGTGTTGAACACTTTAGTCGTTTTGACTAATCATGAAGTGCTAAGCACTTTTTATGGCGTCCACATGAGGTGCACGTGCGGCGCTGGGCGCTACACAATCAGTGCTAAGCACTCAGCCGTTTTGGCTGCATATGAAGTGCTAAGCACTTTAATTCAGCGCTCTCGTGTATTTCACGTGAGGTGCTGGCCTACAGTCTTAGTGTAACACCCTAGTTCATTTATACCAGTTCTAGTTCATGTATTTCTTTATTTATGGTATTTTCCTGATTTACCGTGTTTTGGGTGCGAATAGTATTTTGACATCTGTATTTGCATCCGACCCGACCCGCTTGCTTGAAACCTGTCTTGATTCATGTTTATGATTTATCCTAACTTGTTACGTGGACTTGTGCACTTTCATTTATACATACTGGCATTATCTAGCATCTGCATTTTTTTAACATAACATTTAAGACACATAAAATATTTTATAAATACATTGTATGGCCTGCATGATACCTCTAACCCTGTGGTAGTATCCGCGCATCTTGTTCTCGTCTCGTTCAATGAAACAGACTTCTTTGGATGGCTACGGAGCACGTACGTGCATCCGTTCTTGGGGGTATGTATTTTCGTTACCCGGATATCCAATTTTAATTTTGGTCGACATGTATATTTTTCATATTTTGAAACTAAATTTTTAGACCCGACCCGGACGTGTTTTGGACTAAGTTTGTATTTACCACAAAATCTAATTTTATTTAATATAATATTTTTTTTATCAAAAATTAATCACAGTTTAAATTCAATTAACTAAATATATCTTTTTTCAATTAAAATCCTAACTTAACTAACAGCACAACCTTTCTCTCTCTCCCCACTCCATCTCTCTCTCTCTCTCCCCACTCCGTCTCTCTCTCTCTCTCTCCCCCCCACTCAGTCTCTCTCCCCCCTTTCTCTCTCCTCTTGCGTTCTCTCTCTCCTCTCGCGATTTCTATAGCTTCTCGAGTCGCGTCACCGCTTTCCTCCGCTACCGTCACCTCCCTTCTATTTTCACTTCTTCTTCTTTAAAACCCCGAGCTCGCCCACGAGAACCCAAACAACGAAACCCTAACCCTAACTCCTCACTGCCCTCGACCTCAAAACCTGACCTCGTCACCACCTCCATCTCATCATCTCCTCCTCCTTCTCGTCGTCATCTTCTTCTTCCTCCTCCTTTCCCCGAGCCTGCACCCCACAGAACCCATCACCCAACACCCTAGCCTCGCCGCCGACCATCCCCGTCGTCACTATCTTCATCCCCACGACCCCCTCTCCACTCACCTACACTCAGAGCTTTCCTGCACACCCCAAACGACCAAACCCCGATCACCAAGAAACCCCAGAGCCTCACCTGCACACCCTCGCCGGAGCTCCTTTAAACCGACGACCTCACACCTACGCAACCATCTCCTCGCCTCCTCCCAAACCCCAGCACCAACCCCAGACCACCTTCTTCTTCACCCTTTTCTTTTCTCTTTCTTCTTCTTTCTTTTTCTCTTTCTTTCTTGATCTGTTTTCCGGCGATCGCCGGAGCCGTGACCGCCGCTGCCGATCCAGACGATCCAGTAAACGTCCCTTGCTCACGTGATCACCCTCTTGCCTTGTCTGGACCCGTCCCGCGTGCCGCGTATGCGCTGCGACGATTTACCGACGTCGGACGTGCCGTGCATATCCGTCGCGTAATCAATCGAGGCAAGTTTATCTTGCTACATGCTATGTTACTCTATTTACATCCATTTGAATAAATATAATACATGTATTTTAAATTATGCATCCCATGTTATAGTTTTATAGTTTTACGACATCCGTTTGTATCCATATCATTATTTACATATCTAGACGCATGCTAATTCATCTTGCTACATGCTAGGTATAGTATTATGCATCCATATGAATAAAATGTCGCATGTTTATCACATTATACATCCATATTAAAGTTTTACCGTTTTCTGATACCCGTATGCATCCATATCATTTAATATACATGTAGCTGCATCTACAGATCATATTAATTCATGTTATTATTGTAGTAACACCCCATGCTTAATAATGTGCATCCCACTTAGTTTTGAGAATTGTAAATGTAACCCTAATCGATGTTCGTGCATCCATACCATTAATTATATATCAATTTGCATGCCATGTCACATTGTTTCGTATTATTGTTATATTAGTACTCCATGATAGATAAAGTGTATTCTACATAATCATGGAACTGTAGTTGTAACCCTTGATAGTTATTTGAGCATCCATGTTCATTTGTGTCTACATACCATTAATTCTGCATATCTGATTGCACCCCATATTATATTAACTCATATTATTAATACATTAGTACCCCATGCTTGATATTGTGCATCCTGCTTAGTCATGGTATAACCCCTAGTGGATATTTGTACATCCATGCTGTTATCATACATCCGCATTCTACCCTGATTCAATACTTGCTTCATTTTACTGTTGGACACCCACTTGATACATGTACACTACCTGACATGACCTAATATATCACTACTTGACATGTTACCTGATTCTGTTTCTAATGCCGACAATCCTGACATGTTGTCCCGATGGACATATCCTATTGTCTGTATAGACAAACATGTTCCTCCTTGATCCTGTGTTGTTTTACAAGCTAGGCCAGCCCCGGGATGATGCTGCCGACATCATTCGTCTGTACATGTTACCTGTTTACTGCCTTGCGGCACGTCTCGGATTCAGCCCGAGAGTCTTGACCATGGTCCCGAGCATGCACGGGATACTATTGAGTTACATCGACGATTCATTAAATTGATTTCATAAAATTGAGAGTAGTTACCCAGTAGTTTAGTTCATATTACCCACTGCACGTCACATATGCTTTTACCCTTCACTGTTCCACATTCGTGTTACTGTTATACCTTTATTACTATTCATACTCGTGCCTGCATGTTTTTCTACTCCTGATTATATTATTGTTGATATTATGACGCACTGACGTCTGGGTTTTGTATGGCCCAGATTCTCTACCTTTGCAGCAGGCCGATCAGGAGTATTTCAGTGAACAGGCCGAGCAGTAAGGACCTTTTAGTATTTTAGTTTAGTTTTCTTTCAGCATTTTCATTCCTGATGTGAACCCGTATTTGGGACGTATATTCCATATTGTTATTGTTTATTGGATCTATTGCTTCCGCATATTATTTCTTGACTCGTTTATTATGGCTCATGGACATGTACTAGATAGTTTATTTTATTTCTACTGTTCTTGATATCCCTTGACAGCCGTAATATGACTGTGGAGGGATGTTTCTTATCCACAGGTAGCATGGTTGGCTCTGTCACGTGCCTATCTTAGCGCATTCTGGAAAGCGGGGCGTGACAGGGTTTGTTTGGTTTCAGAGCCATAGGATTTAGGTTAATCGGGTTTGATTCTTTTGTAGTTGGGTATTGGACCCAATACACGAATCAGAATACTCGTGATTAGGAACATGTCCTGCCACATTGTTATCGTGATTCTTGAATCATATCTTTCTCTTGACCCTTGTCTTGACGATATGCAAACAACTTTGCATCTCGGCTTGAAACCTTTTGGTTCCCTATTATTTCTCCCTACTTATTCTTTCGATTCTGATACTAGGATTTGGATGACTTGAGTGGAGTTATGTGATTGTAACTATGTACCGTGGCATGGTTACAATGCGGTACTCTATTTAAGTAACTTGGAGTTCTAGTCTTGATTCATATCCTTGATTTATGGTCATTATTCATCGCAAGTTTTGAATCTTGTTATCATACTAATCCTTTTCGGTGTCTTGGTTGCAGGATCATGGAAGACAGGAACCTACGATCGTATCAGAGGCGTGTCGATGACGCCGCTTTGCTTGGAGTAATACGTGGAATGCTGGAGAACCAGAAGCTGCAGACCGAGCTGAACCAGCGGCAAGCCGAAGCTTTTCAGGAAGGTTTGCGGACCGTCCAGCAGTCCGTAAACAATGTTGTGGCCAAACCAGTAGAACGTGTGGGTACCGTGGCGGATTTCAGGAGGCTTGGTCCGTCCTTCTTCACTGGTCTGGAGGAGCCGTTGCCGGCGGAGCAGTGGCTGGTTGATATGGAGAATTTGCTCGTTGCGGCACAGATTCCAGAGGACAAGAGAGTGGATGTTTTACGCATCCAATTGGTTGACTATGCCCATGAGTGTTGGCTTGTAGAAGAGACCCGTTTGCCCAAGCCAATCAGTTGGGCAACTTTCTCGCAGAGTTTCTTGGAGAAGTTCTTTCCGCAGACTGCACGGAAAGAAATGGAAGAAAGGTTTATCAGCTTGAGGCAAAATGGCGGATCCGTGGATGCGCATGTGGCTGAGTGGACACGGCTCAGCCGATTCGCTGGACCTTTGGTGGCCAAAGAAGCTGATAGGGCACGAAGATTCATGCACAGTTTGGATGTGGAAATCCAGAGGCATATTATATCTCTGGGATTGACCACTTTCTCGCAAGTTCTTAAAGCAGCCAGGGAGCAGCAGAGTTTATCATTGAAGACTGAGGGTATGCAGCAGCAGGCAGTTGCAGTGCGGAAGCCGGTGTTTGCACCGAACCGGGCGCCTATACGCAGAGGTATTCTGGTGAACCGACATGGCGTGGTGCCGACGAAGAAGCCCGTCGTAACCAATCAGAAAAAGAGCGTGATTTATGACTACTGCTATTTACTTGGACATGTGCAGAGGGAGTGTCGAAGGATGCGGGGACTTTGTTTGGTTTGTGGATCAGCGGATCATACTATCAATGCTTGTCTGTCGAAGCTTCGTTTGAAGGATGATGTTCAGAAGCCACCGTAGAAGCAGTTTCAGGGGCGGAAGCAGTTGACTCAGGGACCCAATCAAGCTCGAGCCTTTACCCTGACGGCTGAAGAGGCCAAGGCTTCAGAGGAAGTTGTTTCAGGTATCTTACTTGTTCATGATTTTCCCGCATTGGCATTATTCAATTCTGGTGTATCCCATTGTTTTATGTCGTCCAAGTTTATTGCTGCACACTCGATTTCTTGCACGACCCTATCTAGTTGTTGGGACATACACACTGGGAATGGAAAGATCATATCTAGTAGCGAATGCAAGGATTGTTCAGTTGTTATTTGCGGACGGAAGTTATTGCAGATTTCTTGGTGATTGATACTGGCAGCTATGATGTTGTCTTGGGAATGGATTTTCTCGGCACTTTCCACGCTCACATTGATTGTAGGGCAAAGAAAATGATTTTCCAGATTCCCGGACATCCGGAGTTTGTTTTCGCTGGAGGAAGCAGTTCTATCGGGCCAGTCGAGTTTAGGGCTAGGCCGACAAGCACCATTCTTGCGTCGATGGAAGTTGATAAGGAGGAAGCGCCAGCTGTAGTTCGAGAGTTCATGGACGTGTTCGAGGACATCTCGGGTTTACCGGCAAAACGAGATATGGAGTTCGCAATCGATCTTGTTCCTGGTGCAGCGCCAATCTCAAAGGCGTACTATCCAATGGCACCAGTGGAGTTGGAAGAAGTCAAAAAGCAGGTTACCGAATTGCTAGAGAAGAGTTGGATTCGTAGCAGTAATTCACCTTGGGGAGCTCCAGTTCTTCTAGTCAAGAAGAAAGATGGCACAATAAGGATGTGCATCGATTAGCGAGAATTAAACCGAGTGACTATTAAGAACAAATACCCGATCCCTCGCATTGGCGAATTGTTCGAGCAACTTAGTGGCGCATGGGTATTCTCGAAGCTGGATTTGCGATCCGGATATCATCGGGTCCGAGTTAAATCAGAAGATATTTGCAAGACTGCGTTCCAAACTCGATATGGACATTACGGGTATTTAGTGATGCCATTCGGAGTCACGAATGCACCAGCGATATTTATGGACTTGATGAACCGAATCTTTTCACCATTCTTGGACCAGTTTATAGTGGTGTTCATCGATGATATTCTAGTCTACTCGAGGAGCATAGAAGAGCATGCAGAACACCTGAAGATCGCACTGCAGACATTGAGGTTAGAAAGATTGTATGCAAAGATGAGCAAGTAAAAGTTTTGGCTTGAAGAAGTGAAGTTTTTGGGGCATGTTGTATCCGGAGATGGAATTTGTAACAACCGAGTCCAGTTATACCAATTTCAGTGACCGTATGTGTTGTGTGTGGTGTTTATTTCATTTACCATGTTTGATTTTGAGTGGTAGTCACATTATATTCGACCCGTTTGCATGAGCTTGTTGTTTCCTAGTTATAGATTACCCTAACATTACATATTGTTGCATATAATAATTTAAAACTATATGACATGGCCTGCTTGATACCCCTAACCCTGTGGTAGCGTCCTTGCATCGTATTCTCGTCCCGTTCAGTAAAACGGACGTGTTTGGACGGCTACGCGCACAGGCGTGCGTCCGTTCTTGGGGGTATGTTTTTCTGTTGCAAAATCCTTCATTTCATTTTTGGAACTTGCTAATAATTTTCATATTTCAAATTCAAAATCATGGACCCGACCCGGGCGCTTTTCTGAATTATTTTACATCCCGCCAAAATTCAATTGTTCGAATTTTTTTAATTTTAACTTCTAATGATTTAAGTATTCTGAATTCACCTAACCTATTTTCACCAGCTAAGATTTATGGTAGGGAAATATTTTATTTTATGGAAATCTTTTTCGCTTCTCTTTCCAGCCAAGAAATCATTCTTTAAGATATTAAAATCTTTATAAATCTTTTTCAAACGAATTCCCTAACTCCCGAACCAATCAAAACCTTTTATTCTTTTACCGGGTCCCATTCTCTCCCTCCATTATATCTCTCTTTCTTTCCCCGACCAATAGAACGATTCTTTAAAATATTAAAAATCTTTTCTAAAATTTTTCCAACCCATTTCTTAAGTTGTCAGCCAATCAGAGCTTCTCTTTATTTACCGGGCCCCACCGTCTCTCCCTCTCTCTCCTTTCCCTTTCTCTTTCTCTCTCTCCCCCCTTTCTCTCTCCTCTCGCGCGCTCTCTCTCCCCTCTCGCGAACACTGTTCGCTCCTCGACTCTGGTCACCGCTCGCGCGGTCGCGTCACCTCCCTCTTATTTTCTCTCCTCTCCTCTTTAAAACCCTGAGCCCATTTGAACCCATGGCGATAGCTCCACCCAATCCCTAGCCGCCTCCTTTGCCCCTTTTCTCCGACCTCGCCTCAACCCTCGTCTCCAGTGTCATCTCCTTCTCTTCATCAGCATCATCTTCTTCTCCTTCTTCTCCCTCATCCGAGCCCTCACCTGCACACCCAACACCCAACAAAATCCCGAGCAACCACCACCCTCACCTCACCGCCGACGATCCCTAAGATCTCGCCGTCACCATTCTCCTATCCTCCTCTCCCTCTTCTCTGCACTTCTCCTTTTATCACTCACCCCCTGCACACCCGACCATCATCACCCTAACCTAACCCAAACTCCTCTAAAACTAAACCCTAGCCTCGCCGGAGGTCTTCCGATCATCACCATCGACGCCATCACTCCTCTGCATATCCAATAAGCAACTCTTCCTCTTCTCATTCTTTTTCTTCCTCCCATTCTTCTCTTCTTCTTTCTTTCCATAATTTCCTTCTTGTTTAATGTTCTCTGTTTTTTGACTTGCCGGAATCCGGTTGTGCCGACGAAGATCCCGACAACCCAGCGAGCGTACCTGACCCGTGTGATCCCCTGTACGTTATTTGGATCTGTTCCGTATACCGTGCGCACGTCGCGACTTCCTCCGCCGGCGTGAGGCGTTCCGTATACCCGTTTCTTGATCTGTCGAGGCAAGTGAAACTTGCTACATGCTATACATGATGTTCCTATATTTATTTATTTAATTTCATGTTAAATCTATAAATAGAATCTAAGTTAAGAATTCTAAGTTAACCGTGCGATGTTTCGTTTACATTTAGATTCAAACTTGAAACCTACCCGTTGCAATTGCTTTACTAAACCTAATAACCACATCTATATGTTTTAATCACATTTTAACTATTGACATAACCTATGGTACTCTTTCTATAGTTCTACTCTATCGGACACCCGTGTGCATTTTAATCTGTTTTAGTTATGATTGCATCCATTGAGCATCGTATATATATATATCATTGCATCCCTAAATTACTTAATACTTATTAACATGATTTTAACATCCATAATTGTCATACTGTATGCATGTAATGTTGAATCTATCTCTTAAACTCAAACTGATAACCGTACGTCTAATAGTTTAACCTGTACCTATTTGCATGTCATATTACATGTGTCGGTTATTGTTCTGATAGTATCCATGCTGGTTTATTTATAACCATGATTATTCTAGTTGATTGTAAGCACCCACATGATATCTTGTTTATCCTGACATGACTTGCTACATATATTACATGACCCAACATGGTACCGTACGACCCGTGATATGACATGACTCTTATATACACTACCCGGCTTGACCTGACATACAATGGCTTTACCTGTTACTTGATCTTGCGTCTAATGCCAAAAAACATGTCATGTAGTCCTCACGGACCGTTCCTATTGTCTATCCAGACAAACCTGTACTTTCATGATCATGTGTTGGCATTAGTGCTAGATTATTTAATACTTGACTTGGACATGTATAACTTGGGGGTATGGGGAAATCAGTATTGCAACCGAACGTAATTCAAAGGGCCATCCTATTGTTTGCCGTTTTTCCAGGCGTTACGGAATACCCATTGTTTGCCATTTTTCCGGGCGTTACGGAATACCCATTGTTTGCCGTTTTTCCGGGCGTTACGGAATACCTAGTGTTTGCCGTCTTTTCGGGCGTTACGGAATAATCACCGACGAGTTACAATGAGGATTACATTACTTGGTTTCGAAGACCTTAGAATAGATAACCCCGTAGCACAGTTTAGATATCTTGGCATTTCACTTATACTGACACATTCACTATTATATATTCTCATTATATTCTTGCTCATACTCATACATGCATGTCGTACTACCCCTGTAAATATTATTGCTTGATATTATGACGCGCTGACGTCTGGGTTTTGCATAGCCCAGATTCCTTACCTTTGCTGCAGTCCGAGCAGGAGTACTTCAGTCAGCAGGCTGAGCAGTGAGGACTCGTTAGTAGTTAGTTCTTTTACTTTTCAGCATTTTATTCCTGATGTGAGCCCGCATTATGGGACGTACTTTCCCGTTATTCTTGTATTGGATCTCTTGCTTCCGCATTATTTATTCTTGACTCATTTTATTTTGGCTTATGGACATGTGCTAGATAGTTTTATTTTTGTTCTTGATATCTCTACAACCGTAATGTGACTGTGGGTGGATAATTCCTATCCACAGGTAGCATGGTTGGCTATGTCACGTGCCTATCTTAGCGTACTCTGGGAAGCGGGGCGTGACAGAATCGCCGTTGACCTTGAGAAGATTGCAGCAGTTCAAGATTGGTCGATTCCGAAGAACGTAGCAGAGATCAGAAGTTTTCTTGGACTTGCCGGATATTACAGAAGGTTCGTGGAGAATTTTGCCCGTTTGGCTGAGCCTTTGACCAAGCTTACGCGTAAGGAAGTACCGTTCATATGGACGGATAAATGTGCGTCGGCTTTTGAGGCGTTGAAGTAGAGATTGATAACCGCTCCTATTTTGACCGTACCAGACGGTTCCGGATGATTGGTGATTCACAGCGACACATCTTGGAAAGGTTTGGGATGTGTTTTGATGCAGCATGGGAAAGTTATAGCTTACGCATCGAGACAGTTTAAGATCCATGAGAAGAATTACCCAACTCATGATTTGGAGCTTGCAGCTGTGATTTTTGCTTTGAAGATTTGGAGACACTACTTATTGGGCGAAAGGGTCGAAGTATTCACCGATCACAAAAACCTGAAGTACGTGTTCACACAGAAAGAGCTTAACATGAGGCAGCGTAGATGGTTGGAGCTGATGGCTGACTACGATCTTGATCTTAAGTACCATCCGGGGAAAGTTAATGTTGTGCCGGATGTGCTTAGTCGGTTGCCAGCAATTCAAATGTTGACTACAAGAAGGAGCTTATCGAAGACTTTCGGAGATTCGAGTTGTAGAACGTGCTACCGCATTCTTCGGGACAGTTGTTGCAGTTGCAAGTACAGTCGTCGTTGATCAATAATATTAAAGCAGCGCAGTCATAAGACCCAAGATTGCAGAAGTTTCAAGAACAAGTTAAAGTTGGACTTCGAACGGACTTGGTGGTTCATGAAGACGGTTCGTTGAGATATGGTAGCCGTTTGTGTGTGCCGAAAGGAGACATTCGTGAAGAAGTTATGAAGGAGGCACACAGTTCCGCGTATTCCGTACATCCAGGAGGCACGAAGATGTACCGCGATCTAAGACAGCATTTCTGGTGGGAAGGCATGAAAATGGAGATTGCTCACTTTGTAGCAAAGTGCTTGGTGTGTCAGCAAGTTAAGGCTGAACATCAAAGGGTTGCTAGTTTATTGCAACCACTTCCGATTCTTCAATAGAAGTGGGAATATATAACCATGGATTTCGTGACAGTTTTACCGCGGATTCTAAAGAGCAACAATGTAGTTTGGATGATTGTTGATCATTTGACCAAGGCAGCTCATTTCATACCGTTTCGAGTTAGTCAGTCGACAGAAACGTTAGCAGAACGGTACATGCAGGAGATTGCGAGATTGCATGGAGTACCTGTGAGCATCGTTCCCGACCGTGACACTCGATTCTTATCGCACTTCTGGAGGAGCTTACAGGAAAGTTTGGGGACGCGATTGAAGTTTAGCACCGCTTATCATCCTCAGACAGATGGCCAGTCGGAGAGAACGATCCAAACTCTTGAAGATATGTTGAGAGCTTGTATGTTAGATTTCAAGGGTTCATGGGAGGATCATCTACACTTGGTGGAGTTTTCTTACAACAACAGTTTTCAGGCGACTATTCAGATGGCTCCATTCGAAGTATTGTATGGTCGCAAGTGTCGCTCACCTATGTGTTAGGACGATGTTGGAGAGCGAAGATTGTTGGGACCGGATTTGATCGTGCAAACAGTAGGGAAGGTTAATACTATTCGGAATCACATGAAGGCAGCATAAGATCGGCAGAAGAGTTGGGCCGATACATCGAGAAGACCTTTAGAGTTCGCTGTTGGTGATCTGCTATTCTTGAAGATATCACCAACTAGAGGAGTGATTCGTTTTGGGAGTCAAGGCAAGCTTAGTCCTCGATTCGTGGGGCCTTTCGAGATTATGGAGCGTGTTGGAGAAGTGGCTTATCGATTAGCTTTACGACAATCTTTGGCGAATGTTAATGACGTGTTTCATGTATCTCAACTCCGTAAGTACGTTCGAGATGAAACAAACGTGTTGGATCATTCGAAGTTGACTGTAAGGGAGGATTTAACTTTTAAGGAACGACCGATATCGATTGTTGATCGAAGAGAAAAGGTCCTTAAGAACAAAGTTATCCCTCTCGTACTTGTTTCTTGGGAAAATCGCTCGCACGGAGAATCGACTTGGGAACGAAAAGACGAGATTCGACAGAAGTTTCCACACCTATTCTTGTAGATTCTTATTTGTTTATCTTTTCTTGTTCCTGGAATTTCGAGGACGAAATTCTTTTTTTAGTTGCGTATAATGTAACACCCTAGTTCATTTATACCAGTTCTAGTTCATGTATTTCTTTATTTATGGTATTTTCCTGATTTACCGTGTTTTGGGTGCGAATAGTATTTTGACATCTGTATTTGCATCCGACCCGCTTGCTTGAAACCTGTCTTGATTCATGTTTATGATTTATCCTGACTTGTTACGTGGACTTGTGCACTTTCATTTATACATACTGCATACTGGCATTATCTGGCATCTGCATTTTTTCAACATAACATTTAAGACACATAAAATATTTTAAAAATACATTGCATGGCCTGCATGATACCCCTAACCCTGTGGTAGCATCCGCGCATCTTGTTCTCGTCCCGTTCAATGAAACAGACTTGTTTGGATGGCTACACGCACGTACGTGCATCCGTTCTTGGGGGTATGCATTTTCGTTATCCGGATATCCAATTTTAATTTTGGTCGACATGTATATTTTTCATATTTTGAAACTAAATTTTTAGACCCGACCCGGGCGTGTTTTGGACTAGTATTTACCAGAAAATCCAATTTTATTTAATATAATATTTTTTTATTAAAAATTAATCACAGTTTAAATTCAATTAACTAAATATATCTTTTTTCAATTAAAATCCTAACTTAATTAACAGCACAACCTTTCTCTCTCTCACTGACACATTCTCTCTCTCCCCCCACTCAGTCTCTCTCTCTCTTTCTATCTTTCTCTCTCTCCCCCCACTCAGTCTCTCTCTCTCCCTTTATCTCTCCTCTCGCGTTCTCTCTCTCCTTTCGCGATTTCTGTAGCTTCTCGAGTCGCGTCTCTTCTTTCCTCCGCTACCGTCACCTCCCTTCTATTTTCACTTCTTCTTCTTCTTTAAAACCCCGAGCTCGCCCACGAGAACCCAAACAACGAAACCCTAACCCTAACTCCTCACTTCCCTCGACCTAAAAACCTGACCTCGTCATCACCTCCATCTCATCATCTCCTCCTCGTCATCTTCTTCTTCTTCTTCCTCCTTTCCCCGAGCCTGCACGCCGCAGAACCTATCACCCAACACCCTAGCCTTGCCGCCAACCATCCCCATCGTCACTATCTTCATCACCATGACCCCCTCTAAATTCACCTACACTCAGAGCTTCCTTGCACACCCCAAACGACCAAACCCCGATCACCAAGAAACCCCAGAGCCTCACCTACACATCCTCGCCAGACCTACTTTAAACCGACGACCTCATACCTTCGTAACCAACTCCTCGCCTCCTCCCAAACCCCAGCACTAACCCCAGACCACCTTCTTCTTCACCCTTTTCTTTTCTCTTTCTTCTTCTTCTTCTTTCTTTTTCTCTTTCTTTCTTGATCTGTTTTTCGGCGATCGCCGGAGCCGTGACCGCCGCTAGCGATCCAGACGATCCAGTGAACGTCCTTTGCTCGCGTGATCACCCTCTTGTCTTGCCTGGACCCGTCCAGCGTGCCGCGTGTGCGTTGCGACGATTTACCGACGTCGGACGTGCCGTGCGTATCCGTCGCGTAATCAATCAAGGCAAGTTTATCTTGCTACATGCTATGTTCCTCTATTTACATCCATTTGAATAAATATAATACATGTATTTTAAATTATGCATCCCATGTTATAGTTTTATAGTTTTACGACGTCCGTTTGTATCCATATCATTATTTACATATCTAGACGCATGCTAATTCATCTTGCTACATGCTAGATATAGTATTATGCATCCATATGAATAAAATGTTACATGTTTATCACATTATACATCCATATTAAAGTTTTACCGTTTTCTGATACCCGTATGCATCCATATCATTTAATATACATGTAGCTGCATCTACAGATCATATTAATTCATGTTATTATTGTAGTAACACCCCATGCTTAATAATGTGCATCCCACTTAGTTTTAGGAACTGTAAATGTAACCATAATCGATGTTTGTGCATCCATACCATTAATTATATATCAATTTGCATGACATGTCACATTGTTTCGTATTATTGTTATATTAGTACTCCATGATAGATAAAGTGCATCCTACATAATCATGGAACTGTAGTTGTAACCCTTGATAGTTATTTGAGCATCCATGTTCATTCGTGTCTACATACCATTAATTCTGCATAGCTAATTGCACCTCATTTTATATTAACATATTATTAATACATTAGTACCCCATGCTTGATATTGTGCATCCTGCTTAGTCATGGTATATCCCCTAGTGGATATTTGTACACCCATGCTGGTATCATACATCCGCATTCTACCCTGATTTAATACTTGCTACATTTTACTGTTGAGCACCCACTTGATACATGTACACTACCTGACATGACCTAATATATCACTACTTGACATGTTACCTGATTCTGTTTCTAATGCCGACAATCCTGACATGTTGTCCCGATGGACATATCCTATTGTCTGTATAGACAAACATGTTCCCGCTTGATCCTGTGTTGGTATTAGCTTCAGATTTATCAATACCTGACTTGAACACATAACTTGGGGGTATGGGGAAATCAATGATGAAACCTGACTTGTAACTCGACAGTTCGATGCCTATACTGATTAGTTTTACAGGCTAGGCCAGCCCCGGGATGATGCTGCTGACATCATTCGTCTGTACATGTTACCTGTTTACTGTCTTGCGGCACGTCTCGGATTCAGCCCGAGAGTCTTGACCATGGTCCCGAGCATGCACGGGATACTATTGAGTTACATCGACGATTTATTAAATTGATTTCATAAAATTGAGAGTAGTTACCCAGTAGTTTAGTTCATATTACCCACTGCACATCACATATGCTTTTACCCTTCACTGTTCCACATTCGTGTTACTGTTATACCTTTATTACTATTCATACTCGTGCCTGCATGTTTTTCTACTCCTGATTATATTATTGTTGATATTATGACGCACTGATGTCTGGGTTTTGTATGGCCCAGATTCTCTACCTTTGCAGCAGGCCGATCAGGAGTATTTCAGTGAACAGGCCGAGTAGTGAGAACCTGTTAGTATTTTAGTTTAGTTTTCTTTCAGCATTTTCATTCCTGATGTGAGCCCGTATTTGGGACGTACATTCCAGATTGTTATTGTTTATTGGATCTATTGTTTCCGCATATTATTTCTTGACTCGTTTATTCTGGCTCATGGACATGTAATAGATGGTTTATTTTATTTCTACTGTTCTTGATACCCCTAGACAGCCGTAATGTGACTGTGGAGGGATGTTTCCTATCCACAGGTAGCATGGTTGGCTCTGTCACGTACCTATCTTAGCGCATTCTGGGAAGCGGGGCGTGACACTTGGGCACCCACGTGGGAAGCACGTGAGGCGCCGGGGCTTTGTTTGAGGGCACCCATATGGGAAGCACATGAGGCGCTGGCCTTTGTTTGAGGGCGCCCACGTTGGAAACACGTGAAGCGCTGGCCTTCTGTCTTGGGCGCCCACATGTTTTTCATGTGAGGCGCTGAGTTTTTTTATATGGAGATTTAATCTCTGTTGATATTTTCAGAGAGATTAAATCTCTGTTAATGGTATTTTGACCATTAACGATCACCAAAACCACTTTTTTTTTTAGGATTTTGGGTTGAGTTTTTAAAGTATTAAGTTCTTGATTTGAAGGAACTAAGTTCCTGGAGTATTATGGACTCCATTTTCTTTCTTTTTAAACATGTTCTTCCCTGAATGTTTGATTCTCAAGAACAAGATCTTCCCGATGAGAATTAAATTCTCAACTTATGGAAAACTTGTCTTGTGGATCTTAGATCCGGAGAAAAAATCAAGTTCTTTTAAAAGGGTTAAACCCTTAGGTGTGATATGATAGGTAAAGAAGATATTTATACCTTTTCTTTTTTCTTTACCTAGGGTTTTTGAGAAGGAGGATCTTCTTCTTTGAGAATTGAATTCTCTGTTCTTTTTAGAGCTCACTGTATTTTTTTTTTGCAGAAGTTTATAGGGGGTTCCCTCTCTCTGTGTCTGTGTCTCTGAGAGTTGAAGTCTTAGGTCCTTTATATAGCAGAGGGGAGTTTGTTAATTAATTTTGAGAAAATCTCTTATTGAGAGATTCCAATTGATTTAATTGGTCTCAAAATTGATTTGGGGAATTTATCCACTGTTGGATCTTTGATTTAAGAACTTCTATTTTACGGAATATGTTTTCTTGTTTTTAACAAGATTGGGGAAATATTTTCCCATATACAGAATTTATTCTGTCAAGTGGTAATTTTTTTAATCGCCATTGGATTTTTGATCTAAGGGTTATCTATTTTACAGAGCACATATTTCTTTTGTTTAGAAAAATATAGGGAAATATTTTCCCATTTCATTGGATCTTTGATCCAACAATTTTCTGTTTGTTTAGAAAAAATAAGAGAATACTTTCCCTTAATAGAATTTTATTTTTTTATCTGATGATTTATCATCACCGTTGGATCTTTGATCCAACAGCTCTATTTAACAGAGAGTATCTTAGTTTTTAGGGAAATATCTCCTGCAGAATTTAATTCTACTTGGCTTTAATTTGGGCTCCGACGCTCATGTGTTATGCACGTGGGCGCTGCTTAAGAATTTGATTCTAGGTGTTCCTGTGCTTTGCACATTGGCGTCCATGTGAGGAGCACATGCGGCGCTATATAAGAATTTAATTCTTATATAATAAGCGCTCAAGTGTTTTGCACATTAGCACCCATGTGAGCTTCACGTGCAGTGCCACTATAGGATTTAATCCTAAGGGATTGGCGCTGGCGTTGGCGTCCACATGAGGGGCACTTGAGGTGATACCTCAAAATTTAATATAGCTTAGCTCTTTTTATATTGTTTAAATTTTGGGGGAACAAATTCCCCACACCGTTGTTCTCACGTGGCTCACACGTGAGTGCAACGGTGTCACTTTTTCCACCGTTCGATCTTCTAAGGAGTTGAACCGTCCCTTCACATCGTATAAATAGGGCCTTTGGCTCTTGAGAGGACTGTCATCTCTTCATCTTCTTTCTTGAACATTCTTTTCTTTTGAGAATTTAATTCTCGTTTTTCAAAGAGATCTATGTCTCTCAGAACTCTGCCAGATTTCTTGGTAAGAACTATGAACATAGCTTAGCTCTTAACTCCTTTTGAGCATATATATTTTCTTAGTTTTGGATTTTAAGTTCATTATTATTGTCGACAGAGTTTTTTTTTTGCCTTTCAGATCATGGATGCTCTCATCCAAGACTTGAGAATCTTCAATTCTCTTATTTAGGGTTTTACCCTACTGTTAATCTTGACACTTGTTCTGGAATTTAATTCCATAAATTAACCCGTGAATTCTTTTAGCATGGGGATTGTTATGGGATTTGATCCCACTATTTTAGGGGAATTTAATTCCATTTTTTTTTTGCAGAGCTTGGCTCTGATTTGGATCTTAAGAACTTTAGGAATTTTATTCCCTTTACCATTCTTGTATGTTTTATTATTATTATTATTATTATTATTATTATTAGGGTTTTAATCCTTTTTTTCTTCACAGATTTTAATCTGTCGTTTGTTTTAAAGAGCCCGCCTTTTAGGGAATATTGAAAGTTTTTAACTCCACTGTTTAATGGGCACTATTTATTTGATAAGAAACCTTTCGGATTCTCACAATGGACACATGTCTCATCATTGATGAGCAATCACCTTGATTTTATGGGGCCCACTATAGTGACTTTAATATGTTAATCGCTAACTCTCTACCCTTTTTTTAGGTACCGTTCAGTCGAAAATATCACACTTTTGATATGATATTTTCCTTACTTTTCTTAAACATCTAAAGGTGTTTATTATAAATATGACACATATAAGGGTTTATCTATAAAAATACTATTTACCATATATTTATATATTATAATTAATATTATGAAGGAAAATATATGCATATAATATTTATATAATATTTTGATAATTTAAATATGCATATCATATCAAATATCCTTAATCAATATTCTTAAAATATAATATCATATCAAATGGTTAGGATAATATCTCAAAAATACCAAATATTAAGAACATTATTCGTTGAGATATTGTGCATGAGTTGGCTCAGGTCAGGAGATCGAGATATTGAGATGCCGGGAATCAAAAATCTACCGATGAAGTTACATAAAATCAAAGAATCAATACTGGCAGAGACTCAGAAAATATTTTCAAGTTCCAGACATCACTAAATCTCCATGTGTCACAACGAAGCAGATCCATAATTTTGAAGCCAAGATCCCACCAAACGGCCGCGGTTCCGAGGACAAACCATGCAAGATGTGGCGGATCCGTGGCCGAGTCAACGGTTAGGGTTTGGGATTTTTAGGTTTGGATCTTCACAACAACCCCTGATTCTTAGGATCTTTAGTTTCTGGTTTTGGTACTATTTAAAGGACCGATGGCTAAACTTAGAAAGAATCAATCTTTTACACGAAGTAAATCAACGTCAAAGAACAAGTGATCCACGACAGATCCGCGATTCGACCTGATAAGACGACGTGAGATTCGACGGAGCATCTACTTCCTACAAGGCAGAGATCGAGAGCAATTTCTTCTTCCTCTTGTAATCTAAACTTGAAGGCATTGTACTTGTGAAATTGATTAATAAAGGTAGATCATTAGATTAATTATTATGCATTTATTTACATTATGATCTCATTCTCTATCCGTTCTTCTTCTATATCCATCACGCGCGAGTAATTCTTCGCTTGATAGGGTTCGTAGGATTAGGGTATAACAATAGATGAGAAAATACTTTAACTTTTTTTAAGTCTTATGAAGTTTATAAAGTTTAGCAAAAGAATCGTTAACATCCTTATCGGGTGCGCTATCAATTTATTAATAGTCTTGATCGTGATTTGAGATTAGATTAAAATTGTTTTGTTAAAGACTAGACATGAATAGAGATCAATGAAAGGATAAGGGTCAATAGTGTGGAAATACTAGTTTCTTTCAAAAACCTAATTATCATTCATCACTATCAATCTAGTTTTAAATCTATCAATAGATAAAAAGAGTCATCTTTATTATTCATCTATTACTACTAAATCCGAACGAACCCTACAAGTTCTCTTCTAATATAAAATCTACATCTTTATTAAAACTGGATCTATTTTCTCTATCCGTATTTTGACGTAGATCGAGAATTTATAACTATTCTTTATTCTTCTATTCTCCTTCCTCTTTTCTAATCAACACGTTTAAAGTAAGCTTGAAAAATTCAACGTTTTCCTGAGAACGACCCGTACTCATCTCGGCTAGCTACATGCGACACCGTTATTGATTGCGGTTATTCTACAAACACTTCTTTAAAACAGATCAATCAAATGGCACCATTGCCGGGGATACGTGTGTAATTTTTATTCTTATTATTCGTGTTGAATTCTTATTCGATCTATATCATAAAACAAAACAAAACCGCATCTTGCATATTTAACGATTAGTGTGCAATTTTTACGAGGGAATCTGGAGTCACTTTAGTAACGAGATAAAGATTTAGTGACATTCATCAAGATCCGGAGGAGCAAAGGAAGCCACATTGAAAAAATTACACAAAGAACTCCCTAAAGCGCGGCGGACCCATGGTTATTGTGTGCAAACGGCGGCAGAACCGCGGCGATCTTGGGGAGTTGTGCCCTCAAACTTCTCTATTATATTTTCTCTCTTTCTCTCTCCTCTAAAAATCTTATAATATATTTTTCTGCAGGATTCTTTACAAAATATCATCGCTCAAAAATCTTTTTGCGTGTTTTGTTTTGCGGGTCGTTTTTGCATATTTTAATACGGACTTTAAGGGGCAAGACAAAAATTCAGATTAGATGGGAATTTCATCACCCTTCCTAGGCCCCATAAATCACTAAACGAGGATCTGCATCACCCTACATTAATTAAAAAATATATAGACTAAGACTCTCAGGACCGTCGCGCTCATTTAGGACAGAGGAAGGTCGTGGGTAATTTATCGCTTATCCGCATTTCTTTTGTGGTGTCTAGGCAAGTATATCTAGGTAAGTGGTTACTTAATTAGGCCCGCTATTTTTGGTGATGCGTATAGCGGATACCTCCCATTTACCTGGCACTTACTTGGTCACAAGAGTGATAAAGAGGTGGTAAAGAATTGATCATGCGGTTTGTTCTTTGGAAGTCTAGGAGCGGTCTAGTGACTTGACCTAGGTAATCTTAGTTCTAGGGTTGTTTGTGCATTTTGAGATTTGTTGAGTCAACCCTTAAGTCCCACTTTCAAAGCAAAACAATCCAAATTGAGCTTAAATCTTTCCCTTTTCACCCTCCTCCCTCTTTTCACCTTCTTATAATGGGTAGCCCAAATAAAAGAACTCTTGCCGAGCTTTGCTATCCAGAACCAGATATTTCTTGTTATAGTAATCATTTCGGTATACCATCTGACTCTATCATGTCTTTAAGAGATCGGATAGAGCAAGAGGAAAGAAACAGTTGGCCCCCTGACTCCAGGTCCTATCAACCGCATCAAAATTCTACATCTTCTTATATTGATACTCCATCTAACACGTGTGAGGGAACTCCTAAACGCATGTCCATCGCTGAGTATATAGCGAGGAATAACGGCCAAAGTTTCAATCCGGTCAAACCTTTAGGACAACAAACACCACCACTTTTTAAAGAAGATTTTACTACTCGGTTTGTGGCATATATGACATCTGTTGACAGTCTCCAACCAACCAACCAATATCAATATTTTTCTTATCACAATGTTGATCCTACTCCTGCCCAATTTTCACAACTATTCGATTCCTATCAATCCTACCCGACTTTTACACCTTCGCTAGGCATTCCTTCTAATCAGTCATTTGGGAGTTTTACTTATCCACAAGAATTTCAATCTTATGTTGAAACCCCTTACCGACCTATGTCTAGTCTTGAACGGACCGTGGAAGAATATCGGGTAGCGACGAGCCGCCACAGAGAGGAATTGAATGAGTGCATGGCCATCATCAATAAACAAAACGAATGAGCAACTAGTTTCGAACCAGCTCAAAATTTTCCAACGTATGATACGGCCATAGGATAAATTGAGAACTTGGGTAGTGGGAGAGAGCGGTACACCTTACAAATCTTGAAATCCACAACTCCAGTTTCACAGATCTATCAAGTACACCAAATGATTCACCAATTGAAGATAGAATGTCTGATGAGTTGTGTGACTTTGTAGTGTTTAATTTATCCGATTGTGAGGAGTCCATTTCAAGTGAAGCCACACCCAATCCTTGTGATCTCTACACCTCCACTCTAGAACCACAATTGATTGAAAACCCTGCTTTTGATGAGGTGTCTGAGAATTTTAACCTTCACTTGATTGAGAATATTGATGTTGGGGATATATTGGATAATGAACCCGAAATTTTGGATGAGTTTGTCCCACCAATTCATCAGGTCCTTTCACTTCCGTGTGGTCATCATCTCGAGCCTTTAACTATTCTTCCTGAACCCCATATGCGTCTTGAAATTGATGATAAATGTATGACCGAAAAGAAGAAAGAAATTCAGCCTTCATTTTCCACATCTCGTTCAGCAATACTCGACACACCAATTTGTTTACCCATTCCATCTCCCACTTTCTCTGGTTCTTCTTCTATTCTTCCTTTAATTTTAGCGAGTGTTGATGAATCACAATCCGATATTTCGAGTTCGATAATTCTAGAAAGACAACTTGATTTAGATTATTTTGAGAATGAGGTAGATGAGCTTTTCGAGTCTCTTGCCTCCATAATTTTTGATAAATCAAGTGTGTTGAATTCTGTCGCGATACTTATTGACATTGAAACGTTCAATCGGACAATCGATGAAAGTTTCGAAAATATTTTCACCGACGAATTCGCATTCCTAAACGACACGGATTTTGTGCTTAATCAACCTCCACTTAAAGAAGTTGAACCACCACCATTCCTTCTTATCCCATACGAGAATGTGACTATTCTTCCCATTCCTAATCATTCACATTCTCGTTTTCGTTCACCATTATTGTTTCGTCTCTATCAACCGAGACGTAAACCATACCGCCTCTTATCTCTCCACTTCTTCAAATCTCTGATTTTCCACCAACCAGTGCATTATGTCGATAAAAATTTTGAATGGTTGGTGTTGACTTTTGGTTTTTATAAGGCTTTACTTTGACCAATAATTTTAACCCCCCCCCCCCAACAATTTTAAATGCTTAATACGGTTTTACTCAAATTTGGGGGGATATATTTTGGCTCTTGAAAATAAATTTTTACAAAATTATGAGCCAAGAATAAGTTTAGGGGAGGATTTCACTGTCATTACTTCTTTTCCCCGTTACTAACTTTTCCTCCCAAGCCTACAGTTTTTTTTACCTTAACAAATGATATCAGTAAGGACACTGCTGTAAACAGGTTTGGGGAGGTTTGTGCTTATTCACGAATTATTTTGCATTATACTATATATAAGTACAAAAAAAATTGATAATGAAAGTTTAAAAGTGAAAATTTACATATGAAAGATAGAAATAGTTTAAGAAAAGCAAGAAAGTTAGATGTTTTCTTAAACGAAACTAGTAATAAGTAGTTATGAGCCGTTGTCCCAAGGGTTAGTAAGATGAAGGAAATTACTCATCTAAGGATAAAAATAAGTCTGAAAAATAGTCCCTATTCTTGAGTCCAAACTTTTGAACATTGATACCCTACTATACGCACCGTCACACATCTTGAAACTTGGGATAGTAGAGAATACCTTGAAATGCTCTTGTCGAAAAGCCTTAGTATGAAGGAAAATAAAAATATATAAGTGGTGAAGAAGAAAAAAATGAACACCGGTTTTGTAATTACTTAAGGCAGCATAAAAAAATATAGCGAGGGTACTTTATCACCAAGTGCCTTAGACCAACTGGTTTAAGAGCCACTGCTAAGCCTTAGGTGTTGCAAAACGAGCAATTGCGCCTAAATGCGCGAGCACGTTTTGTAATCGGTTAGTTAGTATCTCAAGAAGTATTAACGGTCATATGAAAGATGTGTGAGCAATTTCATCTAAAATATTAACCAACTAAAAAGTACTAAAGAAGATGGACAAGAGTATGAAACCTTGAATTGAATTCTCTAAGTGTACGGTTGTGTTTTACACACACATAGGGGTATATGATCAATGTTTGGAAGAAAGATAGGGAGGAAACTAAAGAGGATGTTTTATTGAGGAATGATGTGATTTCTAATATCTTTTCACGACCATTAAGATAGGGCTCATAGCAACTAAAAATCCAGTATAGTTGGAAACTCTTATTTTCAAGTTTTTTCTTTTATAGTTCTTATCTTTATACGTAACTTTCATCTTCTTTCTTTTATTATAGGATTTTGTGGGTGTAATCCGCTGAAAACCCTCAGGAGACAACACTCCTCCTACTAGGGACACCTAGAGATTTAACGGCTTGTTGCACGTGCTCGGTGCAATCGTGTTGCCTACGAAAGTGTGCTACTTAGGTTTTTCTTTCTTCTTTTTTTCTCCCTCTCTTAAATAAATAAGTTTTCTCGGAAAGATCAAAATTAAGTTTGGGGGTATTTGTTCAGTCGAAAAATATCGCACTTTTGATATGACGTTTTCCATACTTTTCTTAAATATCTAAAAGTGTTTACTATAAATATGACACATATGGGGGTTTATCTGTACAAATACTATTTACCATATGTTTATATATTATAATTAACATTATGAAGGAAAATGTACGCATATAATATTTATATAATATTTTGATAATTCAAATATGCATATCATATCAAATGTCCTTAATCAATATTCTTAAAATATAATATCATATAAAATGGTCAGAATAATATCTCAAAAATACCAAATATTACTAACATTATTTATTTAGATATTGTGCATGAGTTGGCTCAGGTCAGAAGATCGAGATATTGAGATGTCGGGAATCAAAAATCTGCCGATGAAGTTAAATAAAATCGAAGAATCAATATTGGGGAAGACTTAGGAAATATTTTCAAGTTCCAGACATCAACTAAATTTCCATGTGTCACAACGACGCAGACCCGTAATTTTGAAGCCAAGATCCCACCAAACGGTCGCGGTTCCGAGGCCAAACCATGCAAGATGCGGCGGATCCGCGGCCGAGTCAACGAGTTAGGGTTTGGGATTTTTAGGTTTGGATCTTCACAACAACCCCTGATTCTTGGGATCTTTGGTTTCTGGTTTTGGTACTATTTAAAGGACCGAGGGCTAAACTTAGAAAGAATCAATTTTTTACACGAAGCAAATCAATGTCAAAGAACAAGTGATCCACGATAGGTCCGCCATTCGACGTGATAAGGCGACGTGAGATTCGACGGAGCATCTACTTCCTGTAAGGCAGAGATCGAGAGCAACTTCGTCTTCCTCTTGTAATCTAAACTTGAAGGCATTGTATTTATGAAATTGATTAGTAAAGGTAGATCATTAGATTAATTAGTTTGCATTTATTTACATTATGATCTCATTCTCTATCCGTTCTTCTTCTATCTCTATCATGCGTGAATAATTCTCCGCTTGATAGGGTTCTTAGGATTATGGTAGAACAATGGATGAGAAAATATTTTAACTCTTTTTAAGTCTTATGAAGTTTATAAACTTTAGCAAAACAATCTTTAACATCCTTATCGGGCGCACTATCAATTTATTGATAGTCTTGACCGCGATTTGAGATTAGATTAACAATTTTTTTGTTAAAGGCTAGACATGAATAGAGATCAATGAAAGGATAAGGGTCAATAGTGTGGAAACACTAGTTTCTTCCAAAAACCCTAATTCTCATTCATCACTATCAATCTAGTTTTAAATCTATCAATAGATAAAAGGAGTCATCTTTATTAGTCATCCATTACTACTAAATCCGAACGAACCCTACAAGTTCTCTTCTGATATAAAATCTACATCTTTATTAAAACTAGATATATTTTCTACATCCGTATTTTGACGTAGATTTAGAATCTATAACTATTCTTTGTTCTTTTATTCTCCTTCCTCTTTTCTAATCAACACGTCTAAAGTAAGATTGAAAGATTCAATGTTTCCCTGAGGACGACCCGTAATCATCTCGGCTAACTATATGCAACACCGTTATTGATTGCGGTTATTCTACAAACACTTCTTTAAAACAGATCAATCAGGTACTAAGGCTGGTCGTCTGTACGATCTTGAAGAGGTTATTTCTTACGAGGAGATTCGCATACAAGGCCGCTGCCAAGGCCAGGAGTTCACTGACGCCCAATGCGATGCGGTGATGCGTCGCTTTGATGATTACAACGGTTGATTACTCTCCCGCCGTTCTGCCCCACTGAAGATCATCGTTGGGTCGATCTGGGAAGCTATACCCGGGCGCCTTGAGGTTATGCCGCTTCAAGCACTCGATGATGCTGAGGATAAAGTACATTCAGTATACGTGATGGGGTTGATCTCAAAGAAACGGAGAGATAATTTCGTCACTATCTTGTACCACGTCTTTTAGTAGAAAACAATAGTATCAGCATATCAGAGGGTGTAGGACATCAGTGGTGACCCTGATGCTTGCATCCGAGAGAAGATGAATAAAAAGATAGTCGATGAAGCTGAAAGCGCACTGCTCCAACTTACTTTTGAGTTTGAGAATCCATGTCTGGAGTTTAGCGTCTTGCCGTTGTAGACCTCAGATGATGCAGTAGCCTTTTTTTTTATAGTCGTTCTTATCATCACTGTGTAGTCTTTTCTTAAGTATGAATGATAAGCCCTTTTTCCTTTCATATATGCACTTTTCTTTTCTTGATTGTCATGATTTGGCGCGAAGTGGTTTATGTACTCATTTCGGAGTATCTAGTTTATGTACTCATTTCGGAGTTTGTAGTTTATTTACTCATTTCGGAGTCTCTAGTTTATGTACTCATCTCAGAGTTTGTAGTTTATTCACTCGTTTCGGAATCTCTTTAGTTTACCTCCCTTGAGTTTACAGGCAAACTTGTCCTAATGTTGTATGTAGATAACCCCCGTTCTTTACGACAGAGGTCCGTTAGTTTTGTAGTACTAGGGTTTTTGTCCGTGGTACCATCGCGTTGGCTGACGTATTCCTCGATATGCAGTCTTTAAGCTGTTGTTCGAGTAGCCCCGCGACTGTCATGTTTCTGATCCCTTCGGGGGTTGGACAAGACGTATTCAAGTAATCCGCTTAGATTATATTACCGTCGGAAGAGCAAGCGTTAGAAATTTTCCATGACACTTTTTACTTGAGGTTAGGCTCAATTTGGAGCCCGATGAGCCATAACCGCACCTTCTGGGGTGGGATGATCTCCAATGGTCTTTCAAGCTTTATATGAGTTTCCGTCAAGACTCAAAGCAGGAAATATGTCGTCACTTCGTTTTTTCTTTTGTTTTGACGATGTCGCGCCGATTCTTTACTGAAATAGGGTAAACATCTGTAGGACTTCTATGCTGTATGTATTGCAATTGAAGTCCAGAGATAGGAATATACCATTGCTCCAATTTCATTTGATAGCTGCGTCCGCACCCTGCTGAAATAAGAAGGGAACGCCAGGATAGTCCTTATGTTATATATTTACCGTCGAGACTTGGAGCTAGGATTTTACCGTTACTCCATTTTTGCTTCGACCCTTGGGTCTTTTGTTGACGTTGCATCTGCATCCTGCTGGAATAAGAAGGATGTCAAGTTGGTCTCTAGGCTGTAGATGTCGCCATTGAGATCTGGAGCTAGGATTTTGCCATTGCTCCGCTTATATTTGATCCTTAGGTCTTTGTTGACGTTGCATCTGCACCGAGAAGGAACGTCGAGCTGGAGCTAGGATTTTGCCATTACTCCTTTTTGATTTGGCTCCTTCGAGCTTTGTTGACATCACATCCGCACCTTGCTGGAATGGGAAGGACGTCGAGCTGATCTCTAGGCTGTAGATATTGCCGTCGAGATCTGGAGCTAGGAATATGCCATTGCTCCGCTTATATTTGGCCCTTGGGTCCTTGTTGATGTCGCGTCTGCACCGATAAGGAACGTCAAGCTGATCTCTAGGCTTTAGATATTGCCATCGAGATCTGGAGCTAGGAATATGTCATTTCTCTATTTTTATTTGACCCTTAGGTTTTTGTTGACGTTGCATCTGCACCGAGAAGGAATATCGAGCTGGAGCTGGGATTTTGCCATATTTGGCTCTTTGGAGCTTTGTTGACATCACGTCCGCACCCTGTTGGAATGAGAAGACGTCGAGTTGATCTCTAGGTTGTATATGAATCGTCGAGATTTGGCTCTCCCTTTGACGGAGCCTGGTGGGAAAATATGGTTTCCTTTCTTTCATTTATGCCCAGGGATTGTATACAGGGGTTGGTGTGGACCTACCTGCAGGAAAGAGGAAATTATATTTTATTTTATATTTTATTTCCGCAATACACTTTCTTTTCAGCTTTTTATATCGTGCAAGTCGCGATTGCCCAATCATTTCGACTATTTTTCGTGGTGCCCGATCATTTCAGCTATATTTTTTTATTTACTTGCTGCTTTTTATTGCGAGTTGCCCAAACATTTCGGCTCTCCTTTTTTTATATGCTTATTTTTGCTCGTTGATTTTTTTCGCGAGTTGGGGACTTGGTCCTGATACTCGTTGTGGCATCAGCATCGCTGCAACTGGAATGTTGCCAGGAGCGAGTCATCATTTACCATGAGAGGACGTGAAATTTGATACTTATTTAGGCATCAGCATCGCTTCAACTAGGACGTTGCCAGGAGCGAATCATCGTTTGCATTTGTCGATTTGAACAAAGATGTCTTAGTAAACAGGGTTAGGATCCTATCGACTAAGGCTTTTTGACTTTATGAGCCGTAAGGGTCTCATAAAAGTATTTCTCCCTACAAGTTGAGAGGATCTGGTAGGTGCATTTTCTCCTTAGGGATCGTGAGAATTCCTAAGTGCGTTTTCTCCTGTAAGTCGTAAGGATCTTACAAGAGTGTTTTCTCTTTATAAGTCGAGAGGACTTACAAGTGTCGTTCACCATATGGGGACATTTCTCGCCATTGGTAGAACTTGGTGAGAGAATATTTACTTGTGCCTATGGATTGTATACAAGGGTCAATATAGGACCTCCTGTAGGATGGTATTAGGGGAATATGACGGCTTAAGAACATGTTTAGATCTCTTTAGCTTAAGGTTTTTGAATCCCAAGAACCGTGAAGGTCTCATAGAGTGAAATTCTCCTTACAGGTCATGAAGACCTCGCAAGTGTAATTTCTCCTTAGGAATCGTGGAGACTCCTAAGTGCGTTGCTTCTTTGTGAGTCGTAACGATCTCATGCAGGGTTTTTTTTACGAGATTGCGTCCTTTCGGATTTTCGCGAAGCTCGCCGGTAGTCCTGCTGTTTTTACTCATAGGGCCCTTTCGGGTTTTCATTTGCGCCCATTTTGCTTGTTAACATACCTTTTTTTTTAACGATGGAATTCCCGAGAGTAGTTTCGCCGCGGGCGCCCATTTATTTTCCGATGGGACTTAAGTTGTAAACCTCACCATTGGTACTTCGATTGAAATGTAGATCTCAAGGGAGGACATCGCCGAATTTGGGGCGGTGCGCCCTGTTTAACGCACTAGTTTTGAGACGTTTCGGTCCATTATCGCCATGTTTGAGGCGAAGTTTTAGTTTAAGGACATCTCGGTCCGTTGTTAGTTTAGGAACATCGCGGTCCAATATCGCCATATTTGAGGCGGATAGTTAGTTTAAGGACTTATCGGTCCAATATTGCCGTTTTTTAGGCGACGGAGCTTTTTGGATACTACTCTTAGAGTCTGACTCAGGAAGATAGCAAGCGGACACACGCGTCGTCATCTATCATTGACCTAAGTCGTGACTCGTCAAACGTAGTCGTTTATTGGCCGGAAGGATCTTTCGTCGTGCATATCCATGAGCAGGTAGGCTCCACCTTGATAGACTTTGTCTATGATGTACGGGCCTTCATAGTTCGGCTCGAACTTCCCCCATTTTGCACGATTGGGGATCATTGGTCTTTTGACAACTAGCACGAGTTCGCATTGGTGGAATGCTCTCGGCCTAGTCAGTTTTTCGTATGACCGCGTCATCCTTCCCTTATAAGCCTCCAGATTTTGCTGTGCTATAAGGCGAGTTTCGTCGAGGGCATCAAACTTCTCAAGACGAAGATGAGCATTTTCTTAATCTGTCAGCTCGTATCAGACCGCTACTCGTAGAGAAGGAAGTTCTATTTCCAGGGAAAGCACTGCTTCCATGTCGAATACCAATGCGTATGGTGTTGTATTAATGGCCGTTTTGAACGTTGTTCGGTACGCGATCTGTTTTACCGAGAAGGTCTACGATTCGAGAGAGTTTCGTGCAGCCTTTCATGCCAGTCTTTTTTGTTTCTGGAAACCGTTTTCTTTACAATCTTTATCAAGGTCATGTTGAAAGCTTCAGCTAGACCGTTGGCCCGAGAATTATAGACTGAAGAGTCTTACTCAAAATGATAGTATGTTATCTGGTTTATCTTTATCATCATGTACATACTTCAGGTGGTATTACAGATCACTATTACATGTTAATAGAGCCCATAGGATTCTTGCTTGACTATCAGCATTATGATGGCGATCATATACGTGGGAGCTGGGTGGTCTATAAGCACATTCTTAAATGTCCCTAGTCATAGGAGTATCAAGACTGGGCATCGATACTCCAGAGTAGACTAGTGTATATTAATCGAGACCCCGACGAGGGGTGGTGGCCGGTCTCACAAGCCATTAGTGTTAGTTTGTTCACCTAAGATAGTGTGCATGTGCTCATTGGGTTATGAGTACACTGGACGGACTCGCCGGGAACATGTTAGTTGGTATTATACCTATTGTCAGATAGCAGTTCCCAGGTAGCATGTGTAAAGATTAGTCTGTTGACCTGAGATCGTCATTTGTCTCGTGTGAGTTCCCACTGTGCTTTGATTACTACCCTACCACGGCTCAAAAGAGTCGTGCAAACATATTTTAGTTGGGTACAGTCTCAAGCCACATGGAGGCAGTGAGCGGATCGTTGGGGATTCGTCTCTTCCGGTATTGGGGGTTGATGTCGCGTTGTGCATGGGTGGCCATCACCAGAAATCCTTGATCAAGGTAGTCGAGAATTACTAATTTGGATCAGTAGTTTCTCAGGTTGTGATGGGCTTCATACCGACACTAAATGTCGCGTTATTAGGGGTCTGATTTTATCCACCTCCTAGACTCGATATGCGATACTCTTAAACGAAGAGACCGTACTGTACGGATATTGTCACGGACAGGCTCAATAGGGGTCAGGATGAGTTTGCTCGTCGGCCTTCCTTTCGCTCAATACCTGAGTAGCCGTTACGTACAGTTATTGCTGCTGACATGCTTGTGGTTAAACCTACTGCCGGCTTATTGACGAGTCTTTAGAGTCCCACACAGAGGGTTCCCCGCTTCGGGAAAAACGATGTAGAGGCCATATAGTTTTACGGCAGGGTTCGATCATATACGTACACTTGTGCACGCATTATGATTCGGATAGATAATACTAGTGGGCTTTGGTTTAAGCCGGATCCTAGTAATATATTGTTGGATTATTTTCGTCTCATTGTATTCGTATTTTTCGGAATACGGATGCGGGTATGTATATACAGATGAGGGGCATTCTTTTAATTTATTACAAGATTGTTTCTAGAAGAAAATACCTCATTATGTTTATTAACCATTTAGTTAAATGGTTAATTGAGGTGAGGGATGAGTGTGCTTAGCTTTAATTCAAGCATGGCTACTTAGTGACTCATGGTGGTAACTCATAGGGTGACTCATTGTGTGACTCATGATACACTATTCTTGTATGCTTGATATTTGTTGAGTTATGAGATATGTTGGTAAACTTTAGATATTTTCTTTGGTTGCTTTATATTCTATTCACACACTCTCACAACACTTAGCTTTTCTTGAGTTGAGCTCAAGCTTCACACTCTCGTCTCTCATGGCTTCTTCTTCTACCTCCACCATAATCCTCTTATGTGTTGAGAAATTTAGGGTGTTTAGATACAAATTAATCCATCATTAGACTCTACATTTTCTCGGCTAACTTCTTTAGCAAACTAGATATCTTGGTTACCTCGGTTATGAGGTTGGAGCTTGATTCATAGACTCTCGGGTGGATCATCTTCGTTGGAGGGAGACCGGCGAGTAAACTTGATCATGGTGGCTACTAGGAGCTTGGGAAGGTGTTTAAAGACCGAAGGACACGGATCATTATGTATAACATTCCTAAATCTTTATATTGCTTGCTAGGTTTAGGGTTAATGGTCAATCCGTATTCGCGGGTTGTGTTAGCGCCAGTTTGTAAAAATTTTGTTCCGCAATCGGCCACGGTTTGATGGCCAGGGCACTGGAATAACCCAACACTTTGATCTAAGGGTTTTCTGTTTTACAGAATATGATTTCTTGTTTCTAACGAAATTGGGGAAATATTTTCCCCTATACAGAATTTATTCTATAAAAAGGTGATTTTTAATCATCATTGGATTTTTAATCTAAGAGTTCTCTGTTTTACAGAGAGCAATCTTTTTAGTTTAGAAAGATTAAGAGAATATATTCAAAAAATTGGATCATTGATCCAACCGAGAGTATTTTTCTTATTTAGAAAGATATGGGAGATATTTTCTCCTAATAGAATTTGATTCTATATTTTGATGATTTATCATCACCGTTGGATCTTTGATCCAACGGCTCTGTTTAATATAGAGTATTGTAGAATTTAAATTCTACCTGGGCGCTAGCTCTCACATGTTGTGCACGTGGGCGCCACTTAAGAATTTAATTCTTAAGATAGGTATTCCTGTACTTTGCACATTGGTGCCTGCGTGAGGAGAACGTGCGGCGCCATATAAGAATTTAACCTTTATTCAGGAAGCACTCCTATGCTTTTCACATTGGCGCCCACGTGAGGCGCCACTATAGGATTTAATCGTATAAGATTAGTTCTGGCGTCGGCACCCTCGTGGAGAGCACGTGAGGCGCTGCCTCATTCTAACAGAGCTTTGCTCTTTTATTAGGTTAAATATTAGGGGAACAGCAGGTATGAGTTCGCTTCCCTTTTTGATGTTGAGCTGGTCTTATCCTCATGGTATAGGTCCTCTGTGGCTCATGCTTTTGCGGCGGGGTTACCCTCCAGCTGTCGGATAAAGCGAACCTGCCTTGTTGATACTGGTCTTCTACCCAGTCTTTGAAGATGAACCAGTCTTCAAGGGGATGACCTATTACTCAGTGATAGGAGCAATAATCTGGATGGTGGACCTCGTTTATTTATTCGGGGTGCCGAGACTCCGGAAGCGTCATCATTTGATATTTCATGACAAGGTAGAATATTTTCCTTGTTATGTCTTGGGGGAAAGAGTATTCCCGACCCATCTTCTTTATAAAGGACGGGCTCCAACTGAGTTTTTCTCGATTGCATGGCCTCTTGGATCCGTTTTGTTGTTTTCGAACGTTGTTTGCGTTCTTTACCCTGTTTTTGCCTCTATTTCAGGATTTTCCCCTTTCGCGAGGACATACAGCGGGTCAGGGATGAAGAACAATATAGTCTTCCTTCTCCGCAGATTGCTGATTGAGGCGCTGCGACCTGGCCTTTTCATAAATGGCTATTCCGCAGCTATGATTGTCTTGGCTCTTTTGACAAGCTTTTTTATTAGCTTTTCTATTTGTTCTTCGGGTGACGGACTCAACGTTCTTAGAGCGGGATTTCGCTCTGTTTCAATATCACGGCTATTTGGAAGAGCGTTTTCCCTTCACTGGAGCTGTTTATAACGTAGCAACTTTAGAACCGCTCCCGTTTTTTAGACTGAACATATCTGAGCCCGGTTGTCTCCATCTTCCCGTTGGGTATTTTTCGCTGAGTCTCGGGAATATCCCAAATCTTTTTGTAGAATTGGGCTTGTCGAACAGTTTGTTCAAGGGGTACAGCTTGGCATCTTAACAGCCTTTTCAATCCCTCCACATAGTTTCTTGGCAGTCAGATTGGTTGAAGCCTATCGAGTGCCTTATAATGCCGAGACGGAGCCATTGTAATTTGTAGATTCTGATCCATTCCGGAAAAAGTTTGCATTGACGAGAGGACGGAAAACACTGCATTTGCTTCATCCTCTGAGTCGGTGCCAAAGAATAAAATAGGAGTAGATGGGCTGGGCCTATTATTTTCTTTATGGGGTTACCCCGAGTAGACTATTTCTTCATCTTCTTCGGTATCGCTCCCAAAGATCGGGATAGTGGCGACGGATTTCTGTTTATTCTCCGGCTTGTGGCATCATTCTGTGTCCTCGATGTCTGGTTGGAAGTACATTGCGTCTTTGTATTTCCTGACTTTGTTTACGGAGAACAGATTTAGCTCCCATGTGACGGTGTTGTTCCCGCCAAAAATTTCTGCGCAAAGAGCCTAAGGTATCAAATGGCAGCGATACGCTTAAGAAAATGCGGACCAGTATTTTCCGGGCTGTATTGTGACAAACTCTCGAATGATAAATAGCTAAATTCTAATGGTATCGAAAGCATCTCGAAAAATCCTTCGATTTGATATATTATGGGCCTCATAATTCATCCGGGATCAAAAGTTATGAGGCATCGCGTGCCCACACGTGACTGAGGCAACACGTGACCATTTACAGGCAAAACCTGTAGGCACTGAATAAAATAAATAATTAAATGGGGTCACGTGTCAACACGTGATGGGCCTTTAAACCCACTAAAAATAATTAAAAGATATAATAAAAACTAAGGGAAAACTCCAATGGGGCATCACGTGCTCACACGTGACCAAGGGTCACGTGCTAACACGTGATGATTCCTTAGTTCTTTAAAACAGCAGAATTGAATTCTAGTTAAAATGCTAATCAAAGAGAGTCACGTGCTGACATGTGACAGGTCCCTCAGCTCTTTAATTGACAGAATTAAATTATCAAACATTGGGATCACATGCCAACACGTGATGGGCTTCAAAAGCCTTCTGAATTAATAAAATTAAATTCTAAATTAAGGAAAATCAAAAACCCTAATATTTATTTAGATCTTTCCAAACAAAAAGATTGTGCTCTGCAAAATGGAGCACCGTTGGATTAAAAATCCAATGGTGATTAAAAATCACCAATTTATGGAAGGATTTTATACAAAGAAAGATTTTCCTAAAATTTACCAAGAATAACAAACAGAATATCTTTTGAATTAAAAATCCAACGGTGAATAAAATTCACTGTGTGATCTAAAGGATCATATTAATTATGAAAACAAACAAAATCTTTCAATGAAAGATTTACTAAACAAATTGATTCTTTTCTTTCTCCTATAAATAGGAGCCAAGAAGAGAAGATAAGGGAACTACTTTTTTGGGGGAGATAACAACAACAGAGAGAAAAAGAGAGAGGAGAATTTAATTCTCAAGAAAGAAAACCCTAGGTGAGAAAAGAGAAAGGGATCAAAGCTTCATAAAATAAAAAAGAGAATTTAATACTCAATCTAAGAGTTTTAACTCTTCTACAAAAGAACTTAGTTCTTCCCATGGTTGAAGATCTGCAAAAAGCACATCTCCCCATAAGTTGAGAATTTAATTCTCATCGGGTTGAGATCCTGCCATGAAGATCCAAAACTTAGAGGGGGAATTGAGTTTTGAGAATTTAATTCTCCCAAAACAAAATTAGGATTTAACCCTACATGAGAATTTAATTCTCCCAAAACAAAATTAAGGTTTAAACCCTATCTGAGAATTTAATTCTCTTAAAACTATAGGAATTTAATTCCTTCAAGATGGACAGAACTAGGGTTTAACCCTAATTGAGAATTTAATTCTCTCAAATTTACAGGAATTTACTTCCTCCTAAATGAAATTAGGGTTTCATCCTATACAAGAATTTAATTCTTTTACATATATGGGAATTTAATTCCTCTAAAAAGAAACTAGGGTTTCACCCTATACAAGAATTTAATTCTTTTACATAGATGGGAGTTTAATTCCTCTAAAAGAAATTAGGGTTTAACCCTACAGAGAATTTAATTCTCAAAATAAAATAAGAAGATTTAAAAGATCTCTGTGCATGAAAAGAACTAAGGTCACGTGTCCCCACGTAACCCCTGAAGAGATCCCCAAAAATGAAAAGGAAAAGGCTTTGAGGCAATGCCTCATGTGCTCTCACGTGATCTCCAAAACAAAGGGAATAAAAGCAAGGGAAATCTAAGTTTTGGGATCTCTCACGTGTTATCACGTGACCCCTTAGCAAACGCTTTAGTGATCAGCGCACCGATGACCACCACGTGCCAACACGTGATGCCCAAAACAAAAATATAAAAAGTGTTTAACACCTAATTGCAGAACGAAGAAAAGGAATCTGGTCCCACCTTTGGGCGCCCTCACCTGTCCACACGTGACCCCTTTTTCTTTAGTGTTTAACACTAATTCGATAGCTTTATTCCCAGTGTTTAACACTGATTATCTTTTAGTATTTAACACTAATTTGGAAATCTTATTTTTAGTGTTTAACACTAATTTGGAAATCTTATTTTTAGTGTTTAACATTGTTATTTTCTAGTGTTAAACACTAATTTGGGATTCTATATTTCCAGTGTTTAACAATGTTGTTCTTTAGTGTTTGACACTACTTTTAGCCAAATTGGCTAATTTTCCAGAGGCAAAAGTACCTCCTCCAAATGAATCTCAAAATTGAGGAAATCAAAGACAAAAATGATATCAGAGCCCTCAAACTCTTGTTTAGCATTGCTAAATAATGTGGGTTTGAACCCAGACAAATGTTTAATGGTCTGAAAAAGAGCCAATATTTCTCATCTAATTGGACTTATCCCAAACTGGCCATAAGTCCTCAATTCAGATTTAACTGAGCCAATGTGCTCATAATCTAATTATTTGATCTTAGTTCCAAATTGGACTACAGATCCCCAAGCAACCTTGGTTCAAGGGTGCATCTCTTCACTCCTTTGATATTTGTCGTTGTAATCCTTCAACGTCTTCAGAGAGGTGACGAGTCTCGATAACCACACACTTCACAGACTATGACGTCTCTAAATTGGACTGTGGGGTCCTTAAACCCATGGACCATGATGTCCTTAACATTGACTGTGAGGTCTTTAAACTCATGGACTATGATGTCCTTAACCTAGACCGTGATGTCTTTAAACTAACATTGGACTGTGGGGTCCTTAAACCCATGGACTATGATGTCCTTAATCTTGACTGTGAGGTCTTTAAACTCACGGACTATGATGTCCTTAACCTCGATCGTGATGTCTTAAAACTAACATCGGACTGTGGGGTCCTTAAACTCATGGACTATGATGTCCTTAACCTTGACTGTGAGGTCTTTAAACTCATGGACTATGATGTCCTTAACCTTGACAGGGATGTCTTTAAACTAACGATGGACCACTATGTCCTTAAACTGGTATTGGACCACCATGTCCTTAAACTAGAAATCGACCGCAATGTCCCTAAACTAAACAATAGAGCCCAAATGCTCTCTTGTTGGATCTAAATGATCCTGGTAAGTTGATCTTAGTCTAGAAATTAGACTAACGTATCCTTAACACACGTTTAAGTTGATCTTAGTCTCAAATGAAGCTAACGTATCCTTAAACCCAACCCCCAAACCCAAATCTAAGAAGATACGGATTTTGACTAATCCACGTCCTACGGGCGACAATGTAAATTAGTCTCCGTATACAATCCACGGGCAACCACAAACAAAACAAACACCCACGACACGAAGTGACCATCTGGAGAAGGAGAAAGTTGTTACCACGATGCAGTAGCATAATTAACTGCATGAGCTTGCGCCTACAGGGAAGAGCATCCCCACAATCAAAAACCCCTCAAACGAGGGGGAATCTGACGAAATTTGCTACATCGGCCGCATCCGTTTAAACCTTCGATACATGGTGTCATAAATCAACCTGGCATCTTCAGAGAGGTGGACGGATAGCACCAAATAGCATCTGCCCCCAGATTCAGGCAAGACGTCAGTCTTTCCCGGTTTTCGGCGGTAAACAGTATCTGGCACGCCCTGTGGGACCTTTTCCTCTTTCCACTCCACACTTCGTGTGTCGTGTTCGCGAACGAATCACGGTTTGTTATGGTTGCCTGTGGATTCGAGATACTTAGATTTGGTGTCTTGCTCTGTGCAGAAAACAAAAGATCAATGGCGTCTACTTGCACGAAATGTTCCAACTGCAACTGCAACTCTCACTCCGTCCCGTCTGGAGGAGTGACTTACGGGCCCCAAGCAGCCTCCATCTTCGCTATGCTGGTGGAACAGGTCACTCAGGCCACCACTGGATTGTTCTTCGGGACCATGCACCCGCCTATGAGCTTCAATGCCCCGACGCCATCACAGGAAGCTCCCAAAAAGTCGGTCTTTGATCGGCTTGCAACTACTGCGGCCCCTCTCAACGGTTCGGCCGATGTCAAGCCAACAGCATCAGTCTTCGATAAGCTGAGCCTGAACTCCAACGGGCCCGCCAAGAAGCCCACGATAACTGAAGCGGCCATCCCAAAGCGGGTAGTCATTCCTACTCTCGAGGTCATTAAAGAAGCTTTTCCCGTCAAGGGATCAGTCTTTACGAGGTTGGCCACCCCGGCTCCCGTTCTTACTCAAAGGTCTGTCTTTAACAGACTGGACGCTACTCAACGGACATCAGTCTTCAAGAGGCTGACGCCAGCAACAGCCCTTCTCCATAACAGGGGCATAACGAAGTCTCCCCTAAAGCTGAAACAATCCCAACGGCTCGACACGCTCGACGTCGCCACTGGCGCCGAGTAAGGAAGGCTGGGGGCAACTCTCCCTCTGGGCTAACTCCACCAGCCCCAACGGTGGAAGTCAATGTTATTGTTCCAACTGGGAACAGCTTTGAATTGCTGAACAAGGTGCGTAGGAATTCTCCTACCGCCGTGCTGAAAAGATCTCCTCCATCAGTGGAGAATGTCGCGGAAGCAAAGCCAGAACAGTCCTTTCAGCGGTTGTCCTCCAAAATCTACAAACTCTGGCGGCAGGTTCGGGACACAGTAATTGATCAAGATTGTCACGACCAGAAATTGGCACGTGACGGCCCTAATACTACGCAACGTCTACAGGCGTAACTTAGTAAAAGAAAGCCAAAACCCAGAAATCTAAACCATTAAAAGACAAGAAAAATAAGAAATATTGTTTAAACCAAAAAAAAATCTCAAATATAAATTCTTTAAGTCCAATTTTCTTTCTTGAAAATTTCGGCAGCACCTCCTTTATAAAAACCAACCCCAAAAATGGGTACAACATAAATATAATGTAAAGCATCCCCAACGGGAGAAAATCCATGCCCAAAGGCGGAAAACAACCACCACAACAAATATACGACGCCGTAGCGAAGAAAAAGAAGACGATAGAAAGGAAACTGTATAAAAGACAACAAATCCACAATTTATACAATATCGTCCTCACCAAGTCTCTAAGTCAACAACATAATAGTAGATGGAGAGTACAAGATACAACGAATATACAATACAAATACCGATAACCACCAAAACCCACCTGAACAAAACAGCACACTGTGAGCCGATGCGGTATCTGTAGCAAAAGATGATAGATGAATAGTCAGCCTCGACTACTCTGGGGAACACTCTGTAACACCTGTGGCATAACGGGGGTGAGTTGCCAACTCGTGAATAGTAAATAACATATGCAGGTAATCGCAGGAATGTACGTACATCATGAATCTAAGATATGCAATTTACAGTAATAACAGGTCATATGAATGTAGAATAATGGAAAGTACACTAACAAGTACAACCAATATATATAAAGCAATAATGATATGACACAGTATGCAATAATCATGCAATGGGGGTATGAGATTGTAAATGTGCAACACTCATGAAAGGTACACTAACAGGTACTCCTAATACATGAAACAGTGCATAAATAGATAAAGGTGAGGTATGGAGTGAAATATGTCATTTCCACGGAATCCTGACATCGTGGTAGGATCACAATCCATCAAGACGAATCAAATCCCAATTCCTCAAATCAGCCCCCAAATTGGCTCTCATATCATCTAAGTATCGCATTCTCCTCAATTTCACAATATTAAGTATATCCCGTATATCCTGAATGTACAACATCAAGTATATCTCACATATATTGAATGTACAACATCAAGTATATATCACATATATCGAATGTACAACATCAAGTATATATCACATATATCGAATGTACAATATCAAGTGGATCTCACATATCTCGTATGTACCATATCAAGTATATCTCACATATCTCAAATGTACAACAGCAAGTGGATCTCACATATCTCGTATGTACCATATCAAGTATATCTCACATATATCTCCAGTATCCAATCTCAAATGAATCTCTTATATCCCGAATCAAATCTCCAGCAAAATTCTAACATCCTAAATATAATGGCATGATAAATATGATGAGGTCAATACACATATATTAGCGTCCCATTCCCCTAATATTGGTGTAAGGGTATATATAACAGCGGCTCAATCCCCTGTTATATATACAAATGAGTAATTGGAAATATCATGAAACCAATGTGCCAAGCATCGACACAGAAATGCTGATCCATCAGGTGCTGTCTCCATGACTGGCCCCCCTGATGGGTACGTATCATACGCTATCCCGAGAGCTCGAGTGCCTAGCTCTGACCCTCGCCTCTCGACGTATCCATACGCACATGACTCCCGTCGGTATCCACTCGATAGCCGATGAGTCATTGGTCCTGTCACCGGATGGTATGGTTCCCCTAAGCCTCATCGCCTAGCACCGCGAAATCGTTCTTGCTTCTGGGTACCCCCGGGCCCCACCATGTACCCACAGATGGTGCCTCCTCACTCCTCGAATCGGGCATATATCAGAACCGATAAATCTCATGGTGGCTGCGGAAACATCAATATCAAGGAAACCGAGTCTTTCAAATAATGCATAATTTCATGAACTACCACGGTCCCTAAATCCAGAAAACATCATGAAAAATCTATATAACAATACGAAAATCCATGAATATAATATGTGCGCCATATCTGAAATGCAAGCATATAAAGGAAAAACCACTAATTAACTGCATCAAGTTAATACAAATATCATGCGGTTCCTATTTATCCACTTCTAAATAACATCAAGTGAAGATAAACATGTAGCTAAAACCAGATGTATGTGAAATCAATAAGGTATAGAAAGATAATGTGTCTACCTATAAGCAATGATATAGTATACCCCCTGGGTATAAGAACAGTATGTGCAAGGTATACCTGTAGCTATGACAGGGAGTGTGTATGTACCTATCACTAATGGTACAATACTCTATAGGAATACAGATATGCTAAATGCCATATATGATAAGCAGTATGAATCAATGTCACAATGTCCCTAACCAAGCAATATAACATCTATAAGTGGTTTCTGTGTGACATGGCAATTATTGACGGTGTGTGTAGCATATAATCAGTGCTCGTGCAACATGAATCGTCAATAATATGTGCAGTGTCCTACTACTACTAGTCCAGGGACAACTACATCTAAGTAATAGGGTAAAGGCGTAATTCTAACAATAACGTAGAATATGCGACAAGTAATAAAATCTCTAGCCCTGACGCATAACGCCATGCGGGCGATTCCCCTGTAGATGTTAAATCTACTCACCAACGCTCCAAGCTAGGTGAAGCCTACCACCTGTTTTCCCATTGTCGTAGCGTCCGAAGTCCCCGCTTGCGAACCTAAAATTTCACAAACACAACATATAAGCAAATATCCTGCATCGACGAAAAGACAACGAAACGCGATGAAAACGCCCGGAAAATTACACTGCGCGCTTAGCGCATCTATCGCGCACGATACCGGCCAAAAACCCTAATTGGGGTCGCTAAACTACAAAACACCATGACTGGACCCCGATCGTCCCGATCGCGCAACACAACACAAGAATTACGAGGAATACAATAGATATAACCTCGTAACGACCAATCGAACCCACGTCGGAAAAATCCCGAAATCTACTAAGCAACCTATTGCAAAATTCCGCACTAGTTTCAAGCTAATGCATATCTAGCAATAACAAACACCTTAAAATAGCTTAACTAAGCTACCTAAACCATTCCTATATTTTTAACACTCGCTAATTATGTTTTAGCAAAAACCTAGTAAGCTAATTGCATAATTAAACAAAGTGATCATTAACAAAAATTAACATTTTCTACTAGGTTAATCTTCTCCAAAACACAAATTAACACTTCAAAAGAACGCTAAACACATAAACATAATTTAACCCTAACATGAATTTCTTAAACCAAAAATAAATGAATTAATCATAATATAAAAACTAAACTAAACACATAATTAGCTAACTAAACTAGCTAGAATAAGATTAAAGCAAATATAAAAGGATTAAGGTAATAATTATACCTCCCCAAGAACACAAAATGAAACTTAATCCAACATCTCAGCATCAAAAACCAAGCTTTAATGAAGATCCATGAAGGAAATGAAGGAAAACTGATTATATTTGAATTTGTATGAATTAAATTGGATTTTTCATGATTTATTTGATGAAAATCCATGAAGGAAATGAAGGAAAAATGATTATATTTGAATTTGTATGAATTAAATTGGATTTTTCATGATTTATTTGATGAAAAATGAGTTGAAATTGGGTGGAAATGATGGAGGGCAGCAAGGGGAAGGGAAGGGCCGGCCAAGGGGAGAATGGAGGGATTTTTGGTGAAGTGTGTGGAATTTTCTAGATAAAGAAAATAATTAATGCACATTTAATTGCAAAAATGCCACCTTTTATTCATTTTCTTTTTTTTTTAAATAATTCCCTTTGACCAAAAAATATCTAGATAATTAAAAAGAAGGTTCTAAAATAATTTTAGTGATGATTCCCAAAAAATTTCATTTAGAAAAATTTTCCCAATTTACGCGCATATTTTACCGGCTAAAATAATATTTTATTTGGGAAAAATTCTATCTCAACGAAAACCTCCCAAATACCCCTAAATTTCGCGCACAAGCTTTATTTTAGCTAAACTAGGTGCCGGTAAGCTTATACGGACGTTTAATCGAAATCGGGTTAAAACGGGAAAAACCGACAATTTTGCCCTAAAACGGAAAAATTCGCAATACGATTTCTGAAACGTTACAAAGATTACCCTCGCTGACAAAAAAAGGCGAAGGTTCAACAAGAAGAGAACCATCCTGCCAAATCACAAAAAGCTGTTTGGGTGCCCGCTGTGACGCCCCCCTCAACTTCAACTGCTAAAAAGAAAAGGAGGCCTGAGAAAGCCCATGTGGCTGCGGCAGACCGCAAAGGCATTGAGCCCAAACACCCTAAGTCTGGGAGAATGATGGTACATACTGTCTACATGGCTTCCGGAAAAGAAGAAAGCCGCACTTCGACGGTCCACCGACCGCTCACCCGATCAATAACAAGGGCTCAAGAAAAACAACAGCAGAAGCTTCAGGAGATGCTGACTGCAATGGCTGCGCTCACAGGACCAAAAGAAGGCCTGGATGCGTCATCGGAGCAGCGTCATGAACAAGAAACCGATGCTGACTTCCTTCGCAGAGTCCTCGAAAAGAAGGACAGAGAAGCCGCAGAACAAGCAGCTAATATAAAGCGAATGACACTTCTCTTCCAAGACATGGTCGGGATGATGTTACAGCCAGAAGCTCCAGCTGAAAACCCTCCGATCATTATTGAAGACGACAGAGGGGAGACATCGAACCCTCATCCGACTCTTTCAGCAGCCAAGGAGGAAACCATCTCAAAAGCCACGCTTGATGATTACATCGCTCAGCAGATACGAGTTCATCAGGCGAATGAAACGGCTGGACAAATTGTTAAAACTGGACGACCCTATCCGGGTTGGTACGACCAAATAAAGTACCCGCCGGGATACACGATCCCCAAATTCCACGTATACAAGGGGACGGGAAATCCGCATCAGCACGTTGCTCAATTCAGAGCCTTATGCGGAAACACTGGAGGTGACGATAAGCTACTACTCTGTCAGTTTGTTGGCAGTTTGTCGGAGACAGCATTCGAGTGGTATTCCGAACTCTTAAATGACTCTGTTAAGACATTCGCAGAGATGGAGTTGCTATTCACTCAGCGTTTCGCAAGCGCTAGCGAACGCACCACAATCACGGCACTGATCAATGCCAGGATGAAGCCGGGAGAGACGTGGGTGCAATATGCAATCCGGTGGCGGAACCTATGGTCGAGATGCGAACAACGCATAGAAGAAGCTCCTGCCGTGGGCATGTTCGTGGGTACTCTCGACCCTCAAGCGACCATCTCCCAACATGATGTTCTTCAAGCCGACCACCTTCCAGGCCTTGATTGACAAGCTGGTCCAAATGGACCAGATGGTCCATAGGCCTTCCTCTTCAAAGACAGAGCCTTGGAATGAAAAGGGCAAAGGGAAAGCAACCTTCGTTGCCAATACTCAACAACGGCCGAGCAACTTAAAGCCGTTTGTTCGCCAAAACAACGTACGTCCACGCCCATCCCTCGAGGAGAGACTGGGACGTCCATACTTGTTTCCCCAGGATAAAACGAGGAAACTGTTCGAGCTGGCAGTGCGCAACAAACTCATCAATTTGCCGGATCCAAAACGTCCGTTGCAGCCAGGCGATATCAACAATCCTAATTACTGCCCTTACCACCAAGCAGTAAGCCATCCAATCGAAGATTGTTTTGTCTTCAAAGGCTGGATGGAGGACCAATACCAACAAGGCAAGTTCGCATTATTCGAAAATTGGAAGGTAAACCCACCACAACCTCATGCCCCTAAAAAGGTGGACATGCCGGGGGCATCGTGCTCATTCATAAGGGAAGCCCCATGGGAGGACGTTCTTTCAGCCAAGACGAAAAGAATGCTGAAGGATCTCCAAACATGCCCGGCGATCAGGTGGAAAAATCCACTGGAACCCGAGATCATCGAGGGAATGCTGAAACCGCGCCCAACTCCAAAAACTGGTGGTGATGGTCAGGGCGCTCACACCCGGCCGTCAAAGTCTTCGAAGAAGAAGAAGAAGACCAAAAAGCCCGTGAAGCCTGGTGACAAGCGCACGGACCTGCAAAAACAGATTGACGCGTTGGAAGAATATAATCAGAAGGCACGGACCCCAGTCACACTCCAAGAATTTCTCACCCACGTCCTTGTGGACAAAGATGATGACAATGGAGAAGACTCGTCGGATGAGTCTGAGGGTTATGTGGCAAGTTGTCATGTGATCTCTCACTCGTTAATAAACGGTGAAGAAGTTTTGGATGTAGAAAAACCAGGGGCAAATCTTGAGCCTGAACTTCTAGGACCATCAGACGAAATGATTGATGCATTCCTAAACGAAGCCCGTCAGGAAAGCAAAGCCAATCGAGAGCGTGAACTGGCTATATTTGAAAGTGCCAAATGCCGACGACTAGAGGAAAAGGTCGAGACACCCCGACTGGAGCAAAGCATCCCTATCGCCAGCAAAAGCAAGCTTAAAATAAGAAATCAATTTCCTAGGGCCCCGGCAATAGGAATGAAGTCGCCCTCTCTCAAAGGAAATTCCCCTGGTAATATATGTCTTGATGAAGCGAACATACATCCTAATTTCTGTCTATACCATCAGAAGATTGCACACCCTACCGAGGAGTGCATAGCCTTTAAAAACTGGCGGTAGGGATATGTTGCCCATCGACGACACGTTCAACGAGTGAAGCGCAAGGCTCGTCGGGAACAGAAAAGCACGACAGATGAGCGCGAAAGAGCTGCTGGCAACTGTCATATAGCCGACACCAAGGGATCGCAAGTTATCACCTTTGGAAGTGACTCTGACGAAGAAATCGCCCTCAGCCTTCTCTTCAAGGAATCCACCTCCGGCACAAAACATGCGAAGATTTGCGGCAAAATCTAGCTGCGTAATCGTACGTTGACCTATGACCGAAACGTCGTTAAACTACTACCAACCCGCGGCATCCCCAGGCTAACGTGGTGTAAAAAAAAGGGTACGTCCACAAGCAAGATGGGCACGGATGAAAACCCGAAAGGGCTCCGTGAGTAAAAACAGCAGGACTACCGAAGATATTTGTGAAAACCCGAAAGGGCACAGACTCGTAAAAAAAGGGTATGTCCACAAGCGATATGGGCACGGATGAAAACCCAAAAGGGCTCCGTGAGTAAAAACAGCAGGGCTACAGGCGAGTGTTTGTGAAAACCCAAAAGGGCACAACCTCATTAAAGGACACTTGCAAGGTCCTCTCGACCTTGTGAAGAGAAACCACCCGCGTGAGATCCTTACGACTCACAAAGGAAGCAACACACTTAGGGACCCCACGACTCCTAAGGAGAAATTACACTTGCGGGATCCTCACGACTCGTAAGGAGAACCCTTTTATGAGACCCTCACGGCTCATAAGATTCAAAAGTCTTAAGTTACAGGGACCTGAACCTGTTCCTAAGCACCCCCCCACAACCTCCAATACTGACCTACAAGCGGTTCAGTATTGACCCTTGTATACAATCCACGGGCGCGAATAAACATTTCCCTAACAAAGTCCCATCCGTGACTAGGGATATGTTTACACGGTGAACAGCCCTTGTAAGTCCTCTCAACTTATAAGGAGAAAGCACTCTTGTAAGATCCTTATGACTTTTAAGAGACCATGCACTTAGGAATCCTTACGACTCCTAAGGAGAAAACGCACCTATGAGGTCCTCACGACTTGTAGGGAGAAATACCTTTATGAGACCCTTACGGCTCATGAAGTCAAAAGCCTTAGTCGACAGGATCTTAACCCTGTCTACTAAGTTACCTTTGTTCGATATCAACAGAGGCAAATGATGATTCGCTCCTGGCAATATCCCAGTTGTAGCGATGCTGATGCCAAAATCGGTGTCTAATTCCAAGTTTGCAGCGAAAAGCCAACGAGCCACACATGCATACGAAATAGTCGAAATGATGGGGCAACTTGCAACGAAATCAGCAAGTAAAAATGTATGCATACAAAAACAGCCGAAATGATTGGGCAACTCGCAATAAAAAGCAGCGAGTAAAAAGAAAAATAGCCGAAATGATTGGGCACCGTGAAAAATAGTCGAAATGATTGGGCAATCGCGATTTTCACGATATAAAAAGCTGAAATGATATAGCATCGCGGAAAGAATAAAAAAATGATGAACGAATGAAACTTTTTGCCCTACAGGTGAGATCATATCGATCTCTGTATACAATCCAGGGGTACAAACAAAGAGTGAACCATACCTTCCCAACAGGCTCCATCAGAAAACAAAGCCAAATCTCGACGGTTCATAGACAACCTAGAGACAATCTCAACATTTGTCGCAATATTGCAGACACAATGTCAACAAATGAAGCAAAGGAAGATCCCTAGCCTCAGGGTCTCGACGTCAACATCGACAACTTAGAGATCACCAACGGCGTTTCTCCTCGCTCCAACCAGATGCAAACATGACGTCAACAATCGACCTCAGAGTCGCAATGAAATGGAACCATGGCAAAGTCCCTAGTTCCAAATCTCAATGGCCACATCTGCAGCCTGGAGAGCAACAACGGTGGGCCTCCTCATTCCAGCATGACACAGATGTTACACCATCAAGCGGAGCGACGGCAAAATCCCAGCTCCACCTCAGCATTCGTCTCGATACAGCAGACGAGATGTCAACAATGGAGTTCCTTCGCAGTCCAGCAGGATGCAGATGCAATGTCAACAAAAGACCTGACGGGTCGAAACAAAGCGGAGTGACGGCAAAATCCCAGCTCCACCTCAACATTCGTCTTGATACAGCAGACAAGATGTCAACAATGGCGCTCCTTCGCAGTCTAGCAGGATGCGGATGCAACGTCAACAAAAGACCTCACGGTCGAAACAAAGTGGAGCGACGGCAAAATCCCAGCTCCACCTCAGCATTCGTCTCGATACAGCAGACGAGATGTCAACAATGGCGTTCCTTCGCAGTCCAGCAGGATGCAGATACAACGTCAACAAAAGACCTCACGGTCGAAACAAAGCGGAGCGACGGCAAAATCCCAGCTCCACCTCAGCATTCGTCTCGATACAGCAGACGAGATGTCAACAATGGCGTTCCTTCGCAGTCCAGCAGGATGCAGATGCAACGTCAACAAAAGACCTCACGGTCGAGACAAAGCGGAGCGATGGCAAAATCTCAGCTCCACCTCAGCATTCGTCTCGATACAGCAGACGAGATGTCAACAATGTCGTTCCTTCGCAGTCCAACAGGATGAAGAAGCAACGTCAACAAAAGACCTCATGGTCAAAATAAAGTGGAGTAACGGCAAAATCCCAGCTCCACCTCAGCATTCATCTCGTTACAGCAGACGCAATGTCAACAATGGCATTCCTTCGCAGTCCAGCAGGATGCAGATGCGACATCAACAAAAGACCCCATGGTCGAAACAAAGCAGAGTGATGGAAAAATCCTAACTCCACCGCAGCATTCGTCCCGATACAGCAGACGCAATGCTAGCAAACGAAGCGAAAGCCAAATTCCTAGCTTCAGGGTCTTGATGGTAACTCATATAAAACCTGAAAGACAATCAGAGATCATCCCACATCAGCACGGAGTGGTCACCACCTCGTCGTTCGTCTCGATACAGCAGATGAGATGTCACTACGGCGTCCTTCCTCCAACAGGATCCGGACACGCCAAAGCAAATGAAGCGAGGGCCAAATTCATAGCTTAAGGGTCTTGACGGTAACTCATATAAAACCTGAAAAACTATCGGCGATCATCCCACATCAACGCGGAGTGGTTACTACCTCGACGTTCGTCTCAATACAGCAGACGAGATGTCACTACAGCGCCCTTCCTCCAACAGGATTCGGACGCGCCAAAGCAAACGAAGCAAAGGCCAAATTCCTAGCTTCAGGGTCTTGACGGTAACTCATATAAAACCTGAAAGACTATCGGAGATCATCCCTACACTAGCGCGGAGTGGTCACCACCTCGACGTTCGTCTCGATACAGTAGACGAGATGTCACCCCGGCGTTCTTCCTCTAGCAGGGTTCAGACGCGACAATCAAACAACGGAGCCACGACAAAATTCCCAGTTCCATGCCTCGGCGGTTCACCAACAACCTAAAGACAACCGCGACATTCTTCTCGATACAGCAGACGTAGTGCCAGCAAATGAAGCAAAGGCCAATCCTAGCTTCAGGGTCTTGACGGCAACTCATATAAAACCTGAAAGACTATTGGAGATCATCCCACACCAGCGCAGAGTGGTTATGACTTATCGGGGCACTCTAAAATGAGCCTAACCTCAAGTAAAAAGCGGCATGACAAAATTCCTAACGCTTGCTCTTCTGACGGTCAAACTGTCTAGGAAGATTGCTTGAAGATGTCTTGTCCAGCCCCGAAGGGATCAGAGACACGACAGTCGCAAGGCTGCTCGAACAACAAGATTGCCTATCGAGGAATATATCAGCCAACGCAACGGTACGGCGGACAAAATCTTAGAACCACAGACCCTAACGGACCTTTGTCGTAAAGAGCAGAGGTTAACTGTGACGTTAGGACATCCTTGCGAGAACTTCTTGATTCGTATCGACTCGTAAGGCAAAGCCTTAGGCAATGGGGATTAAAAAAAACTGTTTCCTAAGCACTGGGGCCCTGCAAGTCAGACCAAGATGGACTCTTGCATACTATTCACGGGTCACACTCTCCGAAGTCGAACATCGACAAAGAGGGAAATAACCACTTATAATTCCTCTCGACTTGTAAGCGGGAAAAATTCTCTTGTGAGATCCTTACGACTCTCAAGAGAAAACACACACTTAGGAGTCCTCACGACTTCTAGGGAGAAAATACACTTGTGGGATCCTCTCGACTCGTAGGGAGAAAAGTCTTTATGAGACCCTCACGGCTCATAAAGTTGAAAAGTCTTAGGTGGCAGATCCTAACCCTGTCACCTAAGACATCACTGCCCTACAAAGAGGTCAAGATGGACTATCTACGGGCCACACTCCCCGAAGTCAAACATCGACAAGGAGGGAAACAATCACTTATGAGTCCTCTCGACTTGTAAGGGAGAAAATTCTCTTGTGAGATCCTTACGACTCTCAAGGGAAAACGAACTTAGAAGTCCTCACGACCCCTAAGGAGAAAATACACCTGCGGGATCCTCTCGACCTGTAGGGAGAAAAAACCTTCTTGAGACCCTTACGGCTCATGAAGACGAAAAAGTCTTAGGCTACAAAGACCCTAAAACTTATCTCCTAAGCCCTCAATTCTATGGCCATGCATAACTCTGCACTACTTCACCCACGTACATACTTATGTGGGCAAAGTAGTGGGGGGCATTTGTTCCCGCCAAAAATTTCTGCGCAAAGAGCCTAAGGTATCAAATGGCAGCGATACGCTTAAGAAAATGCGGACCAGTATTTTCCGGACTGTATTTTGACAAACTCCCGAATGAGAAACAGCTAAATTCTGATGGTATCGAAAGCGTCTCAAAAAATCCTTCGATTTGATATATTATGGTCCTCATAATTCATCCGGGATCAAAATTTATGAGGCATCACGTGCCCACACGTGACCATTTACAGGAAAAACCTGTAGGCACTGAATAAAATAAATAATTAAATGGGATCACGTGCCAACACGTGATGGGCCTTTAAACCCACTGAAAAGGATTAAAAGATATAATAAAAACTAAGAGAAAACTCCAATGGGGTATCACGTGCTCACACGTGACCAAGGGTCACGTGCTAACACGTGATGATTTCTTAGTTCTTTAAAACAGCAGAATTGAATTCTGGTTAAAATGCTAATCAAAGAGAGTCACGTGTTGACACGTGACAGGTCCCTCAGCTCTATAATTGACAGAATTAAATTATCAAACATTGGGATCACGTGCCAACACGTGATGGGCTTCAAAAGCCTTCTGAATTAATAAAATTAAATTCTAAATTAAGAGAAATCAAAAACCCTAATATTTATTTAGATCTTTCCAAACAAAAAGATTGTGCTCTGCAAAATGGAGCACCGTTGGATTAAAAATCCAATGGTGATTAAAAATCACCAATTTATGGAAGGATTTTATACAAAGAAAGATTTCCCTAAAATTTACCAAGAATAACAAACAGAATATCTTTTGGATTAAAAATCCAACGGTGAATAAAATTCACTGTGTGATCTAAATGATCATATTAGTTATGAAAACAAACAAAATCTTTCAATGAAAGATTTACTAAACAAATTGATTCTTTTCTTTCTCCTATAAATAGGAGCCAAGAAGAGAAGAGAAGGGAACTACTTTTTTTTGGGGAGATAACAACAACAGAGAGAGAAAAGAGAGAAGAATTTAATTCTCAAGAAAGAAAACCCTAGGTGAGAAAAGAAAATGGGATCAAAGCTTCATAAAATAAAAAAGAGAATTTAATTCTCAATATAAGAGTTTAACTCTTCTACAAAAGAACTTAGTTCTTCTCCTGGTTGAAGATCTGCAAAGAGCACATCTCCCCATAAATTGAGAATTTAATTCTCATCGGGTTGAGATCCTGCCATGCAGATCCAAAACTTAGAGGGGGAATTGAGTTTTGAGAATTTAATTCTCCCAAAACAAAATTAGGGTTTAACCCTACATGAGAATTTAATTCTCCCAAAACAAAATTAAGGTTTAAACCCTATCTGAGAATTTAATTCTCTTAAAACTATAGGAATTTAATTCCTTCAAGATGGACAAAACCAGGGTTTAACCCTAATTGAGAATTTAATTCTCTCAAATTTACAGAAATTTACTTCCTCCTAAATGAAATTAGGGTTTCACCCTATACAAGAATTTAATTCTTTTACATATATGGGAATTTAATTTCTCTAAAAAGAAACTAGGGTTTCACCCTATACAAGAATTTAATTCTTTTACATATATGGGAATTTAATTCCTCTAAAAGAAATTAGGGTTTAACCCTACAGAGAATTTAATTCTCAAAATAAAATAAGGAGACTTAAAAGATCTCTTTGCATGAAAAGAACTAAGGTCACGTGTTCCCACGTGACCCCTGAAGAGATCCCCAAAAATGAAAAGGAAAAGGCTTTGAGGCAATGCCTCACGTGCTCTCACGTGACCTCCAAAACAAAGAGAATAAAAACAAGGGAAATCTAAGCTTTGGGCGCTCTCACGTGTTACCACGTGACCCCTTAGCAAACGCTTTAGTGATCAGCGCACAGATGACCATCACGTGCCAACACGTGATGCCCAAAACAAAAATATAAAAAGTGTTTAACACCTAATTGCAGAACGAAGAAAAGGAATCTGGTCCCACCTCTGGGCGCCCTCACGTGTCCACACGTGACCCCTTTTTCTTTAGTATTTAACACTAATTCGAGAGCTTTATTCCCAGTGTTTAACACTGATTATCTTTTAGTGTTTAACACTAATTTAGAAATCTTATTTCCAGTGTATAACACTAATTTGGGATTCTATATTTCCAGTGTTTAACATTGTTGTTCTTTAGTGTTTGACACTACTTTTAGCCAAATTGGCTAATTTTCCAGAGGCAAAAGTCCCTCCTCCAAATGAATCTCAAAATTGAGGAAATCAAATACAAAAATAATATTAGAGCCCTCAAACTCTTGTTTAGCATTGCTAAATAATGTAGACTTGAACCCAGACAAATGTTTAATGGTCCAACAAAGAGCCAATATTTCTAATCTAATTGGACTTAGCCCAAACTGGCCATAAGTCCTCAATTCAGATTTAACTGAGCCAATGTGCTCATAATCTAATTATTTGATCTTAGTTCCAAATTGGACTACAGATCCCCAAGCAACCTTGGTTCAAGGGTACATCTTTTCACTCCTTTGATATTTGTCGTTGTAATCCTTCAACGTCTTCAGAGAGGTGACGGGTCCCGATAACTACACACTTCACAGACTATGACGTCTCTAAATTGGACTGTGGGGTCCTTAAACCCATGGACTATGATGTCCTTAACCTTGACTGTGAGGTCTTTAAACTCACGGACTATGATGTCCTTAACCTCGACCGTGATGTCTTTAAACTAACATTGGACTGTGGGGTCCTTAAACCCATGGACTATGATGTCCTTAATCTTGACTGTGAGGTCTTTAAACTCACGGACTATGATGTCCTTAACCTCGACCGTGATGTTTTAAAACTAATATCGGACTGTGGGGTCCTTAAACTCATGGACTATGATGTCCTTAACCTTGATTGTGAGGTCTTTAAACTCACGGACTATGATGTCCTTAACCTTGACCGGGATGTCTTTAAACTAACGATGGACCACTATGTCCTTAAACTGGTATTGGACCACCATGTCCTTAAACAGTAAATCGACCGCAATGTCCCTAAACTAAACAATAGAGCCCAAATGCTCTCTTGTTGGATCTAAATGATCCTGGTAAGTTGATCTTAGTCTAGAAATTAGACTAACGTATCCTTAACACACGTTTAAGTTGATCTTAGTCTCAAATGAGGCTAACGTATTCTTAAACCCAACCCCCAAACCCAAATCTACGAAGATACGGATTTGGACTAATCCACGTCCTACGGGCGACAACGTAAATTAGTCTCCGTATACAATCTACGGGCAACTACAAACAAAAAAAACATCCACGACACGTAGTGATCATCTGGAGAAGGAGAAAGTTGTTACCGCGATGCGGTAGCGTAATTAACTGCAGGGGCTTACGCCTGCAGGGAAGAGCGTCCCCACAATCAAAAACCCCTCAAACGAGGGGGAATCTGTTGAAGTTTGCTACATCGGCCGCATCCGTTTAAACCTTCGATACATGGTGCCATAAATCAACTTGGCATCTTCAGAGAGGTGGACAGATAGCACCAAATAGTATATGCCTCCAGATCCAGGCAAGACGTCGGTCTTTCCTGGTTTCCGGCGGTAAACAGGTGTATTCCAAATCATCCTTGAAATACTTCATGCACTGATATTATGTAGAAGGGATGACGTTGTACTCATATAACCAAGGCCTACCGAGCAAAGCGTTATCGCAAGTCTTAGCGTCAATGACATGAAGTTTGATGTCAGTGATGAGCAGCCCGAAGAGTAACGTCAGTATTACGGACCCAAGTGTCCATGACAACTATGAGTCGAACTCGGAGATGGTAATTTTATCTCGAGTAAGGTGCTGAACGTTCATGCAAATTTCCTTTAGCGCTCTCACATTGAGAAGGTTGACGGAGGATCCGTTGTTGACAAAGATTTTCCCTATCTTGATGTAGTGGCAGTACCCGGTGACGTATAACGGGCAATTATGTTCGCACGTACCGAGAAGGAGATCTTCATCGCTGAATGTAATGTCAGACGCGTGGACCTCTGCCAGTTCATCTTTCATCCTCTCTTCCGCGAAGAAAGATTGGAACTGATCGGGCTCTTGTAATCCCTTGATCAGAGAATCTAGTGCCTCTTTGGAAAGGAAGAGAGCATCCAATATGCTCACTTGTAAAGGTATTTTCCTCAAATGTGCTAGGACAATCCACCTTGTTTTTCCTAGACGGGTCCCTTGCTGCGAGCTCTTTGACAACTCCATCGTCGAGGGAAATTTCCTCAGAGATTGTTTCTTTCCCTTTATCTTTTTTGCTCGAACCTTTGTTTGTAGGTCCGAGGTTCTTTTTAGGCAGCGTGCGGTTACGCAGCTGAATATTCTCGCAGTTCTTCTCCTCCTCTTCTTTTTCGGAGGTGGAGTCTTTGAAAAGAGGGCTGAGGGGTATTTCTTCCTCAGAGTCGCTCCCGAAGATAGAAACTTGGGGTTTTTCCCCTTCCGAACTAGTACCAACCATATGACAGTTGCCATTCGTTTCTTCATGCGTATCCATTGCACCATTTTGCCGTCGGCGAGCTTCGCGCTTCATCCTCTTGAAGTGTTTTTGATGGGCAACGTATCCTTGCCACCACTTCTTAAAGGCATTGCATTCCTCGGTGGGGTGGATGACCCTCCGATGATATAGGCAGTAGGTTGGGCATGCATCTTCTTCATCGAGGCATATAGCCCCGGAAGTGTTCTTTATGAGAGGTGGCAGCTTCATCCCCATTGACAGGGCTTTGGTGAACCGCTTCTCTGTTTTGATCCTGCTCTTATTTGTCGCAGATATGTGATTGGTAGGGATTCTGCGTGTTCAAGTTTAGTTAATTACCGCAATCAAGACGGTTTCGCTTATAGCTAGCCGGTTGAGTACGGGTCGTCCGCAGGGAGATGGGAATCTTTTTCTATGTGCTTTAACGAGTTAAGTCCAGTTTTTTAGGTTTTGTTGTGATTAATTAAGTGGTAAAAAGATATGTAAAGAGAGCTTGTTAGGGTTAGGATTAGGTTAGTTTGAGTTAGGAGTCTCCCACATCTTTCGTTGCCCTTCTTAATATCGGTGTTACGGTAATCGGCAACAACGGGGATTAGCACGACTAGGAAGGAACTTGCGAGTATAAGCTAGGCTTTCCAACGCATAAGTTCTTCCTTTTGGTGCTTGTCCGTCCGTTCTTGGCTCTTAGCCATAACCTCCGGTTAATTCAACCACAACCAGTCTCACTACGGAATCACCGCTATCATGTAGGATAGGGTGCCATAAGGAGCGGATTGTGGTTCAATTAACGGGAGTCGAATTAAGCTGTTGGGCAAGGAAAGAGTGAGAGAGATTTCCTTCTCTCAAACTTCCCTTATCCTACCCTAACAAGTATGAAACTACTCACACATCATAATGAAAAGAAAACAAAACAAAAGAGTAAGATAGAAAGAAAGAGATTAGAAGATAACAACTAGCTATTTGCGACCTCACCTTGGCAAGGATCAAGCGTAAGTATCATGGTTGTTTTAAGGATAAAGAAAAAGAGAGAAGAAAGAAACAACAAGAAATAACAACAACTAGTTTAACAAATGAAAATTACAACAATTAACAAGAGAACAAGACAAGCATAGTAATAAACGGTTCTTCTTTATTCATCATTCTTCACTCAAAAGCTCACTACAAGTTTTAATGGAGAAGAGATGAGAAGAGGAAGAAGAACATGTATTCTAAAACCTAGAGAAAAAAAATACAAGATTATGCACCCTTTCCTTCACAAAGTTCTGGGCTATTTATAGACTGAAAAATGAAAACCTAGGGCAACCACCAGAACACAAATAAAAAGACCAAAACACCCCTGGAAAATCTTCGTCTGCCGCCACCATACGGCTGCGGATCCGCGGCTTAAGCATGCTTAGGCCTTGGTTCCGCGGCCTAATAGAGAGTTGTCTCCTCTGGTTTTCTGTGGTCCCCTGGTTTGATGTACCCTTTATTCTGGTATATATATTTTTTCATATTTTCTTCACGATTTTTCCAGAATTTCTGTTGAGGGAAAGGTGATTTGATGTGGACTTTTTGTCATGATTTCCTCGAGCTCCGCGTAGATTTCTTGGATCTTGTGCTGCCATTGAGCCTTGTGCATGAAAACGACATTGATTTGCCATTTTGTCTTCCTAAACTGGTATCTGGAAACATACGGATGAAGAGCGGAGACCGTGTTTTCTCAGTGGTTGGCAGGAACCCGGGTTTTGTCGTGTTTTTTTCATGAATTCCACCGTTAAGAGCCGAGAACCTGTATCCTGCAATTGACTAGCAAACACGGCTCAAGAGTACCTACCGATACGCAATATGATAAAAATTGGGCGGTATGAAAATGCAAAAATCTGATATGAACAAACACCCCCAAACTTATCATTTGCTCGTCCCGAGCAAAGCCAATTTTATTCACAAAAAATTTCCTAACCTCACTTTCGCAGGGAACGCGATTGCACTGAGCATGTGCAACAAGCCGTTAAACCTCTAGGTGTCCCTAGTAGGAGGAGTGTTGTCTCCTGAGGGTTTTCAGCGGATACTACCCACAAAATCCGGTCAAGCTAGTTTTGTAAAATAACTAAGATTCAAACCCTAAAGTTTTGTTTCAGAAAATAACAATTCTATTATCCTAGGTCTAGACTATCGAACCTTTATTTTTCACACCTCGCTTCTTGTTTAACTACAGCTTTTATATGTCTTTACGTGCAGTGCAAATAGTGTCGTTAAGTTTCCAGAAGGATCGATTTAAGTCATCATGTCACACAATAAAGCCCAGATAATAATTTTAAAAGGATCACATAAGTTTTATAAAGAGTTAAGCATTTTTTAAGTTTTGTTTTCCAGTAAAGTTTCAACTTCAGAATTTCTATCTTCCGTAACAGGAAACTAGGTCTTATTTTTCACTCCATATTTTTCTTGTTTTCATTTCATACACACCTCTGTGAACGTGCAATAGTCTTCATCATAGAATAAAACCTTCATATCTCCGCTAAATTTTTTATAAAAGTCTGTCTTTTATCAAGATTATTCTCACACAAAGAACCGTTAGGAATTTTAACTCGGAGAGAACACTTGCTTGATTTTGTTTTAATCTGGACTTTCTAGGCTTCTTAGCGAGCTTTGGGCCAATGCACCCAAACCAGTTGGTTTTAGGGCATTAGGTGTAGAAACACCCCGGCGGACTTAATTACTCAAGTTACCCAGGTCCAGAAACAAAAGACAGTTGGCGTGAAAATCAGATGATTTAATACGAACGGAGATATAACCGGCAGTTCCATTATTTTTTTGATAAAAGACGTGTTTAGTGGGTTCGGTATGTAATCATTCCAATCAAGTTTCAGATGGGTTATTTTTCAGACTTAGTTCCAATTACGGTATCAATAACATTCCTTCATATTCGCTTTACTTCATAAACTATTCTTGACATTACTTATTTCCGAATAAACCTATTTGATCCTCAGAAAATTATTTATCTATTTAAAAGTTTTTAAATATAAAAGACTTGTCATCTAATTTCCAAAAACTCACGACACGTGTAGTGTGATGTAAAGACGTATATCAGCTATAGTTATCTTCAAAGAAGAGTTATCTTTCAGGTTTTCAAAATCTAAACATAAGATTTAGTTATTCTTATTTTATCAAACAAAACCGTCGAAATGTTGAATCAGAGTCCTCCCACTAGCTATCTTGACAGAAAAGTTTTTATGTTTTTAGAAAAAATTTAGATTTTTATGGATTTTATGGATTTTAATATGCAGATGCAAAATATACATATGAATGCGAAGGTAAGAAATGCGTACCGAGCGTACTCCCAAACTTAAACTGGACAGTGTCCTCACTGTCATTGCATGAAGAGATCATTTGAAGGGTCAAAATTGTCAGTTAGCAATACACAATTTTTTTGTTTTTGTTTTTAAAGAAAAGAAAAAGAAAAAGAATGGAAAAGAATATTCACAAATATATACAAAAGGCTTTATACATACCCCCAAACTTATTTGGAACAGTGTCCACTGTTCTTGGCTGGATAACCGAAGTTTGAAGGTAGGCAGAGGAAGATTATGCAGGGTAAACCGGCTCCTGTAAGAACAGGAGCTTCTCTGTTGGTTCGGCGCTAAGGTACGGTTTGAGTCGGTGTCCATTCACTTTGAAAAATGAACCGTCCTTCGGATTCTCCAAATCCACAGCGCCCTGCGGATATACATTCCGCACAAAATACGGCCCTTTCCAGCGAGATCTGAGCTTTCCTGGATGGAAGTGAAGTCTGGTGTCGTAAAGCAGTACCTGCTGACCAGGTACGAAAGTTTTGCGCAAAAGGTGTTTATCGTGAAACACCTTCGTTCGATTCTTAACGACAACCGCGTTATCGTAAGCCTCATCCCTAAGCTCGCTCAGTTCGTTCAACTGCCGCTTCCGATGACTGCCCGCATCCTCGAGAGACAGATTCAGCTCTTTTATAGCCCAAAATACGTGATGCACTATTTCGACAGGTAGGTGGCAGGCTTTTCCGTACACAAGCCGATAGGGAGACATGCCAAGGTCGGTCTTATAAGCGGTTCGAAATGCCCAAAGGGCATCAGTGAGTTTCAGCGACCAATCCTTACGGTTCTTGGAAACCGTCTTCTCCAGTATCTGCTTGATTTGCCGATTTGAAATTTTGGCCTGCCCGCAGGTTTGGGGGTGGTAGGGCGTGGATAGCTTATGATTAATGGAGTATTTCCGCATCAAGGCCTCGAAAGTTTTGTTGCAGAAATGACTTCCATTGTCGCTAATGATCGCTCGGGGGTGCCCAAACCGGGAGAAAATGTTTTCTTTAAGGAACCTAACGACAACCTTGTTGTCGTTAGTCCGGCTGGGCACAGCCTCGACCCATTTAGAGACGTAATCAACAGCGAGAAGGATGTACAAGTTCCCAAAAGAGCTGGGAAACGGCCCCATGAAATCTATCCCCCAAACATCGAAAATCTCCACAACCAAGATCGGTTGGAGCGGCATCTCGTTCCTCCAGGATATCCGGCCCATGTGTTGGCACCGGGAGCAAGTCTTGCAATAGTCATGAGCGTCTTTGAAGAGTTGTGGCCAGTAGAAACCACATTGCGAGATCTTCTCAGCTGTCTTTCTGTGGCCAAAATGCCCGCCACACGCTTGATCGTGGCAAAATGACAGCATACTCTTGAATTCCTCGTCAGGGACACACCGACGAATAATCTGGTCGGGACAGTACTTGAACAAATAGGGTTCGTCCCAGTAAAAGTGCTTTACTTGGGATAAGAAGCGAAGTCTGTCCTGACTTGACCATTCAGTCGGTAGTAATCCCGTGGCCAAATAGTTCACAATATCTGCAAACCAGGGTTCGCAAGATACTGTCAAGAGCTGTTCATCCGGGAAAACGTCGTTGATCGGAATTGGAAGCGAAGGCGAAGAAGGAAGTCGTGAGAGATGGTCGGCAACTACGTTTTCACATCCTCGTTTGTCCTTAATGACAAGGTCAAACTCTTGAAGCAAGAGGATCCAACGTATTAACCGAGATTTTGCATCTTTCTTCGCAAAAAGATGGCGCAGAGCAGAATGGTCAGTGTAGACAATGACTGGAGAGCCGATGAGGTAGGGCCTAAACTTTTCTAAAGCAAATACAACAGCTAAGAATTCCTTCTCAGTTGTGGTATAATTGAGTTGGGCGTCGTTCAGGGTTCGGCTCGCATAATAGATTACGTGCGGCATCTTGTTGATGTGTTGTCCAAGGACAGCACCAATGGCAAAGTCGGATGCATCGCACATAATCTCAAATGGGTGCGTCCAGTCAGGTGAAGAAAGAACGGGAGCAGAAGTGAGTGAGCGTTTCAGTGACTCGAATGCAGTCACACAGCTCGAGTTGAAATCGAATGGCGTGTCCTTGGCCAGCAAAAGAGTCAAGGGCCTAGCAATCTTGCTAAAGTCTTTGATGAACCGTCTATACAAACCGGCATGGCCAAGGAAGGATCGGATATCTCTGACGCATCGGGGAGGAGGCAGATTGGAAATGACCTCAATCTTTGCTTTGTCAACCTCTATGCCATTTTGCGAGATGATATGTCCTAAGACAATACCTTCGCGCACCATGAAGTGGCATTTCTCCCAGTTCAAAGTGAGATTCTTGTCCTTACATCGGGTAAGGACAGCGTCAAGATGCAGCAAACACTCGTTGAAGGAATCGCCGAAGATGGAGAAATCATCCATGAAAATCTCCAGAAATTTTTCCACCATGTCTGAGAAAATTCCCATCATACACCGCTGGAAGGTAGCGGGCGCATTGCATAACCCAAAGGGCATACGACGATATGCAAACGTGCCGAAAGGACAAGTGAATGTGGTCTTGTCCTGGTCTTTTTCGGCGATGGGAATTTGATTATAGCCAGAGTAGCCATCAAGAAAGCAGTAGTACTCGTGTCCGGCCAGCCGTTCAAGCATCTGGTCAATGAAAGGTAGCGGAAAGTGGTCTTTCCGCGTTGCGGCGTTGAGTTTTCTGTAATTAATGCATACTCGCCACCCAGTTTGGGTGCGAGTAGGGATTAACTCGTTCGCCTCGTTGGTTATGACCGTGATGCCCGACTTCTTGGGGACAACATGAATGGGGCTAACCCACTGGCTATCAGAGATAGGGTAAATGATACCACTATCTAGACATTTTACGATCTCCTTCTTCACAGCCTCTTTCATGACTGGATTGAGACGTCTTTGTGGATCCCGGGCTGGTTTGGCATCATCCATCAGATGAATGTGATGCTCAACGATCAGGGACTAATCCCCTTGATGTCCGCCATGGACCAGCCAAAAGCTTGCCTGTTGCTGTGCAAGACTGCGAGAAGGGCTTTCTCTTACTCTGGAGCTAGAGAAGCCGAAATGATGACAGGGAGGGTCTCGTTCTCACCTAAGTAAGCGTACTTAAGGTGAGACGGCAAAGGCTTGAGTTCGAGCGCTGGAGGTGAAACGATGGAAGGCAAGATTGGTGCAGAGGTCTCGAACTCAAAGGACTCCAGCAAAGGTTCAAAGCGAGTGTAGGCGACCGAGTCGGATGGTTCAGGTAACTCATCCGAAAATTCGAAAGATTCAAACTCGGGTTGTGCGCGGTTAAGATCGTTCGAGAACGTAAAACACTCGTAGTCGTTTTCGGGCGCAGAAACAGCAGCAGGTTCGAGGAGGAACGCACTAGTGGCGTCAAGATTATCGTGTTCGAACAGAAACTCCTCGAATTCACACTCTTCAGGGGTGATCTCCTGGATCGAGCAGACGTCCAGTATATGAGCATTAGGTTCGGCGGGCTGATTCCCCAACCTAAAAATGTTGAGTTCAATCGTCATGTTTCCAAAAGAGAGGTTCATCGAACCATTGCGACAATTGATCACAGCATTTGAGGTTGCAAGAAATGGGCGACCGAGTATCACCGGAATTTGATTCCGGGGATTAGATACAGGCTGTGTGTCTAATACAATGAAGTCAACGGGGAATATGAAGTCCCCGACTTTGATTAACACATCCTCTAGCTCACCCCTAGGATGGGTGATCGATCGGTCGGCCATTTGGAGAGTGCAGTGTGTGGGTTTCAGCTCTCCGACGCCTAATTGCTCGTATACTGAATACGGAAGCAGGTTAACACTGGCACTAAGATCTAATAGTGCGCGGTTGATATTCTTATCCCCAATGGTAATTGAAATCGTAGGATAGCCAGGGTCCTTCCGTTTTTGTGGTAAAGATTGGGTAAGGGCATCACTCACAGCACTAGCCAAGAAAACTTTCTTGGGTACCTGAGACTTCCTCTTTTTCGTGCACAAGTCCTTTAAGATTTTCGCGTAGGACGGGACTTGTTGGACAGCATCTAAAAGAGGAATGTTAATGTTAACCTGCTTGAATAACTCCAGAATCTTCTCCATTTGAGGATTTTATTTATTAGACCTCAACCGGTTTGGAAATGGAACATTTTAAAAATTGGTTGAGTCTAATGCTGGAGGAGGAGATTGTGGAGTTGGAACGGATCCCAGAACAGGTGTTTTCGTGGAGTGAGAAGTGGGTCCGTTCAGAGCAGAAGAAGTAGAAGAAGGAGAGCCTTGTGAAGAACGGAGAATAGGATCAGGAGACGAAGAATAAGAAGAAGAAGAAGAAGAAGAAGAAGAAGCGGCCGGGGTGTCATCGTTGATCCGTTTTCCAATGTTGTTTTGCAGCATCCTTCCCGATCTCAGTGTGGTCACGGCACTCACATTATGGTTTTGTTGTTCAAGAGCAACATGTGCATTATGTGGGTGACCGGGATTTGGGAGTGGCTGGGATGGGAGCTTCCCCTTTTCTCGCTCGCTTAAGGCCGCATTCAGCTGTGCAATCTGGGCCTCGATGGTCTTGATGCTTTGCCCGTGTGCGGCAGTGTGTTACACTAAGGACTGAATGGAAGACTGGATGTTGGCGGTGGACTGAGTCGATTGTTTAACGAACGCCTCCAGACTTCGTTCGAGCGAGGAAACCTTATCGTTGTTTGACGGAACAAAATTATTTGGTGGAAAAGAATTGTTGGGTGCAAAGTTGTTCGTCTGATTTTGGAAAGGTTGGGGTTGGAAGGGCTGCTGAAACTGAGTTTGTTGTTGCGCTTGTTGTTGCGGCGGAGGGGCCCTTTGGAAATTGTTGCCTTGGAATTGATTCTGATTCTGATTCCAGGCGAAATTGGGGTGGTTCCTCCAACCGGGATTGTAGGTGGAAAGTATGGATCATTCCTTGGTCTCTGCTGGAATCATTAACCTGATCCTGTCCTTGCGATGGTGGATTGTAAGGACACTCTTCGGTCAAGTGAGAAGGATCGGAACAACAAGCGCAAATGGTACGAAGGGAGAGAACAGGGGCAGGAGCAGGAGAAGAAAATTTGCTCTCTATTGCTTCAAGCTTTCATGTTATTGCAGCCATTTCAGCCTTCATCGCAATAAAGACATCAAGTTGGTGAATTCCTACCCTAGACTGACCGGTAGAAGTGGAGGTAGAAGAAGAAGAAGTCGGTCTGGTGCTCTCCCACTGTAGCGTTTGCTCCGCAAGGTCGTCAAAGAACTGCCACGCTTCCTCGTCAGATTTCGATAGGAAGTGCCCCTGACAGATGGTTTCCAACAACTGCTTCGTTGCTGGGTTCAGGCCCTCGTATAAGGTTTGGCAAAGTTGCCATTTCTCTATACCGTGGTGAGGACACTGAACAAGAAGGTCTTTGTACCGGTCAAAGCACTTCCAGAATGGTTCAGAAGGAAGCTGAGAGAATTGGTTGATTTCATTTCGAATCCTTGCGGTTTTATGATTCGGATAGAACTTTTTGAGAAACGCTTTAACAAACTCGTCCCAACTGGTTATGGAATGGGAGGCGGTGCTATACAGCCATTTTTCAGCAAGATCACATAAAGTGAACGGAATGACCCGTAGACGTATAGCATCGTCCGACAGTTGGGTGGTTTTCATCATGGCACAGACGTTTTGAAATTTATTGATGAAGATATAGGCATCTTCAGATTCAAGCCCATGAAATCGTGAAAGCATGTTGATGAAATGGGGCTTAATTTCAAAGTTGTCCCCATTGGCCGGCGGAAGAGAAAGGCAGGTGGGAAGTGCAGAACGGGTGGGATAGAAACGATCCTGGAGCGCGATTCGCTGCGGCGCTACAACAGGCGGTGGTGGTGGAATATTGGTCTCCGTAGGAGGTGGAGCCAATCCAGCGGTAGTCAAAGAGATGTTCGGATTAAATCCTGACATCGCGGAAGAAGAGGTTGGTGAAGGTGAAGGTGAAGATGTATGAACAGAATTCCGGTCAACGTCGGAGTTGGCCAGCAAAGGAAGGGGTGAAAGAGGAGTGGACGGAGTTTTGACTTCGGAGTCGATCGCGTAGTCGGTAGCGACTAACGTAACGCGGACTAGACGGGCGCTAGTGTCCCGAGTCCAAGCGGACATATACTAAACGAGTTTAGTATAGTCAAAGCGGAGAAGGTGAGGGTAAGAAAACGTCAATGGAGAAAAACGATGGGTGGAGGGTGAAAAATGGATTTGGCGACAAAGGGCAAGTTTTTATAAAAGTTTTTGATTTTTTTTCTTTTTTTTTTAGAAAGATTTTTACAGATATATGTACGGACTTACGGCTTTAAGCAATCACAAATAAGATATGCACAATCTCACCTAGATCTAAGGTTACCTAGGTCAACTAGACCTGCTCCTAACTGTTCCAGAGGGCTAGAAAAAGGACCTCAAACCGCCTCTTCTCCGTCTAATGCGGCCAGATAAGTGCCAGGTAAGTGGGAAGTTGTCCAACGCTTTCGCGAAGTTCCATAATTAAATAACCACTTGCCTTCGTCACACTTGCCTAGGCACCGCAAAAGTCAGATAGGATAAACGGCCGATGCCTGTAACTAGTCCTCTGTCCTATTGAGCGCGAAGTCCTTAGGGCTGAGTCTAGTATTTTTTAATTTTACAAATGGTCAATGCATATGCTTTTTGTGATTTTTGGGGTCCTGGGAAGGGTGATGAAATCCCCACCCAATCTGAATTGGTTTCAAGCCCCTTAAGTCCGTATTAAGAAATGCAAAGCAGTAACAAATCAACTGCAAACAATTTTTATTTTTAGCGCGGCGCAAAGAATCCTGCACAAGAACAGTTTATTGGAAGGGGGAGAAGAGTTTGCGCAAAGAATGCTGTAGAAAACACAATTTATTGGAGTCCAGAGGAGTGGGGAGGAGTTAGAGAGACTTACAGGGAAAATTGGGGGGCTGATCCCACCAAACAGCCGCGGTTCCGCGGCCTAAGCACGCCAATGCCGCGGTTCCGCGGCGTAGTGGTGGAGTTGGGGCTCCGTTTTTCTGGTGTGAGCTCCTGTGGGTGTCCTCTGCTTGTCTAGATATGCTGAATTTTGATTTGCTCACTGTAACTGCTCCAGATTTTTACAGTAGACCGTTTGCTTCGTTTTGTCCGTCGCGGTGTAGCCGCGAAATGTGGGTCTATCTTCCCACGTCTTTGGCACTGATCTTGAACTCCGTATTTTCCTGCACGCTTGCACAAAAAATAATCAAAAATAACAAGATGATTTTTTTTACAAAGTATATTATTTTTTTTGTTGTTTTTCGGTTGTTTTTATATTCACAAGTTAACCCGAAATTACACAAAGAAATAAACTACCGTCTCTCCGGCAACGGCGCCATTTGATTGGTAGGGATTCTGCGTGTTCAAGTTTAGTTAATTACCGCAATCAAGACGGTTTCGCTTGTAGCTAGCCGGTTGAGTACGGGTCGTCCACAGGGAGATGGGAATCTTTTTCTATGTGCTTTAACGAGTTAAGTCCAGTTTTTTAGGTTTAGTTGTGATTAATTAAGTGGTAAAAAGATATGTAAAGAAAGCTTGTTAGGGTTAGGATTAGGTTAGTTTGAGTTAGGAGTCTCCCACATCTTTCGTTGCCCTTCTTAATATCGGTGTTACGGTAATCGGCAACAACGGGGATTAGCACGACTAGGAAGGAACTTGCGAGTATAAGCTAGGCTTTCCAACGCATAAGTTCTTCCTTTTGGTGCTTGTCCGTCCGTTCTTGGCTCTTAGCCATAACCTCCGGTTAATTCAACCACAACCGGTCTCACTACGGAATCACCGCTATCATGTAGGATAGGGTGCCGTAAGGAGCGGATTGTGGTTCAATTAACGAGAGTCGAATTAAGCTGTTGGGCAAGGAAAGAGTGAGAGAGATTTCCTTCTCTCAAACTTCCCTTATCCTACCCTAACAAGTATGAAACTACTCACACATCATAATGAAAAGAAAACAAAACAAAAGAGTAAGATAGAAAGAAAGAGATTAGAAGATAACAACTAGCTATTTGCGACCTCACCTTGGCAAGGATCAAGCGTAAGCATCATGGTTGCTTTAAGGATAAAGAAAAAGAGAGAAGAAAGAAACAACAAGAAATAACAACAACTAGTTTAACAAATGAAAATTACAACAATTAACAAGAGAACAAGACAAGCATAGTAATAAACGGTTCTTCTTTATTCATCATTCTTCACTCAAAAGCTCACTACAAGTTTTAATGGAGAAGAGATGAGAAGAGGAAGAAGAACATGTATTCTAAAACCTAGAGAAAAAAAATACAAGATTATGCACCCTTTCCTTCACAAAGTTCTGGGCTATTTATAGGCTGAAAAATGAAAACCTAGGGCAACCACCAGAACACAAATAAAAAGACCAAAACACCCCTGGAAAATCTTCGTCTGCCGCCACCATACGGCCGCGGATCCGCGGCTTAAGCATGCTTAGGCCTTGGTTCCGCGGCCTAATAGAGGAGTTGTCTCCTCTGGTTTTCTGTGGTCCCCTGGTTTGATGTACCCTTTATTCTGGTATATATATTTTTTCATATTTTCTTCACGATTTTTCCAGAATTTCTGTTGAGGGAAAGGTGATTTGATGTGGACTTTTTGTCATGATTTCCTCGAGCTCCGCGTAGATTTCTTGGATCTTGTGCTGCCATTGAGCCTTGTGCATGAAAACGACATTGATTTGCCATTTTGTCTTCCTAAACTGGTATCTGGCAACATACGGATGAAGAGCGGAGACCGTGTTTTCTCAGTGGTTGGCAGGAACCCGGGTTTTGTCGTATTTTTTTCATGAATTCCGCCGTTAAGAGCCGAGAACCTGTATCCTGCAATTGACTAGCAAACACGGCTCAAGAGTACCTACCGATACGCAATATGATAAAAATTGGACGGTATGAAAACACGGCTCAAAACCCGGGTTTTGTCGTAGTTTTTAAAGAACTAAGTTCTTGATTTGAAGGAACTAAGTTCCTGAAGTATTATGGACTCTATCTTCTTTATTTTTAAACTTGTTCTTCCCCTGAATGTTTGATTCTCAAGAACAAGATCTTCCCGATGAGAATTAAATTCTCAACTTATGGGAGACTTGTCTTGTGGATCTCAGATCCAAACAAAGAACTAAGTTCTTTTACAAGGGTTAAACGCTTAGATGTGATATGATAGGTAAATGAGATATTTTTATCTTTTCTTTTTTCTTTACCTAGGGTTTTTGAGTAGGAGGATCTTCTTCTTTGAGAATTGAATTCTCTGTTCTTTTTAGAGCTCACTGTATTTTTTGCATAAGTTTATAGGGGGTTCCCTCTCTCTGTGTCTGTGTCTGTGTCTCTAAAACTTGAAGTCTCGGGTCTTTTATATAGCAGAGACGAGTTTGTTAACTAATTTTGAGAAAATCTCTTATTGAGATATTCCAATTGATTTAATTGGTCTCAAAATTGATTTGGGGAATTTTATCCACCGTTGGATTTTTGATCCAAGGACTTCTGTTTTACAGAATATATTTTCTTGTTTTTAACAAAATTGGGAAAATATTTTTCCATATACAAAATTTATTCTGTCAAGTGGTGATTTTTTTAATCAACATTGTATTTTTGATCCAAGGATTCTCTGTTTACAGAGCATATATTTCTTTCGTTTAGAAAAATATAGGGAATTATTTTCCCATTTCATTGGATCTTTGATCCAACAATTTTCTGTTCGTTTAGAAAGATTAGGGGAATATTTTCCCTTAATAGAATTTTATTCTATTATCTGATGATTTATCATCATCGTTGGATCTTTGATCCAATGGCTCTGTTTAACAGAGAGTATCTCAGTTTTTAGAGAAATATCCCCTGCAGAATTTAATTCTACCTGGCTTTAATTTGGGCGCCGGTGCTCACGTGTTATCCACGTGGGCACCGCTTAAGAATATGATTCTAGGCGTTCCTGTGTTTTGCACTTTGGCGCCCATGTGAGGAGCACGTGCGGCGCTATATAAGAATTTAATTCTTATATAATAAGCGCTCCTGTGCTTTACATATTGGCGTCCACGTGAGCTTCAAGTGCGGCGCTACCATAGGATTTAATCCTAAGGGGTTGGGGCCGGCGCCCTCGTGAGGGGCACATGAGGCGCTGCCTCAAAATTTAACAAAGCTTAGCTCTTTTTATATTGTTTAAATCTTGGGGGAACATGAGCAAAATCCCTACTTCATCAACCTACACCATTCTAGAAAACTAGTTTAGATTATTCTCTTCACAAATACCTTGATTAGTGAAGTGTGAGCTTGAGTGTAAGAAATTTCGAGGTGAATCATCTTTGACGACGAAGAGAACTAGCAAGTTTGTTCCTTTCTTCAAGTGGAGCCTTAGAAAGAGTTCAAGGGACTATTACAAGAAGCTATTGAAGTGATGGACTTGGATACAAAGGCTGTAGTTTCTCTTCGCTTAGTTTAGAACTTTATTTACTAACTTCATAACCTTAATCTCTGGTTCGATTCTTTTTAAGTAGACTTAGCCCTCTAGATTTTTTAAAATTTCTCACTTTCTCTTGTTAAAACCCTTGTAGAGGTACTAAGACATAGTTTCATGGTATCAGAGCTAATCTAGATGCTTAAGAATAGTTTAGACGAATTTAAAGTGTTCGATCGACGTTTTAAATCCGAACTTTGGTAGCTTCTATCCATTTTTCAAAACTGTGACTTTTTCAAGATTAAAAATTCTAAGAAAATTCAGCAGGTCTTTCTATGGAGGCACAAGAAATACGAGCACCTAATTCCTCCAAGTGGCCACGGAACCGCCGCCTAGACCATGTCTTGGCCGCGGTTCCGCCGCGCACTTGTGGAGTTAGAACTCCAATTTTCTTGTGTTGCTTCATTTTCACTTTTTAGATCTTCTGGATATTTTTGATGAGGCTCAAGTGGTTGAGCTCTCTGTGAATTGTTGTTGGTTAGAATGTCGATCAAAATATTAACATCGTTTAAATTGTTTTGGTTATGTGATACAATGGTTAGAATCCACATTAATTAGTTTTGCGAAAACTAGTTATCGATTTGTAGATCTCATATTTTAGTCTCAATGATGGATTGCCATGGAGTTTAGATTTAGATCGAAACTCCATCGTAATCTCGTATCGTATGCAAAAACTCGCCGGGAGATACTAGTGGAGAGCCACGCCCCATTGTCTCGACAAAATGACCATGGGAGAACCCCATGGCCAAAAGCATCCACTTGGGTGCTCGTGGCCATGGTGTCATACCCAAGACCACTTCGTCGAAAGCCTTGGAGTGCGACCATCCACTAATTTTCCCGACGAGCTTTCGAATCATTCATCGGGAATCTTGTTAAATTGCCCGGCTTAATTTTTGAAAGGGGTTTTCAATTTGAGGCTTAAATGTAAGGTTTATAGCATTAGGCATGAAATTCGGAATATGTGATAATCCAGGTTTATGATGTTTATAGATGCAGATTCTAATTATTGTAGTTTTCATTTCTTTTCTGTGACTGTATGTGTAATATGTGGCAGCATCCCCGATCTCGTTGCTTTACGACAACGACATTAGGGGTATGCATATTTACTTACGTTGATGACATGTGATATTATTGTGTTGTTATATCGATATGTTATATTGGATCGTCATGATCGAATAGCTGGGGGTTTTATGTAAGATGAGAGTTTTTCATTTTCATTCATGTAAATAGTTGTATGTAATATTCTTTTATTAGGACACTTCCGGTTTGAGGTTGTTGTCTCCATTCGATATATATTATTTACTTTTTCGCATTAGGATAGACCCAAGACGGAGAGCACAAGTAACCGGGTTGCAGGGTCCAGTGGGAGGTCATCTCGAGAAGTCGAGACCGGTCGCCTAACTCTAGAATTGGTAGGGTTGCTTACCGCTCTCGTAGGGGTCTAGGGGTGTGGACTTGGCTATTCATCACGACCGTGGAATCCGTGTTTTCGTTAATAGCTTAATCTAAAATACGAACCTCCTAATATATCCTATATTTCATATATTTGCTTCTGCTATGCTGTGATGTAATGTGATCATATAACTACGTGAGACGAATGCTGCTTATATATATGATATATTAGTAGACGCTATATATATTTTGCATCCACGCTAGTCCTGACCCCGCCCTGCCATAAGTTAAGTAACCTTACGGTGAAGACCCGGGTCCCTGTGACGAATGCGGATGGCATATATGTGTGTTTTATATTTTCTTCTGTAATGTTTAAGAAACATAATTGATAGGACTTCATTAATAGATTAATGAAAAGACAATAAACCTAAAAGATATTGTAGAAACATATTTTTCAAAAGGTAGCTCTAGTTCTTATTTTGCATAGTGGTATTCCATAATGAATATCCAGCATCTCATTCGATGAGGAAAGAGCCTAGATCTCTTCACCGAGAATGACCTCTTTAACAAAAACTAGCATATGCTACAACCCACTCGGGTTTTTTTCAAAAAACTACTCGAGTTTTAAAGCAGAGCTTACAACCACTCATTTTCAAATCACTAGGTTCTACAACGATATCAAGTTCATTACGTTAAAGGTTTTCTTCAGAACCAGTCGTAGCCTTCCGTCATTTCAGATAGGTATTGTTTAGTATTCGTGCTGCGTTTGTCGACCTTTGCTGAGACGTAGTGTTCGGTAGCTAATTAGTACTTTTCTGCTGCATGTTGATGCGATTGGTTAGGGTGGTCGTACGGTTTTGTTGACCTTGTCAAGGGTCGTGCGGGTGGGTCTAAATCAGTCACGAAATAACGGGTTGAACTTGACTTACGGTTTATGATTTGTTGACTTTTGCCAAGGTCATAAGCCGCATGGGGTAAAAACCATTATCCGGAATTTCAATTGTTGAAATTTGCAATTAGATTGCATACCTTCTATGTGATAGTTGGATCCCGATACCCACTGAACTTAATTTTTTCCTGAAAAAATATTTAGCGTTACTCCTAGGAGAGTTTTCCACTTTACATTTAACTAATCCAGTAAGTGTTTAGAAAGGTGTTAACGGGATTATGCCTATGAGGAAACAAGGTTATTTAATTAGTTCCGTTTGAAAGTACGGGAAGACTCCCTTGGAGTACCAACACCAGCTTGGCTGACCGATTAGCAAAATTGTAAGGTGTAATTAATCCCGGTTAATCTTAACTTTTAAGATTTGAAAGAAGATTTGATAAAAACAGTGGGAGCCATCCTGATTAGATAAAATAATAACCAATCTAATCTTGTAAGAGCGCATGCTAAAGTGTTTTCTTCTCTCTCTCTCTCCAGGTAGTGACCATGTCACGCCTTAATTAAGATAATAACATGGATGTATTGACCGAACCCGCTTATTATACTGGGTGGGGAATATTGGTTCCGCTCTATCTTATGACAACTATCATAAGTCCGGGCAAGGGATAAGGGATTGCAAGGATTTCCATGCAACCCTAATGAAGAAGGAGAATTTTGATGCATCTTCTTCGGGTGTGTTAGTTATTGAGAACTGTTTCTTAGTCTGCTTTACATTCTGGGTATTGGATACCGGATCAGGATCCCACATTTGTAATCTGTTAAAAGGGTTAAAGAAAAGTAGAGAACTGGGAAAGGATGGTATGTCTCTCAGAGTAGGAAATAGAGCAATTGTTGCTGCCGAAACTGTCGGCAAATATCACCTAGTATTGCCCACCAGTAATACATTGATTTTAAACAACTGTTATTTCGTACCGTCTATGATGTGCAATATAATATCCGTATCTTTATTAGATAAAGATGGATATAATTTTGCATTAGAGAAAAATATTATGAATATTTTCCTAAATCAAGTGTTGATTGGGTTTGGTATGCTGTTGTAACAGCTCTGTTTCAGTGTACAAAAAATTTGGTTAACAGTTAATGTATAAAGAAAGTATTTACAACCTTGTGTATGCAATAAGGATTTCAATTGCTTTTGAACAGCAAGAAAACACTCGTAGCTCATTGGTAAATCCTTGCACTGCTGTAACGTATCCCTTGTGTTCGAATCCCCTCAGCTACATATATTTTTATTGACTTTTCTTTTAAAACTTGTAGAGGCCCAAATGTTTGAACGTGCACTGCACGTAAAATGAAAAGTCACAATAAAAACAAACATGTAGAAAATGTTAATTAAGCTGCCGAGGACACGTGGCAGAGATCCAAGCACCCCACCCCATGATTGGACCGGCGAGATCAATGCTTGGGCCGGCGCCGCCGGTTTGGTGTGAAGGGAATGCAAAAAAATTTGTTGCCCTAACACCTGTTAGCCTACCCCATTAACCCCAGTCTGTTTGATTTCCCATCACACTAACAGAGAAATTAAAAGGATGCATTAATCCAAATTTTAATGCATTTTAATTCTTTCTTCACTCACAAAACCCTAATTCTACCATATAAATACAACTCTACACTTTGGTCCTCCTCATTCAAAAATATAGTACCAAAACTCTCTAAAAATTCCAAAGCTAAAAAGTTGTACAAGTGGAGTTAGTTCAAGGCAATGTTCCGGCGACGTTTCGGGAAGAATCCAGCGACGAAACGACTTCCAACGATTCCAATAGCTTCCCCTATCTCTCATCTTTATTTTCAATTAGTAAGTACCACTTTCTCTGTCACTCCCCGCTTCCCAGTGTATGGGCAGAGGACGCGACGAGGCCCGCTACGTATTTACTCAGAAGTAAACACACTAAGCGTATCTAAGCAATATAAAGTATAATACACAAGACAGGAATGTAAATGAACAGCAACTTTATTTATTTAACATTCTTTTTACAATACAGCTGAAATGTAAATACAGGAATGAAAGCAATGCCTAAATAATGGAATAACAGAAATGAAAATATGTACAAGTAATCTAGAGCTCCGGGTCAAAGGCTAGCTTCTCCAAGTCCTCGTTGCTGGGCTCGATCTCCAGTGAGTCCGATCCACCTGACAACATTCCAAAGAAAGAAGAAAATGAATGTTTTCAGCGAACAATCACTCGGTAAGTCCCAAAGGTGAGTTGAGATAGAATAGACAGAGAGAGAGAGAGTATCTTATAATGTTTGATTATATTGTTAACGCTATTCTTTGTAGCTTGGTACAGAAAATACCAGTGTATACGAAAGGAGTCCCGCTATTCTGGAGATTAAGGTATACGGAGCATAAGAAACTGTTCAGCCACGGTACAACAGCAATTGATATTCAGGTTAGGTGTATTATGGTTACAGTCTCGTGCCACTTTTAAAACCTTCCGTACCAATCTACCCCTTATAAAAATCCCGCGATACCTTAATTGTATTATTTGTATTGTTTTTCATATAGAAGGATGACTTGCCGAAACCATGATATCAGCAAATGGAATGGATATAATGAATGGACATGTAGACGGAGTATATCCATGGCTCGGTTCGGTCAAGTAGATTGATATAGATTGTATAGACGGATTCATGTTGGATTGTAGTTTATACTTGAATCACATTCAAGTCAGATTGATTAAGTTGAGACTCGGTCTGAGCCAAACACTTTAAAAAAAAACTTGAAATGCTGAATTAGTTTTGGTGTTATCGGTAACTGCTGCACATGGACGGCAGGATTTGTGTTTTTTTCCAAGACAATTATCGTGTTGATAACACCGTTTGTTAGATTGTCTACCTTAAATAGGCAAGCACCCATATCTCCGGCTCTCCGAGGCTCAAGAGACCGGTCCCGTTTAAACCTATGTTTACTGGGGTCCTTATTGTAATTTAGTATAACTTGAGGGGGGTTTATGTAAAAAATAGTTTTGGTATAATTTCAAAATACACCTCAAATATTTAATTATCGTCTTTAGAGTTTTCACAGATGTATATTTTATAAATGTGAAATTTCTAGTGAGCAGAACCTAATTTTCATAGTATATGGTATTTTATTGAAATATTGGAATTGTGTTGTATTTGGATGGTATTTTCATATAATAGTGATTTCTTTGATTTAGAAAACTTGGAATACTTATATAATTAAAATAGATATTTTGATAATATATATATATATATATATATATATATATATATATATATATTAATGAAAATAATTTATTTATTTTCTTTTAGAAATCTCATTTTCTAAAGAAAAATGCATAAAAATTTCATCGAGATCGAATGCTCCTTTCGAAGGTCTGCATCTCGCTCTATTAGGCCCGAGGACGTGCGATAATCCGCACCATCCCGAAAGGGGTCCCCAAAAGTAGGTTGTAGAGACGCAATTGTTAGGAATTGTTTTATATATCTCTTTATAGAAATGGTTTTATAAATTAATGGTATTTATTTGAAACATCATATTATCCCATAACTATGTTCCCAAATTTCCATCGTGCTATGTCAAGAAATGTGTGTTGTGATGAGGTAGGTCATTACCTCGTGAGTTTTCTAAGGTAAAAAGGGTCAAATACAATAAGCAATGTCAAATCTAAACATGAGGGTATTTTGATGTAAAAATAAAATAGAACTTGCTATGATTGTTATTTTGATGTCAAACTTGTTTTATTATTTTTGTTAATGATTACTAAACAATATATTAACATTTTGGAGGTATGTTATTAAGAAAATGTTGTATTTTTGAAGAAAAGAAAATCGGAAGTCGGATTAACTCCGTTTCCGACGAGTTTTGAAATAGAAAAGTTTTAGAATAGAAAAAGAGAGGGGAAGAAGGGACTTACTGGCTTTTGGGAAAGAAAGGGGTAGGAGAAGGCTAGGGAAGCGTCGGGACGTCGTTTCGTCGCCGGAATCTCCTTAGATCGTCGCCGGAACTTCACCCTTTATTAACTCCACTTGTACATAAAAGAGACTTGAAAGTTTTTGAGAGTTTTGGCAGGGAATTCTGAGTGAGGATGTGAGAAATAGGGTATGGTATTTATAGGAAAAATTAGGGTTTGATGTGTTAAAGAATGCATTTAAAATTTTCATTAAAATTTGGATTTATTGGTGTTTTATTGTTTTCTGGATAATTGCAGAGAAGATAAACAGCCTAGGGGAGTGGGGTAGGCCAAAGGATTGCAGGGGGAAAAGAATTCAGGGTATTAGCGAAGGGGGGACCGGTGGTACCGGCCAAATAAGGAATTTCGCCGGGTCTTTACCGGCGGATACGGTTGGTCTTGGTGCCAAGTGTCGGGGTCGATTGGTATACTTCAATGCACGTGTTTGATTATCACGTGTCTCTTCATTTTTACGTGCAGTGCACGTGTAGACCCCTGGGCTTCTAAAAGATTAAAATAAAATAAAATAAAAAGATAATGTGGCTGGGAGGATTCGATCACAGGGGTATGTCACAGCAGTGCAAGGCTTTACCAATGTGCTACAAGTATTTTCTTGCTATTATAAAATAAAACAAATACTTATAGTATACACAGGATTGCAAATACCCCAATTGTATATTAACTTTAAAAAAAATTCTGTACATTGAAATTGGAGTTGTTACAGTCTACCCTTCTTACAAAAATTTCGTCCTCGAAATTTACTATTTATTTTAAGGACTAGTTTACAAATCGATGAGGGTATCTTACACGCATCTCATCTTCCCTTTCCCATGTTGATTCTCCTGGTGTTTCTTTTCTCCATATCACTCGAACCAAGTTGACTTCCTTGTTCCGGAGTGACTTTACTTTTCTGTCCAGGATCTCAACAGGTTGGTGCTCACATGATAAGTCTGGTTGTACAGTGAGCTCAGAATGATCAAGAATATGGCTGGGGTCACTCACATACCTTCTGAGTTAGGATATGTGGAACACATTGTGCACTCCTTCCAATAAAGGTGGAAGTGCCAAGCGATAAGCCACTTCACCGAGTCGTTCGAGTATGTCGAACGGTCCAATGTACCTTGAACTTAGCTTACCCCGTCTTCCAAAACGAATCACTCGACGGTTTGGAGATATCTTCAGAAATACATGTTCTCCCGGCCGGAACTCCAAGTGACAGCGCTTTGCATCAGCCCAGTGCTTCTGTCGATCTTGGGCTATGCGCATTCTTTCTTTGATAGTGAGGACCACATCCACTATTGCTATTATCATCTCAGGTCCAAGGAGTTCTCTATCTCCGATATTGTCCTAACTTAATGGCGATCGACACTTCCTTCCATAAAGTGCTGCAAAAGGTGCCATTCCTATACTTGCCTGGTAGCAGTTGTTGTATGAAAACTCCACAAGATGTAGGTGATCTTCCCACAATCCTCCGAAGTCTAGCATACACGCTCTTAGCATATCCTCTAATATCTGAATAGTTCGCTCAGACTGACCATCTGTTTGTGGATGATAAGCCGTGCTGAAGTTCAGACTTGTTCCCAAGCTTGCTTGCAGACTTTGCTAAAATTGCGATCGGAACCTGTTGTCACGATCAGAGACAATGCAAACCGGTACTCCATGTAATCTCACGATTTCCTGCATGAGTTCATAGGTATCAGAGATAGTACATATTTGAAGAGTTTAATTCTTACTTAAATTCTTATCACCATGTACTTCTTTGCTAGTGTCTCAGTAGATTGACCAACTCGAAATGGAATAAAGTGAGCCGGCTTTGTGAGTCGATCCACAATAACCCATACCGCATCGTTACCCTTCGTGCTGCGAGGAAGAGCAGTCACGAAATCCATTGTGATGTGTTGCCATTTCCATTCTGGGATAGGTAATGATTGAAGTAATCCAGCAATCCTGTGATGTTCAGCCTTTACTTGCTGACACACTAAGCATTTAGCGACGCTTCTGGCTACTTCACACTTCATTCCATGCCGCCAATAATTTTGATATAGATCCTTGTATATCTTTGTATCTCCAAGGTGTACTGAGTAGGGAGAGTTGTGGGCTTCTTTCATCAACTTTTTTTGCACAGATCCTTTTGGTACACACAATTTGCTACCGTATCTCAAAGATCCATCTTCATGGATGATGAAGTCTGTTCAAAGTCCTGTTCACAACAGAATACTACATTTTATACCGCCCATTCTTATGCTCTTGTGTTTATAGGTAGGTACTTTTAATCCGTGTTTGTTACATATTTACAGAGTACAGGTTTTCAGTCCAAATATTGCAAATCAAGACAAAATCTCCACAGTTACACCAAATACAGAACATCTGTCACAGCAGATAAAAGCCGGGTTCCGGTCATCCATATCCGTCCAGTGCCGAGTACCAGTTCCAGAGACAAGACATATGACAGTGGTCATTCGTGTCTCGGACAAGCACAGAGCACGAGGGGGGCAGCACAAGAATCAATGGGTGCGCGGAGCTCAAGAGAGATAAAGTCAAAAAGTGAAGAAAATATAGCAATCTTGGACTATGAATTCTGCTGATATTCTGGAAGACTTTTGTGCAGAATGAAGTTTTCAGACACAAGGAAAAACAGAACCAGGGAAGTACAAGAAATCAGAGCCCCTAATCCCACCATAGGGCCGCGGATCCGCAGCCAATAGGGGGTATTGGCCGCGGATCTGCGGCCATGTGGGGTCGTCGTTGTGTCGTTTTCTGGGGGCACTTTGGGTACTTCATTTTATTGCAGATTATTGCCCTAGGTTTTCAGTTCACCTCCTATAAATACCCCAGAACTTTCCAAGCTTTAGGGTCATTCTTTTGTTCTTCTTTTTGTTAGGATTTAGTCTTTTTCTTCTTCTTCTTCATTCTTTTTCCATGAAAATTGTAGTGAGAGCTTTTTGAGTGGGAGATCAATGAAGATGAGGGCTTTTTGTATCATTCTCTTTTGTTTCTTCTTCCCCTTGAGATTCTTGCTTTCTCTTGATCATTTAACCTCTTCATTGAGCTTGAATGGTTAAGGGTTAGTTATTGATCTCAAGGGTCGTATTTTCTTATGGAATTAGCGCTTCATTTCACATGCGTTCTCTACCCTTCTCTTGATCTTGCAACCTCTTGATTGAGCTTGCAAGTTTAAGGGTTGGCTATTGATCACATGCTTGTCTTGAGTTCTAGTTTCTTATTCTTTTTATCGCTTTTTATTACTTGCTTATTATTATCTTGCTTTACTTTCTTGCAATTTAATTCATGCACTTAATTACTTGTAATCTTTTCTTTTCTTTGTTCTTTTCTTTTGCTCTCTTTTATTCATTTTGTGAATGGTTGTAATTATTGTTGTTAAGATGAAATACGGTATTATAAGTTAATATCTTCTTTCTCATTTCCTTTTCCAGTTATTTTCCATTGAACTCCGCCCAAACCATACGTAAGCGCTCCGTTAGGCACCCTACCCTGACAAGGTAACGGTGATTCCTAACCGCGACCGGTTGCGTTCGGTTTGGCCGGAGGCGAAAGCAAGAGACAAGAACGGAAGGACAAGGGTAAATAAGCCGGATTCCACGAATACCGCGCTTAAATCCCCTAATCCACGTTGTTGCCGATTGCTCTAGCTTCAATTGGTCAAGACTCGGCTCAAAGGTTTTGAGTACGGATTTCTTAGCTTACAATCTCGTATCTTTTCCTTAACAACTTTATACTTGCAAATAATACACATAGGTTAGAATCGAACAAACTCATACAAATTCTTTATTGACTCGTCTAAGACAAGAAGGTAAAATACCACCATCTCCCTGTGGACCGACCCGTGCTCAACCGGCTAGCTGCAAAGCGACACCGTCCTGATCGCGGTTATACTTTAATTCTTTGAACATCCGACACGCCAAAAGCGTGCGATCAAATGGCGACGTTGCCGGGGAGACGGTAGCGTATTTTCTTTCTTGTTATTCGGGTTAATATTCTTTTTGTATATATTTTTTAAAAAAATATATATTCTTTTTGTTTTTTTTGATAATTTTTGTGGGCAAGTGTGCAGATTTTTTTGCGTATTTGCAAACTGCGATTGTGGGGAGCAAAGTGTGCATTCAAGGAAAGGTGATTACGAAGTACAGTGCCAAAGATCCGGGTAGTTTGACCCGCGCAAGCGAACTTTTCAAGCTCACCGGATTTGATTCAACGGGGGTTTCCTAACCCAAAACTTAACGGTACGTATTTTACTAACACCTTCTTCTCAAATCCGACGCATCCAATATACTATTCTTTGCAGGATTCTTTGCAAGTTCGCTAGCAAACGCTAAAAATTGACTAACCCATATTTGTTGCAGTGCCGCGCTTAAACTAAAAAACGATTGTTTTATTCTTTATAGAATTTTTATTGAATTGCGCATTGCATACATTAATACGGACTTAAGAGCAAGCGAACCCCACAATATACGGTAAAGGATTTCATCACCTTTTCCGTGGCCCACAAATCACGAACTTGAGCACAACGATTACCCGCACAAATTTTAAAAGAAACTAGACTTTAAGCCTTAAGGACTTCGCGCTCACTAGGAGAAGTTAACTGTGTTTAGAACCTTGCTTAACGGTATATTGTTTACGGGGTGTCTAGGAAAGTGTTAACGGCGAAACCGCCAAAAGAGAAAGGGTTATTTAATTAAGGAACTTCGCGAAAGCGTTGGAAAACCTCCCCTTATCTCTGCACTTACCTGGCCTCGTGATCAGTGTATCTTGAGCCTGTTTCTCGACACAGTTTTACTTCGACAATTAAGTTCTGGAGCAGGTCTAGTTGACCTAGGTGAACCCTAGAACGATTAGGTGTGTGGTATTTTTGTGTCGTGATTATTTTTGTCCATATTCTTTTTGTGTATATTTCATTCTTCTGTTAAAAGAAAAAAATATCACATTCTTTTTCCCCTCCTTTTGTATACCTTTCTCTCTCTCTCTTCATATCATGGGTACCCCACCTCGAAAAACTCTTGCCGAACTTTGGTACCCACAACCAGACATTACTTCATACGGTTCTTGTTTTGGTCGAACTTCAAACGACCCCTCCATGCCCAAAATTTCTTTGAAAGATCGCATAGACGCATCTAGGACAAACAACTGGACCCCACAATCCACTTCGTATCAACCTTTTCAAACATTCACCCATTCTTGCGTTGATACCCCTTTTGAAAGTCCAGTTGTAACCCCGAGACCTATGTCTATGGCTGAACGTATTGAACAATCTCGTAGCCGATCTTTCACTCCTTTCACCACTACAAATTCTTGGGATCAACAATTCCATTCACCTTCTTATCCCAATGTTGATCCCACTCCTGTCCAGCCATTCAATTCCTACCAATCCTACCCTACTTTTGCACCTTCCCTAGACATTACTTCAGAACAGCCTTTTGGGAGTTTTCAGTATCCAAACAACTTTGAATCTTTTACTGAAACCCCTTCACAACCAATGTCTAGTCTAGAACAGTCGTTGGAAGACTTTAGGGTAGCGTCAAGCCAACAGATGATGGATTTGAATGCGTCCATGGCCGCCCTCATGCAACCTAGTGACCCGGTAGCTAGTTTTCAACTAGCTCCAACTTTTTCAATGTATGATGAGGCGGCAGGACAGGCTGTGAATTTGAGTGGAGAGAGTGAGCTGTACCCCCTTCCAAATCAAACCTACCCGTCCCAAATTGAATCCCACAACTCCTGTTTTGAAAGTCTATCGAGTATCCCACATGATTTATCAATTGAAGATAGAATGATGAATGAGTTGTGCGACTTCGTAGTATTTGATTTGCCCGATTGTGAAGGGTCTCTTCCAAGTGAAACCGATCCTAAACCTTTTGACCTCTACACCTCCACTTTAGAACCTGAATCGATTGATATCCATGCTTTTGTTGAGGTGTCAGAAAATTTTGATTTTCACTTGATTAAGGATATTGACGCCGGGAATATTTTGGATGATGAACCTGTAGATTTGGCTGAGTTTGTCTCTTCAAATCATCATCCCGAGTCATTAAATGTTTTTCCCGAACCCCATATGCGTCTGGATTTTAATAAAAATTGCATGGATAAGCTGAATTTTGAGGAGAATATTGAGGATAGTTTTGAGGATGAACCAGTTTTAATTGATGAGTCGGATTTTCCCATTCATCCTGTCCCTGTCATTGACTGTGTACACCCTCTTGAACCTTTAACCGATACCCCTCCTCGATCACTTCCCTCCACCCTTTCCATTGTTCTGACCTTGCAAGAACCCGTCTCGCTCTCATTTCATATGTTTAGTTTACCAGGTTCGGCGTACCCATGGTTTCTTACGAATCTTGAGGGATTCGACCCAATTTCTCGACGAGTAAATATATTAGCACAATCACTTTTCACACATCGGTCATCACAAATTGTGCTAATCTATTTACTCCATTTGCACCCTCAAGTTCGTATTCAACTTCTTTTTCCCTTCCGCCATTCTTCTTCCTCTTATATACCTAGACCGTATACCACTTCTATCTCAATACGGTCTCGCGTATTCTCCCTCTCTTTTCTCTACGCCTTCTTCCACCAACCTGTACATTATAGCGATAAAATCTTTGAATGGTTGGTGCTCACTTTTGGCCTGTGTAAGGCCTTGTATAGCTTGATACTGTTCTTTCCCCCCTAATCCTGAAATTCATCGCTTAACAGTGGAAACACTGTTTCACTTAAGTTTGGGGGGGGGACTCTTTTTTTGTATATATTTTTTGTTTTTTCTTTGTTGTATATAATTTGTTTTTTAGGGAGCACCGACAATTTTGACCCTCTTGGTATAGCCTGACAGTGAGGGCACTGTCAAGTTTAAGTTTGGGGGTGTGCTCGGTAAGCTTTCTTCCTTCGCATTCATTTGTATATTTTGCATTTGCATACATTATTAAAAACCCACAAAAATAAAAAAATTTCCAAAAAATATAAAAACTTTGTCGTCAAGTTAGCTAATAGGGTAACTTAGATCTTTATTCCGAAAGTTTAGTTGATATGATAGAAATAACTAAATTCTAGGCTTAGGAATTGAAAACCCTAAAAATAACCCTCATTCTGTTTAAACTTGGTAAGTATACGTCCTTACAGTTTTTTTTGAGAAATAGGTAATCTTGAGTTCAATTCTTTAGTTAAAGTCAAGATGAAGGGAAAGTATTGATGCTTTACTGAAGGATAAGTCTGAAAAATAGTTTCTTTTCTTGAGTTCAAATTTAGAAAGTATATACCCTACAAACTGCACATACACGCATCTTGAAACTTGGGATAGTAGAGGATACCTAGAAATACTCTTGCCTGAAAGCCTAGTATGAAAGAAAAAACGGTATTTAAAGCTAAACACCAAAAAGAGCATGTTGAAAAATATATCCGGTCTTGAAAAAGAAAAAGAAAAAGAAAAAGAAAAAGAAAAAGAAAAAATAGAATAAAGTCAAGACCTGGAAACTGCTATTTACGCTTTAAAGTTCACACATTCAGTAATCGGTCGTTAGTGCCTCAAGAAGCATTAATAGTCGCATGAAAGGTGTGTGAGCAAATCCGCCCATCCTTAATGAAAAGAAGTAGTATTAGGTATTAGGGTAAGGGTACTATAGCTTGAATTGAATTCTTGAGTGTAGGGGTGCAAAAATACACACACGTAGGGGTATACAATCGATGTTTGAATAAAAGATAGAAATAAAGAATAAGACTTGTGTTTTCTGTAAAGTTGATAAAAATCCCTAATTTGAGGCCGCACTTTAGAAGGAAAACTCAGGAGAACCAACATCTTTCTAAACTTTTTTGGAACGTATATGATCTAAGAATAAATAGATTAGAGGTGTGAAGCATAAGGGTTGGATATTTCTAACTTAGGATGATAGAATTTCTAAACGTAAATACTAAACTGTAGGAGTAGAATCGACGTTAACTTATGACACTAGCTTGACGGGATTTTGTGGGTAGTATCCGCTGAAAACCCTCAGGAGACAACACTCCTCCTACTAGGGACACCTAGAGGTTTAACGGCTTGTTGCACATGCTCAGTGCAATCGCGTTCCCTGCGAAAGTGCGGTTAGGATTTTCTTTTTTGCGAATAATTGGTTTTGCTCGGGACGAGCAAAAGTTAAGTTTGGGGGTATTTGTTCACAACAGAATACTGCATTTTATACCGCACATTCTTATGCTCGTGTGTTTATAGGTAGGTACTTTTAATCCGTGTTTGTTACATATTTACAGAGTACAGGTTTTCAGTCCAAATATTGCAAATCAAGACAAAATCTCCACAGTTACACCAAATACAGAACATCTGTCACAGCAGATAAAAGCCGGGTTCCGGTCATCCATATCCGTCCAGTGCCGAGTACCAGTTCCAGAGACAAGACATATGACAGTGGTCATTCGTGTCTCGGACAAGCACAGAGCACGAGGGGGGCAGCACAAGAATCAATGGGTGCGCGGAGCTCAAGAGAGATAAAGTCAAAAAGTGAAGAAAAGATAGCAATCTTGGACTATGAATTCTACTGATATTCTGGAAGACTTTTGTGCAGTATGAAGTTTTCAGACACAAGGAAAAACAGAACCAGGGAAGTACAAGAAATCAGAGCCCCTAATCCCACCATAAGGCCGCGGATCCGCGGCCAATAGGGGGTATTGGCCGCGGATCCGCGGCCATGTGGGGTCGTCGTTGTGTCGTTTTCTGGGGGCACTTTGGGTACTTCATTTTATTGCAGATTATTGCCCTAGGTTTTCAGTTCACCTCCTATAAATACCCCAGAACTTGCCAAGCTTTAGGGTCATTCTTTTGTTCTTCTTTTTGTTAGTATTTAGTCTTTTTCTTCTTCTTCTTCATTCTTTTTCCATGAAAATTGTAGTGAGAGATTTTTGAGTGGGAGATCAATGAAGATGAGGGCTTTTTGTATCATTCTCTTTTGTTTCTTCTTCCCCTTGAGATTCTTGCTTTCTCTTGATCATTTAACCTCTTCATTGAGCTTGAATGGTTAAGGGTTAGTTATTGATCTCAAGGGTCGTATTTTCTTATGGAATTAGCGCTTCATTTCACATGCGTTCTCTACCCTTCCCTTGATCTTGCAACCTCTTGATTGAGCTTGCAAGTTTAAGGGTTGGCTATTGATCACATGCTTGTCTTGAGTTCTAGTTTCTTGTTCTTTTTATCGCTTTTAATTACTTGCTTATTATTATCTTGCTTTACTTTCTTGCAATTTAATTCATGCACTTAATTACTTGTAATCTTTTCTTTTCTTTGTTCTTTTCTTTTGCTCTCTTTTATTCATTTTGTGAATGGTTGTAATTATTGTTGTTAAGATGAAATACGGTATTATAAGTTAATATCTTCTTTCTCATTTCCTTTTCCCGTTATTTTCCATTGAACTCCGCCCAAACCATACGCAAGCGCTCCATTAGGCACCCTACCCTGACAAGGTAACGGTGATTCCTAACCGCGACCGGTTGCGTTCGGTTTGGCCGGAGGCGAAAGCAAGAGACAAGAACGGACGGAAAAGGGTAAATAAGACGGATTCCACGAATACCGCGCTTAAATCCCCTAATCCACGTTGTTGCCGATTGCTCTAGCTTCAATTGGTCAAGACTCGGCTCAAAGGTTTTGATTACGGATTTCTTAGCTTACAATCTCGTATCTTTTCCTTAACAACTTTATACTTGCAAATAATACACATAGGTTAGAATCGAACAAACTCATACAAATTCTTTATTGACTCGTCTAAGACAAGAAGGTAAAATACCACCATCTCCCTGTGGACCGACCCGTGCTCAACCGGCTAGCTGCAAAGCGACACCGTCCTGATCGCGGTTATACTTTAATTCTTTGAACATCCGACACGCCAAAAGCGTGCGATCAAGTCCACTTTCTACTTATTTTTTGATCTTTTGCAACTTAGCATCACTTGTTTGAGCTATTTTGATCTGATTTACAATGGTAGATTGAACTTGTAAGTTCATCAAACTTGAAACGTTACCTGGCATGACTACTTCAATCTCCATTTGATGTAAGTCTTGTTGAAGCTTCCACTGTGCGGTGAGATTCAATGCTAATGGTTGGCGACTAAGAGCATCTGGAACTACATTCACCTTCCCTGGATGATATTGCAGGTTGATGTCAAAGTCCGCCATGAGTTCTAACCATCTTCTCTGCTGCATATTCAACTCCTTCTGAGTAAACACATATTTCAGACTCTTATGATCTGTGTATATGTCCACTCGTTCACCAAGAAGATAATGGCACCAAATCTTAAGAGCAAAGATAACGGCTGCCAACTCCAAATCATGCGTCGGATAATTGCGCTCATGAATCTTCAGTTGTCTTGAAGCATAAGTCACAACCTTACCGTGCTGATGCAGAACACATCATAATCCCTTACCGGAGGCATCGCAATGCACTTAAAAACCTTCAGATTGGTCTGGTATGACGAGAATAGGCGCTGATGTCAATCTTGAATTGAATTCTACGAAAGCTTGTTCACATGCTTCTACCACACGAATTCTTCATCTTTACGTGTGAGCTTGGTCAGGGGTGTTGCTATCTTCGAAAATCCTTCAATGAACCTTCTATAATATCCAGCTAGACCTAAGAAACTTCGAATGTCCTTCACTAATTTAGGTGTCGGCCATTCGCTTACTGCTGAAATTTTAGCTGGATCTACAGAGATTCCATCACCTGATACAATATGTCCAAGAAAACCAACTTGATCTAACCAAAACTCACACTTGCTATATTTGGCATAGAGTTGATGCTGTCGCAAAGTTTCCAGGACAATTCGTAGGTGTTCGGCGTGTTCTTTCCGACTTTTTGAATACACCAGCATGTCGTCAAAGAAGATGACAACAAACCTGTCTAGGTTCTCTCGGAAAACTTGATTCATTAGGTTCATGAATATAGCTGGTGCGTTGGTCACTCCAAATGGCATCACAAGAAATTCGTAATGACCATAGCGGGTTCTGAATGCCGTTTTATGGATATCGAATTCTTTGACCTTCACCAGATGATAACCCGAACGAAGATCTAATTTGGAGAAAACATAAGATCCACTTAGCTGATCGAACAGATCGTCGATGCGAGGTTGTGGATACTTGTTCTTTATCGTTACTTCATTCAAGGATCTATAATCAATGCAAATTCTGTATGAACCTTCCTTCTTCTTCACAAGTAAAACAGGTGATCCCCAACTTGAAGTGCTAGGAAGAATCCATCCTTTCGCCAATAATTCGTCCAACTGAGTTCGGATTTCTTTCAAACCTTCCGGACTTAACTGATATGGTGCTTTGATCACCGGTTGTGCTCCTGATACTAAGTCAATGATGAATTCAAGAGCTCGATCGGGAAGCAAACCTGATATATCTTTAGGAAACACATCGTCGAACTCTCGAACTATTTCTGGCTTCGATCCTTCCTCCGCTTGAATTTCCGCAATCACTGCCTTCTTTGGTTTCGCCTTGAATGTGCCTGGCTCAAGGGTACGGTCTCCACTTTTGAAATAGAAGACTGGATGCTTTGGAATCTCAAATACTACACTTCTTTGACGACAGTCAATGGTAGCATATAATGTTCTGAGCCAATCCATACCCAAGACAACGTCCAGCACCTTGAAGTCAGCATACAATTCTCTGCTACAAACGACCACCAGACACGGGTTGTATCCCATTGTTGCCTTTAGAACGTTGTTCCCTGAACTGACATTCCAGCTGGGTACAAGGGGTTTGACTGGAATCGCATGAGTTCGGACGAACCGTTATGACATAAAGCAATGTGATGCTCCAGTATCAAAGAGTGCTAGTGCAGGAAGTGAGGCTACTGAGATTGTACCTAAGTTATGTGGGATATGTTTTAGGTATAATGAAAAGATATAGGTATGCATATGGACTGGAAAAGAGTTGAAAGGGAAATGTTACCAGTGATGACTTGGCCGGTGGCTTCAGCTTCTTCCACAGTCATTTTGAAAGCCTGTCACCTCGGCACGTTCTTCCTTGCTGGAGGAGCATTCCTCTATCCGTTCCTTGGTCCTTGAGGTGGGTTCCTTTAAGCTTGATGGAACTGACGAGGAGGAGGTGCGGTCGGTCCATGAGGAGGTGGAGCAGGTAGTGCGAGTAGTGGAGCAAGTGCCTGGATGGCTGGGTGTTGCCGATAAGTGATTGCTGGCCTGGGTGCAGCATTTGGGTTGTGTCTACGAGGACAAGACCCAATATCATGAGTAGCTATCATGCCCCGCTTCCCAGAATACGCTAAGATGGGCACGTGACATAGCCAACCATGCTACCTGTGGATAGAAAAAATCCTTCCACGGTCACATTACGGCTGTAGAGATATCAAGAACAGGAAAGTAAACTAACTATCTAGTACATGTCCATAAGCCAGAGTAAAAGAGTCAAGAAATAATATAGTATGCGGAAGCGAAAGATCAAATAAACACCTGGATACCAACAGGATCCTTACCGCTCGGTCTAACAGCGGCAATACTCCTGATCAGTCTGCAACAAAGGTAGAGAATCTGGGCCATGCAAAACCCAGACGTCAACGCGTCATAACATCAAGAAATAATAAAAACATGGGTGGAAATACATGCAAGTATGAGCATAAATGGTAAACAAGCATAACAGTGATATAAGTAAGGACAGTAGGGTAATGTGTAGTGAGTTATCTAAACTGATCTATTGGGTTAACTACTCTCAAGTCTTTGAAATCAATTTGATGAATCATCGATATAACTCAATAGTATCCCGTGCGTGCCCGGGACCACGGTCAAGATTCTCAGGCTGAATCCGAGACGTGTCGCTAGGCAGTAAAAGTGCAGTATGTAAAGATGAGTGATGTCAGCATCATCACCCCGGGGTTGGCCTAGCCCGTAAGACTGATCAGAAAAGGTGTCGAACTGTCGAGTTACAAGTCAGGTTTCATCATTGATTTCGCCATACCCCCAAGTTATAAGTGTTCAAGTCAAGTATTAAATAATCTAGAACTAATGCCAACACAGGATTAGGCAGGTACAGGTTTGTCTTGATAGAAAACAGAAACGGTCCGTAAGGACAACAGGTCAGGTTTGTTGGCATTAGGCACAAGATCAGGTAACGGGTAAAGCCATGGTACATCAGGTCAAGTCAAGTAGTGTATTTAGGTGTCATGTCATGTCAAGAGTGTACGGTACCATGTCATGTCAAGTAGGAAGTGTAACAGGTCATGTCAGAAAGCACAAGATGTCATGTGGATGCTCATAATCAAACTACATAAGCATGGGTATAAATAAACAAGCATGGGTACTATAAGAACAATAAACTGGAACATGTAATATGATATGCAAATAGGTACAGAATAAACTAGATAGATGTACGGTTATCGATTAGAGTTCGGTTTATGGTTCCAACATTAGGTATCATACACTTAAACAAATATGGATTGTTAAAATCTCGTTATTATGGGTTAAATGAACTAGAGATGTAATGATATCTAAAATATGTTCAATGGATGCAACCGGGTATTCGGAGTAGAAACTATCTAAAGTGTTATGGGTTATGCAGATATTTATTAAGTAATTTAAACACGGATGTGGGTACACGATATGGTGCTCTAACATGCAACAAATTATAATCTAAGATCCGAGTCTACCATGATATAATCTGACATCGAAATGCAATAACGAAAACTAATAGCCATAGATTCAATTTACAGATTTAATCATGAAATAAATATGTATAGATAATATAGTAGCATGTAGCAAGTTTCACTTGCCTTGATGGATCAAGAAACGGTATACGGAACGTCACGCGTCGGCGGAAAAAGTCGCGATGCGCGCACAGTACACGGAATGAGTCCAAACAACGCACAAGAGGATTGCACGGGTCAGAGATGCTTGCTGGGTCGTCGTGATCGTCGCCGGCACAGTCGGATTCCGGCAAACCAAGAACAGTGAATATTCAAGAATGAAATGCACATTGCATGGAAAAGAGAAAGAAGAATGGAAGAGATCTTACTGTGGTTATGTGTTTTGGGATTCCAGGGGAGTCTGCAAGGGGCGACGACGACGAGGGTTGCCGGCGTGAGGATTTCCCGGCGAAGCTAGGGTTGCCTAGAGGCTGTTGGGGTCGGGTTCTCAGGTGATGGGTTGTCGAGGTCTGCAACGGGGAAAAGAGGAGAGAAAGGTGATGCTGAAGAGGTGGAAGTGAGGACGAGGGTGATGGCAACGAGGGGTCGCCGGCGGTGAAGTCAGGGTCGTGGGTTTTTCTTGGGTTTGTAGGGGTTAGTTCAGGTCGGGGTCTGCAGGGTGCTCGGGAGAAGAGAGAGAGGTAAGTGGAGGTTGTGGTTGCGAGGACGAAGGTGAGGAGGTCGAGGATCGGAGGTGATGGGTGCTTCGGATCGCTTGGGTCGGAGAGTGGGTTGCAGTCGAGGAAAGTGAGGGAGAGGGTGTTTTCGGAGATGGGGAGAGGGAGAGGCGACGAAGGTGGTGCCGTGGACGAGGGTGGTGGCAAGGTGAGGAGGAGACGACGAGGTCGTCGGCTGAGAGGTGAGAAGGTGGATGGGTGAAGACGACGGTGGTGGTGGTGTGGATGAGGGTGAGGAGGTGGAAGCGTTGGTTGCGGTGGTGACGACGGCGAGGCGACGGGCGCGGGTGATGGGCGCGGCGCGGGCGCGGGTGCGGGTTTGAGGGTTTGCGTGAGGCGGGAAAAAGAAATTAGAGAAGGAGAAGAAAGAGAGAGAGTTCACGAGGGGGAGAGAGAGAAACGTGCATGAATTAAGAATATATATATAATTAATGAAAATAAAGAGATCTGTGAGTGGGTAGTAAAAATAGATTTGGGTTAAAATAAAAATATATGATATAAATATATATTATACAAAGTAGTTAGGATTAGAATAGGATTTTATAAATATTTTAGAAAATATTCGTTTGGTTAAAGATAGGAATGAACAGTTAGAATATAATATTATAATATTAGTATATTTTGAGATTTTGGCAAATACAAACTTACTCCAAAACACGCCCGGGTCGGGTCCAAAAATTCAGATTTAAAATATTAAAAATATATGCTACTTCCAAATTTCAAAATGAAAACCCAGTTAAAGAAAATGCATACCCCCAAGAATGGATGCACGTACGTGCGCGTAGCCATCCAAACACGTCCGTTTCACGGAACGGGATGAGAACAAGATGCGCGGATGCTACCACGGGGTTAGGGGTATCATGCAGGCTATGAAATATATTTTAAAAATATTTTACGTGACTTAAAATGTTATATGCAAAAACATGTGATACTAGATAAAATAACAGTATGTACTAAACATGAGATGCACGTGTCCATGCAACAGGTCAAGGTAATCTATAAATACGAATCAAACAGGTTCAAGCAAGCGGGTTGGGTCGAATGCAATGTAAAGTGTAAAATACCGTTCGCACCCAAAACCCGTTAAATCAAGAAAATACCACAGACAAGTAAATACGGGAACTGGAACTGGTATAAATAAACTCGGTTGTTACAGTAGCTGAGCCGCAGACTAAGCAAAGACGATTTTCACACCGGCGGTCTTTCGCCAAATGTCCATCTCTCCTGCAGTAGGTACAAAAGGCTGGGCTGGGCCGGTTGTTCGGTACTCCCGGTCTCTTGGACATAAATGGTGGCCTTGAAGAGGCTCCTCCTACCATCTGGTTGGCAGGGGGCTTAACTCCGGCCGATTGAGATCTGCCACTCATTTTCACCACTGCCTCATATCGGCGGGCAGCTTTTAGAGCCAATTTGTGGGTCGGGAAATCCCTTGTAGCTAATGCATCTTGGATCTCCGGATCTAACCCTTGTTGGAATCATCGGGCTCTGATCTCATCCGTCGGTATCAGGTGTGCCGCTAATCTGTTAAGGTATTGTGTTAGCTGTGTAGTATGTGATATTTGAAAATCGAAATATTAAGACGTATCTTACCGACTGAGCATGGTAAACTCAGCATCATATTCATTCACGGATTTGGTCCACATCGAACCTTGTTGTAAGTGGATGAACTGTTGTTCCATGTAAAATCCGGTAGTCTCAGGGAAGTACTTCACGTCGAACATATCGCGAAAGGTCTTCCATTCGATCGGCTGGGTGAAACGGTTTTCTTCCGCCTTCCACCAGACCCGTGCATTGTCAGTGAGCTGCAGCTTTGCAACTCGAACCCAAGCTATCTCTAGCACTTGTGCCGCTGCCAGATCATCTTCAATACTTTGAGCCCACTCCTCCGCTTCTGGAGGTCTCTCTTTTCCTCAGAATTGCTTGGGGTGCAAACCCCGGAATTGCTTCACTCCAGGTGCTTCCGCCTCTGGATGGTTCATCAAGATAGCAGTCTGCTGCTGCTGTCCCTCCAGGAGGTTGCGGATCGCCTCAACCAGTACTGTCTGATCATTGATCGGAGCAGAGACGGTAGGTGTATACGGTAGAGGTGGTGGAGTGTTGTTGAAATTGGTGCTAGTGTTGTTTGGGGAATCCATAACCTTGAAAGAAAAATTTGGGTTAGGACAGATTCAAAATATATGAAATGGTAAGATTCAAGGGATATGTAAAGAATGTTTTAGTTGCTGGTTCTTGTGTTATATTGCTTAGGACTTTATGCAGAATTAACACGTATGTCCTTGCAGAACTAACCTGCATGTCCATACAGAGCTGACCTGCATGGGCCGCCAATAAAACCTGTCACGCCCCGCTTTCCAATGTACGGGCAGAGGACGCGACGAGGCCCGCTACGTATTTACTCAGAAGTAAACACGCTAAGCGTATCTAAGCAATATAAAGTATAATACACAAGAGACAGGAATGTAAATGAACAACAACTTTATTTATTTAACATTCTTTTTACAATACAGCTGAAATGTAAATACAGGAATGAAAGCAATGCCTAAACAAAGGCATAACAGAAATGAAAATATGTACAAGTAATCTAGAGCTCCGGGTCAAAGGCTAGCTGCTCCAAGTCCTCGCTGCTGGGCTCGATCTCCAGTGAGTCCGATCCACCTGACAACATTCCAAAGAAAGAAGAAAATGAATGTTTTCAGCGAACAATCGCTCGGTAAGTCCCAAAGGTGAGTTGAGATAGAATAGACAGAGAGAGAGAGTATATCTTATAATGTTTGATTATATTGTTAACGCTATTCTTTGTAGCATGGTACAGAAAATGCCAGTGTATACGAGAGGAGTCCCACTATTCCGGAGATTAAGGTATACGGAGCATAAGGAACCGTTCAGCCACGGTACAACGGCAATGGATATTCAGGTTAGGTGTATTATGGTTACAGTCTCGTGCCACTTTTAACACCTTCCGTACCAATCTACCCTTTATAAATCCCACGATGCCTTAATTGTATTGTTTGTATTGTTTGTCATATATATGGATGACTTTCCGAAACCATGATATCAGTAAATGGAACGGATATAATGAATGGACATGTAGACGGAGTATATCCATGGTTCGGTTCAGTCAAGTAGATTGATATAGATTGTATAGACGGATTCATGTTGGATTGTAGTTTATACTTGAATCACATTCAAGTCAGATTGATTAGGTTAAGACTCAGTCTGAGTCGGACACTTTAAAAAAAACTTGAAATGCTGAATTAGTTTTGGTATTATCGGTAACTATTGCAGATGGAGGGCAGGATTTGTGTTTTTTTCCAAGACAGTTACCGTGTTGATAACACCGTTTGTTAGATTGTCTACCTTAAATAGGCAAGCACCCATATCTATGGCTCTCCGAGGCTCAAGAGACCTGTCCCGCTTAAACCTATGTTTACTGGGGTCCTTATTGTAATTTAGTATAACTTGAGGGGGTTTTATGTAAAAAAATAGTTTTTGTATAATTTCAAAATACACCTCAAGTATTTAATTATCGTCTTTAGAGTTTTCATAGATGTATATTTTATAAATGTGAAATTTCTAGTGAGTAGAACCTAATTTTCATAGTATATGGTATTTTATTGAAATATTGGAATTATATTGTATTTGGATGATATTTTCATGTAATAGTGATTCCTTTGATTTAGAAAATTTGGAATACTTATATAATTAAAATAGATATTTTGATAATAAATATATATATATATATATATATATATATATTTAATGAAAATAATTTATTTATTTTCTTTTAGAAATCTCATTTTCTAAAGAAAAATGCATAAAATTTCCATCGAGTTCGAATGCTCCTTTCGGAGGTCTGTATCTCGCTCTACCAGACCCGAGGACGTGCGATAATCCGCACCATTCCAAACGGGGTCCCCAAAAGTGGGTTGTAGAGGCGCAATTGTAAGGAATTGTTTTATACATCTCTTTATAGAAATCGTTTTATAAATTAATGGTATTTATTTGAAACATCATATTATCCCATAACTATGTTCCCAAATTTCCATCGTGCTATGTCAAGAAATGTGTGTTGTGATGAGGTAGGCCATTACCTCGTGAGTTTTCTAAGGTAAAAAAGGTCAAATACAATAAACAATGTCAAATCTAAACATGAGGGTATTTTAATGTAATAGAACTTGATATGATTGTTATTTTGATGTCAAACTTGTTTTATTATCTTTTTTAATGATTACTAAATAATATAACATTTTGGAGGTATGTTTTTAAGAAAAAGTTGTATTTTTGAAGAAAACGAAATCGGAAGTCGGATTAACTCCGTTTCCGACGAGTTTTGAAATAGAAAAGTTTTAGAATAGAAAAAGAGAGGGGAAGAAGGGATTTACTGGCTTTTTGGAAAGAAGGGGGTAGGAGAAGGCTAGGGAAGTGTCGGGCGTCGTTTCGTCGCTGGAATCTCCTTGGATCATCGTCGGAACTTCACCCTTTGTTAACTCCATTTGTACACAAAAGAGACTTGAGTGTATTTGAGAGTTTTGTCAGGAAATTCTGAGTGAGGATGTGAGAAATAGGGTATGGTATTTATAGGAAAAATTAGGGTTTGATGTGTTAAAGAATGCATTTAAAATTTTCAATAAAATTTGGATTTATTGGTGTTTTATTGTTTTCTGGATAATTGCAGAGAAGATAAACAGCCTAGGGGGAGTGGGGTAGGCCAAAGGGTTGCATGGGGAAAAGAATTCAGGGTATTAGCAACGGGGGGACCGGCGGTACTGGCCAAATAAGGAATTTCGCCGGGTCTTTACCGGCGGATGGGGTTGGTCTTGGTGCCACGTGTCGGGGTCGATTGGTATATTTCAGTGCACGTGTTTGATTATCCTGTCTCTTTATTTTTACGTGTAGTACACGTGTAGACCCTTGGGCTTCTAAAACATTAAAAGAAAATAAAATAAAAAGATAACATGGCTGGGGGGATTCGATAACAGGTGTTATGTCACAGCAGTGCAAGGCTTTACCAATGTGCTATAAGTATTTTCTTGCTATTCTAAAATAAAACAAGTACTTATAGTATACATAGGATTGAAAATACCCCAATTATAAATTAACTTTAAAAGAAATTTTGTACATTGAAATTGGAGTTGTTGCATTCTCTCTTCTACTCTTATTAAAACGAAGTCTATTTTCAAAACTTATCGAAAGCGGAGTTATTCCGACTTTCGATTTCCTTTTCTTTACAAATCCAAAATTTTCTTAATAACAAACCTAACAATTCTACATATATTGTTTAGAAATTATAAATAAACACAATAAAACAAGTTTCATCTCAAAATAATATTTATTGCAACTTCTATTTCATTTTTATGGTAAAATACCAACATGTTTACATACAACATTGTTTATTCATTTTACCCATAATATCTTTAGAAAACTCACGAGGTAATGACCTATCTTATCATAACTCACATTTTTGATATAGCACGATGACTTGTGGAACATTAGTTTGTAGAAAAATACGAGTTTACATTTAAATACCATAAACATTCAAAAACCATTTTCTTTAAAAGTGTATTGTATAATTCCTTACAAATGTGCCTCTACAACCCATTTTGGGGAACCCCGATCGGGATGGTGCGGGTTATCGCACATCCTCGGGCCTAGTAGAGCGAGATACAGATCTCCGCAAGAAGCATTCGATCTCGATGGAATTTTTAATGTAATTTTTAAGAAAAATGTGATTTCTATTTAATAAATAAGTTCTATTTTTTTATAAATAAATATATATATATATATATATATATATATTATTAAAATATCTACTTTAACTATACAATATATATATTCCATGTTTTCTAAATCAAAGGAATCATAAATTTCATGAAACCACTATTACAAATCAATACAATTTCATTATTACACTAAAATACCATATACAATGTAATCTAGATTCTATTCACTAGAAAACATTATATTTTAAAATATACATTCATGAAAACCCTAAAGACGATAATTAAATACTTGAGGTGTATTTTTAAAATATATCAAAACTATTTTTCATAAAACCTCTCAAGTTATATTAATTTACAATAAGGACCCTAGTATACATAGGTTTAAGTGGGACCAATTCTCTTGAGCCTCAAGGAGCCGGAGAATATGGGTGATTGCCTATCTAAGGTAGACAACCTAAAATCGGTGTTATCAATACGGTAATTGTCTTGGAAAAAGACACAAATCCTGCCGTCCATGTGCAGCAGTTACCGATAAAATCAAAACTAATTCAGGACTTCAATTTCATTTAAAGTGTCTGACTCGGATAGAGTCTCAGTCTAATATGAAATCAATCCGACTTGAATTCAATTCAAGTATAACTACAATACAACATGAATCCATTTATACCAGAATTCAATCTATATCAACATGACTCGACTAAACCGAACCATGGATATACTCTGAGTACATGACTATCCATCTATATCCATTCTGTTTACATGATATCATGGTTTCGGCAACTCTTCCATCTATAAAACAATACAATCAATACAAAAGAAATTACGGGGTTTTAAAGGGGTAGACTGATACGGAATGTGTTAGAATTGGCATGAGACAGTCACTTTAATACACCTAACCTGAATATCCATTGCTGTAGTACCGTGGCTTAACGGTTCCTTGTGATCCGTATACCTTAGTCTCCGAAATAGTGGGTCTCCTCTCATATATACTGGCATATTCTGTACCAAGCTACAAACAATTGCGTTAACATTATAATCAAATATTATCAGCTCTCTCTATCTACTCTATTTCTCTCTCTCTTGGGACTTACCGAGCGATTGTTCGCTGACGACATTCCTTCTATTTTTGTTTGGAATGTTGTCAGGCCGACTCTCTGGAGGTTGAGCCCAGTACCGAAGACTTGGAGCAGTTCGAAGAAGATCCCGAGCTGTAGTCATTTGTACATACTTTACTTTTCTTTCATGCCATTGTTTAGGCATTGCTTTCCATTCCTGTATTTACATTTTCAGTTGTATTTGTAAAGAAATGTTAAATAAATAAAAGTTGTTGTTCATTTACATTCATGTCTCTTGGGTATATTTTTACATTATATTGCTCAGTTACGCTTAACGTGTTTACTTCTGAGTAAATACGTCGCGTAACCCGTCGCGTCTCCTTACCGTACACCGGGAAGCGGGACGTGACAGCTGTATAATAGTTTATATGTTCTAAATCAAAATACAGTTCTAAATATACAAAACACTCACAAGAGGAAAAGTTCATAAATGAACAAAGCCTTCTTGTGGTACTGTAGACTTGGTCATATCAATGCGACCAGATTAGCTAAGTTGCATAAAGATGGATATTTGAATCCGTTCGAATTTACATCTTATGAAACTTGTCAGTCATGTCTCAAAGGAAAGATAACCAAAACTCCATTTACGGGACACGGAGCAAGAGCTACTGAACTCTTGGGACTGATACATAGTGATGTATGTGGTCGTATGTCTACACATGCCAGGAATGGTTCCTCGTACTTCATTACATTCACAGATGATCTCTCAAGATTCGGACATGTGTTCCTGTTGAAACACAAATCTGAAACTTTTGAGAAATTCATGGAATATAAGAGTGAAGTAGAGAACCAGACGGGTAAAAGTATCAAAATCCTTCAATCTGATCGAGGAGGGGAATACTTAAGCACGAAATTCCAAGATTATATAAAAGAGAATGGGATTCTCTTTCAGCTTACTCCTCTGTATACACTACAGCACAATGGTGTATCGGAGCGAAAGAATCGCACCATATTAGATATGGTATGCTCTATGATGAGTATTGCTGGGTTACCTATTTCATTTTGGAGGTATGCACTTGAGACAGTTGCATACCTATTGAATTAAGTTCCATCAAAATCCGTGCCTAAAACACTATATGAGATATGAAGTGGAAAGAGACCATATCTTAAACGAGTTAAGATATGGGGTTGTCCGTCCTATGTTAAAAAACAGAATTCGGACAAACTCGAAACACGGTCAGTTCTTTGCAAGTTTGTGGGATATCCAAAGAATTCACATGGATATCTATTCTACCACATCGAGGAACAGAAGGTGTTTGTTGCTCAGCACGCTACTTTTTTGGAAAAGGAATTTCTTACAAAAGAAATTAGTGGAAGTATGGTAGAGCTGGAAGAAGTTCCTGATACACAAACTACAACTGATAATCTGGTAGAACCGGATGATTCGATAGTCCCCGACGAATCTCAACCACTCCGCAGATCTAGTAGGGTTCCTTATCCACCTGAGAGATACTACGGTTTTCTCATAAACGGTGGAAGCGGGGATTGTATCATGGAAGATGATGACCTAAGTAGTTTCGAGCAGGCCATCATAAGTGGGGACTCTGTGAAATGGCTGGATGTTATGTGATCTGAGATGGAATCTATGTACACTAACAAAGTATGGACTTTGGAGGTTGCTCTCGAAGGGGTAAAACCCATTGGGAGCATGTGGATCTTCAAAAAGAAGATTGGTGTAGATAGAAAGGTTGAGACTTTCAAAGATAGACTTGTAACAAAAGGTTTTCATCAACGATCATGTGTCGACTATGACGAGACCTTTTCTCTAGTTGCTATGCTTGAGTCTATCAGTATCCTACTTGCCATTGCTGCATACTATGATTATGAAATCTGGTAGATGGATGTCAAGACCGCTTTTCTAAATAGTGATTTAGAAGAAAACGTGTATATGACACAGCCAGAGGGCTTCATAGACAGTAGGAGCAGCGGAAAGGTGTGCAAGCTTCTTAAATAAATTTACGGATTAAAGCAGGCGTCGCAGAGTTGGAACATCTGTTTTGATGTAGTAGTTAAAGAGTTCGACTTTATCAAAAACGTAGATGAACCATATATATATATATATATATATATATATATGGGCTTAAGGGTCCTGAGTTCAGCCTCGGGAATTTTTCCTGTGCCTCTTGACTAAAAAATCCTTCATCCCCACCGTTCCTCTCTCTCTTCTTCTTCTCAAAATTTTCCTGTTCCCACCTTCGCCTCGCGAAACTCGCCCGCGCCCCTCGCGAAACCTCGTCACCGTCGCCGCCTCAACGCCCTCGTCACCACGACCTCCTTGACCTCCTCTCCCCTTCACCTCCTTCCCGACGAGGAACCCAAGCCCGACCACGAAACCCACAGCAGCCAACCCAACGCCTTCACCCACGACCTCGCCTGCCCTCGTCGTCATCATCGACCATCCCACACCCTCGTCCACATCTTCTCCCTTCTCTTCCCCTCCTCATCCTCAACTCTCCCCTCCTCCCCGGTTCACCCCTGCACAACCCGCGCCCCATACCCATCGCCACACCCTCACCCGACCTCACCTCCGATCCACGTCATCGTCACCGTCACCCATCTCCCCGTCGTCGTCATCGTCACCTTATTATTTATTGTAGTCGTAAACCACAAATTTTCCCCTAATTTTTTGCTCTCGTTTGCTTGAAGGTTGCTGTGTGCTGGAAGAACTAGCCACTGTGATAAAATCATTGGGCCGGAATCCAAATGAAGAAGAAATGAAGCACATAATAAGCAAATTTGTTGTGGATGGCAATGAGAACATGGAGTTTGGAGAGTTCTTAAATCAAATGACTAGAAAAATGAATGTAAGTGCTGCTGATTAATTATTACTAAAAAAGAAAATATTGAATAGTAGAGTTACAAATATACATAGCCTGATATTGAATTATTTGTTTAGTGGGGGAAATTAAACTTTCATCACTTGCAGGAATTTGATGCAGAAGAGGAATTATATAAGAGAAGTTTTTAAGGTCTTTGGCAGGGATCAGAATGCTATATATCAGCCAATGAGGTGAATGTTTGCAATTAATTTTACATTTTTATATGTCAGATTTCATTTTATATTTAAAAAAATTTAATTTAATTTAATTTTTTAATTTTGGGTGCTTGTAGGTGAGAAATGTGATGATTAGCCTTGGAGAGAAGCTAACAGAAGAAAAAGCCGAGCAAATGATAAGAGAAGCGGATTCAGATGGCGATGGGCGAGTGAATTATCAAGACTTTGTGCAAATGATGGCTATCCCCCCACCGCACCCCCACCTCCCCAAAAAAAATAATAAATAAATACTGAAAAGTATGGTTCGTGAACTCGACATCTTGTTCTTTTTGTTGCATAAATATTTAGATTTAGACATTTGGACATTACTGACTCATACTCGAGCATGTATTTGATTTATCTTTCTTTTTTTTCCTGACGCATAATGTAATATGTTTGCTTATGATATGATCGGAAGACAAATATGAATTTTCCACTTTTTATTGGGAAAAGAAAAATCATTGGTTCCACATTTTGTTGTTGCAATATTTGAAGCTTGTCGATCCTAAGTAACCACATCTTGGCATTAAAAAAAGATTTAAAAAAATTATAACATTTCTCCCATCAGGAAAAAGCAATATTAGAATCAAATTAACAATTCCTTTTCTTACAACAAAAAAGGGCAACTAATCATCAATTTATAACTTATAACTGTTGTGCAATACATGCAGCTTTTGAAGATAGAAGATTTATTCTTCTGTTTCTCTCTATCCTTTATTGAAGAAGCCATGGATTTCGTAGCAAGTGATTTTTCATAGCTAGATCCAACGTCGACTGCTGTTCTAATGACTTCTTGATTGATATTCTTCTAAATTATCCTCAGTTTCAGAATTTTCAAATGCGGACGCTTCATATTTAGTTCGATGACTCGATCGGTGGCTCGTTCCTTCATCTCTAAATCGGAAGAGTAACAGAAGCACATTCGCCAGTGTGAAATGTCTCGTTCCTTCATCTCTAAATCGGAAGAGTAACAGAAGCACATTCGCCAGTGTGAAATGTCTCGTTCACACGTCCCCTCTAAATCGGAAGAGTAACAGAAGCACATTCATCAGTGTGAAATGTCTCGTTCACACGTCTAAAACAAGCGATCGAGTCATCGAACTAAATATGAAGCGTCCGCATTTGAAAGTTCTGAAACTGAGGATAATTTAGAAGAATATCAATCAAGAAGTCATTAGAACAACAGTCGACGTTGAATCTAGCTATGAAAAATCACTTGCTACGAAATCCATGGCTTCTTCAATAAAGGGCAGAGAGAAACAGAAGAATAAATCTTCTATCTTCAAAAGCTGCATATGTTGCACAACAGTTATAAATTGATGATTAGTTGCGCTTTTTTGTTGTGAGAAAAGGAATTGTTAATTTGATTCTAATATTGCTTTTTCCTGATGGGAGAAATGTTATAATTTTTTTAAATCTTGTTTTAATGCCAAGATGTGGTTACTTAGGATCGACAAGCTTCAAATATTGCAACAACAAAATGTGGAACCAATGATTTTTCTTTTCCCAATAAAAAGTGGAAAATTCATATTTGTCTTCCGATCATATCATAAGCAAACATATTACATTATGCGTCAGGAAAAAAAAGAAAGATAAATCAAATACATGCTCGAGTATGAGTCAGTAATGTCCAAATGTCTAAATCTAAATATTTATGCAACAAAAAGAACAAGATGTCGAGTTCACGAACCATACTTTTCAGTATTTATTTATTATTTTTTTTGGGGAGGTGGGGGTGCGGTGGGGGGATAGCCATCATTTGCACAAAGTCTTGATAATTCACTCGCCCATCGCCATCTGAATCCGCTTCTCTTATCATTTGCTCGGCTTTTTCTTCTGTTAGCTTCTCTCCAAGGCTAATCATCACATTTCTCACCTACAAGCACCCAAAATTAAAAAATTAAATTAAATTAAATTTTTTTAAATATAAAATGAAATCTGACATATAAAAATGTAAAATTAATTGCAAACATTCACCTCTTTGGCTGATATATAGCATTCTGATCCCTGCCAAAGACCTTAAAAACTTCTCTTATATAATTCCTCTTCTGCATCAAATTCCTGCAAGTGATGAAAGTTTAATTTCCCCCACTAAACAAATAATTCAATATCAGGCTATGTATATTTGTAACTCTACTATTCAATATTTTCTTTTTTAGTAATAATTAATCAGCAGCACTTACATTCATTTTTCTAGTCATTTGATTTAAGAACTCTCCAAACTCCATGTTCTCATTGCCATCCACAACAAATTTGCTTATTATGTGCTTCATTTCTTCTTCATTTGGATTCCGGCCCAATGATTTTATCACAGTGGCTAGTTCTTCCAGCACACGGCAACCTTCAAGCAAACGAGAGCAAAAAATTAGGGGAAAATTTGTGGTTTACGACTACAATAAATAATAAGGTGACGGCGACGACGACGGGGAGATGGGTGACGGTGACGACGACGTGGATCGGAGGTGAGGTCGGATGAGGGTGTGGCGATGGGTATGGGGCACGGGTTGTGCAGGGGTGAACCGGGGAGGAAGGGAGAGTTGAGGATGAGGAGGGGAAGAGAAGGGAGAAGATGTGGACGAGGGTGTGGGATGGTCGTCGATGACATCGAGGGCAGGTGAGGTTGTGGGCGAAGGCGTTGGGTTGGCCGCTGTGGGTTTCGTGGTCGGGCTTGGGTTCCTCGTCGGGAAGGAGGTGAAGGGGAGAGGAGGTCAAGGAGGTCGTGGTGACGAGGGCGTTGAGACGGCAACGGCGATGAGGTTTCGCGAGGGGCACGGGCGAGTTTCGCAAGGCGAAGGCGGGAACAGGAAAATTTTGAGAAGAAGTAGAGAGAGAGGAACAGTGGGGATGAAGGATATTTTAGTCAAGAGGCACAGGAAAAATTCCTGAGGCTGAACTCAGGACCCTTAAGCTCTATATATATATATATATATATATATATATATATATATATAAAGGTGGTAGAGAGTAGGGTCGTTTTCCTCGTATTGTATATCGATGACATACTCTTGATAAGAAAGGATGTTCCTATGCTTTACTCAGTCAAACTCTTCCTATTACAAAAGTTCTCCATAAAAGATCTAGGTAATGCCTCATACATTCCAAGGATAAAGATATACAGCGATAGATCTAAAAAGATGTTAGGATTGTCCCAATCAAGATATATAGACACCATACTAAAGAGATCTAGTATGGAAGATTTCAAGCGTGGTAACTTACCCGCTTGCTCAAGAATCACTCTCTCCAAAGAGATGTCTCCCGAAAGGGCTCGCATGAATGTGATACCCTATGCTTCTGCAGTTGGGTCTATCATGTACGCTATGTTATACACCAGACCGGATGTAGTTTATGCACTTAGTGTAGTAAGTAGGTATTAATCAGACCCAGGGGAGAAGTACTGGATAGCTGTGATGAACATTCTTAAGTACTTCCGAAGGACTAAAGAGATGTACTTGGTGTATGGTAACGGAGAACTACAAGCGGTATCCTTTACCGATTCGACCTTGTAGAGTGATAATGATGACAACACGTCTGTCTTGGGCTTCGTCTTCACCCTTAATAGAGGGTTGGTATGCTGGAAGAGTTCCAAGTAAGATACTGTTGCAGACTCGACGATGGAGGCTGAATACATCGCTGTTAACGATGCTGCCAAAGAGGCTGTCTGGATGAAGATGTTCATTATTGAACTTGGCGTGGTTCCATCTATTGAAGATCCAATACCCTTGTATTGTGATAACAATAGAGTTGTGGTTTTGGCCAAGGAACCCCGGTCCCATTAGTGATCCAAACATATTCTGAGACGGTATCACCTGATCCGGGAGATAGTTGATCGCCAAGAGATCGAGGCCAGGATAGTAGACACGAAGGACAATACGGCGGATCCACTCACCAAGGCCCTCCCCCAGACACAGTTCGAAAGACTTTTAGGATGTTGGGTATGCGATACTACAACAATTGGCCTTAGTGCAAGTGGGAGATTATTAGGAATATGTATGCCCCAGAGACTATTATTGTATATTATAGTGGATGCTTGGATATATATATATATATATATATATATATATATGACTTTCTTGCTCAACATGGTAGTGTGTTATCTGGTTGCTCTTTATCTTAACATGTGCACTTGTTTTAGTTTACTATCTCATTGATACGTGTTGATAAAGCCCTTAGGATGTTGTCTTGACTACAAGGATTATGATGTAGATCATACTAGTGGGGCTTGAGTAGTCCATAAGCACATCCTTAACAGTTCCTAGTCGAGAGAGTATCGAGACAGGACATCGATATTCCAGAGTAGACTAGTGTATACGTTTCTTGACCTTGTATGGGGCGATGGTTGATCCCACAGCCATTGGTGTTTGACATCAAAGATTGTACACAGGTGCTCATTAAAGAATGAGGACACCGAACAGGACTCGCCGAGAACTGCTGCATGGTACCATACCTCAGATAGCAGTTCTCTGATGACACTTGTACATATTAGTCTGTAAACCCGAGATCGTCATAGTGTCTTATGTGGTTCCCACCATGGTTTGATTTCCTCCCTACCACGGCTCTACTGAGTTGTGCAAACAGTTTGTTTTTGGGTACAGTCCCGAGTCACATGGAGGCAGTGAGTGATAGGAGGGGTTTCGTCTCTCCCGGTATTGGGAGTTGATGTTGTGCTATGTGCAATTAGCTATAACCGTAATTCCCTGAGCAGGGTTGATAAGATTTACTGATAAGTGTTGTCAGTAGTTTCTTGATTGGTTATAGGCCACACATCGACATGACTTATCAAGTTATTGGAGTCTGATAATTTCACCCCCCAGACTCGATATGCGACATATCAGACGAAGAGACCGGACTGTACGGTAAGTGTTGCTTATAGGCTCTACAGGAGTTTGGACAAGTTTGCTTGTTGATTTTCTATTTGTTCAATACCTGGCTAGTCGTTACGTCCAGCTAGTACCGCTGACGGCTTGTGGGTGTTTGATGCGATCATTATCTACAGCCGGCGTATTGGCGAGTGTTTAGAGTCCCACATAGAGGTTTCCTAGTTCAAACGAAACGAAGTAGGACATGTATGAAAATATGTGCGGGAGCTTGATTAAATATGAGTATATAATACCGTATTCTAATCTTGCGTTATTTGATATTAGCTGGGTTATATTTGATATAACCGGATTATTGAATCAATTGTTGATTTAATAATTTGACATATATATATATATATATTATGCTTGCTTAATATTTTCTTTTCTTTTACACACATGTTGCTAGACATGGTTGTTGATACACAAAAGTTGTGTATATGAGAATTGTATTGAAGCTAAGGATGAGGAGATAATGATTTGCATATATGAGTTAAAGAAACGAAATAACAAGTCATTTCTTTAGAACATTTGAGATGATATGACTCATTGTTTTTCTTTTTATATTAATATATGTTTATCATTCATTCTTATCTCAACTTCATGCTAACTCTCACTTCCAAGTTCATTTTTTCGCCATCTCCTCTCTTGTTTTCATTCTTGATTGAGAAAAAGAAAAAGAAAGAAATATTTTTAGTAAGCAAAATTTCTACTTCATCAATCTACACTATTCAAGCAAACTAGTTTAGATTGTTCTCTTCACTAATACCTTAATTAGTGAAGTGTGAGTTTGAGTATGAGAAACTTCGAGATGGATCATTTTCAACGATGAAGACAACTAGCAAGCTTGTTTCTTTCTTAAGTGGAGCCCTAAAAGGAGTTCAAGGGGCTACTATAACGAGCTATTGAAGTGAAAGACTTGGCTATAAAGATTGTAGTTTCTTTCCACTTAATTTAGAACTTTGTTTGCTAACTTCATAACCCTAATCTCTAGTTCGATTCTTGTTTAGTAGATTTAGCCCTCTAGGTTTTTTTAAATTGCTCACTTAATCTTGTTAAATCCTTTGTAATGGTGCTAAGAGATGCTTTCAATCATCATCAAAATATCCTGCCTGTACTATTCTCTCTGATATGGGGATGATTCCTTTGTTTCCTCCCTTAAAATAAAATTTTAAAACCGCAGTCTTGATAAATTACTATAGAGACCATATATAGAGACTATATACATTATCATGGTGATAATTGACAAATTGATGAGTAACTCTCAATGTCGATCACCTTTGAATTGAACTTGTCAATTTAAATTTCGAGATTAGAGAAAATGCCAAAATTTTAAAAACTTCAAAAATCATAACTAACTTTTAGGGTTTTTTTTATCATCTCTAGGTTAAAGTAATCCATAATAAACATTACAAATCTTTTCAATTCTCTAATAATCCAGAACCTGTGTTATTTTAAGTACTAATTTCGTTATAGAATTCTCCTCAGATTTTTGCCTGTGCATATATAGCACATGCAAAACATTAGTATATTGTTAAATTGGATGATATATTCTTCAGTTGTCTACTTGACCATATTAATGTCTTTACTTGCACATCCATACATGTATATAGGTCATATATGGCTGTATATTTGAGCAATTTTTTAAACCTAATCATATCTAGCTATCCATACTCTTCTAACTCACAACTTCAAAAGATGATCTCTTTAATTAGCATTGCTAATGGTCGTCCCTTTACAAAGCAATTGTCCCTAAAAAGAACTTTTGTGTATCAACAATAGTCGAAAGAGAGACAGTAATGCTACATTACAATCCATAATGTTGTTACAAGGCTAAATTTTAACGGTTGGTTAAGTCATGGTGGTTTTTTGAAACTTTCATGGTAGCAAACCGTCATTTTCAAAGTTTATGATGGGGAAGGTGGAAATCCTCAATAGTTCATGGTAGCAAATTGAAATTTAGCCTTGTTACAAATGTCTAGATAGTTTTGTCTTCGTCTTTTCTTACCGTAGGATAGATTAACTGTGTCCAAAATATTGAATAATTTCTCATACCGTACATATACCGAAGTTTCGATCGCCATCAACATCCTAACTGAAAGAATCCATGTGAAACTTAACGGTGACACCCAAATTACGCACAGCGAATCAAATCAATGGATCCCACATACATTTGTGTGACAGGGACTACTTGTGGGCACCAAAAATATCCAACCGAATCTCTCTTCTCATTGGTTTCACACGCTCATATATAACCCACACCAACCCCACATTCTATTTCTCATTCCACATTCAGGGTCTCCTAAATATCACGAGTACCAGCCATAATTTACCTTAGAAAGAAAGAGATTAAAATGGAAGGAAAAAAAGAAAAAGTGAAAAAAAGAAGAAAGAATGAACCAGTCGCAATTAAGCATGCCTAATAACCAAAACATCATTTTTCTTTGTTCAGAATTGTAGAATTTTTATGTATACTTCTACTAAAGAGTGAAAGAACATGAAACGAGTTATTCTCAACGGTACGGAAAGGGAAAAAAAACTTTAAAAAACCCATTATTGCACCAAGATACTTGAATTATGAACATTTGTTTGTTGTATTAAATATCTTTCTTATCACTGTAGAAAGAAGAAATTCAAATATAAAATCACACTTTGAAGGAAGTACTATCGTCTCTTAGCATATAGCATGGTTTTCTCAACCCTGAACGACCAAGAGGGTTTCGACGCATCGACCTATGCGTTAAAATAGTATTGGAACCATTTGATAATATTATCTCTACTATTATAATTCAAACTCGTGGGGGCAACACACAAAATTTCTCATTTTTCTTTAAAAAATACAAAAAAGGAGAAAAATCGATGTGAGAATTCTAGAACAAGAGCATGCCATATCATTCTCTCATATACATGTAATTACTTTTATACCCTATAACAATTTTCAATACCAAATATTTTCGATTTTTGGGAAATAAACAAAATTAGTAAAAAGATCATTGAACCAATGACCATCAAAGGAGCATGCAAAAATCATGACATACGGTGATTTTTCCTCATCATACACGTGCATAGCAAGCGCAAGTTATCAGTTTTAAAAATGGGAACACACATTTTGAAAATAGTTTTAATAAATAATGTTATGTTTTTGACCCACATGAGTACAATACTCGACCTTAAAAGTAGTTCATTTAGTCAATCATAATTTATGGTGTAATGTCAGGAGTTAATCATCTAACCAGATATATAGAAGAGCATGTACCCAAGACATGAGAATTTCAAAGAAGCTTCATAAGTTTAAAACATAAAGCGAATTATCAATTTAGACCGTCTACATTCCAATGAAACCAAAAAAAAAAAAAAAAAACTAAAGAAAGAAATAGCTATAAGCTTAGCAACCACAGGATCTTAAATCAAAAACTCCAACCAATAGAGACACGTACACTACATATTCACCATATGAAAACCAACCCCCTACGTGTTTAAAATTCTTTCCTCTCATTATTTCCTTCAACTCTCACCCTTTTGCTTCTCACAACAAGAAAAAGAAAGAAGAGAGAAGCAAGGATGCTCAACAAAGATCACAAGCTTAACAAAATGGAGCCAAACAAATCAAAAGAGCTTCAAGAGATGTCAAAGAGCAATAGCAAAGAGGACAGATATCCGGGCGAATATCCTGGAAGAGAGAGGCTGAAGAGGCTCATAGCAGAGACGAGTGGCCGGGTTTGGGTCCCAGACATGTGGGGCCAGGAGGGATTCTTGAAAGACTGGGTGGACTGCGCCGCCTTTGACAGCTCCCTCGTGCCCAAGGGCGTCGTCTCCGCCCGTGCGGCGCTCGTGAGAGATAGCGGCCGGGGAGCCAACTAGGGGGCCTAAGGATAGAGAACCGTTGCTAATTTGGGAAAATGTTTTGATTTGTGTTGATTACTAATTTGTTTTCTATATGCATGAAATAATAAAAATATTGATATGCTGTTTTGAATCAAATCTTTGTGTAGCATGCATCAATTGTACATGTTTGAAAGGGTTTTGATGGAGGCCTAGATCTCCTTCTTGTCCTCCGTCGATTTATCGCGGGTGTCGATAATGGGTTGAGATTGGTGTTGAAGGTTGTCTTCTTGGACGTGTGAATCTCAAAGGGTTGATTTGGAGATGAAACCGAGCTTGCAAAGAAGTCCCGGGGTGGTTATACCGCCGTGGACCTTCCGACGATCAAGTTAGCCGAGAAATTTGAGCAAAGTAGCGGCTTGTTGGATTAAAATTGCCTTACATGAGTCGTCTGAGAAAGGGGTTTTTATAGTGGTCGCTTGGAGCGAGTTTGCGCGAGATCTTTGCCGTCGGTTACGCCCCTGACGTTATGCCTGCGTGAATGACGGGATCCCCCCATTAATGACGAGATACGCTCGTTAATGGGGGGATACGATGGCGTGGAACGCAGGATGTTGGGTGACGAATATTTCGTTTCTGAAGAGATATGCAGAGCCGTGGCAGAGGCGCTTGGGCTTTGCGTTCTTGGTAGCTCGGTAGAACCAGGAAGGCTTAGCTCGGCGGGAGGCTCGGAGGCGAGCGAGAGGCCGAGGAAGCTCGGTTTTGTGATAGCTCGGAGGCGATATGGGAAGGCTGTGGAAGCTCAGCGTGTAGGAGGGCTCGGAGACGAGCCGATGGTTGTTTGTAAGGCGAGCATAGGAATGTTCTGGGAGGCCATCGAAGGTCGGGTCAATCTTCGGGGTGAAGGCCCGGGAAATGCCTTCAATGTTTCGTGTTTGCTCCTGTCCCGTGAGCCCCGGGATACGTCATCTACCACGTGTCATTATCTGGGGAATTCCCACTTATGAGTATCATCATTAGTCCCCCACTCTCATCCCGACCTATTTATGGGTCGGGTCAAGAGTGGTCTGATCAGTTTTCTGGGCGCAGCCTGTTGCCAAAAATTTATCGGCACGGATCTCCGGAGCGACTCAGTGTAGGGAAGTTGCATCGTTCGGATTTATGAGCCCGTGTGGCGTATCCCGGGCGCTTGGATCTTCACGCGCATCTTTGATGACATTAGCGGATCAGGAAAAGGATCGTGCATTAAAGAGGGGGCGCCGATTCGTTCGCACGTCTGTTGAGGTGCATGCCACGTGTCCGACGCAGATTGGGGGATGCGACAGGCTGTCGCTATCGTCTGCGGCCGAAGCGACGTCTCCAATGGTCGTCCGACACGTAGAGCTTCGACTGCTGGCAGACACGACGCTTCGTTTTGGCGGGAATTGATCCGAGCCGTCGGATGCTTCCCCTAGAGTTGTATAAATAGGAGGGGTATCCCCCTAGGGTTAACACTTCCGCCATTATTTTCCTTCGTTGCGAGAGATTGCTCGGCGTTCCTCCTTTTTTTTAGATCAGATCTCCTGCGCCCTTCCTCGACGAAACCTTTCTTTTGAATTAGGTTAGATGTCTTTCTCCGAGGAGTCTATAGATGTTGTTAGGGTCGAGTCGGGCGATGAGGTTCCAGTTGTTGGAGCCGAGTCCACGGTGTTTTCTCTCACCTCTTTGGCTGCCCCATCTGCGTTGGGTTCCCCCATAGGGTTAGGGCTACTCGCGCCGCTCGTTGCCAGGCGACGGCAAGGGCCTCTAAAGTGTGCATCGGGAACGCTCGCAATGTTCCCTCCATCTTTAGAAACTGGACGAGCTTACCGGTATTCGGGCTGGCTTCCACATTCCCCCTAGCTATTCGCTTCGTTTAGCTTGGGAGAATGAAAGCGCGGATCAACTGCATGGTAAGGAGAATGTTGTATTTGGATGCATTCTAGGCTAGAACGCGTCTGCCCTTTTTACCCGAAGTATGTGAGGTACTTCGTTGCTTCCATCTTTCCCCGGTCCAGCTAGTGCCGAACTCGTGGAGAATTCTCCTAGGGTTCCTGGTCCGGTTAAAACTTGACGACATCCCTTTCAGCCTGACCCTTCCTACTTCCTTCCACTCTTACAAAAATCACCCTGGCACCCGCAAAGATGAGCCGAGCTGGGTGTATATTTCTTTCAAAAAACGTAAGCGAAGGGCGGCCGGGTCGGGAGTAGTAGTCGTTCCTTCTTCCATTCACAAATGGAAGGAGAAATTTGTATTCGTCGGGCCACCCGAGGGCGAGGATTGGCCTATGCCTATACATAGGCACAGAGCCGGTTGCCCGCGGGCGAAGCAGTCGTCCTCTCCTGAAGCGAGGGCGGTGTCCATGTGGGAGCTGATCTAGTGAGCCGACGTCTTGCTTTTCGAGCAGGTCCTTAGTTGGGCCGGGCTCAGCCCCGTGCGCTTCGTGGGTAAGTTAGGAGCTTGGACGATATGTTTAGACTTGAATAATTTCCTTTTGCCCTTCTTGCATCACTAACATTTCTATGTATTCTCCTTTTGCAAGACAAATGGACCGATCCAGGATCCTAGATGCCATAGCCGCTACGTCCCAGAAGAAAGCCGGGGGCGTGAGCTTGTCCTGAGCTCGGCCCTGAAACCATCTCCACCAGCGAGGCCTTCCGCATCGCCCCAAGCCCCCGATGACCGCCACGGGGGTAGCCAGAAGCACGCGTGAGACCCAGAACCCCGAGCGAGGGAGGAGGATGGAATCGAGGTTCCCCTTAAGAGGAAAAGGACGGTCTCCCTGCGCCGTCGACTGAGATCCCTGAGGGGAGTCCTGTGTAGGAGGGGGATGTCTGCTTCATGGTCCCCTTGGGGCTTTCCATCGCCGACTGCTTGCTCGCGGACATGGAGCAGTCGGCCGGGAACAAGATTCCCTAGGGGACCCTAAAGGCCCAAGTAGCCGCCAACGCTCAGGAGACAGTTCAGGTTGGTATCCGTTTAAGTATTATTTTAAGTGCCCTTTTTTGGTCTGAATACCTCTAAATCCATCTGCTACTTTCCTTAGGTCCTCCAACATTGCGCCCTTATCGTCAACATAGAATCTTAGGAGATTGCCCCGGCCATCAGGAAGGCGGGGGAATCGTCTTCGGAGGCGGAGGATCTGCGCCTTCAGCTATGGCAGGAGAAGGAGAAGACAACCACCCTCAAAACCCAGTTGGCCGCTAGGGAGCTCACGATCTCCAAGTGCCAGGAGTCCCACCGAATTCTGAGCGAGTCCCACCGAGCCGTCGAGGTAAAGTTGGAGGAGTTGGGAAAGCGCTACGCCGTAATGAAGAAGGTGAGGGACGCCAGCAAGAGGGAGACCGAGGCTGCGCTTGAGGCGGCGAAGACCGCCGAGCTCCGAGCTCGCAAGTCGGTGGACATGACATTGCGTCAGACCAGTTCTACGCCGACATTGGCGAAGCCTCTGCCATCATTTGGCATGAAGCTCTTGATGCCGTCAAGGAGTTGATACCGGAGTTTGCCGACGGTGAGCTCCATGCTCGGGTCCCGCTTTCGGTGGACACGCCGCAAGCGGCTGGCGCTGGGAAGGGGGGCGGTTACGGAAGTAGAAGTTCCGGCCCCTAAGGGCGGTGCCGAGTAAGGCGAGATCCGGGCAGAGCCTGCAACTTGAGCTTTTTGTTTTTCCCTTTATTTTTCTCAAATTTTGTAAGCCTCCGGGCACTTTTTGTAAGGCTGAGGAGCCCAGAATACCTTGTAAAGACTTTCGAAACATGAATAAAACTGGGTTTATTTTCGTCTGCATGACAATGTGTTTCTTGCGTGAGTACTTGGGCTTGTCTGTCTTTTCCTCGATTCAAGTGTTAGGCCGTAGGTCGATGACTGGCCTTTAAGATGACGATCGCGCGTGGAGCGTAACTCAATTAATCGCCAAGTGCAGGAAAGTCGGTGCCTTCCCGCCCCGGGAGTCGAGGTGGCGATCATTCACTTAGAATATATCGGAAGGTCCTTCAGTGTAGGAAAGTCGATATCTGCCCATTCCTTAGAGTCGGATCGACGACCATATCTCTTAGCGTAAGTTGAACAATAGCCAAGTCGGAATTGGTCGGCGTTGACTGGTTCCCCCTTGATGTAGTTCCTAGACCCTCTTCTTAGGATGGTAGGGATTTATCACTCAAAAGTTAGCCGAGCAAGGATCTGCGGGGTTGCCCTTTGGTGGGGCTTCGACCCTTAGCGTCGGTGGGTAGGAAGTTACCCGCTAAGGATTGGCCGAGCAGGGAAGAGGCTTGGTGGCCTCTTAATGAGGGCTTTGATCCTTAGCGTGGGTCGGTAGGAAGTTACCTGCCAAGGATTGGCTGAGCAGGGAAGCTGCTCGATGGCCTCTTTGTGAGGGCTTTGACCCTTAACGTCGATGGGTAAGAAGTTACCCGCCAAGGGTTGGACGAGCAAGGAGGCTGCTCGGTGGCCTCTTGATGAGGGCTTTATATCCTTAGCATAGGTAGACAGGAAGTTACTAGCTAAGGATTGGCCGAGCAGGGAAGCTCTCGGTGGCCTCTTGACGAGGGCTTCGATCCTTAGCGTAGGTCGGTAGGAAGTTACCTGCCAAGGATTAACCAAGCAGGAAAGCTGCTCAGTGGCCTCTTGATGAGGGCTTTAGATCCTTAGTGTAGATGGGCAGGAAGTTACCCGCTAAGGATTAACCAAGCAGGGAAGTTGCTCAGTGGCCGCTTGACGAGGACTTTAGATCCTTGGCTGTAACAACTCCAATTTCAATGTACAGAAAATTGTTTAAAAGTTAATGTACAAATGGAGTATTTGCAATTATGTGTACACTATAAGTATTTGTTTTACTTCTGAACAGCAAGAAAGCACCTGTAACTCATTGGTAAAGCCTTGCACTGCTGTGACGTAGTCCCTATGATCAAATCCCTCCAGCCACATTATCTTTTTATTTAATTTTTTTTTTAATCTTTTAGAAGCCCAAGGGTTTACACGTGCACTACACGTAAGATGATGAGTTACAAATTAAATAAACAAACATGTGTACTGAAGAAAACCAAGCGACACCAACACGTGGCCAAAGATCCAAGCTCCCCTACCGGGGATCGACCGACGACGCTTGCGTTGGGGACCGGCACCGCCGGGCCGTCCGTAGGGGATGCTCCCCATCTTTTCATCCGATCGCCCCTTGGCCTACCCCACTTCTCTCATGTTGTTTATTTTCTCTGAATTCATCCAGTGAATATTAAATCACCTTTAATCCAATTTTTAATGCATATTTTTAATGCATTCTTTAATCCTCTAAACCCTAATTTTCCCTATAAATACCACACTCTATTTCACCCCTCCTCACTCAGAATTTCATTACAAAAACTCCCAAAAATTCTCAAGTCTCAAGTTGTGCAAGTGGAGTTAGCAAAAGGCGAAGTTCCGACGAAATTCCGAGAAGATTCCGGCGACGAAACGACGCCCCGACACTTTCTATAGCCTCCCTTTTCTCCCCTCTATCCATGTAGCCAGTAAGTCCCTTCTTCCCCTCTCCTTTTCTATTATAAAATCTTTCATTTTTAAAACTCGACGAAAGCGGAGTTAATCCGACTTCCGTTTCGTTTTTCTCTAAAAATTCTATTTTTCTTAAACCCTAAAATGCCATACTCTCATATAATGTTTAACAAACATAAATAAATATAATAGAATAAGTTTCATCTCAAAAAAATCTTTTATGCAACTTTTATCGTATTTATACGGTAAAATACCATATACTTTACATTTCGACATAATTCACATATTTCCTTGTATTACCTTTAGAAAACTAACGAGGTAATGACCTATCTTATCACAACACACATATTGGACATAGCACGATTTACTTTTTGACAATATTTGTGGGAATACGAGTTAAAATAAAATACCCTCAACTATTACAAAACCGTTTTCTTTAAAAAGAGTATTATCTAATTCCTTGTAATTACGGCTCTACAACCCATTTTGGGGAACCCCGATCCGGATGGTACGGGTTATCGCACGTCCTCGGTCCTAGTAGAGCGAAATGCAGACCTCCGAAAGGAGCATTCGATCTCAATGGAATTTTTAATGCTATTTTTAAGAAAATGAGATTTTTAGAAAATAAATAAAATTTATTTTTATTAAATATATAAATATATATATGAGTATTATCAAAATATCTATTTTAAATATGTTATACAAATATTCCATGTTTTCTAAATCAAAGGAATCACCATTACAAGAAAATACCATTTCAATTCAATGCAAAATTCCAATATTTCATTAAAATACCATATACAATGAAAACTAGGTTCCACTCACTAGAAACTTCACTTTTAGAAAATATACATTTATGAAAACCCTAAAGACAATAATTAAATACTTGAGGTGTATTTTGAATATGTATCAAAACTATTTTTACATAAAACCCTCTCAAGTTATACTAAATTACAATAAGGACCCTAATAAATATAGGTTTAAGCGGGACCTATTCTCTTGAGCCTCAGGGAGACGGAGAATATGGGTGTTACCTATCTAAGATAGACAATCTAACAAACGGTGCTATCAACACGGTAATTGTCTTGGAAAAAGACACAAATCATGCCGTTCATGTGCAGCAGTTACCAATAACATCAAAACTAATTCAGGACTTCAATTTCTTTTCAAAGTTTCTGACTCAGACCGAGTCTCAATCTAATCAATCTGACTTGAATATGATTCAAGTATAAACTACAATTCAACATGAATCCGTCTATTCAATCTATATTGATCGAACCGAACCATAGATATACTCCGTTTACATGGCTATCTATCTATATCCATTATGTTACTCATATCATGATTTCGGCAAGTCGTCCATCTATATAGCAAAACAATACAATTAATACAAAAGACATCGCAGGATTTTAAAGGGGTAGATTGGTACGGAATGTGTTAGAAGTGGCATAAGACTGTAACCTTAATACACCTGAATATCCATTATCGTTGTACCGTGGCTGAACGGTTGTTTGTGCTCCGTATACCTTAGTCTCCGGAATAGTGGGACTCCTCTCGTATACACTGGCATATTCTGTACCAAGCTACAAACAACTGCGTTAACAATATAATCAAACATTACTATTCTTATTCTCTTTCTGTCTATTCTATCTTTACTCATCTTTGGGATTTACCGAGCGATTGTTCGCTGACGACATTCCTTTCTTCTTTCTTTGGAATGTTGTCAAGTGATTTGGACGCATTAGAGACCGGGCCCAGTACCGAGGACTTGGAGCATTTTGCTATCGACCCAGAGCTATAGGCACTTGTATATACTTTTTATTTCAATTATGCCATTGTTTAGGTATTGCTTTCTCTTCATGTATTTACATTCCAGTTGTACCTGTAAAAGAATGTTTAATAAATAAAGTTGTTGTTCATTTATATTCTTGTCTTTTGTGTACATTGACTTTATATTGCTTAGATACGCTTAGTGTAATTACTTCTGAGTAAATACGTAGCGGGCCTCGCCGCGTCCCCTTGCCGTACGCCAGGAAGCGGGGGTGTGACATTGGCGTTGGTGGGTAGGGAACTACCCGCCAAGGATTGACCGAGCAGGGAAGCTGCTCGGTGGCCTCGAGATGAGGGCTTTTTAGACTTCTCTTCACCTTCATGGGGTGTCATTCATTCTCCCTTGACCCGTAAAATCTGGAAGAGTGACCGTCGCAGACAACACGTGGCAGAAACGTACAGGCGGGACATGATGCTCCGTGGTTCGCGTCGTTCCAACTTCCATTGACCGCTTAAGGGCTCGTGAGGATTGACATGGTCGCCACATGGCAGTTCTGTATTGGAAAATTTGAAAATATCCCATGATTCGCGTTGCTGTGTGTGCAAATTTCGGCCATTGGGGATTCTGTTGGGACTATAAATAGCAAAGGCATGTTGGTTTCTTTTAGCCTTGCGTTTCTGAAAATGGCCGGATGTCCGTGTGTGCTCATCAGGGAGATCATTTCTCGCGATAATGTGTATCTTGAAAATCTCGATCGATCCAAAAAGACGTACGAGGTGGTGATAGACCGCTTGGAGGGCTACTTCGGACGCCTTCTTTCCCGGCGATCACCACTTCTTCAAGTGCTTATTTATGCGATCTGGAGGAAGTCCCCGGGTCTTCACAATGACTTGTCTCCACAGTTGAGGGATGAGGCGATCGATAAGTTGCACTCGCTTTACCATCTCGGCCTGATCTCGAAGAGTAGGTGTAACAACCCTAAACTTTCTGTACAGAATTTTGTTTTCAAAAATACAGAAAAGAACACCTAAGCCTGAGCACAAGTTATAAATTTGATTTGCTTTTGAACAGCAAGAAAGCACTTGAAGCTCATTGGTAAAGCCTTGCACTGCTGTGACGTAGCCCCTGTGATCGAATTCCCTCAGCTATATATATTTTTAATTGATTTTTGTTTTAATCTTTTAGAAGCCCAACAGTTTGCACGTGCACTACACATAAAACGAAAAGCCACACGGAAATCAAACATGTGTACTAGGTTATATGAAACGACTCCAATACGTGGCATAAATCCCAGACCCGACCAAATCCAAATAGCCGGAGAGATTTGACATGGGGTCGGCACCGCCAGGCCCCCCCGTGGCAAATGCTCCCAAAAATTTTCCCCACACCCATTGGACTCCCCCCACCACTCCTATTCTGTTTGATTTCTCTGAAAATTTATAGAGGGATTAAATTCACCTCTTTAATCCATTTTAAATGCATGTTCTTAATTCTCTAATTCATTACCCTAAACCCTAATTTTCCCTATAAATACCACACTGCATTTCATCCCTCCTAATTCAGAAATCCCATACAAAAACTCTCTAAAATTTTCAAGTCCCAAGTTGTACAAGTGGAGTCAGCAAAGGTCGATGTTCCGGCGACGTTTCGGGAAGATTCCAGTGATGAAACGACTCCCTGACAATTCCAATAGCTTCCCCTATCTCTTCTCTTATTTTCCAATCTATAAGTCCCTACTCCCCTCCTCCATCTCTATTCTAAAACAATCTATTTTCAAAACTCGTTGGAAGCGAGCTTGTTCCGACTTCTGATTCGTTTTTCTTTAAAAACTCCATATTTCTTAAATAATAAAATACCATATTCCCTCATAATGATCAACAAATATAAACAAACACATTAGAATAAGTTTCATATCAAAAGAATCTATTAAGAAACTTTTATCGCAATTTTACGGTTAAATACCATATACTTTATTTTCAACACAATTCAACATATTTCCTTATATTACCTTTAGAAAACTCACGAGATAATGACCTACCTCATCACAACACATATTTTTGATATAGCACGATAACTCTTGGGGCATTGGTTTATGGGAAAACACGAGTTTACGATTAAATACTTTAAACATTCAAAAACCGTTTTCTTTAAATGTGTATTACTTAATTCCTTGCAAATACGCATCTACAACCCATTTTGGGGAACCCCGATCGGGATAGTGTGGGTTATCGCACATCCTCGGGCCTAATAGAGCGAGATGCAGACCTCCGTAAGGAGCATTCGATCTCGATAGAATTTTTAAGAAAAATATGATTTCTATTTAATAAATAAATTCTATTTTTTATAAATATTAGATATATAAAAATATTATCAAAATATCTACTTTAAATATTATATATATATATATATATTCCATGTTTTCTAAATCAAAGGAATCACAAATTTCATGAAACTACATTTACAATTCAATACCATACCATTGTTACATTAAAATATCATATACAATGAAAACTAGGTTATATCCACTAGAATATTTCACTTTATAAAAATTACAACTATGAAAACCCTAAAGACGATAATCAAATACTTGAGGTGTATTTTGAAAATATATCAAAACTAATTTTACATTAAAAAAACCCTCAAGTTATATTAATTTACAATAAGGACCCTAGTCACTACTATAAATAGGGCTTGCCCTTACGGATTTATCCGTAGGAGCAAACCACTGCTCCTACAGATATATCCGTAGAGGCAAGAAATTACGCCGTAGGTGCAAACGCCGCAGGTGCAAGCCTTAGCCTTAAACATGCCCCTACGATTAAATACTTGCCCATACGGCTTATTGCGTTGGTCTATATGTCCCTACGAATTAGACTGTAGGGACAAAAATTTATTTAATTTATCGGTTTATAAAATAAAATAGTTGTCCCTACGGAGTTTCCCGTAGGGCCAAATGTCTGCCCCTACGGATACATGCGTACGTCCAGATGTGTAGGGGAAAAATATCAGGTATCCTGATATTTTATCCCTACGGATACCTGTGTAGGGATATGTTTAAGCCTCTACGGTCAAATCCGTAGGGACAAGTATAACCCTCTCTTACTTAGATCATAGGGGCAAAATATCAGGTATCTTGATATTTTTCCCCTATGGATAAATCTGTAGGGGCAAAGTAGGACCCTACGGATTAATCCGTAGGGGCAATGTTGGGCCTTACGGATTAATCCGTAGGGACATATTATCAGGTTTTTTTTAAAAAAAAGGGTTGCCTGTCTTTTTCTCGCCCTGTGCACAATAATATATACATTATATATAAAATTAATCAACACGCAGAATATATATCGCAGTATTCATAATCACATCTTACGCATAATATACAAAAGAAATCAACAAGCAGAATATGATATCAATCTAAATCAATATAAACACGCAAACACCACCAATATCAATATCGTCCAAAATATATACAATATGTATCATATAAGTAAATACATGTTTAAAATATAAGAATCAAAAAGCTACCCTAGCTCGGTCCAGCTCCACCTCTGATAAATGCCGTAATCTGGCGCGCCTGCTCCTCGGATATACCCTGGGCCAATATCTCGAGCAATGCGGAGTGTGCGGGAGTCTGAGAGGGCTGTGGAGCTGTAGGAGTGGTCTGCGCAACCACCGCCGAGGTAGTGGCTTGCGGAGCCACAGCTGTGGGAGTCTGAGAGGGCAGTGGAGCTATAGGAGTTGTCGCGCAACCACAGCCGAGGTAGTGGCTTACGGAGCCGCAGCTGAAGGAGATGCATGTGGAGGCTCAGCCGATGTACCCTGTCGCGTCTGTTCAATTTTGTATGTAATAAACGAGTAAGAACCGTGTATTAGTCGAATTCGTATCATTATCAAGTTATTGCAAAACCCCAATCTATATAGACTTAGGGACTTAAGCCTTGTTTGGATATCTAGTTTGGAAAACCATAGTTTATTTTAATTAGATATGTATGTATGATTAATCAAAGCTAAGTCTACAATCAAATAAGCTCAGGATACATACTAATATTGGATATGTTGCTATCTATAATATGACATAATATTTTACTATTAAGTAGTATACATACCAACATCTCCTTCAACTCCTGAACGGTGGCCTTCAAGGTGTCCATTTCTTGCTGGAAACGTCGCTCACGGGAGATAGAGGAAGTAACCGCCGGAGTGGAGTCCAACCTCATATGAGCCCTGCTAGGACCCAGTCCCCGGCCTCTCTCCCACCACTGTGGTGCCCTCCGTGTGCGGCGTCTAGGACTGGGGTCAGCAGCATCAGATCGTTCTGTCCAGTAAAACCGATCCCCAATGCCTCCGCCTGCTCAACCACCCGCTCCTACACCCACATTAACCAGTAAAATATAAGTATATCATTTAAATTTGAACCTTTAAACAAAAATTTCAAATAGGGGTTGAATAAATATTAACACTTACGCAATACTCCTGGGTAGCGGTGTCGGGGTATCGAACCTCGCCCATGGCGGGATCTGTCGAGGTGCCGTGAGCGGCAAGATACGCGGACAGCACGCTCGGTGTACCACCCTGCGCCAGGGTCTGAGCTATCTGCAATTCGCCAAAAAATTATATATATTAGAAAATAACTCTTAATATTACATTATATCACAAAGGCCGGTCTATTGTAATTTACCGATAACTTCATGGCACGGGTAATATTTCTCGAGCCACCTGTATAAGTGGGGCGACCCTTCTTCGCCGACTTCCTATTCTCTTTATTTTGATCGGCATGTTTCTGCACAACACATTCAGATTTAGTTTTCTAATTAAGCAACAAAAATAAATAAATTATATACTAAACAATGAATTACATTTAAAATACATACCTGTTTACGATGAGAGTCGAAATATTAGCACAATAGAGGCCATGTATCTACGTCGACTCTCGCAAAGACTGGAGTATGTAGGAGGGCCACTCTCTCTGCTTCGGGGGTCTCCATCCATAGGGAATAGCAGTCGATCTTTAGCTCATTCATGTTGTATCGGACCTTCGTCTGCATGTTCTTCATCAGGCCATTGTACAGAGCATGAAGATCGAGCACCCTCCTAGGGTGATCAGGATCGGGTACAGGCTGAAAATCATAATCCAACTGAAAATACAAAAAAAATATTGTTATTAGATTGCAAGTGTTAATAATAAATATATTGGATAAATCAAATGAAAATATATATTAATACCCGAGCCTGATCCCAGAAGAGGGCGAATGAGCGCCGGTGCTGGTCGTTCCACTCAACATGAAGTGGATAGTTCTTCACGAGGCGACTCTCATCCCCCATATACCGGCCGAACCTCTCGGCATAACCGCCGGTATAGTGATAATCAGGGGTAAAAAAGATGGGGAATGCTGCCTCCCCCTAGCTCTGTCGGGCCTCAGCTTGTGGGACTGATTCGGGTCTCGAGTCCCCCTCTCGGGATGGGGAGGTCCTGCGTCTACAAGAAATATCAAGACAATCAATATTAAGACAAAGTGGTATTAAGAAATCAAGGTTTAACGAAAATTGAAGTGTGATATATACCTTCGGCGACTAAAACACGAGCCTGGGCTCGAGCAGCAGCACGAGCGGGACGATAGTTCCTCCGGTGAGGAACAGCCGGTGACCCGGATATGGACGCATCTCCAACTAGAAAATAAATATCGATAAAATTACATGAAGTTAATGTTTATTCTTAAAAGATATGTAAAATGAATAAATATTTTATATTTATTCATACAAACCTACAGACTGAGCGGAGGGTATGGAAGTGACGGTAGTGGCCCCTGCACCAGACGAGGACGCACCACCTATAATTAAACAATCAAGTATCAGTTATATAAGTAATTGCAAAAAGAATGCATATATCAATAATATAACATTCTAAATCAACATGTATACATTATAGGATATATAAACATACCCGCAGGTATATGATATATAAACATACCTGGAGGTGCTGGAGTGGCCTCTGTCCCTGATGTAAGTACGTAAGAGCAAAAAAAATGTATGTATATTTATGATATAGCATTCTAAATCAATATACATGCACTATATGATATATAAACATACCTGGAGGTGCGGGAGTGGTCTCTGTCCCTGATGTGGACGCATCACCAACAACTAGACAATCAAACATTGACAATGTAAGTAATTTTGACATGAACATGCATGTATATCTATAATATTACATTCAAAATGAATATGCGTGAAATATAACTAGAGGTGTGGTAAAGTCCACACGGAAGGAGGCATCCGAAGGGGTCTCCGATCGGGGCGCAAGACCGGCCCTCTGAAGCTCCCTACGCAGCTCTCCGGGCGGCAGAACTGCTCTGCCTCTGCCTCTGCCGGTGCCGCGGCTGGAGCTCCTGCCTCCCCTCGCTGCTCCCGTCATCATCATCAAATCTAGATAAAACGGTTCATGGATGCATTAGACAATCATTACAAGCATTGACTATATATGTATAAATCGTAAAATGTGAAGTAATAATATAAAATTACTGATAACCTTTTTCGTTTCGTGGGCGCATTAGACATATCTACTTGGATTTCATCATCGATATCATTTCTAACCCATGTAACTTCATGATCAGCCGAAGACAACCCGTCTTTCGAAACAGACGGTCGGAGCACTCTAAGTCTTCTTTCTTCTTCATTCTCATCGATGTCCTCGAATTCTGGGACATCGTAGACATCCCTGGGTTTCCAACGGCATACGACACTCCATCCCGGATGCTTCAAACACTGTGAGTAGTATACTTGGAACATTTGGTTCGGAAAGATAAACAGATCTTCCTGACCGTAAAATCGAAGTGTGTTCACACTGGTCAATCCATATTCATCTTTCCAAGTCTCGAGATTTCTTATCCACTTATCCGTATCGGTTCGTGTATCGTACCAAGTATACTGAAATATATAAAAGGGTTCTGATCGTCCGGGATAGTGGATGCCGAGTATATAATTTAAGTATCCATAATAAATCACACCATCCAATCCTATCGTCGCAATCCCACTATTCTGAGTGGTTCTAGATGTTTCTATGTTCTTAACTTCGAATTTGTATCTAAGGACACCGAATCCTTTAGAATATGCAACCTCCATACTAGGAAATTGAGTTAAACATCTTGGATCACTCTCTAATGATGCAGACAAGTTCGGATCGTGGATCTAACAAAACAAATTTTACGACAAATACATAAAGATATAAGTTTAGATTAAAACTAATAGCAATAACATGTTATTCGAATAACTTACATGCTCTGCAACCCAATCGTAAAAATTATCCTGATGATATTTTTCCCATCGTTCATCGTTCCAATCAGGATGCCCCTCACGTACCTCGTTAAAATGAATTTTGTTTCCAACAATAAATTATGACATTAATATTATATCATTTCATACACACACAAACACAAATATAACAATTAATCCAAAAAACTTACTCTCTAATTTTTTCAAGACATGCGCAATTAAGCAAGATAAACCGGTATATCTTATTGATAAACATAGTGTCTACCCTCTTATAATCGGCTTTACCATATGGCTCGTCTTGAATTCTTCGAGACCGGTTAAGTCCCGTCTCAATGTTCTCGTCCAGACAGCGGGAACAAAATGTGGTTGCTTCATCTAGAAGATAACCTTGCATGAAAGAACCTTCTGGTCGATTTCTATTGCGTATGTAATTTTTAAGAGTGTAGAGGTACCTAAAGAAAATATGTAGAATAAATAAATACGGGCATTCATCACAACAATAATTTTAAAAATTGCACGAAATGAAAAATTCCACGTACCTCTCGACGGGATACATCCATCGATATTGTACCGGTCCGACTAACTTAGCCTCAGTTGCAAGATGAACCGGCAGGTGTATTATGATATCGAAGAATGACGGTGGGAAAATACGCTCAAACTTGCAAAGTATCAACGCAATAGAATTTTCTAGTGTATCCAGCGTCACAACATCCAGTGTTTTAGCGCACAACTCTGTGAAAAAACAACATAGGTCGTTGATTTCTAGACCAACCGATTTGGGAAGAGAAGTCCTGAGGGCTAATGGGAGAAGGTGCTCCACGATAACATGGTGATCATGACTTTTCAGCCCATCGATCTTGCTTTTCACAATTTTTATCTTCTTGCTGAATGATCCTGAGAAATCTGTGGGAACTTTCAAATCATGCAACACCTGCAGGAATCTTTTCTTCTCCGGTTGTGACATATGATAAGCGGTATTGGGAAGTACAAACTTGTCTGGTTTACCCGCTACCGATTTAGGATGAAATTCACTTCTTATTTCCCAGTCCTGTAGATTCATCTGAGCATTGAGGTTGTCTTTCGATTTCCCGTCTTTACAAAGAAGCAAGTTGAGTATGTGCTCGGATACTCCCTTCTCTATATGCATGACATTCAGACAATGACGCACTAAATTTGTTGACCAGTACGGAAGCTCGAAGAAAATGCTAAACTTGTTCCAGAATGGTGGTTTGACCTATTTTGTCGAATCCATTCCCAAGATCACGTTATTGTAACCATCCCACTGAGCAGTCATGTCCTTCCGGATAATGGGGCTGGAGGTCCAAGAAGCTCCCGATGACCATCAAAGTGAACAGCGTCTAACCTGTAGGGGTGGTCTAGAGGCAGGAAACGTCGATGGCCGCAATAACAAACCTTCCTGCTAAAATTCAAGAATTTCGATGTTGTATGTTGATGGCAATGAGGACATGCTTTGTGACCATGTACGGACCAACCTGATAGCATTCCATACGCAAGAAAGTCATTAATTGTCCACATTAAAGCCGCAGACAGTATGAAGGTTGTATTTGTGTTTGCATCGTAAGTCTTTACACCATCAATGAACAAAGATTTTAACTTCTCGATCAGAGGTCGGAGATAGACGTCGATATTGTTTCCCAGTGAGTTTGGTCCGTCGATAAGAAGAGGCATCATAAAGTATGATTGGTCCATAACCAACCAAGGCGACAGATTATAAATTATCATTATAATGGGCCATGTGCTGTGGCTTCCAGCCATATAGTTGAATGTGCAGAAGCCAACACTAGCTAGTCCGAACCTGACATTGCGAGGATCGCTACTGAATATTGCGTGCCTCTTATCAAAATCCTTCCATGCCGGTGAATCTCTTGGATGGCTCAATTTTCCATCTTCACTTGGAGGAGCACGGTGATGCCAAATCATTGCCTCGGCTGTTTCTTGCACCTGAATAGCCATTGCAGCCTCTGTGTTATGGGAAAGTATCATGCTATCTTGACAGGTATATCGGGATTCTTATCAGAATCTTTCGGATTATACCTGGCCTCTCCGCATGTTGGACACTCTTTCAAATCTGAATTCTCTTTCCGGTACAACACGCAATTTTTAGGACATGCTTGAATCCTCTCACACTTCAGACCCAAATCAGACATCATCTTCTGGGCTCCATACCAGCTGTCGGGCACGTTATTTCCCGGGGGCATAGAATCTTTCAAGAACGAAAGAAGCATTGTGAATGACTTGTTGCTCCATCCATTTAGGCACTTAATATGGAAAAGTTGGACGAACCATGAGAGGGTGGAATACTTTGCATTCTCATAAATTGGTTTTCTAGCATCATTCATGAAATTTTCATATTTATCCGCACGCGGTCCTTGACCGGAAGGAATGTCATCTTCGGTACGAATAGATTCACCTAGGGCAGCCTCTACCATATCCTCCATTTCTTCTGATGGAAAGAAATTACCGTCTTCTTCTTCTGCCGCATTACCATCTTCTCCTTCTTCTCCTGCCGCATTATCGTCTTCTCCTTCTTCTTCTGCCGCATTACTGCGTTCTTCTCCTTCCCCGTGATATAGCCAAGTTGTATAAAGTCTAGTAAAACCATTTTTTATGATATGAAGCTCTGCCAATTCTACCTTCTGCCAGTACTTATTTCCATATCTATCGCACGGGCAAAGAATCTTCTCTATCACGATCTTATTATGTGCGCATGCAAATTCAATAAAAGCAGCAACTCCTGTGACAAGCTTAAGTTGCATACGTTGTTGCCAATCCACATACATCTAGTCTTTAATTCTGACGTACTTATGGGCCATGTTAGACTGTATAACATATAAATTGTAGGTTATGATGACTATATTGAGAAATCTAAGAACGGATGGTTACTGACAAAGGAGAAAATCCGTGTATATGCTTTGTGTGTGCGTTTGTCGTTGAAAATAATAAATTATCGATAATCAAAGTTAGATTTAAGGATACTCATGTATGAGAATATGAAAGTTTCATATTATCATCGATTATCATATATTGGTTTTAACTTGAACATCTTGAATCACTCTGTAATGATGCGTTTGTTGTGTATTCTTGTTGTATGTGTGTGTTTCGGCTGTCGGGGGTAAGGCTTCTATCCCATTAAGAATGTATAGAGCGGACACCCATTCGCTTGTGCTTTCTACCGTTTCGAGTAAATTTCGGCAGCACCTCCCCGCTGTTCTCCGAGTACACTGTAATAGAATAGATAATCATTTCAAAGCTGTGAAACAATGTTGAAATGAACATCTAATCTATCTTTGTACATGGAGAACCAGCGGAAAAGTACCGACGAAATATCTCGAAACAGATGAAAACACAAGTGAATGAAGGTGTTTGCTTTATACATTCCTAACTTGTCCACACGGGACAAATCTATCGGTTATCATACGATTGAATCTTCTCGTCACATAGACTACACAACGGTTGTTAGTATTGAGCTATACCGTCCAATATTTAATAACCTTCGTATAGTTCTATGTCACGACGAACATCGAACGTATGTTAACCGATAGACAGGGACTAAGTGACGCTTTGAGTTTCATATATGAGTATCGATGAGAATATGAATCATATTATCATCGGGTATCATATATTGGTTTTAACTTGAACATCTTGAAACACTCTCTAATGATGCGTTTGTTGTGTATTCTTGTTGTATGTATGTGTTTCGGCTGTCGGGGGTAAGGCTTCTATCCCATTATGAATGTATAGAGCGGACACCCATTCGCTTGTGCTTTCAACCGTTTCGAGTAAATTTCGGCAGCACCTTCTTGCTGTTCTCCGAATACACTGTAATAGAATAGATAATCATTTCAAAGCTGTGAAACAATGTTGAAATGAACATCTAATCTATTTTTGTACATGAAGAACCAGCGGAAAAGTACCGACGAAATATCTCAAAACAGATGAAAACACAAGTGAATGAAGGTGTTTGCTTTATACATTCCTAACTTGTCCACACGGGACAAATCTATCGGTTATCATACGATTGAATCTTCTCGTCACATAGACTACACAACGGTTGTTAGTATCGAGCTATACCGTCCGATATTTAACAATCTTCGTATAGTTCTATGTCACGACGAATATCGAACGTATGTTAACCGATAGACGGGGACTAAGTGGCGCTTTGAGTTTCATATATGTGTATCGATGAGAATATGAAAGTTTCATATTATAATCGAGTATCATGTATTGGTTTTAACTTAAACATTTAACGTGAATAGGTTTTACGTTTACGTTTCGTTATTAAGGGTTCGAAATTTCAAGTTTAGGGTAAATTTTTCTTGCGTTTACGGTAAAGTTGTACGTTTACGTTGTCATCGAGTATCCTATTGCAATGAACTAGTGTATCCTACTAAATAAACTAGTGCAACATAAACCTAAATAACCCAAATTAACCTAATTAATCACAATTAACCATAATTGTTACCCTAACATAAATTATCACTAATTAACCCAAACTTAACCCAATTTACCCAAATTAACCTAATTAACCCTAACCAACCCAAACTTAACCAAATTTACCCAAATTAACCAAATTAACCCTAATAAACACCCTAACCCTTTCAAATTATCACTAATTAACACAAATTAACCCTACCCTCTAATTAACCCTAGCCTCTAACCCTAAACCTGACCCTAACCCTAACCCTAATTACCATAACCCTAAGCCCAACTAATTAACCCTAACCACAACCACAACCCCAACCCTAACCCCAACCGAACCCTAACCCCAACCCCAACCCCAACCGAACCCTAACCCTAACCCCAACCCCAACCCAATCGAACCCTTACCTTAACCCCAACCCTAACCCTAACTGAACCCTAACCCTAACCCAAATCCCAACCCCAACCTAACCCTAACCCTAACCCTAACTGACCCGATGCCTCACCTAACCCTTACCGCTACCCGATCTCTGATCCCTGAACCCTACCCCTAACATCATCAAAAGAGGGAAATAAAAGCATTAAATTAAAAGTAAAAATTGGAGATTTACTAGCCTGTAGGGCAGTGGAGGAGACGACAGAGGATACCGGTAGACGACGACGCAATCGGCGATGGGTCAAGCGCGGTTGCGACGAGGAAGTCGACGAGTCAAACGCGGTTACGGTGGTGGGCGGATAAGGACGCAATCGACGACGAGGTCGGGATCAAGGCACGAGAACGATCGTCGCGAGGCGCGGGAGAATAAAAGAAGGAATTTTTAGGAACGGTGAGGGATTTTCTGTGCCTTTTTTTATTATTAACCCATATACATACCCCTACACACTTACCCATATGTCCTTTGTTTGCGGCTCCGTAGGGCCAAACATCAAATTATGATTAAATATTTTTAAATTAAAACGTAGAAAACCGTAGGGACAAGAATGGGGACCTACGGATTAATCCGTAGGGGCAATAAAAAGTTGCCCCTATGGATTCCTTTATCCGTAGGGGCAACCTTATATTGTAGTAGTGAGTAAATATAGGTTTAAGCGGGACCGGTTCTCTTGAGACTCAGGGAGCCGGAGAATATGGGTGCATGTCTATCTAAGGCAGACAACCTAAAAACGGTGTTATCAATACGGTAATTGTCTTGGGAAAAGACACAAATCCTGCCGTCCATGTGCAGCAGTTACCGATAACTCCAAAACAATCAGAACTCCAATTCTTTTTAAAAGTCTGACTCAGTTCGAGTCATGGTCAAATCTGAATACAATCTGACTTGAATTCAATTCAAGTATAACTACAATACAACATGAATCCATGAATACCAGAATACAATCCATATCAATATGAACATGACTGAACCGAGCCATGGATATACTCTGATTACATGACTATCCATTTATATCCATTTTGTTTACTGATATCATGGTTTCGGCAAGTCTTCCATTTACTACAAGACAATACAATACAATCAATATAATCAATACAATAAACATTACAGGGTTTATAAAAGGATAGACTGGTACGGAACATGTTAAAGACGGCACAGGGTGGTCACTAAAAGACGTAATTATATCCATACCGTTGTTCCGTGGTAATATCGACAGAGCCTTGTACAACGGGTTACCAAAGTCCACGATGTATGTTGGACTCCTCTCGTAGACATCGACATATTCTGTACCAAGCAACAACTACGTTAGTATAACAAATATAACATTATCTACTTTACATGTTCTATTCTCTGTCTATTCTTCTCCTTCTTTCTTTGGGACTTACAGAGCGATTGTTCGCTGACGACATTCCTATTTCTCTTCTTCTTTGGAATGTTGTCAGGAGGACACGACTCTGAGGAGTTCGAGACCAGCCATGAGCACTTGGAGCAGTTCATAGAAGACCCTAAGCATTGACTTTATTTGCACTAATCTTATATTCAGTTATACCATTGTTTAGGCATTGCTTTCTATTCCTGTATTTACATTTCCAGTTGTATTGTAAAGAAATATTGAATAAATAAAAGTTGTTCTTTTATATCTCTTCTTGTGTACTTTATTATATTGCTTAGATGCGCTTAGCGTATTTACTTCTGAGTAATTATATCTTGTGACCCGTCGCGTCTCCTTACCCCAACACTGGGAAGCGGGGCCTGACAGTAGGCAGGACCGATCAGCGGGCCTTCATCTGGAGTGTTTCCAGAAGAGGCTGATCGTTGTTTTTTGTCCGGCGGGTGGGGCTTCCGAAGTAGCCGAGGAGGCTAGGGATCGGCTGGCGGAGATTTCGTCAGAGTACCATCAACAATGCTTCCTCAATCCCCAGCCTCCTTTGCTGTAATTTTTGTAGGGCTGAGGAGCCTATAATACCTCTTAATGAATAAAATTCTTTTTTTCTGATATGTTTTGTCTTCTTTTATCCCTTAGCATTTTTTTTACATTGTTGGGGTCGAAAATTACACACCGGTTGACCAAGTCAAAGTCAAAGTCAACCCCAAGCAAGCGGGCCCAAGCCCAGATCAAGTGGGCCCATGCCCGGTCGAGCCCCGCGGTCAATCTCCCCCATGCCAAAATAAAAATCATATAATAAATAATTTTGATGTAATTTTTATGGGTATAAAGACAAATTTTTGTAAAGCCCATGACTCGTATGCAAAAGAAATGAGCACATAAGACATGAGATGGGAAAAATGCCATTTTGTAAAGCCCAAGGGGCAATATGTAAATGTGTAAGCCTATAAAAGGCAAAATGACAATGAAATAAAAGATTTTTATTCCTCTAAAAAAAAGTTAGGGTTCTTGTGCCTCCTTCTCCTTCCTCAAGGTTCTAAAACCTTCTTCCCTTTTTGAATTAAATCAAAAGTTTAACTTTCTTTCTCAAAAATAAATAGTTTTTGAAAACAAAACCCACAAAGGAGAGCTCAGATCTCCCATCAGATCTCAAAAATAAGAGATTTTTAAAATCTCACACCGTTTGTTCTTCAAGATTTGTAACAACTCTAAACTTTCTGTACAATTTTTCAAAAAATATACAGAAATGGGTAATTTTGCCTGAGCACAAATTATAAGGTTTTTTTTGCTTTTTAATAGCAAGAAGGAGCTTGTAGCTCATTGGTTAGACCTTGCACTGCTGAACCAAGCCACCAGAGTTCAAATTCCATCCTCCACATTATTTTTAATATTTTTTTCTTTTGAATTTTTTAGAAGTACAAGTGCCTGCACGTGCATAACTCGTAAAAACCCCACTACACATGTAAAACAAACTGATCCAGGAGCTACACCAAGCGACATAGGACACGTGTCAGCGAGCCCCGGCCCGACTCGGCCGACTCGGGCCGGCAACTCGGTCGACTCTGCCCGCCGCCGCCGGCCGAGTTGAGCTGGATCTCCGAGTTGCCAGCAGGAAAAGTGTGTCTTTTGGTCTCCCCATTACTCCTGTATAGATTAAATTTCCTGCACATGAATAGAATACTTTAAAATCCCATTAAACCATATTTTTAATACAATTTAATACATTTTTCTTTACACCCTTCACCTACTCTAACCATAATCTTTCCCTATAAATATCAACCCTAAACACACCCTCCTCACTCCAAATTTATGTCCAAAGCTCTCAAGAAAATCCCTAGAACTTTTGTATATAAGTGGAGTTAGCGAAGGGCGAAACTCCGTCAAACTTCCGGCGACGACCCTAGGAGTTTCCGGCGACGAAACGACGCACGGGCGAATCCTACTTCCTCCTCTACCTCTTCTCTTGATTCTAAGCCAGTAAGTCCCACCTCCCTCTTCTATTTCTCTCTTATCTTCGGGACTTACCGAGCGATTTGTTCGCTGACGACATTCTCTTTCTTTCTTCTTTGAATGTCGTCTGGTGATTCGGACCTTCCAGAGATCGAGCCCAGCACCGAAGACTTGGACCAGTTTATTGAAGATCCCGATCTGTAGTTACACTTGTACATTTCCTTTGCATTCTGTATTTCCATTCCTGTTATGCCACTATTTAGGCATCACTTATCCCATGTATTTACTTTTCTATGTATTGTAAAAAGAATGTGAATAAATAAAGTTGTTGTTTCACTACATTTGTCTCGTGTGTACATTTCTTTTATATTGCTTAGATACGCTTAGCGTATTTACTTCAGAGTAAATACGTAGCGGCCTCGTCACGTCCCCTTCGCCGTACACCGAGAAGCAGGGCGTTACATGATTCGGCCAACAGAGGAGGAAGAAGGAGACCCATCTCCAAAGACCCCATTTTGGGAAAGATCCAAGGCTTGGGGGAGAAGAAAGGGGTTCTCTTGAGCATTTACAAAGATTTTTTGAAGTTTAACTCCATAAATTAAAATTTCTAGGAGTTTAACTCCATAAAAAAAAAGAAGTCTTTCTTTCTAGGAGTTCAACTCCAAAAGTCAATCAGGAGTACAACTCCCTGTGCAAGGGCGAAACCCTTTTTCCCGTTGGCGCCGAGCGCCCGCGTGACAGGTACATGGGGCGCTGGTGCCCAGCTCCCGCGTGACAACCACATGAGGTGCTCGGCGCCCGCGTTCCAGGAACGTGAGGCGCTCGGCGCCCGCGTGCTACGCACGCGAGGCGCTAGTGCCCAGCGTCCAGCGTCTACGTGCTGGGCACATGAGGCGCTGACCCTACGCGTCCTTTGGGCGCTTTTCCCTTATATATATATGTGTGTGTGTGTATGTATGTATGTATATGTATACATATATGTATATGTATATATACATACACACACACTCCACAACGTTGTTTCCGTTAGAAAAAAATTCTAACGGGGCACTGCCCCGCACCCCGTAAGGGGGCTGCTAACCCTCTTGACCCCCAGCCTGCTATCCGGGTAGCAAGACCCCCGTAAAAACTCCGCGGGGCTCCCGATATATCCAAATCCCCTTCAAAACACAACACTGCACACTGAGTTCACATGACCAATTTAACCCGTTAATCGGAGGTTCCCTCGCTCCAAAGGCGAGATGTAATTAACGGCAGATTAGTCCGCGGCTGCCGGAGATTCGGATCCCTACAATCATTAAACCCCGGCCTAGCCTAGGCAGGAGGAATCTGTAGTATGCCCGACAAGCGACGCGTACTCCCATCTCAATGGAATGGCGAAAAACACCCTACAGATTCTGGTACGCCCGGTGGGACCAATCTCTCCTCCCATATTTCGGGTTAAATATCCAAGCGAACTCAATCAATATATACATTGATTGCCTATACTAAAATCATGATTCTTTGTGCAGGTTAACGACTTTCAACTGCAATCTTTGAACGCAAGTCGGTATTTGAACGACTTTCCTTGGCCCCAGCTGGGGGCAAGGCCATCAATACCGATAAAGTAATAAGGCATCTCGGGCAAGCTCCAGCGGTGCCCCTGACAACTGCTCAATCGGGTATCTTCTCTAAGCTCCATGTCAGGTGACCTCTAAGTCGTTAAACTGGAAACAGATGACCACCACATCGTTAAACTGGAAACAGATGACCTCTAAGTCGATAAACTGGAAACAGATGACCACCACGTCGTTAAACTGGAAATAGATGACCACCACATCGTTAAACTGGGAACGATCGACCACCACGTCGTTAAACTGGGGGACAACCGACCACCACGTCGTTAAACTGGGAATCGATGACCACCACGTCGTTAAACTGGGAACAGTCGACTTCTAAGTCGTTAAACTGGGGATGTAAAAATGTGTAAATAAAACAAAATAAAAATTAAAAATTAAAAAGCCGAAATGATTGGGCAACTCACAATAAAAAGCAGCAAGTAAAATGAAAAATAAAGCCGAAATGATGGGGCAACCGTGAATATATAGCCGAAATGATAGAGCAATCGCGGTATAAAAAAACTCCTCCAAATGGCGAATGATGAGTCGCTCCTGATATCATATTCCAGTGCAGCGATGCAGATGTCGTCCAAAACTTTGAATATCCCCAACGGCGAATGATGAGTCGCTCCCGGTACCATATTCCAGTGCAGCGATGTAGACGCCAACCAAAATTCAAATCCCCAGACGGCGAATGATGAGTGGCTCCTGGTACCATATTCCAGTGCAGCGATGCAGACGCCAACCAAATTCCAAATCCTATACCCCAACGGCGAATGATGAGTCGCTCCTGGTACCATATTCCAGTGCAGCAATGCAGATGCCAACAAAGTCCCGAAATTCTTCCGCCCTTATGGTCTGGATCATACATCCTGCAAAACCGTATACAATCCACTGGCGTAAAACGATCCCAATCTCTTGCAAGTCCTACCGGCGAGACCACATTTAAAGTCCCACCAGCGATGAAGATTCCCAAACAAAAAAAAGAAGAAAAAAATAAAAAAATAAAAAAAGAGAGTATGTCCACAAGCAAAATGGGCACGGATGAAAACCCGAAAAGGCTCCGTGAGTAAAAACAGCAGGACTGCCAGCGAGTTTGTGAAAACCCGAAAGGGCGCAAACTCATGAAAAAGAGATGAAATGCACTCACAAAGTCCTCTTGACTTTGTGAGGAGAAAATTCCCGTGTGAGATCCTTACGACTCACAAAGGGGCTACACACTTAGGAGTCCCCATGACTCCTAAGGAGAAAGTACACCTACGAGATCCTTTCGACTCGTAGGGAGAAAATGCTTTTATGGGACCCTTACGGCTCATAAAATTGAAAAGTCTTAGGTGATAGGGACCTAAACCTGTCTCCTAAGCCATCGCTCCTCAACAGGCAAAGGCAAATGATGAATTGCTCCTGGCACCTGTGCTTTAGTGTCAGCAACGCTGATGCTGACCCCTAAGTCTTTAAACTGGGAACAGATGACCTCTAAGTCGTTAAACTGGAAACAGATGACCCCTAAGTCGTTAAACTGGGAATGAGAGAAATTCCCTCATGGCAAATGATGATTCGCTCATGGTACTATATTCCAGTGTAGCGGTGCTGATGCCAAACAAAAACCAAAATCCCCAAATCCTCTCATAGCAAATGAAGATTCACTCCTGGTAGTATATTCCAGTGTAGTGATGCTGATGTCAACCCAATTCACATCAAATCGGCAAGACAACCAACGACCTCTCTGGCAGAATCAAGCTCCACCTTGGAAACAAGTCAAATCCTGACACCGCAGGAAGCGGAGCGAGTCAAATTTAATCCCTGACACCGCAAGAAGCGGAGCAAGTCAAATCAAGAACCGACCGTCCAAGTCGCAAAAAGGGCAGCAACGTCCGTCCACGTCGCTAAAAGGGCAACACCGACCGTCCAAGTAGCTAAAAGGGCAGAACCGACCGTCCACGTCGCTAAAAGGGCAAAACCAACCGTCCAAGTCGCAAAAAAGGCAGCAACGACCGTCCACGTCGCTAAAAACGCAGCACCGACCGTCCAAGCCGCTAAAATGGCAGAACCGACCATCCACGTCACTAAAAGGGCAGTATCGACCGTCCGCGTCGCTAAAAGGGCAGCACCGACCATCCACGTCGCTAAAAGGGCAGCACCGACCGCCCAAGTCTTAAAAAGGGCAGCATCGACCATCCACGCCGCTAAAAGAGCAGTATTGACCGTCCACGTCGCTAAAAGGGCAGAACCTACCGTCCAGGTCCCGAAAAGGGCAGAACCGACCATCCAAGTCGCAAAAAGGGCAGTATCGACCGTCCATGTCGTATAAAGGGCAGTGCCAGCTTCACGAAAAGTGGGAACCAAATCAAGTCGCCTCCACGTGAAAGAAGATCCATCAATTTCATACACACAACCTACATGTGCGGTGTGCATTTATTGATGGGGGCACTTTGTTGGGGTCGAAAATTACACCCTAGTTGACCAAGTCAAAGTCAAGGTCAACCCTAAGCAAGCAGGCCCAAGCCCAGATCAAGTGGGCCCATGCCCGAGTCGAGCCCTGCAGTCAATCTCCCCCATGCCAAAATAAAAATCATGTAATAAATAATTTTGATGTAATTTTTATGGGCATAAAGCCAAATTTTTGTAATGCCCATGGCTCATGTGCAAAAAAAATGAGCACATGAGACATAGGATAGGCAAAATGCCATTTTGTAAAGCCCAAGGGGCTATATATAAATGTGTAAGCCTATAAAGGCAACCTGACAATGGAATAAAAGATTTTTATCCCTCTCAAAAAAAGTTAGGGTTCTTGTGCCTCCTTCTCCTTCCTTAATGTTCTAAAACCTTCTTCCCTTTTTGAATTAAATCAAGAGTTTAACTCTTCCTTTCTAAAAAATAAATAGTTTTTCACCACAAAACCCACAAAGGGGAACTCAGATCTCCCATCAGATCTCAAAAATAAGAGAATATTAAAATCTCACACTGCTTGTTCTTCAAGATCCGGCCAACAGAGGAGGAAAAAAGAGACCCGTCTCCAAAGACCCAATTTTGGGAAAGATCCAAGGCTCAGGGGAGAAGAAAGGGGTTCCCTTGAGCATTTACAAAGATTTTTTGGAGTTTAACTCTATAAATTAAAGTTTCTAGGAGTTTAACTCCATAAAAAAAAAGAAGTCTTTCTTTCTAGGAGTTCAACTCCAAAAGTTAATCGGGAGTACAACTCCATGTGCAAGGGCTAAGCCCTTTTTCCCGCTGGCGCCCAGTGCCCGCGTGCCAGGCACAGAGGGCGCTGGCGTTCAGCACCCGCGTGCCCCGCACGTGAGGCGTTGGCGCCCAACGCCCGCATTGTAGGGTGTTTTTCGTCACCCCATTGAGATGGGAATACGCGCGCGCTTGTCAGGCGCATTACAGATTCCCTCTGCCTAGGGTAGGCTAGGGTTTATTGATTGTTGGGATCCGAATCTCCGGCAGCCACGGATTAAGCTGTCGTTAATTACCCCTCGTGTTTAGAGCGAGAGAACCTTCGATTGACGAGTTAAACTGGTCATGCGAACTCAACACGATGCATTGGTGTGTGTGCGCTTTTTTAACATATTACAATGAAGACGTGTTTATTTTGTTTTGTTCCATTTGTAAAAAAAAGATACACATATATTTTTTTATATAAAAAAAGGAATAAATAAATAAATAAATATTTAGATAAATGTTATTTATTTTTATTTTATTTCAAAAAATATTATTTATAATTTATTTTTTTTGAATAAAAAAGATTAAAAGAAAGAAAAAAATGAAAAAAGAAGAAGAAAGAAAGAAAAAGAAAAAAAATTAAAAAAAAAGGGAGGGGGGAAGAGAGGCTCCCATTTAATGGGGGGCCTTTCCCTTCACGTGACCTCATGTGAGGGGGAGGGGAAGGCCCCCATTTGATGGGAGCCCCCCCCATGGGGCTCCAAAATTAATTAATTAATGAATTTTTTTTAACATGGAGTTTAACCCCAAAAGAATTTTTTTTCTTTTGTGGAGTTAAACTCCAAAGGAATTTTAAATATGGAGTTCAACTCCAAAAAGATTTTAAATGGAGTTAAACTCCTAAAAAGATTTAATGTGGAGTTAAGCTTCTAAAAATATTTAATGTGGAGTTAAATTCCAAAAGAATTTTAAATAGAGTAAAACTCCTAAAAAAAATTTAATGTGGAGTTGAACTCCAAAATAATTTTAAATGGAGTTCAACTACAAAAAGATCATTATTTGGCGTGGAGTTAAACTCCACTAAATGGGGAGCCTCCCCCTCACGTAAGAGGGGAAAAGCTCCCACTTGGTGGGAGTTCTCTCTTCCTCACGTGAGAAGGAGCAGGGGCTCCCAAAAGATCTTCCTTTTTTTGTGAGAAGTTAAACTCCAAAAAAATTTATTTGGAGTTAAACTCCCAAAATAAATTTATTCGGAGTTAAACTCCAAATAAAAAACAAAGGTTTTATTATAGAGTTAAACTCCAAAACAATTTTATTTGTAGAGTTAAATTCCAAAAGATTTTCTCCTTTCTCTTTTGAGAAGAAACCCAAAATGGGTTCTCTTGAAACTCTAAGATTTTGATCTTGAATGATAAAAAAAGAGACCATTTTTCTTCTCTTGATGGAGTCTTAGGAGGTGGGTTTATGGTAAAACTTTATTTAGTTTTTAAAAAAAAGAGCTAAGCTCTTGATTCAATTGGAAAATGAAAAGGAAGAGAAGGAACTTGAGAGATTGAGGATGACGGCACACACCCTAGAGATTTGAGGAGACTGAATTATATGCTTTATTTCATCATCATGTTGCCTTTTATAGTCTTACAAATTTACATATAGTCCCTTGGGCTTTACAAAATGGCATTTTGCCTATCTCATGCCCCAAGTGCTCATTTCTTTTGCATATGAACCATAAGCTTTACAAAAAATTGGTTTTATGCCTATTTTGCTTACGTTCATGCATAAAAAGTTACATCAAAATTATTTATTACATGATTTCATTTTGGCATAGGGGAGGTCGGCCGCGGGGCTCGACTTGGGCATGAGCCCACATGACTTAGGCTTGGGCCCACCTATCTTGGGCTTGACTTTGACTTTGACTTGGTCAACTGGGATACAATTTTTGACCCCGACATGCGTGCCACGCACGTGAGGCACTGGCGCCTGGCGCCCAGCGCCCGTGTGCCAGCAACGTGAGGAGCCGGCGCCCGGCGCCCGCGTGCCACGCACGTGAGGCGCTGGCGCCCAGCGTCCAGCGCCTGCGTGCTGGGCACGTGAGGCACTTGTCCCACGCGTCCTTTGGGCGTTTTCCCCTTATACACACACACACACACACACACACACACACTTCACAACACTGTCTCCGTTAGAAAAAATTTCTAACGGGGCGCTGCCCAGCATCCCGCAAGGGGGCTACTAGCCTCCTTGAGCCCCAGCCCGCTATCTGGGTAGCGGGACCCCCGTAAAAACTCCGTAGGGCCCCCGATATATCCAAAACCCCTTAAAAACACAACACTGCGCATTGAGTTACCGATGTTTGTACTGAAGTTATGTTCCTTTTATGCAGCAATCAACTTTCAACGACGATATCTCCCAAGATGGATTTAGCTGCCGAAGCGACCCTAATCTCGTATGTGGTCAAGATCAATGCTCGTGTGGTTTTCCCTGTCAGTCTCAGCCGGCAATGGGAGGTACCACCCCGTCAATTTGGTTCTGTCATCATCTACCCTGCTGGAAGCGCTCATCTGGCGGAGGTCCCAACAAAACAAGCGGCCAAACCGACCTCAAGAAGTAGGAGGCCGAACGTCGTGGTTGCCCGAGCATCCCACCCTAAATGCAAATCCGTATTCGAACGGGACACCACTATTCCAACTGGGGGGAAGGCCGTCAACACCAATGGGGCCACAAAGCAGCTCCAGCAAGCTCAGAGGTGCCCTGGACAATTGCGCGAGCATGCATCTTCTCTGGGCTCTCTGTCAATCGGTCTACGGCGTCTTCTTAAAGAGCCGAATTCTGCCAAGTGCTAAAAACAGAAAAGTTAAGGTAGAAGCGGATCAGGTATCGAACCAACAGGAGGGCTAGGACTTCGGCCATGCGGACTCTTGTGAGGTTCCAAGAGCAGGGTTACTCCGTGACGACGGCTGAGTCGGCCGTAAAATTCAGCAATTCTTTCGAACCTCTGAAGTGGGTTCAAAAAAATGCCATGACTGCCAGAATCAAGAAGACAGCGGTCCGAATAATGCCATAAAGGGACATATCCCAGCCCCAGAAGAGAAAGCATGCCACCATCTCTTTAAGAGTCTATCAGGCGCTCTGCGCCGTATGAAAGCAGCGAGGCAGATCTAGAGAAGAAGCGCCAACACTACTCATGAATCCGGTCAAGCTAGAGCAAGAGTCTACCCCAGATTTTCCGATTGTCCGCTACCAAAACAGGAGGATCGAGACGGTGGTCCTCAAAGTCAGCTACCAATAATGAAATGATGGCCGGGTATATTGTCCACACGGTCTATATGGAGGGCATGCACCCCAGCGACAACCTTCACAGCAAAAGAAAGGATGGGGCCACCAAATCCCAAGCCCAATTTGGCTTGAATGTGGTTGCCGCTCCCCAAGAACAACTGCCTCTGCTGGATGATGAAAACCCTCTCGACGAGGATGATAGAAAGAAAGACCCCTCAGTCCATATAGAGTCAAGCTCGAACAGCGAGGAAGAACCGACTTTCCTCCCCAGAACGACAGAGCAAGAGCTGCTTCAAGAGCTTCGAAAACAGCTCAGGAGCGAAGATAAAGAAATGGCCAAGCTTTACTCCAAAATCGATGACCTGACGAATATTGTGATGCAGCTCACGGCTCAAATTGCTCGAGCGCCTTCCAATCAGGCACATATCTCTACTCATGAGCCGGGCGATGGCAACCCGAAGCAACCGATGCATGTCCCCTTCGGTCCAAGATTAGGTGAGACGCACGAAAGCCAGCCACAATCCGCTTCTGGGGACGCCTTGGCCCTATATAGCACTATCCCGCTAACACAAGATCGGATAATGAATTTAGTCACTAGCAAGGTTAGAACATTGGTAGCCGAAGCCGAAGTTCAGAAAGAAATTGGCAGTAGTGGGCAGCCATATCCTGCACAGTACGATCTGATCGAGTTTTCGAGTGGCTACGTCATTCCTAAGTTCGGATGATTTGACGGGACGGGAAACGCAAATCAGCACGTCACCCACTTTAAAGCATCATGCGGAAACACATGGGGCAATGACGTGCTCCTTCTTCGACAGTTTGTCAATAGCCTGACCGGTGTCGCTTTCGACTGGTACGCGAGTATACCAGACTGGTCCGTTATTACCTTTGCTCAAATGGAGTCTCTGTTTCGGAAAAGGTTCATGAGTGTCAGTGATAAAATCTCCATTACTGACCTTATGAGGACCAAGCCGGGGAAGAATGAAAGCAACACCGACTTTATCGCCCGATGGAGTAATCTCACGGTCATGTGTGAACCGCCGCTGGAGCAGGACCAATCTGTCAACCTTCTCATTGGGAACCTCAGCAATTGGATGGTCCCATTGTTGTGTACAACATGCCTCAAGACGTTTCAAGAGCTAACCAAGAAAGTCGAAATGCTGGAACGCTCAAAGCAAGAGTCTACCCCAGACTCTCCGAGAGACAAGACATGGAAAAGCAAGCGGGACGACAACCGTAGAAGCAGGAATTCCAGCAATACCAATGTCTTCAATGCGTCCGACATTGAAGACAAGCGAAAGGCATGCGAATCCAAAACCAACCGGTCTCGAAAGCCAGTGCTGAGAGGAGGAGGGCCTTCACTAGGGATGAAAAAGAACAAGGTTTACTCTTTCAGAAAGGAAAAGGTCTGCAAGATATTCAAATACGCCTTGAACAACGGTCTACAATTGCCAGAGTCGAAAATACCTCACGAAGCAAAAATGGCCGACAATCCTCTATATTGCCCGTACTACCGAGTAGTGAGTCATGCGATCGAGGATTGCTATATCTTCAAAGATAGGGTCGAGAAACAGTACATGACGGTAGAGATCGAGCTGTCTAAAAGTGTGTCGGTGAACAATCATGTTGCAACCACCGACTTTATACAGGCAGAAGCTGAAAACTTCTGGGAGTAGACAGCTGAACTCGCTTCCCTAAGAAGTGAAACTGACTCACCGCAACCTCCGTGGAGTACGTACATATCTAATAAGACGAAGAAGATGCTAAAGCTACTTCGGAAAGAGCCCAGAACAGAATGGGAAGGGCAGAAGAAGCCCACCATTCCAGCTGCCAATTCGGCTCAATCAGGCCCAAAATTGAAAAAGCTCAAGAAGAAGAAAAGTGCAGCTCGACACGAAAAAGCGTCTGCAAGGTGATCGACCGTTCAAAAATATATCGATTCCCTCGAAGACTATGAACAGAAGGAAAGAACTCTAATTCAATTGAAGGAGTTCCTCCCTGTAGAAGCGGCTGAAATTCTGGAGGAGTTAGAAGAAGACTCCAATGAAGACTGTTGGGGTCAAAAATTACACCCCAATTAACTAAGTCAAAGTAAAGGTCAACCCCAAGTAAGCGGGCCCAAGCCCAAGCAAGTGGGTCCATGCCCAAGTCGAGCCCCGCGGCCGGCCTCCCCCATGCCAAAATAAAAAACCATGTAATAAATAATTTCGATGTAATTTTTTATGCATGAATGTAAGAAAATGGGCATGAAACCAAATTTTTGTAAAACCCATAGCTCATGTGCAAAAGAAAAGAGCACATGAGGTATGGGATGGGCAAAATGCCATTTTGTAAAGCCCAAGGGGCTATATGTAAAGTGTGTAGGCCTATAAAAGGCAAAATGATGATGAAATAAAAAAAAAGACTTTTCATTCTCTCAAATTCTAGGGTTTTTGTGCCTCCTTCTCCTTCCTCAAGGTTCTAAACCTTCTTCCCATTTTCTGAATTAAATCAAGAGTTTTACTCTTCCTTTCCCAAAAATAAATAGTTTTTCACCACAAAACCCACAAAGGGGAGCTCAGATCTTCCAACAGATCTCAAAAATGGGAGATTTTTAAATCTCACCCCCTTTCTCCAAGATCCGGTCAACCGAGAGAAAGAAAAAGGAGACCCATCTTCAAAAGTCCCATCTTGAGAAGATCCAGGGCTAAAGGGGAGAGAAACAAAGGGGCCCTCTTTGATCATTTCTAAAGATTTCTAGGAGTTTAACTCCATTCAAGATCTGTTGGAGTTCAACTCCATAAATTAATCTCTTTTTAGGAGTTTAACTGCAGAAGTCAAATCTGGAGCACAGCTCTCAGTGCAGGGACAAAGTCCTTTTTCCTGCTGACGCCCAGCGTCCGCGTGCCAAGCACGTGGGGCTCTGGCGCCCAGCGCCCGCGTGCCAAGCACGTGGGGCGCTGGTACCCAGCGCCAGCGCTAGGGCCAGTGCTCAGCGTTCGCATGCTAGGCACGTGAGGCGCTGGCACTCACATGTCCTTTGGACGCCCTTTCCCCCCTCATTTTATATACACTCCACACTAAAAATACCTCCACCATTAGAAAAAATTTTCTAACGGGGCGTTGCCCCGCACCCTACAAGGGGGCTGCTAGCCCCCTTGACCCCCAGTACGTTATCCGGGTAGCGGGATCCCCTGTAAAAACTCTGCTGGGCTCCCGATATATCCAAAACCCCTTCAAAACACAACGCCGCACATTGAATTCGCATGACCTGTTTAACCCGTCAATCGGAGGTTCTCTCGCTCCAAAGGCGAGGGGTCATTAACGGCAGCCTAGTTCGCGGCTGCTGGAGATTCGGATCCCCACAATCAATAAACCCCAGCCTACCCTAGGCAAGGGGAATCTGTAATGCACCTGGAAAGCATGCGCGTATTCCTATCTCAATGGGGTGAAGAAAAACACCCTACAGATTCTGGCACGCCCGATAGGACAAA